>CM028130.1:1563880000-1564480000 GCA_016271365.2 Neoceratodus forsteri | reverse complement strand
AACAATTCATCCCTTGCTGTCTCAGAATCCCTGTTGTCAGTACAATATCTTTTAAGATGCACAAGCTGACCAGATGTGAGGTTCTTTAAGGTGTGTGTGTGGGGTGAGAGCTATATGAATGCAAAATGCTATTCCCTGCTGTTATTTTCCTAAACACCCTCATCTGTACTTCATGGTTTGGAATTCCCAACAGAGTCAAATCCATAGGTTCATAGGTTCATAGGTATATACGAGTTCGAGGGACTAGCCCATAATGAACTCGCCATCCCTAACCTGAATGGAATTCATATTTTTTATTACCCATAAAAATGTCAAGATTTTTTTTGAATAACTGGAAGGAACTACTGTATACTACTTCAAGAGGCAGTGAATTCCAAGTCTGGACTATTCTCTGTGTAAAGAATTGATACCGACTAGTAGACCTATTTGTGACTGATTTTAATTGTAGTATATGGGATCTGGTGTTATTTCTTTTCTTATACCATTCTAAGCATATTTTTTCAGCCAGATAATTATCCCTGGAAGCTTTATAGATTAGGCATAAGTCCCCTCTTAAAGAACAATATTCCAAGGAATAAAGTTCCAATTTTTGTAATCTACTGTTATATGATAAAGTTTTACAATTATTCACTTGTCTGGTAAATCTTCTCTGTATTTTTTCAACTAGTATCTTATCCTTTACCAAGGTTGGAGTGGAAGAAGAGGTGCAAAAGTCTAGATTTGATCTTACTACACTGCAATAAATAGGAAGTAAGACTTCCGGTTCTCTAGATTTAATATTTTTAAATAGGCAAGTTATTAATCTATGACATTTTTGGGAAGTTTTTGAACGTGTTCAGAAAATTTTAAATTATTAGTGATAAAATGCCCAGGTCTTTTTCAAGTTACTTTGTTCAGTAAAAGGTTGTTCAGATAATATTTAGCACATCTGTTGTTAAATCCAAAATGCATAACTTTACATTTGGCAATATTAAAATTAAGTTTATGTTTCACAGCCCAACTGAATAAATCATTTAGGTTTTCTTGTAACATAGAAATAGATGTACAATCATTAACAATACACCCAACTTAGTGTCGTCAGTGTATTTATTGACCCAAACCCCGTTCTTGGTTTTCATACCTGAGATGAGAATATTGAACAAAGCAGGGCCAAGGACCGACCCCTGAGGCACACCACTAGTCACCTTGCTCCAGGTTGAAGTATAACCCCTAATATTTACCTGTTGTCATCTATCGGTTAACCACGCAGAGATCCAACTGACAATATTTTTATGCAAACCAATATCGACCAAGCTTTCTATTAGGATCTTATGAGAAACTGAGTCAAACGCCTTTTCATAATCGAGAAAAACAACATCCACAGGGAACCCTGTATCCAGGGCGGCACTAATAGGTTCAAAGAAATTAATCAGGTTGCTCTGACAAGATCTACCAGCAACAAAACCGTACTGTGTAATGTCCTCTAGGCCATTCCTTGTGATGTGTGTGTTAATTCTATACATTATAAGTTTTTCCAAAATTTTTCCTATGCAGGACATTAAACTAATCGGTCTATATTGTTCCACCCTCTGTTTTGTTCCTCCCTTGTGAATAGGTATGACCCAGGCTTCTTTCCAGTCATCTATTACTATACCAGTGTAGAGTGATTTATTGAATAGTAGTGTTAGGGGACCAGCTACTTCATAAAAATTTCTTTTAAAAACTGGGAAGGAAAACCATCAGTACCTGCAGATAAAGAAGACTTAAAGGAGTTTATAGCAGAATATACTTCTGAGATTGTAATTACCTCAGACTATCTTGAATTTTGGGATTTTAGAATCAATAATTTCGTTAGCTTTATAAATACTAGTAAAGTATCTATTGAATTCGTTAGCCATGCTCA
Source organism: Neoceratodus forsteri (assembly GCA_016271365.2). Taxonomy (NCBI): domain Eukaryota; kingdom Metazoa; phylum Chordata; order Ceratodontiformes; family Ceratodontidae; genus Neoceratodus; species Neoceratodus forsteri. The sequence continues at coordinate 1,564,478,118 of CM028130.1, read as the reverse complement.
GTTCATCAGATATTAATTTATTATTTATTAATAGTTGACCCCTTTCAAAGAGTTCTTTCTCACAGAGCCAATATAACTAAATAACTGCTTTTTATTATCTTTATTGGTAGTAGCTAGTCTGAGTTCCATTTCTTTTTTTGCTTTTCTAATTGCTTGTTTAGTTTTATTTGCTTTTATTTTGAACCTGCTCCAGTTAATTACAGTTTTGTGCTTTTTGTATTTGTTAAAGGCTCTTTTTTTTGATCTTATACGTTTTTTAATTTTGGATGAAAACCATATAGGAAGTCTTTTATGATTGAAATATTTTCTGCGTACAGGTACCTATTTATTGACACAGTAACTCAATTTTTCCTTAATACGGTGCCATATTTGCTTTACTTGTAATTCTTTCAGTTCCTTTTCCCAATTCCATTCCATTAGATATGTTTTTATTTCCTTGTAATTAGCTTTAGAATAGTTTCTCATTTTGGTAATACCTTTAACATTCATTGCATAATAATTAATTGCCCATAATACCATGCAATGATCGTTATCTCCTAGAGGGGCAACAATTGTTGGGGATTCTGTCTGTTCATAAATGTTAGTGAGTATTAGATCCAAAATGTTAGCTTTTCTAGTTGGATTAAGTACAAGTTGTTCCAGGCCCATGGAAATAACTAAGTCAAGAAATTTAGCTTCCTGTTGACTAGAGCCCATAAGTGTGTCCCAGTTGATTCCTGGATAATTAAAGTCACCCACTAATATAATATTATCAAGAGGATTGATTTTATGAATATAGTCCAGAAATAAATTATTACATTCCTTATCTAGAGAGGGCGGACGATAACAAATACCCAGGGTAATAGCTTCATGTTCTAATAATAATTTAACCCACACACATTCTATACAATCAGGGTTTGGGATGTCATTGTATGTTTCATAACAATTTATTCCTTCTCTAATATAGACTGCAACACCCCCCCCAAGTATGCCCATGATGTTTAGCGAATAAAGTGTAACCAGGGATATTTTGCCCCCAAAATTCTTGAGTAAACCAAGTCTCAGTTACCCCACATACTGTATGTCTATTTTTCTAGTTATTAAAGTTAGACTGAGTTCATCAATCTTATTGTTTAGGCTTCTTGCATTTAATAATAGGATGTTTAGTTTGGAATGTTGTATATTAAGGTTTTGTTTTATACTTTTACTTTTTTTATAGGAGAGTGTTCTGTTCATTTTTCCTGAACTGGTTAGAAGTGTTAGCTCAGAATCAATTGAACAAGCCTTCCTTCCCCCTTTATAAGTTTAAAAAGGATGTGATCTCTTCATTAATCGAGTTTCCTAGTAGTGTAGATCCTTTTTTAATCAAATGCAGGCCATCTCTTAAATAGAATTGCCAATTATTATTGAACTGTTCCCAATGTGTTAAGCATTTTAAGCTTTGTTTTAAACACCATGCCCTTAACCAGTTGTTAATTTTTTTGATTTTTGCTTCCATGTAACTATCAGCCCTAGGTGCTGGAAGTAGTTCAGAAAATACTATGTGTGCCCCTTTTTCAGTTAAGATATTAATAAGACCTACAAAGGCTTCTTTGATCTGTTGTAGACTTTGTTTGTGTATATTGTTTATTCCTGCATGAATTATTACCAAAGGATCTTTACTATTTTGAAGAATTTGTGTGATCATTTTAGTAATGTCCTGGAGTGTAGCTCCATGGAAACAAGACACGGTATGTGTGGCTTTATTTACCTCACAAATTTGTCTATCAAGTTTAGAAATCATAGAATCTCCCAGTACAAAGATTTCTTGAGGGTGAACTGAGGCAAGGTTTTAATTTAAATTAGGTGTTTCCATCTCAACACACTCTATGACTTCACTAGGAGATGGTATAATGTGTACTTCCATCAGATTGTTATTAGTATTAGTTGACCCATAAGTAGTTCCCAGAGGATTATCAGTACATAGGTTCTTAGCCAAAGATCCACAATTATTCTCAATGGGGGCTATTACAAGTGTATTGTTGGCTGAACTATTGCTGGTATCTTCAATTAAGTTTATGAGTGGATCAAAGCTGTTGCAAGTAGGCAGAGTAAAACATTGAGAAATTCTTCCTTTTTTAGCCGGTTTAAGGTATTGTGCAGTATACCATTCTTCTTCATTTTCTACCATGTCTATTTCCTGCCTACATCTTTTACGTAGGGATGTACCCGATACATCTTTAGTTATAGTAGTCCAAGCTGTTCCCTGACAATCAGTGTTTGGTGTATCAGGTATCTGAAGTCTTTTTCTGGTTTCAGTCTGGCTAAGTTCCAGGGCCCTTAACCTGTTGTCAAATAGAGTAATCTCCTCTTCAAGTTCTTGGTTCTTAATGCACTTGGGACATATAAAGTCGCTAGCAGATGTAATGTTATTATCTAATAGGTACACATTACATTTAGTGCATAAAATTGCTAGCCGACCATCCGTTATTTTTAATAAAGGCTCCATGATTTTGAATTATTTTAGGAGAAAAGAAGAAGTTTACTTTACCACAACATGGATTAAATCGTTCCTCATGAGTTTCTAATTGATCGCCAAAGACGCCGAACACGGCAAACACGCACTGACGTTCGTGTCTTTGCGTGTGTCTTTGCGCGTGCTCAACACGTGCTCGCCCTGCTCGCCGCAGGGCTGGTTTAAATAGCCCTGTCTGACCCGAAAGTAGTAACCAGGTCACCAGTCTAGCCCCAAGCTAGTTGTAAAAAAGTTTAATTTAGCGATTTATTATCGCAGCCTTTTTAAGTACAGGCGAGTTTCTGGTGAGGTTCTAGCTGGATTTACCAGCTTACACAGCCTGTCTGGCTCCCACAACAAATCAGGTTCACAGCCCTCTTGAGTTTAGTAGCCCTGGAGAAACCCTCACAGGCTACCACTCCTCTACCTAGCAAGTGCAAGCTAGGGCTCCAGTGTCTCACGTTTATGTGAGTATTTCAGTTAAAAGCAGTATATCTTTCACAATAGTTTACAAAGTGCAACAATGTATATTGATACAGAAGGCACAGCAAGCAGCAAAGCCACTAATGAAATTGCTCGCCGCAGGGCTGGTTTAAATAGCCCTATCTGACCCGGAAGTAGTAACCAGGGTCACCAGTCTAGCCCCAAGCTAGTTATAAAAAAGTTTAATTTAGCAATTTATAATCGCAGCCTTTTTAAGTACAGACGAGTTTCTGGTGAGGTTCTAGCTGGATTTACTAGCTTACACAGCCTGTCTGGCTCCCACAACAAATCAGGTTCACAGCCCTCTTGAGTTTAGTAGCCCTGGAGAAACCCTCACAGGCTACCACTCCTCTATCTAGCAAGTGCAAGCTAGGGCTCCAGTGTCTCACGTTTATGCGAGTATTTCAGTTAAAAGCAGTATAACTTTCGCAATAGTTTAAAAAGTGCAACAAGGTATATTGATACAGAAGGCACAGCAAGCAGCAAAGCCACTCCAGAAAGTCTATCTTGCATCTATCAAGAACTGCAGTACATTTTAATCCTACATTGTTGTCATTAAGGTATTCAACAAAATCCAAAATCTCCTGTCTTGTAACTTCCCACACAAAAATTAGATAATCTATAAAACTATCATATTTTTCAATCATATCAAAAAATGGATTCCTGAAGGGGTCATGAATGGCCCCCCTCCCACCAACCCATAAAAAGATTGGCATAGAAGGGGCCGCCAACAACCCCATGTCAGTTCCACATTCCTACTTGTAAAAAAATCCCATCAAACAAGAAAAAATTGGAAGTCAAAATTAAATTCATTGAGGACTGGCCCACTGGCGCAGTGGTTGGATTTCCACTTGCAACACCGATGACCTGGGTTCAGCAACAGACCTGGGTCATTGGAAGGCCAGCTGGGGGAGAAGGATCGAGCATCCCATGGACTGCTCTCCTTCTCCGGGGGTGTTTGGGGCATGTCAGGTGCAGAAGTGACTCCTGGCAGAGGCTGGGGGGGCCACAGCAGCCGGCGTCAGCAAGTTCCTGAAGGGCAGGATGGATGCAGGCATCATTGCACGCTCCCGCCCCTCCCTTACAGGGGGAAAAATAATCACCGCTCCAGCACCTTGATGGTGCCCGCCTTGCCATGCCCACAATTTCTTCAAGGCCAACTCTCCTTGATATATCCCATTGTCTGCGGTGCTTTGGGGCCAGTGCCACAGCCCCACCCTGGGGGGAAAGCCAGCGGGTATCGAGGGGAGCAGCGGCTCATGTGGGTAACGAGGGACGGCGAGGGCCATGACTGGGCAGAGGTACCGGCACTGGATGGGACCCAAAAAGTCAGAAAAAAAAAGAAAAAGAAAAAAAATAATTAATTGCTTTTAGGATAAAGTCCACTGGATATTCAAAGAACTTTCTAGAACTTCCTTAACTGCCCTGATCCCAATTTTTATGTCCAATGCTACTATACAATGATGAAACATCAATGATCACCCACCAATAATTTTCTTGCCACGTAAAACCTCTCATCATCTGAAGCACCAAAGTCATATCCCTTAAATAGGATCCTAGCTTCAAAACTTCCTGTAGTAGGTATCCATCGATGTACATGACTAACAATTCCATTAGGGACCCACACCCAAAATAATAGGTCTCCTTGGGGGGGAGGAGTCATACTTTTGTGTATTTTTGGTAGGTGGCAAAAAAACAGGAACCAATGAATTCTTTATTTACAAAATCAAAATCTTGCTCATTTATCCAACCCTTCTCCATAGACTCTGTTAGGAATTCCTCTAATAATGCCTTGAAATCATTCATAGAGTTACTAATGAGTTTAGTGTATGTATTTACATCCCCTAATTGTCTCAGGGCTTCCCTTAGATAATCACATTTATCCAGCACAACCACATTTCCTCCTTTGCCTGAATTTTTGATTACTATATCATCTATATATTTTGTTCCTATTCTAACTGTGTTTACTGACTGCTTGTGTTATGTTCATCTGGCTCTACCTGATTCTGTGTAATGCCTAACTTGTATCATGTTGTCCTCTGTATGAACTTGTATTTCAATGTACTCTCTCAGGTCGTACCTGAAAATAGGCAAATGTCTTGTCTAGTGTACTTACCTGGTCAACGAAAGCTAAATAAATTAATTAATTGTAACTCCTTAACTGCTTGTCTTTCTTCCCATGTGAGATTGCCCCAAACTTTAGTTGCCTTAGCTTTATTAATTTCCTTTTCAACATCTTTCAAAACTGCTTCTTGAAATACTTTTAATACTTCACTACATGGTGTTGGTGGCATAAGTTTAGAACATTTCTTATAGTTTGTTTTTTCAGCTGTCATTCTAGTTCTCCCACAAGCTTCAGTTATCTGTCCTAAATATTCTGAATCAGAGCCAGCGGCTTCCAAAAGGTCCTCTAGCTCTGATTCAGAAACTGCATCTAACAAGGAAAGTAAACCCACACGTGTTGCTGTATTATTAGTATCATCTGAAAGCCCACTTACTACTTCTTCAGTTTCTCCGGCAAAAACATTTTCGAGATTCAATTTTCTAAACAATCTGAATAAATCTTTGTGAATATCAAATTAATTTATACTTTGAGTGGGTACAAATGAAAGTCCATAGACACATTACTCTGAACTGTAGTCAAAATTTGCTGGGAGAGATTCGAGACCATTTGATTCTGTGCTAATGAGGTCTCATTTAAGTACTGTAATTTGTATCTCTAATAGCCAAATTAGCACTATTTACCTTCTGTTTTCCCCTTCTGCTCCTCTGGGGCTTTTTCCTTTTTTTTTTTGACACAGAATGCTCCTCACTATCTTTACTTGTAATTTCCATACTTGAATTCCTGGAGCTCTGGGCTGAATTTGTTGAAGTATTACTTGAGTGGGTTCGATTGCCTTTTTGTGGATTGCCATGTGTTTTCTGTCTGCCCCTTGAATAAAATCTTTTTTGCTTGTCCCATTTAAAAATTGAGCCACTTAAGTAATCCCTTTCATCTCTTATTAGCTACACTTTCTTTCTTTTGATCAATTCTGACTCCAGTTTCTTTGCCTTATTTGTTAATTTCAAATCCAGTTCTTTAAAAAGGGGGCTGCTTGCAAATTTAGCTAGATCTTTTTACAGTGAGTCAATTTCTTTAAGGGCAATATCTCGATTGTACTTGTCCTTGTCAATTAGAATTTGTACTAACTCAGCAAAGCCATTATTTAGCATGCTCTCCCATCTTGTTTTGAAATCCATTTTTTCTAATACATAGGCAGGTAATTTTGTTAACCACAATCCCCTCTGAACCCAATTTTCTCCAAGTATTTTTTCAAGGACTCCATTTTGTAATGTAAGGCAATTTCTTTTAAGACAGCCTTTTCCAACTTGTAAAATAAATTCTTAAAGTCCCCATCTTCCATTGTTTCCAGAGTATTAGTACTTGCCCCATCTCCCAAATCTGTGGCAGATCTTTGATTGGCCAGATTAGTACTTGCAAGCGGGAACACCATGATTTTTTCCTTTTTAAATGCTCCTTATTTTAAGTTGTTATCAATAAGCCATATTCAGCATATTCTTTTCCCTGTCAAGGAATGCATTCTGGCTCGAATTGAAAAAAAGTTCAATGTGTGTGTTGAGCTTCTGCACTAATGTTAGATTTTGGCCAAACCCTCAGCAAAAGCCGTCGGAGCTAACTGCTTCAATTTGCAAATATTCACCACATACTACAAGGTATTGCTCACAATGTGAGTGGGTGCTGGAAAAATATAACAGAAACATAACATTAATGAAACCAGCACTCCAGACCAATAAATTAAAAAGTGCAAAAATATTTATTTTAATATAAATAATTGAAAAATTGTACTTACAAAAGAGCAGCAGTGTCAATTCACAATCTGGAAACCCAGTAAAAGTTTAAGAATCCATGTTCAACACACACACACACACACACACACAGACTTATAGCCCCTGCAGTGGTCTGGGACACAGTGATGGGAGTGGTCTCAGTCACAGTGGCAGGAGTGGTCTGGGTCACAGTGGCAGGAGTGGTCTGGGTCACAGTGCAAGAGTAGCTGTCAGGGCCACCATTGCAGCAAATGTTGGGATGCTAGTAGACGCAGTGGATGGGCAGTGATTCAGAACCATGGTGTTTATTAAGGATGAGGTAATGGTGGTACTGGTGGCAGTGACAAAGGATGAAGGGGACACATTCACATGGGTAGTAACCATGGTAGTTAATGACAATGTCCTCCTAGCTGCACTACTAGTAGTTCAAAAGGTACTTTATTCTCTGGTGTCAGCCAAAGCCATACTAGTGCTGGAGACTGCAGGTACTGATGGGGTAAAACATAATTTTGCACGGCGAATGCACCTCAAGTGTCACTCTGCAGTACACTCACCCTCACCTGCTGCTTGCTGCTCTTCACCTATTACAGCTTTGCTGGGGCTGCTGGACCAACTGCGTTTCCTATTAAGTTCTCTGTCTGCCATAGTTGTATTCCTCCCATACTACAAAGCAATGCTCACAGTGTGAGTGGGTGCTGGAAAAAATAACAGAAACATAACATTAATAAAACCAGCACTCCAGACCAATAAATTCAAAAGTGCACAAATATTTATTTATTTCAATATAAATAATTGAAAAAACATACTTACAAAAGAACAGCAGTGTCAATTAATTCACAGTCTGAAAACCTAGTAAAAGTTTAAGGAGCCATGTTCAACACACAAACACACACACACACACACACACACACACACACACACACACAGACTTATAGCCCCTGCACTTTGGGGTTCAAACCCCTTCCTTAGGAGGCATGACCTTACACAGTGATCTCAGTGCCTTTTTATTCAACCCACCACATGTGCAAAACATTAAGTAATTAATTAAACCCTGTTGCTCTCATTTTTATTAATGCAGGAAACTGCAGTCAGACTACCCGTGGGTCTATTGTGGGCAGCTCTCCTTAGTGCCTACAGTGCATGCAAATCTGTTAAAAAAACAGTCCATGTGCTAGAAATTTCCAAAGTCATGCACTGATAACACTGCTGTCCACAAGAGACCCCTAAAAGATCTCCAGCACAGACATGGAGTCCATCTATAACCAACACCAAAATATAAAAAATATATTTTTCCTTTACATCTTTCCTTTTTGTTTGGTTTTAACCCTCACCTGCTGCTTGCTGCTCTTCACCTATTACAGCTTTGCTGGGGCTGCTAGACCAATGGCGTTTTCTGGTAAGTCCTCTGTCTGCCATAGTTGTATTCCTTACAGGAAGACGATTATTATGAAATATACTTGTCACTCACTGAAGCAATGCCACTGAGCTGACAACTTAGTCTCACTCACTAGTGAAGCCTGACTAGTAAATAAATTCTTGGAAGAAAAAAGATATTTTTAAATTTGTTCTTTGTCACAAAAGCACACACTCAGAACAATGTTTGAGTGCTCACTGCATGCACAGAACCAAACAGCAGCTGGCTGCCCAGAAGCAGTGGGAGTCAATCAAGTAGACCCAACCTACCAGCTAACTGCTTTATACAGTGGTGCAGTCCCAGTTGCACAAAGTGCCATAGAGCGACCCAAGTCTGGGTTCCTTACAGGAGGATGTCTCGTATTAAACTATATTATTATGAGCCAGACCACCTGCACAGCAGTAGCACTACTTAATGCGATGCCAGTGTCCCAGGTTTGGGAATGAGCCTACAGCGTTGGAGGGTTGAACGGGGGGAAGAGGACTGAGTGTCTGAAGGACCACTCCCCTCCTTCTGGGGGATAGGGCAGGCAAGAGCTTGGTGCTCGGCTAACCACTGGTGGAGCCCAGGAGTGTCACAGCCCAAGCTACAGCAAGAGGGGAGACCTGGCAGATGATGTGTATGCCATGACATCAGCACACGTCAAATCTCCCATGGGAGAAAAAGGAAAAACACTCCTGGCCATGCTGGAAGACTGCTGCCATTGCAGGCCCCACACCTGGTGGCTCAGGCACCCCCCCAAGCACTGGATTCAGGAACCGTCCGATTGAGGGACTCCTCACTCCTGCCATGGAGGGCATAACTATTTCGGGTCTTGGAGGAAGGCTGCTAAGACCTGGGGGAAGCTGGGGTGACAGAGATGGGTAAGCCATGTGTGAACATGGGCCAGACGGGATGGGGAGGGGGAAAAAAATTACATTCTTATAAAACATAGACACTAACTACAAGAATGCCAGTGAGATGACAAATTGTACTCACTAACAATCAAGCCTGACTCAAACAGTTTCCTTTTTAAATTTCTTCTTTGGCATGAAGCCGCAAACAAATTGAGTACACAAGTGTGCACAGTACGCACCACTGCACACAAGCACTTGACAGAACGTCAGCCATCCAGAAGCAGTGGTGGTGGAAGTCAGCTGACTCTGACCTCCAAAAAAATATATATATTTACTCAGTGCAGTTGTGTACTTTACTTAGACTACTACGTAGGAGCCGGGTTTGTAAAATTTTTGGTGGGGCCAAAGGGTCAGGGGTCAAAGCCCCGCCCCTGGCACTTTGGTCAGAGATCAAAGCCCCCCAACTGGTGTCTGTGGGAATGGAGCCCCCTGTACGGTGACGAGAGGTATGGGTGCTCAGTCACTGCCCTTCAATATGAGAAAAAAAACTGAAGATGCTCTTTAAAAGCCTTGTTTTTAAACTTCAATGAGGAACTCACATTTTTGGGGGGGATGGAGGCATCGGGGGTGGGGATTGCCCTAATAAACTTTATATTTTTTGCTGCTACAGTGTGTGTGTGTGTGTGTGTGTGTGTCTGTGCGTGTGTGTGTGTGTGTCCTGGAATGGGGGGGGGGAGTACTATGCAATGGCCCTATCACGTGTCTGTGTGTTAGTAAACATTGTACATACAATACTCGGCATATTACAATTTATTTAAGACACCTCTTTAAATTAGAATATAGAATAAATAAATTTAGGTACATGTTTTCTTAGTTTTCAAGGTGGGCTTGTACCCAACTGAGAGGACGCAAGAGTGCTGGAAATTTCTCGAATTACATTGTGCTTTCTAGGGCTGAGCACCTATATATCCATCATGAGCTCACAGCATCAGTGCCATTGCCTTCAATGGGATATGGTGGGGAAGGGGGGCTAGTTTAAAGCAGGGGCGCATGATAGAGGTGACAGTTTTGACCTATACCTTTTTTTATTTGATAGTGCAACCCATCTTCTGACTTGTATGATGCACATTTTTTTCAATACAAATCTGTCTTACCACTTTTTCACAGTTGAAATAATAAAAGGAGAGCTCCTTTAATGGCTTGGACCGTGCTTTCACCAGCACTTATTTTTGAACACCTAATACTTAACATCACCTTTAGTGCACCTATCATGAACTAGCATGCAGCAGACAGCTCCCTTACTTTACGGAACAAAAGCAAAATATGGAGAAACATCCAAAAATACTGGTTAAACCATTTAAGCCATAATAAAATGGAGTACTCCTTTAATCCTTTTAATATTTGAAATGTAACAAAAAGTGCTAAATAAGTCAAAATGGAAAAAGTGCATCATACAAGTGGGAGATAAGGGGTAACCTAAAATAGAAGGGTAGGACAATATTTTCACCACTATAATGCATTGCTGCTTTAAAAGCAAGATGTTCCCACCCCACCCCCCAAAAAAAATCATAAATATAATTTCCTTTCCAACTTTCCAACTCTGGAAGAACTACCCCCCCACCCCCGAACGTCATGTGCTCCTGAAATCTTTTGTAAGAAACATTCATTCACCATTAAGTCTGCACTGGTGACGCATTAGCAGGAAAGGCAAGTCCCCCAGTTTACCACTCAGGTTCCCACCATGATAAGGTTGCAGTTATTGTTGTTCATCCTGTTATAAGGATGTCAGTTTATAACAAAAAAAGTGGTCTAAATATGTCTCTCAATAAAATGATTGTATTCATATAATAACCAGCGAATCGCATCAATATATACCAGAGTACAAACATATATGCAGCTCAGAATCTTACCTACTGTCCCAGTGCCATCACAGGCAACACACGCCCACTCTGGGATTTGTGCCACTGGAAGCTCAGTTTTTTAGAACAGAAACAAACAAAAAAGCTTTTCATGTTATTACATGAACTGCAGCAATACATGTGCAAGATTCCAAGAAATGACAACCCTTTCAGATTTCCCTACAGGCATTTTTGAGGTGAAAACATAAATGAATACGACAGCCATCTCGATCTCAGCCCTAAAATTTATCCCAGTTAACTGCTTAAGTGCTCAAGTGATGAGACTGGCAGTCAGACACACAACACCAGATCCAAAAGGAAGAACAAAACCTATTCAATTTGCTCTGTGTTATCATCTAAGCAAATAAGCAACCTATCTTAAATACTCTATTAGGTTAACTGTTCTGCATGTCTCAGCCTTTTTACATTACATTCTCGGTTGCAGTGAGAGAAGCACGAGGATGCACACCTTGATCAGGTATTGCTTTGGTGATCTGCTCTATAGGTGTAATATACCTATACCCCTTCTAAAGCAGGGATTGCCACAGAACTCAGCCTAAGGATAATGAGATAACAGTGAGAGCCAAGGAGGTACTTGTAACCAGGTTCCTTGGGAGCCTCAGCATGCTAAATCATAACCTCATTCAAACCACAACACATGACCATTGGTTATTCTCTTACAGCTACACACCTCATTTTAATTATAAGAACATTTCTAAACAAAACAAAAGCTTATTTCAAAGCATATTTACACACCCCAGAGTGAGTGATAATAAATAGAATAATAGATAGGCGAGTGTCTATTACAAGGGAATTATACCATCGAGAGGTTCTGGGGTCAAGAGAACCTCGAGAGCGAAGCTCGAGAGGTTCCCATAACCCAGAACCCCTCGGATAATATAATTCAGTCATGGGCTTACTTGGCTATTTTTATTTTTGTAATATATGGATGCGAGTTTTCTTGGCAGTTTGTGAGGTGCTGTGACTCCAGGGCAGGCTGCCGTCGTAGGAAGGACTCAGACAGTGACTCTCTCCGTCTCCACACTCCCTCCCTACCCCCGCCTGCTCGCTCGCTCAGTGTCTCTGTTGAGCTGCTTATTTTTTAAGGCAGTCCTACCTTTCATTGATTTCTTGCGATGCCGTATGCAGGATTATAGAAACAGTTCTGCGGCAAAGAATCAACAGGAAAGCGAATGAATCATTTCTCCGCTAAGCGAGACAGGCATAAATTTTTTCAAACTGTTTTGCCGCCTACAGAGACACTGAGTCTAATGAGGAAGGCCGATCTGTGGAACGTCAGGACGCATTAAGTGTACGGTATTGGAGGGTTTTGAGACTGCGCTGTTCTGGTTTGGTGATAATACTATCGTTCAGAGCTCGAACGATAGTATTACGAGTTTTGAACAATAGTATTATCACTAGGCAACGATAGTATTATCACTTTACCTGCAGTGTATTACAATGAATTTTTTGTATGCATTTTGGTAGTATTATTTTTATAATCCATATATTACAAAGTAGTAATGCACGTCTTGGGTTGGAACTTGGAGCATCTGATTATGCCTCATCTCTCACAACTACGCAATGCATGTATTATTCCCTTAAAATCACACACACACACAAACACAAACACAAACACACACTACTGTGTTTTATCACTGACAGTCACATGGATAATTTATTTTTGTTCTTAATTCTTGCTAAATAAACTCTAACTACTGGCCCTCACCCTCTGGAAGCTCCAGGATGTGAGAGGACTAAGAGTTGTTAAAAGCAGGCCACAGGGACGAGAGTGCAGGGTTTTGTAAGGGGTATGAAACATTAAAATAAAGAAATGCTTCCTGTACAGGAGGAGAGAGTGAATGCTTTCATATCTGTTCGTACCCCCCCTCCCCAAAATCAGGTCAAGAGCACAGGATTTTGTAAGGGGTACATACCTCTCAACTATCCCCAATTGTCAGGCACATCCATTTTCTATCAAAATGTTTCTCTGTCCCTCTTAAAGTTTGTTAACAGGACTGAACAGCAGTGATTGTAAGCACAAGATAATGCTAAACATTTGAGTTACTAACTTGTTCTTCAGAAAATGCATTTTACGCTCAGCCCCTCATATGAATGTGCCAGCAGAAACAGACCACCCGGTCTATTTATGTCTGCTCAAGTGTGCAGCCAACATCCCTAGTTTGCAGCTGCCCCCCCACCTTATCATCCCACTGCCACCCCCCACTTCCCCCACCCTCACTCTCCTCTGTTCCCTGTCCCATGCCCTTTTGAAGCTGTTCACAGATTTACATGATACCACCCATTCTGGTAGGGCATTCCATATTCCTACCACCCTCTCTGTGAAATAGCGTCTCCTCATTTCCTTCCTAAATCTTCCCCCCTCTATTCTTAGCCCATGCCCCCTGGTGACCCTCCCACTCCTTAACTTAAAGACCCCATCTGCCCCATACTTATTGATTCCCCTCAGATTCTTGAATATCTCTGTCATGTCCCCCTGTCCCTTCTATACTCCAGGGTGTACATATTCAGGCCTCCCAGCTTGCTGCCATAGTCTCTCCCCTCCATTCCACATATCATCTTTGTTGCCCTTCTCTGCACCCCCTCCAGTAGCCTGATATCACGCTTTAGGTATGGCCTCCAAAAGTGCACACAATACTCTAAGTGCAGCCTTACCAGTGACCTGTAAAGGGGCAAGATCACCTCTCTTCACCTGGATGAAAACCCCTTCGCTATGCACTCCAGCGTTTAGTTTGTTTTTGCAGCCACCCTCCTGCACTGGGCAATGTTGTTCATGGTCCCTGTTATCATTGCCCCTAGGTATTTCTCCACCTCAGTGATACCCAGCTTAACCCCCTTCCATCCAGTATTCTCCCCTTGGGTTCTTCAACCCAAAGTGCATAACCTTACACTTCTTTGCATTGAACCCCAGCTGGCTCCTCTGACCACTCCTCTAGCTTGCGTAGGTCCCCCTGCAGCTGCTTCCATCCCTCCTCTCCATCCACCACTGTTCTGATTTTGGTGTCATCAGTGAACAGACTTACCTTACTCACCACCCCATGTGCAATGTCTGATATGAAGATCCCAAACAATACTGGCCCCAACACAGGGCCCTGTGGCACCCCACTTGTCACCAGCCTTGGTGGTGAGGGCTCTCCTGTCACCACCCGTTGCAGCCTGCCACTCAGCCTGCTTGTAATCCAGTTCATCATTTTTGCCCCTACCCCTACACCAGTTAGCTTCTCCCCAAGCTGCCCATAAGGTACTGAATCAAAGGCCTTGTTGAAGTCCAAGTAAAGAACATCCACCGCATGACCCTTATCCGGCTTACCTGTCACCCAGTCATAATATTGTATGAGGTTGGTTTGACAAGACTTCCCTGAAACAAACCCTTACTGCCTCACATCCTGGAGGCCATTGTCCTCCAGGTATGACACCAGTCTTTCCTTTAGTATCATTTCCATGAGTTTGCACACTATGGAAGTGAGACTTACCTGACGATAATTACCCAGTTCATCCCTTGGCCAGCTCTTGTGTAATGTGCCATCCTCCAGTCCAGTGGCACACATCCCGACTCCTGTGAGGTGCTGTACAGATCCACCAGCGGCTCCACCAACACTTCCGCCATCTCCCTCAGTATCCAGGGGTGCATACCATACAGTCCTGGTGCCTTGTCTACCTTCAGTGCTCTCAGTCCCTCTAGGACTCTACTTACCTCAATTCTTCCATCTGTCACCTCCTCTCCCCCTGTCCCAACCCTCCCAGCCCATGCTGGTAGCAGTCCCCCCCCCCACACCTTTCTTCTCATTCTACTAGATTTAGCTTCCTGAGGGAATAATACCAATTTTTTAAGATGTGTTCCTGATTTCTTTAAACCTTGTACTGGATTTATGAGGCTGGTAGTTCAGCAGTATGACATTAAAATACAGAGATGCTTATGTAGATAAAGGGAACGAGTGAGTGACTGCATGCCAGCAAAAACCTCCAGTCCCAACCCTAAATACCCCCTTCCCCTCTGGGCTTGCCACCTCACAATGCTGGCCTGAGTTAGTCAGGACTCAGAAATTCTGGAACACAGCTCACCTCTCTCCTTCTGTCACTGCTAGGTCTCGTCTCCCCACCTCCCTTGCCCCACCACCTTATCTAGCGGCTAATACTTGCTGGCTGTAGTAGGCTCCAGATGGTTTTGTTGTTGTTATTATGGTCCTACCACCACCCACAGTGCTGCTCTGTCTGGCTGACCTGCTGGTGGAATTCTCCTCTGCTGCTGGACTGGTGTGGCCCACTGCTGTTGGCCTAGTATGGTCACCTCTCCCCACTGGCTCCTGTCCTCCGACCTCTGCTGATCCACTCCCATGTCTGTCCTTCCCTTTCGACTGCCATTTGCAACCACATCGCATGCAACAGCCACACACACATCCTAGACCCCGGCACTCCCACATGGGACTTGCGCTATGACTACTGCCTCTCTGGTCCTGGTGGTCACACTCTCTCTCTCATGCTACCACTCTTCTTGCTATGCTATGCCAGATGGTGCAGGTGCCTGCCTTACACCATGTGGTGCAGGGAGCCCAGGGGTGATTCTAAGCATGCTTGATCGTGCTCAAGTCGCAAGACCCATGGCACTCGCTTTACTCCCCGACCCCTCTGCTGCTGCAGCACCGCACGCTCCATTAGTCTGCTGCTCTGCTCAGCCTGCTGGCCTTCCTTGCAACTTGCTGCTACCTGAGGTGGTGTGGGTGTTGTGTCCCATGATGAAAACCATACCAAGTGTAACCCCCCTGCAAATGGGGGTTCCCAAAAGACTTCCAGGAGCTTGCTTGAATGCTCCAAGCCTGAATGGTGTTTGGCATTTAAGCCATTTATCAGTGAGTGTTTTTAGAGCCTCTGGTACTGTCTCTTTAAGAGCTGTCTGCTTGCAGACATAATTAGTTGTGGGGGACTGTGTGCTTCTCTGAGTACCACTCGAGCTGCTGCAATTCACTTCATTTTGCAGTCACTAGGAGTGCAAAGGGAACCTATCTGAAAGATGTAACTGTTTGCCAGAAATTATTTAGAGTAATAATGAAATTACAGTTTGTCTAACCTGCTTTCTTTGCAGTCAGAACTGTGTCTGCTAGTTCCCCATTCTAGTTTGAACTGCTGAACTGGACCAATCAGTGTGGGGTAAGCTAGCTCTAAAATGGTGCCTTGACGAATCAGAACTTGGACTCATAATCTGAGCCAGCCACAAGAGGATTGTATGGGCAGTGACTCTGGGAGATGTAGTTTAGACTTCAGCACCTTTTGGACCAACAGCAGCAGTCTATTGTGAGTGACAGCCAATCCAGTCAAGAACTGGGAGGAACTCAAAGGAAGTGCCGTTTTGTCAGTTGGGGTTTCAGTTGAGCTTTGGCAGTGAAGAAGGAAGGAGCCCTGTGCTTTTCAGTGTGCAGTTTTAGTCAAAAACGTGTGTAAGGCCCAGAGTTCCAGTCTGCAGCTTGTGTAACAGTTTGTTAGGACTGAATCCGTCCTGTGAAAAGAATCAAAGGATCTCTGAAGAGTAGAAACCAGGCTCACCCTGTAGAAGACTGGAGGAATTGCTGAAAATTGCACTCTGTCTGTCAGGAACTGAATCTGCTGTGTGTTCTCCGGGTATTGTGCAGTAATTGCGATCGGGATACAGATGCAGCCTGCCTGGTATAGTGCTTTCTTTTATATGGATGTGTGAAGAGGTTTGTGTACCTCAAGTGAGCCCTGCTGACATTGAAGGACCCTATCTTATTTGGAGGTCGTGAGTACTAATTCAGGGTCGCTCCCTGTTGAATTGCCACATTAAATCCAAATGGAATTACTGTACTGCTGACTGTTTAATT
The DNA here is from genome assembly GCA_016271365.2 of Neoceratodus forsteri. Taxonomy (NCBI): domain Eukaryota; kingdom Metazoa; phylum Chordata; order Ceratodontiformes; family Ceratodontidae; genus Neoceratodus; species Neoceratodus forsteri. The sequence goes on along the minus strand of CM028130.1, from coordinate 1,564,461,331 downwards.
CTTCTTTTCTCTGTGAAAGGGCCCTACCAGCTGCCACAGTTTGGACTAGCCACTAGGGCTTGGGTACCCAGGGACAGTAACTGATAGGGATAGGCCTGTGCACAGAGCCATAGGTAGATTATTAGAGTGATAAGCTAATTAACCTGATTTCCCCTGTCCTTGTTATATCCCCTAAATAAATCAGAGCTGCTTGTTTCAGCAAAGTTATACTGCCTGAGGTATTTGTCTATGTTAAAGTACTGTACTGTGATTGTTGCACTGTATCTCATTTCACAGGAGGTCCCAGTGCGGAACCAGACCTGGGGTAAGTGTATACTGTGAAGGTAATTCTGATATATTGTGTGGGCCACTAGTGGGAAGAAAGGGGGGTTGCAGTGTCCCAGAGGGCTGTGACCAAGTTAGTTTAACTATTGCAAACCCTGACCTCTGGGTGGAGGCACCCGCCATTGGATCCAGGCCCCTCAACCTGTTAGTGGCAAATCAGGCAGGGGTAGTAGCCCCTGGGATAGCGCCACCTAGGGGTTACACAAGGAATTTGCAGGGATCAGTGGCACTGATCGCATGGAGAGCAAAATACAAACTACAGCATAATAAGTTTTTAAATGTTGCAGCATGCAGATGAGGGAGGACTTCAGCAATCAGGACAGTGCTCGTAATGGAAAGTAAAGGTGGGTTATACACCTTTTTGCCATCTTTTCTATCGCTGGACTCCTGTCATAAGGGAGACCTACTTTTCTTGACAGCCCATTGATTCGTGGCTGCTGACCTGACATCAGAAACAACCAAACCCATCTGGTCCTCCTCAGTTACACATCAGTATCCCATCTAGATGGGGATGTCAACCACCAGAAGGATCTGTGCACACTCTGCACTATGTAGGCGTCACTTCTACTAAAGGGAGATGTATGGCCAGTCATGTGTGGGGCTGGAAGGGGCTCCTGGCAGGTATAAAAAGTGTATCCATACTATGGGTTTTGATATTGTGGCAATCTACCAAGCCAGTGAGCTGCGAGTTAACAGAGTAGGAACTTGGCTATTCCAGATACCTTCATCTGTAAGTTGTGGCCATCACTTGAGTGTTGACAGTAGGTGGGTCTGGGTGGGTGTTTAAGGAGGGCTCAGAGCAGGTCATGGCTCAAAAAAAGGCACACAGTGCAAAGGCAGACATCACTGCCTTACTGAGTAACTGAAACTACAGCTTCAGGCAAACTATTATATAAAAGCGGCTGTAATACCAGCTTGCTGTCTAAGGAACAATCTGAAAATGGAAATTTCGTAAATAATACAGCTTGGTTATGTGGTAAACAACCCTCTCCCTATGGGCCAGAAGACTGAGGGTTCATGTCCAGCAAGGTGAGCCTGGACTCCTAACCAACTATAATGAACAGAGCAGTAAGGGGTCATACATAACCACCTCCTTCAGGCTTCAGATGAAACAAATGAATTTCATTTTAACCCGTCTCTTGCGGCAATGAAAGATCCTGATGAACATTCCAGACTCCCAGGCCTGACTGGTCGACTCCCCTTCCTCCAGACTCTGTCTCTCCTTGGATCCCAACTCTTGGATCTGGCCGACTGCTGAGCCGACTCCGGGTCGCCGCACCACCACCTCATGTCCGCACCGGTCTTTACTACTGTAACACTTGTCCATCTCTGAGGGCCTGATGCTTTCCTTTGTGATGCCTGCCGTCTCTACACTCACAGAACCGTCCAGCCCAGACACACACGTATCGCGCCTAATAAACCCCTCCTCCCAGTCAATCACAGTGCGGTAAAACCGGCAAGTTTCTTGCCAGCCAACCAATCAATCACAATTTGATTTTTTTGGGGGAAGGACTTGCCAAACCAAGCAGATAAAAGGCGCCAATTTTTAAATGCTGTCAGCGCCGTGCCCTCCAGCCAATTAAACAGGGGAGCGAGAAGGGGGGCTTGTGACACTGGCACAGTCACAGCAGCAGAGGTACGGCATGCTCACATTAAATAATTAACCAGGGGGAAAAAAACGCAGCATGTGGCAGGCAAAATATTGCTGGGGCTCAGCCAAAGTCAACAAATATTGCTGGGGCCAATGTCCCACGGGCCCATACAACCCGGCGTCTATGGACTACTATGAAGCTAAATCCTTAGGATGCCCTGTTCTTTGTTTCAGAAAAATCCAACTAATTTACAAAAAAAACTTAAATTTCCATTCACTAAACAAACCCCTTGAAAATCTTCTTGACTCCCTTAAGCTGATGAAAGTTGTTTAAAACACAACAGCTTTAAGTCTGGACTTGTTTTAGTAAACAAGCAGGCTGTGTGTCTGCTCAGTGGGCCCTGCTTGTCTCTCCCAGCAAACAGCCCTAGTTTCATTTAACTTTGTTCTCACTCTGGCAGTTCCCCTATTAAAACCATAATGTTCACATTACAAGTGTAAAAAACTTGACTCCCTCAGCTTGGTACTTAGAAAGAGAACAAAAACTGTCAATACTTATGATGTTCAGTTAATTTTAACAAATGAATGTAAGTTGGAAAAATCGTTGAGACTTAGCTTCCCTGTCAGTCTTGCCGTCTTTAAGACCCTTTATGACAAAACGTTCGCTGAAATCTGTAATTACTTTTATCGCTCCTAGCAGCTTGACTTTTGTACCTCTCTCCCAGTCATAGCTGCTCTTCCGAAGCAGCCCCTGCCACTGCTTCTTCCACCTTCTCTGCCCCACTTGCCCTTAGCACCCTCTGCACCCCTCTTATTCACCCCCCTTCTGCCACATTAGCCTAAGCTTTACACAGTGTTATGCGCACCCCCATAGCCTAGGAACTTCCAGCCAGGCCTGTAACGTGTTTCTGCTGGACAGGAATATAAATAATCTTTCTTTTTTCTATGGTTTGTATATGACATCCATACACATCCTACTCCAGTGGGAACTGTATATACTGTATATACCTGTATATTATGTTCTGGTTGTGTTATGTATTTCTCTCTTGTACATGTGACTTGGAATGTAAATACTCTGCTCCTATCAGTATTGTAAACATGTTGTTCCTTTTGTATTATGTATATTTATATGTAACTGTACAATTTTCCTGCCAACAGCAGGTCCACCTTGTAAATGAGCTTGCTCAATGGTGATCGCCTGGATAAAGATTTGATTGATTGATTGATTGAAGTAGATTGCTCTTTGTCAGCAGCTCAGATGACTGCTTCTCTTACCTGTAGCTTCTGCGAGTGCTGGGTCACATGACCTGCCTTCAGTGAGCTTCAAGAAGCCTCTGATTGGACAGGAAGTCTCAGTAGATCTTGAACTCCCACCAAATAGCAAAATGCCAAACAGCCCGAAATATTGCAGATTATTCATTTTTCTTCCTGAGTAACAAATAGCCTACTATGGTATTCGAGAAATACTATTTGTTACTCACACACCCCTAGTCTTATCCCCTTTAGTCACTCCTGTAGCAGTCCTTTCTTCTGCGTGCACTTTTGCATCCCTATTGGCCTGACCTGGTTCCGTCTGCCTTGCTTGTTAGACATCCCTGTCCTCCTCCCTCTGCGTTTATTTGTAGCTCTTGAATGCCACCCTGTTTTCTTTCACCACCTTGCCACTTCCTTGGACAACCACAAAGGTCTCCTTTTCCTTCTGCTTTTGCTTACCTCTTTAATGCAGAGGTTTGTTGACCTAACTATACCCTACCTTATTCTTCCCCACTGTGTCTCTATTGCTCCCTGGCAATCCCCCAAGGCAATTTCTGAGGCGTCTCCCTTTACAGTCCACCCTCCTAATGTCCAGGATGCTCGTCCTGCCGTGGCTTACCTCTGCTCCTTCCCTTATGTTGAACCACACTGTACAGTGATCATTGGTTCTTAGAGGACTGCCCACTGTGACATCTGCAATGCTGTCCCTGTTTTTTAACACCAGGTTCAACACTACCCCATCCCTCATAGGTTCTTTAACTAGCTGCCTGAGAAGAACCCCTGTGGGAAGTCAAGAATGGTCCATCTTCTTGCCGATGCTGCAGCTGGAAGGTTCCACTCTACATCTGGTAGACTGAAGTCTCCAGCTAGTAGTACCTCCTCATTACCTGCTATCTTGATGATGGCCTCTCTTAGTGCACTGTCCATTTTTTCCTCTTGTGCTGGAGGTCTGTGGATGAAGCTGATACAAATAGTGGTCCCAGAGCCTGTCTCCAGGATGACCCACGGCACAGTCCTCAGAACACCTGTACCTCTGTGGCCTTAATTCTTTTCTTCACATATAATACCACCACTCCTCCTCTCCTCCCTGCCCTGTCTCTCCTAAATATAGCATAGCCCAGTATGGCCACATCCCAGTCATGGTGCTCAGTGCTCCATGATACTGTTATGGCCACTAGATCCAAGTTAGCCTCCACTATGATAGTCTTCAAACCTGGGATTTGGTTTCCAAGGCTCCTGGCGTTATCACACAAATCTCTCTACATCATCTCCCCCCCACCAACGAATACCCTGCGTCTTCCACCCTTTCCTAGCTACAGTATGTCTTTACCTGAAACCCCCTCTAACTCACCCCACTCAGACCCCTCAAACATCTGGAGAGTCCCTTATTGCCATTGCAAGGGGTTCAATGTACACCATGAACAGAAGAGGCAAAAGAGAGCATCCCAGTCGTGTCCCACACAGGAGTGGGAGATCCGTTAAGTGATGTCATTTCACGTTCACAGAATCACAGAAATTTGATGGCAGAAATGGACAACACCGGCTCATCTAGTCTGCACTTATATCTACCCCTTCCCTCCCTCCTTTACTGGCTCTTAACTCCCCCCAACCCCATATGTCTGTCCCATGCCCTCTTGACACAGGCAAGTGGAGAGCAATAGAAGCACTGTGTCATCTGTTTGGAGGAGACCAGGAATCCTAGCTATCTTAGCATCACTTACAGGAATAGCTGAGAAACCCAGTCAAAGACTTTTTCAGCATCAAGGCTGAGGAGGATGGCTAGGGAGCATCCAACTGCATACTACAGAGAATACATAGAGTACATCTCATATTATTCCAGCTGTCTGAGCACCACTTCCAGCTCTGATTGGGCTAGCGGACCCTGCCAGGAACAAAGCCGGCCGCCTGCATCCACCAGCCCACATGGGAAAGCCATAAGCTGCCCAAGCACAACTTCCAGCCCTGATCAGGCTAGTGGACCCGGCCAGGAACCAAGCCAGCTGCCTGCATCCACCAGCCTGCTTGGGAAAGCCGTAAGCTGCCCGAGCACCACTTCCAGCCCTGATTGGGCTAGCAGACCCAGCCAGGAATTAAGCTGGCCACCTGCATCCACCAGCCTGCTTGGGAAAGCTGTAAGCTGCCTGAGCGCCACTTCTAGCACTGATCGGGCTAGCGAACCCGGCCAGGAACCAAGTCGGTTGCCTGCATCCTTCAGCCCACTTGGGAAAGTAAGGTAGGCTGTCTGCCCATAGAAGCAGAGGCTTGAGCACCGCCTCCCAATTGGCTCCTTTCTCCAGCAACTCGCACTCTATTGGCTATTTTAGGGCCACTTGCCACCTGCTATTGGTTGACTGCCTCTACCTGATTTTCTTTGAATTCTGCTCTAGTAACGCTATTTTCAGTGCTCTCCCCACCTGTATTTTTGACTTGTTTCTTAAACCTATGGCCAGGATAAAATGTAATGCTGTTACTAGCTATTTCTGCACTATGAATTTAAATTTAAAGTACCCTAAAGTATTTAATGCTTTCTTAGATTGACTGTATGTTGTGCTGCTCTCTGCTCTAACCCTACCTATTCCTGTCATTAAATGTTTATACTCTAGCTACCAGTGCCTGCAAAATTCTTCACTCTTCCTTTGTTCCCCACACTACTACTGTACTGGCACCTAGCCCTACCCCCATCCTCTGCTCCTGATTCTCTCTCTGTAACATCTTCCATGCCTTCTCTTCACACTTACTCCCCCAGCTATTGTTCTTCACTCCCGATTCTGCCCACTGATATGTGGTGAGGCGCCAACTCAGGCCTATATCTAACACTGATCTTTCTCTTCTCCCCCTTGCTTCAAGCTGCCTGAGCACCACTTCCAAACCTGATTTGGCTAGCGGACCCAGCCAGGAAACAAGCCGGCCACCTGCATCGACCAACCTGCTTGGGAAAGCCGTAGGGTACGCTCTCTGCCCATAGAAGCCATGGCTTGAGTTCTGCCTCCCAATTGGCTCCTTTCTTCAGCAGCTCAGGCTCTATTGGCCATTTTTAGAGCCATTTGCCAACTGCTATTGATCGATTGCCCCTGCCTGATTTTCTTTGAATTCTGCTCTAGTAGCACTGTTTTCGGCACACTCTCCCAACTATATTTTTGTCCCTCCCACCATCCCTGACCCCAGCCTCTATTAAATACTCCTCCTCCTCCTCCTCCCTCAGCTATCTTGCCCACTTTCCCATCCTCTCCACTGACTGATGCTTGCCACTAGTTGGCCTTCCCCTTAAAGGGGACCATCGCGTCCTGGTTCTGTGTCCTCCCCTGATTTTGCTTCCCAAGCATAAGACCTTCACACTAGTAACTTGACACTATTTCGCCATGACACCACGGTCGTCCACCCACCCACCCACTGCTCATTTCCACAACTATGCCTCCACTGCCTAGCACACTGCCTTTAGGCATTTTGCTGCTTACACTGCCAATCCTTACTGGGCAAGTGTACGATGATCCACAGATATATGCCCACCTTACCTATGGTATTAACCACCTCAATGTCTACCAAACCATTATCTCACCTGTCAGCTCTTGTATCCCAGACACTAACAAGCATGATGAGATGGACTCACCTTTCTGGTTCTTGCCATTGAGCTACCCCAACTGGCTGCCCTCCCTATCACCCCTTATTGAGTTTGTAACCCAGGTGGACAAACATAAAGGGAGAAGCACATTGAATAGGCTGCACAAAATCAGTAACAAGTATTTCAAGAGCTATCTGTGCTGACTGGCCCTGCTACTGCTGCACCTTTCAGGTAATATACACCCCAAACATGGCCACCACAAAAATCATAAGCATGTCAAAGGAAAGCGTGCATGCTTACCCTTGTTTCAATTAATATCTGCAGCCTTGTTGCTAAGTTGGACAACATACAGGCTTGGGTCTCCCACTCCCAACATAACCTTGACCTGCTGCCAGTAGTAGAAACGTTGCTCTCTCCCCCAATCCCTGATGCATCTATTCTCATCCCTGGCTACAAGATTTTCAGGTAGGATAGGTTGACCAAATGTGGTGGGGTGTGTGAGATCTATCTAAGGGACAATCTTCAGGGTCTCATTCTGTTGTAACCCAGCATAGGGGACAACATACAGACTATGGCCATCAAGGTGCTCCTCAGTGCCCATAACAAAACCATTACTGTACTATCCATTTACATCCTGCCTAGGCATTCTGCCCAAGGCCTTGACACTCTATTGGACTGCCTAGGAAGTCTGAGCCTTAATGCTGAGGTCATACTCCTTGGTGACTTTATGTCAACTGGCTATCCTCTGAGGCTAGCCATTTTAAGGACGCAGTCCTTGCAGCTCATTTCATGCAGCTCATTGAGACCACCACAAGAACAAACTATAGGACAGGCAGAAGCACATTACTTGATTGGATACTCACAAACTGCCCCGAGAACATATCTGAAACTACTGTACTTCCAGATGCTATCAGCGACCACTCCCCTGTCTGGTTCTGCTGGACAAATAAGTTCTCCAGACCCCCAGCAAGAACTATAACCAATAGAGTCCTTATCTGGGCTCATCTAGGCCTACTGAAATTAGATCTTCTTAACACTGACTGGTCAGTAGTACATGGGTCCAGTGATGTCAACTGTGCGCTTGACCATTTCATCTGCCTTTTCAATGCAGTATGTGACAAACATGCCCCTTTTAAAAAACACAAAATCAAAGGCCACTTTAACCCACGGCTATCCCCTGACATTATTGAACTTCTGAACAATAGGAACCACCTTTGGCATGTATCTTGGGCATCAGGCAAACAGTCCGATATCCAGAATTACAAAAGGGCCAGAAACTTGCATACCAGGACCATCCACATAGCAAAAAACACATTACTATAAAGAAGCCCTCGCTCGGAGCTGGAATAATGGCAAACATTTCTGGAGTAACCTAAAAGAGGTTACAGGCAAGGATCCCAAATCTGCCCCCCCATGCTTAATATTGATGGTACCCCCACCCTCTACCCTAAAACCAAAGCAAACACATTTAATAATGCTTTCACCGACTTCAGTGGTGTCCTCCCCCTTGACTTATTCTCCCATACCACCCCAGATAAACCCACACAACCCTCAGTGCACCCCCCCCTTTTTATTTCAGGACCATTAAGATGAGCGAAGCCAGGAAATATCTGTGGAAAGTGCCAGGTAAAGGTAGATTCAGCAGTGATACCTTAGATCTCAAATTTGTTGATCTCTCCCTGAAAGAAATACTGTCTTCCCTAACCCACATCATTAACTTATCCCTTAGGCATTCCAAATTCCCCCAAAGGTGGAAATCTGCTTTACTGACACCTGTACATAAGAATGGTGATTGTGCCTTACCTGGGAACTACAGACCTATTTCTCTTCTTCTGCCTCTCTCAAAAGCCTTAGAGAGAATTGTAGTCAACCAGCTTGTAGAGTATATGGCAAAATACCAACTACAATGTCCAGAACAGCATGGTTTTAGATCTAGACACAGCACCACTTCGGCACTACTCAAATACATGGGCTTTATCCACAAATCCCTTGACCAAGGTCATCTTGTTGGGGCAGTGTACATCAATTTAACAAAAACCTTCTATACAGTAAATCACGTCCTCCTTGCCGACCAACGTGCTGCCACTGATCTCTCCACCGCCACTGTCACTTGGTTTTGTAGCTACCTGCATAACTGCTCACAGCAGGTAAAGATAGGTACTGTCCTGTCTGATAGTAGATCCATCTGCTCTGGCGTCGTGCAAGGGTCGATCCGGGGCCCCCTCCTATTCAGCATATTCCTAAATAGTCTCCCTCTTGCTTGCCAAGGATGAATCCTTCTCTATGCAGATGATGCGGTTGTCTTTTCCAGTGGCTCCGACCCCTGTGTTGTGGAGAGTCCGCTCCAATGGGATTTTTCCAGCATTGAAAAATGGTTCGATGACCACAAATTGATCATGAACTATAAAAAGACTAAGTCTATGTTGTTCTTCTGCCCTCAAAACAAACATAGACAATATCCTCTTTCAATTTGTAATGACATGGAGTCACCTCTGGAACTTGTTCCACATTTTAAATAATTGGGAATTACAGTTGACAGCACTCTTTCCTATGCCCCCCACATTGATAACACCACCAAAGCTGTCAATATGTGCATTGGTCTGCTCCATAGGCACAAACTTAGTTTGACCCTGGAAGCCCTAAGTATAGCCATTCAAAGCTCGGTGGTTTTCCTAGTTGACTAATGGCTGGCTATCCATGGGTCAGCTACTGATACATTCCTATGGCGCATTAAAACTGCAGTAAACAAAGCTTGTCAGCTCATCACAGGAGCGCCACATCTGACTCATACCTGTGACCTATATGTCCAGGCAAACTGGCTCCAACTCGGTGGAAGACTAAAATACCAGTCATGCCTGTTGGCCAAAATAATTAGCTTAGGTATGGTGCCACATGGGGTTCTACAGCTACTCATCTCTTGCGTCAACCCTCACCATACTCAGAGTTCTGAGAATCAGTTCTTCATTACCCCATGTTGCTGCACCTCCCAAGGCTAAAGGTCCTTCACTCACCGTGCCCCCCACTGGTTCAACTCCCTTCGGGATAATATAGCAAACACTCCCACCTTGGATGCATTTAAACAGAATCTTATGGAAAAACTAGTGTCTAGCTCCACTTGTGACTGCCTCCCCTAACCTCCTACCTTCATTTCTGTTTCCCTCCCTTCCCCCTCCCCTGCTTACCCTCCTGCTGCAGACCCACCTCTTCCCCTGTTCCTCCTAACTTTTTCCTTTCCCCACTGCTCTCCTCCTCCTCCTTCCCCTTCCCTCTTCTCCACCCCATACCTTATATCTGCTCCCTCTATCCTTTGTCTTGACATTGTGGACATCCCCGCCTATTACTTACCATTCCCCACCTTATACCCGCCTGACAAGGCCACTTGGCTGCTCACTTTCTCTTTACAGTCTGGACCCTGTCCTCCCACAGCACTTAATAATATAGCTAAGTTTTACAATGCCATTACAGACACTCTTGCTCAGGACATTTTGATACATTTTACTTACGCTATGTATAAGCTTCATTAGCTTTGTTGAGTGTATCTAATTGTTGTTTGTTTCCGTACTTCCATGTAACAAACTTTCAGCTCAAAGGTGTTCATCCTCATCCAAGACCATAATAAATAAATAAATAATAAATAAATATTATCCTTTGTAATCCAGGCCTGGACAAAACTGTTCTGATCAAGGTCAGTCAGGGACAGGAGGAACTTATCTATTGGGGGAGCATAACAGACATGAAGATTTTATAGTCGGTATTTAATACCAAGATAGGCTGGTGTGAGCCGTAGAGAGAGTTTTTTGTTTTGTTTTGTTTTGCATCTGCTGCACAGTATTTTATTAAAGTATGTTGAAGAAGGAGGAGAATGTTATTTATCATGTTATAGTACTCAACCATAGCCATCTGGGCCCGAAGCTTTCATGGTCTTCATTACTCCAATGGCCTGTGTTAGCTCTTTAGTAGTTACTAGGGAGACAAGTTGTTCATGAAAGGGCCGAGAGAGGCGTGAGAGGGTGAGTAAAAATGCGAAGTTCTTGGTATCCTGAGAAAAGAGATCCAGCTCTAGCATGTAAATGAACTGACAGAAAGTCTGGAAGGAGTTGGTGATGGCATGCAGTTTGGTATGGCATACTCCCATGAAAGGATGGTCACTGCTGATGCCTTGGCCAGATGTTTTTGCCTCCGCAGTTGGAAGGCCAGTAGGCAGAAGGCCCTGGCTCCTACCTCATATTGTCATTTTATTATTTGAATGCATTTTCCTGTAATTTGCTTATTTTATAATACTTATTTCCATATTATTGTGATGTATGTTGTACTTTGTATTTGCACTGCTCTCTACCAGTGGTGCAAGCGGTAGACAAGAAGTACAGGAACTCAGGCACTCGCAATTATGAAATACAGAATGAAGATCTTCAATCTAAAGGGTAGCGGTGTCAAGGCACAACTATCTAATTTGATGCTAATAGATTCAGTTAGAGATGTTAAAGTATTTCTAGGAAAATAGCATTGTTGTACAAGTCAAATGGTGTTATGGAAACCCTGACAGCAGATCACAGACCCAGAAACTGTCACTAAGTTGCTGGTTTAAGAATTTCAGTTTTAGTGTCAGTGGGAAGAAGTACAGGAACTCAGTTCCTGCTGTGAAAAAGGTACAGGAACTGAGTTCCTGTGTGTTCCTGCTCACTTTCATCACTGCTCTCTACTCTTCCTTTCCCCCCAGGACGCATCTGGAATGAGCTGTTGCCAGCTCACTATGACTTTCCTGGTAAAACTTTTGAAATAAACAAACAAAAAATAAAGGCAAAAAAATAAATAAATTAATAAATACATAAACCACTTGCAGAAAGTGGAGCATAACCTCCAGTTCTGACTGGTGTTGCTGTCTTTTTTTTTTTGATTAAGTGTACAGTGTATGAACTTGCACTTTGTGTATTTTGCACAAAAATAAATATTTTAAATGCATCTATGTAGTCTCTGGGCTTTGTTTGCAACATTATACTGTTTACATTGATGTCTAAGAAGTGTTCAGCCTAACTATATGCACATTTGATCTGTGGTGTGGGAAGCGTTCTTCTTAATACTAATGCGCATGCACAGGACAGTTGATGGCTAGGGGAAATAGAGACATCATCAACAGAGAGAGCGGAAGAAGCATGGTGAGACAAACTAGTGAGCGTGCTACTGTGCTGCATCAACTGTACAGTGCCGAGCAAGTTGTGGTGTCCTACTGACTGTCGTGGTGGTAGAGTGGGATTGTGTACTGCTCTCCTTTAGCCTCAGTTGAACTGTAGGAGAACTTGAAGTATGGTCTACTAAAGAAAGAATTGACACGTCCAGTGCTGAGCTGTGAGTAACGTGCAGTGTGTCTTCTTGGCTGTGCTGGATGCTGGCTGGACTGGTGGTGTGATCTGAAGAGAAGACAGGAGAGGTCAAGAAAAAATCTGCCCTGGCCTAGTGGCCTATAGTCCTGTCTTGGGAGGGGAGCGACTGTAAAGGCAAGCAAACAGGAGGATAATCAGCAGAAAAGTGCTGAGTGGAGAAAGGAATAAAGATGTTTCAGGGGTGGGGGACTTCTCTCATTCGGGAAGGTGGTGAGGGGTATTGGCACCATTTCCCAGGGCAACTCACTCATTACATCTCAACCCTTTGATATTTTGCCCAGCTTGGAGCTTATCATGTGGAGTGGGACTAGGTGTGGAAAGACAGATGCCTAGCTGACATCTTTGTCTCTGGCTGTTGCAGAGTGCTCCCATGTGCAAAGGTGGAATAGAGTTAGGAGTACTCTCTATATGCAGAGGTGGGATGGTGGTAGAGGAGGAGTGATGCAGATGTGTGGAGGTGTCCTCATGTGTAAGAATGAGATGGATGGGGAGCAATTCTCTCCATGTAGGGGCAGTTGGATGAAGGGGTGGAGTGCTCCCCATGTACAGAGCTGATATGAAGTGGGAGAACATCTCCCCATGTGTGGAGGTGGAATGGAGGGGGCGGAGTGTTCCTATGTGCAGGAGGTGGGATGCAGTGGGTGAAGTGCTTCCATGTGGGGGAGGTAAAAAGTAGTGGGGGAAGCACTGGAGGGGTCAGGCGATGAGTGCTCGCAATGTATGGAGGTGGGATGGGGATGGAGCAATGATACCTATGTGTGTAGATGGACTGGAGGGAAGAGTGCTTTCCATGTTCAAGCTTATTGCGAAGGGATAAAATCCATTGAGTAAACTCATTTGCAAGGAGGTCCCATGTATAAGCAATGATAACGACAATACACGGTGTGAGATACAAAAAGTAAGGACACATAATATAAACTAAAATAAAGCAATTTTCTTTTCTTTAGTATATACAATATGTACAATGTTCCATTCAACAAGGATTGAGACTAAATATCATTACATAAGACACTATGTCCTTCATGAGGAAGAGGCTGGAGAAGGAGAATTGCTCCCCATATGCAAAGGAGGCATGGAGGGGGAGGAGTGCTTTCTATGTGCAAATGTGTAATGGAGGGGGAGGAGTGCTCCCCATGTGTGGAGGTGGGATGGGGGAAGTCACTTAATGGCCACCATCCTAGACCCCACTCCAGCCTGTGTGTGAAACGTTTTAGAATGGGCACAGTTTATGACAGAGCAGATGTGCAATCCACATCTCTTCTTTGACTGCTGTAAAGTATTCGGTTGAAAGGTGGGGGTACAAGAGGGGGCACCCACTGTATCCTACCCCCCTACCCACCCAGCAGAGTGGGAACAGCTGTGGAGGGGCAGATACAAGATCCACATTTTTATATCTCAGTACCTCAGAGTGCTCTCCATGGGTACAGCATGTTAGGTGAGAGAGCCTCTGGCTGAAGCAGAGTGTTCTGCAAGTGTAGAGGTGTGGCATAGGGTGAGGAAGTGACAGTTACCCAAACCCCACTCCAATCTTCATGCTAGCTCTGGTGGAGCAGGGACTGATATGAAGGGCAGATGTGCAACTTGTATCTCTATCTCTATCTACTGCAGGGTGCTACCCATGTGAGGATATGGGATGGGGTGGGTGGGGTATCATTCTCCCAGAGCCACCTGTCTGGAGCCCACTCAATGCCATTGCCAGCTTTCATGGAACTTGGATGGGTGAAGATGGGCAGATGTGTGAACCACATCTGTCATTGGCCCTGGCAGAGTGCTCCTAACATGCAGGAGGTGGAAAGGAAGAGAAAATGCTTCACATGTGCAGAAATGTGAAAAGATGTGTTGGGTGCCAATGGCCTCGGGCCATCCAGTGGCTCTGGACCACAACCTCATGTCCACCCAACTGGCGTCCACAAGGCTAGATAGAAACAGGTGTGGCATGGCAAATGTGCAGCTCACATTTCTGTCTCTAGCTGGGGCAGCCAATGTGCAGTGGTGGGACGGTTGGAGGGGGCACCAATCACCAACTTCTGCCAGGCCACAGTCTACTATTTACCTTGGGCTGGCCACCTGGAGGTCACCTTGTCACTGTGCCAACCTGTGTGGAGGGGAAGATGAGTAACCTACATCAGTATGTGGTTACTGCAGATTGTTCCATATGTGTTGATGTGAGCCGGAGGTGTAGGGGGCTGCAACTACCCAGGGGCAGTGGGCGGAGCTAGAGGGGGGGCTGGGGGGGTGGTCGCCCCTCCTGGCTGCCTCAGTGTGAGTAATGGTGCTGCACCACCATCTATATTCACTGTTTAGTGCCCATTGTGGAGACCATGATTGACTGAATGCCCTCCCCCTGCTCCCAAACGCTCCCAAACCTGGCTTCACCACTGCCCAGGGGTGCCCATCCAGTGCTGCCTGGGTGCTCCTTTTGTGCAGTGGTGGAAAAGATGCACCAAGTTTGTTTTACACTGTGTCTCTCCTGGTCTCTCACTCTCTCTCTCTCTAATGTCCGCTTCCCCAAGGTGAAAAGAAAACTCTGCAGCACTGACCTCTGTCCCGGTCATGGCACTCTTGCTGCCACTTTTTCTGCCTCTCTGTATGAGCTGTCTGTGCTGTCTGTTTCCACTGAGCTTCAGAAAGACAAACAGAGAGTCAGACCAACAGTAAGGTGCCAGAAGAGTGAGCTGAAATAAAATGGATGACAACCAAGCTCAGGTTTGTACTCCACTTCTTTGTTTGGGGGGTTGACATCATCTGTGACTGGAACAGATTGGACCTGCATATATGCTGCACTGGGCGGCTCTCATTGTTGCTGTGTCTCTCTCAGGGATTGGGGTGGGGAGGGGTGGGGAGAGGAGTAGACACTGCTAGGGGACAGGCAACCCATTTCAGTTAATGTTTGTTCAGCTGCAGGTCTGGGAGCCACCAGTCATCGTTGTCATGGTCACTACACTGCACTGCCCCCAATTTCACACTGTAAAGGTAGTGCTGCAATAGTGACAGCCTGTCACCTGATGATCACTCTCATTCCACTTACTAGCCACATCTCAGCATGTTGCTGTCACTGTTTGGGAGCTCTCTCTCTGCTCTGTCCCTGACACTGGTGCCACTCACCACCTCTTTCGATCCTGTGCTCTCTTTCGGGGGGGGAGGGGGTGCTGCTGCCGCTCCTTCTCTGTGTCTGTCCCTGCAGCCCATGTCTCTCTCTCTCCCTGCCATTCAGGGTTAGGCTACAGCTCTGCAGGCAATGCTGCCTCACTTCTCAGCACTCTTGCTCCTTGTATTGTGCGGCAGGGTGGGGGCACACTGAAGCAGCATGGACACTAGGAGATCCATGGGGTGGGTCAGTGGGTACCATCACAGAGAGCAATGCTCAGGCTGGGTATTGTGGCACACATGAAGCACTGGAGAGAGAGGAGCTCAGGGACAAGAACACACGCTGTCATTCACACAGAGACACAAACAAGTTCATTGCGGTTGTCTGTCTGGGGAAAGATAAATAATGTTTATTTGTTCTTTACTGCTAGGGCTGCTTACTACTTATGACACAGAGATTGGAGGATACAGTGTATGGCTGGGTACCCGGACATCTGCAGGATGGGTGGGGAGACAAGCAATAAGATCAGTAAGGGCATGAATGAAAGGAATGAAGCGCTTCCATTCCAGCACTTTATTTCTTTCAACTTCAGCTTCTGACCTTATAGGTGTCAGTTTCTGCCCTCTCTTCTTGCACTTACCTGTCTAATGCAATTTCTAATGCACTTGCCCTGTGTCTGTCCTGATAAGGCCCCTCGACTGCCTCACCCTGACCCTCTACACCTATGCCTTCCCCTACCCTCAGCCCTCTCCTCTTCTTGCCCTTTTCCTCCTATTGTTTCTTGAGTTACTCATCGCACAGTCAGATTTTGTCAAGCAAAGTTACTGTCTAAAACCATGTACCTGTAACTGTTTTATGTTTTAGTGTCTGTTACCCTGTAACCATCATGACGTGGAACCTTTGTAAAAGAGCCTTGGTTCAAAGGTACTTTGTAATCCTAGACACAAATAAATAAAATAAAATAAATAAAACTAGAGAACGGATTCCAGATGTGAAACTGTGACTGGTGTCACAATCTGGTTGCATACTCATTGGTCTGTCAGGGACAAGCCCACTGTAGATTGTAGTGCATTGGACTCGTTCCTGACACACTTCTGAAATGTCTTTCTACCACAAGATGTTTCTTGCACATGCACCAGAAAACAAAAAACTATAAAGAATTTAGATTAGTGACCCCCTCATTTGAAAGGCATTTTTGTCCTGAACACAAAACTGTAAAATAATGCACTTGGGGTACAGAAATCCAGGGCAGAGTACAAATGGGTGGAGTGGTATTGACAACATTAAGAAAGCACACATTCAAAAAAAAAAAAAGAGCTTTTACATACAATTAATTACTGTTTAACAATATTTTGCATCTGTGGCTGCCACTGTATCTCTGATGCAAACCCATAACCACATTCCTCACTTGAAGCAAAAAGGTTGGGTGGAGGCCATAACTGACTCCTTCTTTTTGTGTTAAAGGGGTCAGTTTCTTTACAGCAAAAACAAGGCAATGCATCATTTCAAAAATGTGCAGATGAGCATGAAGAAAAGCTTTTTCCAGAGCATGTCACTATCGGCAGCTACCACTTCAAGACTGCTACTACCCCGCCTACTACAATCAGGAGAAAACCAGAAGTAGTCTACCAACACTGGGATCAATATAGCTAAAGCACATCTGACATAAGTTACTGCTTAGAAAAGAATGAAAAAGTGACTGTGATGATCAGCAAGTCGCAGACGAGCTCTCTAGTTTGTTAATAGACTCCTTCTGAGTCTGATTTGTATGGTTGCATGGGCCAAGCTCCACGGATGTTATGCCATTATCAGATTTGTGTAAGAGCACTGTGGAAGCATGTAACTGGACCGCTGTCTGATGTGCTGCCACAGTGCTCCAGCATAGTTTTCAGTGATTCTGTTTATGCAGCCCTTCCCCTCTGTGTGCCGCATAAACATACCTACTTCCTGGCGCACTACTTTTCTGTTCTGCAACTGCAGTACTGACAGACACCATGTGTAACATGGTGATGTTGACTTAAACTGCGCATGCATGGCTATCGTGCATACATGGTTATGTCAGCATCGCCATGTTGTGCAGGGCTGACTACAGGGCAAACTTCACACGTGCGAGTATCATGCATGCGCAGTACTAATTATGGCTGACTCCAGTGCAGCGAAAGCACTGCATATTCTTTTCCATGCTCTTGCCACTCCTAAAAGCTGTCCACAGCCATATCGACTCTGACCAGAATTTGTTGTCACTGATGGAGCTGGGTTGTGTGTTTGTCACTGGAGCCCTGTCTAGCCACCCTCTGTGTGCTGCTTCATCACCGCTGCCCTGCATAGGGTCATGCCTTTGCATAGCCCCTTTCATAGGCTGCCCTCTGTGGTGTGCTCGGTGCTGCATGCTACACACATTTGCACTGTGCCATGGCCACCCTACATATCTCTCAACCTCCTGCCTCATAAATCAGGGACAAGGCTTAGAAAAATCAGGGACAAAGGACCAAAATCAGGGACACATCTTCAAAATTGGTGATATATACTCAGGAACCTGGTATAATAAGGGGCTTAGTGTAGAATGCATTTTCTAAGGAAGAACAAATCTGTAACTTTAATGTTTGACATTATTTTGTGCTTACAACCCCTACTGTTTGGTCACTGAAACACAATTTTTTGGAGGGACAAAGAAAAATTTTGAGGCAAAATCAGGGACATCTCTGAAAATCAGGGACAGTTGAGAGGTATGCCACTCTATATTCAGATGGCACAGTGCCAGTGCTATACCTCTGAATATAGTAGGCAGTGTGACCGAAGCAGGTGCAAACCCCAGCGCAGGGCAAACTTTGCTCCTACACACACATTTAAATATCTGGCCCTTCATGTTGTACAAACAGAATATGCAATAGGCTGGATCAAATTATGAGCAGCAGGACTTTTAGAACTCACTTTTGGCTCTTCCACTCATGAGTTATGATCCTGCCTCTCACTTGTGAAGATAAATTGCATATTGCTATTGTATATCCCCAATTTTCAGGTGCTGGAGGTACCTGGGTGTGCTGTTACCATGTGACAACCCGCACCCTGATGTGTTTTATTGCTTACTTAAAGTACTGCTGGATTTTAGTTTTGTGCATGTGGACTCTGCTTGCCTGGATGATATCTGGATTTCAGAATTTCCATTTCAGAGACCCACTTGATTCTAAAAGTAAATCAGCAGCCTAACCTTGGAGGATATGATTTCATTTGGAAGTGCCTTGTGGCAACAAGCTCCCTTTCTTCTCTTCTGTTTCTTCTCTTTTCTCACGCTGGCAGCAAATGGGGCAGCACACTCCGGTGACAGCTTGACAGGTACCGCAGAGTTTGCAACACTTATCGGAATACACAATGAGATGAGTGCATCAGAGGACAGCTTTCATTCCATAGCAATTGGCCACTGAATTACGACCTTTTGGTGTCAGCATTGCATCCAGATCAAATCCCCCCAAAAGGTACAAAATAAAAGGGATACCTGATCTGGGTATTTCAGATTCCAGACCGCATCCTGAGGCAGCTTTTAGTCAAAAGATAACAGATCCAACCCAGAGATCAATGCATTTTTTTCCAAGTATGCAGTGCATGTTAACAAAGACACTAACTAAAGTGGCAGCTTCTTACTGAGTGATGACTTCATCCGAAGTTGGTCAAAAGATCAGCCACTCTTTAAAAGTGATATGTCTAGTCTCAGCAATCACTGAGGCAGCTGCCTGTAGTCTGAACTTGCTGTCTATCTTAGTAAAAAAATGTGCAAGTTTCAGAAGTGTGGGATTCCATCCTTCCATTCCCTGTGGACAGGTTGGAACTTGATTTCACACAGCTCTTATTTTCATGAAAGGTCATAGTGGGGCCAATTTAAAGATTATAACTGCAGTGAAGTAACTGCTGCTGTAATTTAAGGGGTTGAGGAAGATGGGAGTAAGGCTGTTCTGAACAGCTCCTGACCAACAGCATGATAAATTGATGAAATGTAAGTACTCTTACTATTTGGAATTTGGGACAACAGGAGGCTATTGCCCATTAGTGCTGTCCCCACTACTCAGTGGAGGTAACAAGTTACCATCAGTAATAAATAGATCCAGTCTGGCCATAAAAATGTTAAAACTATGTGCATTAATTACTTCAGCTATTAGCTCTTCAGTTCACTCCTCGTCCATGCCTATGGGGAAAGGAAGGGAGTGGCCTCCCTTATTCTCAGGCACACTCCATTCTAGGAACAAGGCACCTACTGTACATGGATACGGAAGGCTGCCTGATAATAGTCTGGGGCCAACTGCATGGGAGGGAAGTCACTCTTGCTAACCTCCACCTCCCCCCAGGATCGAACACCACCACAACCAAAAAGTCATTGGATGCAATAGTATTCCACACTAAAGGAGTTCTTCTTTTGGCAGGAGATTTCAGTTTGACACTTGCACCCGGTCTGGATTCCTGTAACTCTACCCCCCCCCAAAATGGCAACTGGCCCCTCACAGAGGTTGTAAATAGCTTATCACAGACTTGGGCTGAGTGAATGTCTGGCACACTCCACACCACTGGATGCGCAACTATACCCATTACTCCCCTTTACATGAGCCATACTCGCACATTGCTTGTTGCTTTACGCAGGCTGAGAATGTTAGTCTTCTGGCGGATAGCAAACTTGGAGATATGACCTCCTCTGGCCATGCCCTGGTACTCAGATTTTGGACTTCCCCTAGGAACAATGTATTACCATGTGGAGAGTAAATCCATACTAACTGAAGTCCCTAGATTTCAGAAATTTCTTAACTGACAATCTTCAAGAAATACTAGGAGATAACCAAAATGGCGAGGTTACACATTCATCCTCTAGGACATGGTAAAATCTATGTTATGAGGACATACTATACAGTTGCAGCTAGCTCCAACCACTCTGGAGACTGCTATGACACTGAGCTTTTTAGCAGCTGAGCCTGAGCCAACCTGAAAATAAAATACAGGAAACTGAAATTTTCTGATGTAATTTCGGGGGTTGAAAACCCTGAACACCCCCATGCCTATGCCCATACAATCCACAACAGTTCAGACACATGCAGTGCTTACACTTTAAGGTAGTCCTCCCAGCCCAGCCAGTCCCTCGGCACACAAATGAACACCAACCACGACCCCTCCCACTTCCTCTGCAAGCAGCAAGGATCCCTCACTCTCATGTGGTCAGTCCTGTACAAGTAGCAGAGTTGGGGACCTGGGGTTTCAGTCAGACCTGCTGCTGTAATGGAGCTTGAGCTTGTCTGAATACAGCAGGACAGCTAAACTGAGTCCCCTTAATCCCTACAGATGGAGGGCTGCTGCACAGATGATTACTACAGCCACTCAGGCACCAGCAGGGATTTAAAACAAGAGCTGGACTATGGCAGACAGCCTGCTATCCGCCTCCTCCTCCTCCTCCTATACTGACTGCTTGCAGCACTTGCCCAGCTCCTCCTCTGCTACCAGTGCCCACCAATGGACAGTTGTGTCGGTGGGTGGCCCTCGTTGGAGTGGTCAAGCGATCTCCTTGACTTGTTACTAGCCCCCACAACCAATATTCTCTTTTGGCTTCCTTCTGTGTCTATTTGCATTTGCCTGTTTTTAAACACCCAATAAACTTTTTTCTAGTGTCTGCTTAGATACAGAATATTAAACATATCAAAATAAAATATAATTGCTTTGAAGAAGATAGAAGCCTTTATTATGGCTCGGTTTCAGTATATGGTTGGAGAACGCTGAAATCTCATCTTGATTGTTTTACTTCATTATTACTATTTTGTATTTTCAGGTTAAATCAAATGTAATAAAATATAATTGTTGTTTGTTTTCTTGAGAAGGTAGAAGTGTTTATTATGACTCTTTTTGGTTTGATCCGTGCACACTGAAGCACTGAAGAGGTGAGATCACCACACCTTTGGCAGCCTTGCACCATTCCTGTGATCCTAAAAATATGTCATAATGGTTGTATAATTGTAGGTCTATATTCAAATTGCTTTAATTCATTATAATTACACAATAGGAAGAATGGTCTTAATAAGTTAATTTGCAGTTTAATAATTTAACCTTTTGCAATTTTAATGACCTCCCAATCCTGGAGTCTTTAATTTGTTTTGTCTGAACATGTCTTTGCTCAGTTCATCAACAGTCCAATAAGATTTAGAATACAATTTCTTTAGAACAAAACCTGTATAAATGTTGGGTTTAATTTTGTGCAAATATTACTCTCTGAGTTGAAATTGCGTAGGAGATTAGGTGTACATACTTTTGTATTTCTCCACACTTTTACTGTGAAAGTGAGTGAAAAAATAACACTTGGCCTTTTGCACAGGTCTTGACCTCCTATAAAGGGAATGGCTTAAAACTTATTTAGGAGTCATTCAAGAGTTATCCCAAGGTCAAGATTTAGTAAACCATACATTTAATGCATTTTAATAATAGAAGTTGCCGAAGAGGACATAGTAAGTGTAAACTGAACTTCACTGTGTTCACTGATATAAACAAACAGTTTCTTTATTGTTTTATAACATATTAGATTGCAGTATTTATTTTGAATGTTGTGGCCATGAGGATGGTGTGTACAGTATGTGTGTGTGTATGTGTGTGTGTCTGTGTGTGTTTGTGTTTGCTGTAGCCCAGTATATTTTTTTCCCAAAAAGCATACTAGAAAATGCCTGCTCATTGCTATATATTTCACCTGGTTACTTCACAGAAGACCTGGCATATGTCTGAGACAGTGTTTATCTGATAGTACCTTGAGGTTAAAAAAAAACTGTTTTTAGATTTGCTGGGAAAGAGTGACATTTATGAGGTGTGAATCTTTCTTAAAAGACAATACCATCCCAGCTGAACCTTGTAACAAGAACATGTTTAAATGCTAAGTTTTTAAATGTGCAAGTTGTTGCATTTCAAACGGGGTAAACAAATCTCCAGTTTAATAGGCAACCAATATTTAACAAGCTGTTTCAATTTCCTAATGGCCATCTGCTAAGCAGCTTGGAGTTCTGTCTCCAACATTCTAAACAGAAAGAAGGGAGTATTTTATTTCAGTTGGCATAGTGATTTGTAGATGTGGAAGGATACACTGAAAACTCCAAAATGTGTGTTCCACAATACTCATTTTTTCCAGCTACAGATAGCAAGATGGCTGTAGGCTCTGCCCACAGCCATAAAAATGAACTTTATTTACAAGATATGGCAATGGGCCTGTAAAAAAGGGATAACAGGGAGGTAAACAGTGGTGGACTACAACATCATGTAAGGAAGGTTCAACTGGGGGCAGAAAACAGGGGGCTGTGGCTATGATGGGTTCATGGCACCAGTGAAGGTGGAGGTGGCACAGGAGGCACTCCCAGATCCATTCTGTAGGCTTCTGTCACCACTTCTGCTACAGCCTCGCACAGTATCTCCAGCCAGCATGTGGCAACGCTGCCGGACAATGCACCTGAGAAGCTCATTACAGCTCTCATATTCCTCTGGCTACTGGCACTGGTCCTGTCTCTGCTGCAAATCTATGGACAGAAAGGTAGGACCAGCAGCCAGCTGTACACACTAGATTGTGATGTATGTCTTGTCTATTGACCACCAACACTGTAACCTGCCAGGACATGTGCCACCATGCCACCTGGGGAGGATGGCAGGCCAGTCCTCTTAATGGACTGGATGTGGTGCATAATGTAAAGCTCTGTGGACTTATACACTGGAAGGATACATGGCCGTGCTGTGCAGTACATGTGGAAAGCCATCCGTGGCAGACACACAGAGCATCAGTGAGCAAGGCAAACACGTGCCACTAGCATGGGCCCTGGGAGCAGCATGCCAGGGCCTGTGAGGTAGAGTCCTGTCATGAGAACATGGTGGGGGTGACCCAACACCCTGCATCCACTGACCAGGCATCACATACCCTGGCAACCCCAGGTATGTCAGACATGGACAGGCATGACCCTTCCCAGCTTGCAGGCAGGATAGGGCACAGGCACATCACATGGGGTACACAACACAGTTGCACCTGGGTGAGAATGGCCAGTTGCATTGTATGCAGGCCTGTGGTTCACATGAGTGCTACAGTGGAGTATGTGGCAGTCTTCAGGATCCACCATGCACCTGTTGTCCAGACAACAGTGTACTGTACGTTGTGTTGAGGCCAAACATGGCCGACATCATGGATGGTGCGGGTGCAGCATATGTATAGTGTTGCTAGAGAGGACGTGGCATGGGGTGCCTGGACATGTCCTCATGGGCCCGCTGATGAGTTCCTGACAACCCAATGTAACCCCGATGGTTCCCACATGTAGGAACTGTACTGTACCTGAACAAGCCTGCAGGGCAGGGTAGCAGCAGTAGTGGTGCCATCATGGCACCATGGCAGCCCCATACTGCTTCCCACATGTGATACTGTGGATCCCTGAGCCCAGCCCCATTGATGAACTCCATGGGTCCATAGTCCCTGTCCAGGTCTGCCCACCCTATTCAACTAGGGACCATGGGATGTCCCCCACTACAGAACCTGTGCAGGGCACTGAGCATGTGTCCCTGTCACGGCCATCATGTGGATGATGGTGCTGCGTGCATTGTATCATTATAGTCAAGGTGGCACAACAGGTTATGGACACCACTGCAGCTGAAGCCTGAGGTGTGCAGGCCTGGCCCCCAGGGCACATCGGCCACCAGAAGCACCAGTACCCCAACCCATGCCTGTACAACAGGCTGGTGCAGCACCACTGGGTCATGCCACAGTCCCCATGTGGCACTGGAGAGGCCAGCAGTACAGGACACACACCATGGCAGGACTCAGGGGCACATGGGTGGCCATGGCACTGTATCAACCACATATGGGTGGCTGCCTGCCATAGCTGTACCCTCTGGCCTTGGTCCTGGCTGTGGGATGGTAGGGGTCCACCTCCCTTGGGACAGATCCACTCTGGCCAATGTGCACTGCTACCATCCCCATGGCAGCTGTGCAGCAGCACATGGTACCTGAGCCATACAGTGGGGGCCTTGGCATGGCATGGGCAGGTACAGGTGCAGCATGGCTGTGGCATGGAGTGCCAACCACCTGCAGTCCTGGGGGCAGCTCCCCACAGGATTGTTCCTAGTGTGGTGACATAAACAGGGACACATGGTGCCTGGCAGTGGCATAGGTAACATAGTATGTCCATGTGCCAGTTTGGGCCCACAGCACTGTTCCAAGGATGGTGGGGATGGGGCCCCCCGTGGCACCACTATCCCTGGTGCCAGAGCAAGTGGGGAACCATGGTCAAGGCATAGCCACAGCTGCCACTGGTGCTCCTCCTGTGCTTACTACCCCCACGAGGATGACTGCCATGGACATTGGGTACTGGCACCACTCTGTCATGGCCCAGTGACATGGGTACATAGATGGTCCCGGCATCAAGCCTGGGCACCAACATCCCAATGACACTGAGCCCTGTGTCATCATGCACATGTTGTGGCATCTCACCTCCCTGATAGTCCCATATTGCCATGGGGACGTCATTGGGGGATGGCCCACCACCACTGACAGTGGTGGGTGATATCCACCACCGTGCAACCTGTGCTGGTCACTAAGCACATACACATGTAACCCTGTGTGCTGTGTACATGGCTGTCTACTCAATGGACTGCCTCCTGTGGGATGGTCCACACCAGGTCCCATCATGGCTCTCTGCTGGCACAGGGGACTCCCTCCTTTTCCTCTGGATCCATGCTTTGTCTCCCTGGGCTGATGCTGGCTGTGTGTTGAGATCTGTAGGGTAGGAAAAGAGAGGAACAGTCAGTTATCTGTGATGGTACACAGTGCCCCATCTATAATACAGCAGCCCACTGAACAGCGCATCTGCCTGTGCCATATCAGCTGTGACAGTTGCCATGCACTGGGGATGGGGCGGGCAAGACTGCCCAGTACCAGAGGCCTGGCCAGCAACACCACACAGAAATGGAGTGGTACATGCGCATACAATGCATCCCCCCATGGGGTAGGACATCCACAATGCATGCTGCCCTGTGTAGTGGTGCTAGCAGGGCAGACTGGGGTACGGGAGCCATGCCTGGGGTGATGACAGTGGTACCCCCTGGGCACCCAGTAGGGGGGCCAGAGGATGGATGTATATTGTTGTACCCCTGCCATAATATATCATGGGCCTGTTTTTGCTGGCCTCAGTGGAGGACAGGGGGCATCGATGTCCACCAGAGCTGCGCGCAGTACGTATGCCAGAGTGGTAAGGGTGGCAGCTATGAAACAGATGGGGGCCACATGGCAATATCCTGGGTCTGCTGCATGGTCTGCATGTGGCCACCATCCACTGGCCCAGTGCCCCTACCATATCATGGTAGCCACCACTCTCATGCAGACTGTGGCTGTATAGGTATGCATGGTGCACCAGGACACTCAAAACAGGAGTTGTCAGCAGAGTGGTGGTACCCCAGGGGCCTTGGATACCATGGCATGTGACTGCACGTAGTCCTGCACATGGCTGGGACCGCCGTGGCCATGCTGCACCCTCTGTGGGCCTGGCACAGGTAGTCCCATGGTCCTGTGGCACAGTGCAGCTACTGTCTACCATACACCAGGGGACACTGCCACTATCTGTGAAATACAGCACCCAGGGCAGCTGGATGAATGACACATATGGGCACTGAACCAGCTATCATTGTGACAGGCAGTGGCATGACAGGGACCACAGAGGCAGCACGCAGGCTGAGGCAGCTGTGCCCTGCCACTATACGTATATATGAGGCAATATAGTGTAGTGGTTAAGAGCACTGAGCTTCAAATCTGGAGACCTGGGTTTGAATCCCATCAGCCCCCATATTATGTGACCCAGAGCAAGTCACTTAACTTCCTTGTGCTCCCAGGTTGCACCTGAAAACAAGCTCTTGCTTAGTATGCCTTTCCTGCCTAAACAATTTCCCTTTTTCTCCTATACAGACAAGCCTCGCACACATGCCCCTGCCACCAAGGCCAGGTAGCAGCCCCCTTCTTGGTGCCGACCAGTGTGCCCACAGGTGACCATGGTGGTGCAGGTTGTGTATGGGATTTAATATCATCCCATGGGCCAGAGTGCCCAGCTAGTACCACACAGCCAGGAGGATATGATATGGAGCCTGACCCCCTGTACAGTGGGCGTGGACTGAAGGCACACAGGCATCATGAACAGTGTTGGGAGGAGTGCCCAGGCATGCTGTATGATGCCACTGTGCTGCACATATTCCTGTCCACACACCACCATACCTGTCAACCTCTTGTCACATCACGCAAGGACATAGTTAGACATCATTAGGGGCATGGACTCAATAGCAGGTACACCAGACACAGTAGGAATGTGCACCAGGACTGCTGAGACACCCCGGGGGTGTGCGTGACATGCCTGGTCCAGAGGGCAACACATCTGTCATGGTACAGTGTGATAGTACCTTGTGCTGACAGTTCCTACTGGTAGGCTACTTATACACATTGTACAGGGATCAGGCTACCAGTTGAGGGACACTCAGGGGCATCCCTGTACATCACGGACAGTTGTGGGGTGTTGTGGGGTTGAGGATGCAGAAGGAAGGTGAAGACACAGATTATATGGTGAAACATACCTCAGTGTGGTTTTATTCAAGAGGAGTTCATAATTAGGCAGTAAATCAAAACTCAAAATAATTCAAAATAAAAGATCAATAACATAAAAGTCCATTGCACCTTCAGTTGCAGGTTAGAAGTCCAGTTACCAGTGAATATAAGAGTAGTACTCTCCCCTTGCTCTAAGTATGGCCTTCAGTTAGGCCTTCACACCTGGAGCTCCAATACTCCATCACCCCTGGAAGCAACAGGAGGAGAGGGACTGCGCTCTTATGGCTGCCAAGGCTAGGCAGCCACAGAGCAGATCCGATCTCTGAATCTTCCTCTGCAGTTTTTATAACCACCCTTTTGATCACTAGATCTGTCCCTTCATCCAGTTAGGCTTTGAACCAGAGGTACAAATGCTGAAACATAAAGTCAAAGCAGCTAGACAAACAGCAGTTAGGGCATGGACCTCTAGGCCGATATCTGCACTTTGAAGCATTAGTGTAACAAGTATGTAAGCAATAACCCACTACAGGGTGTGGGTTTATAGGCATTTAATGCACACCTGGGGTGCGTTGTGAGGCACGAGGCTACAGGCCTCATGTCCTCACAGCACCTCAGGTGTGTATTAAATGCTTATAAACCCACACCCTGGAATGGGTTATTGCACTTATAATGGGTTGCTGAAAAACTCTGCACTCACAGAAACCACTTTTTCTCTCTGAAAAGAGAGTAAAAGGGAATGTATCCTGCCACCTGGAAAGTAGTATCGCACAAGACAAACTTACTGCAGACCTGTGTTTCCCACAGAAATGTGACACATACATTACTGATGTGATCTGTGACATTTCTTGTGTGTTACACAGCTGCTTTCACCTTGCAAAACATCTGGATCATGCCCAACCCCCCAATCATGATGACCACCAAGGAAAAAAACACACATATTGCTCTGCAGCTTGACAAATATACATACTGGCACGCAGTGATGACCATTCACTCTCCTGGTACCTATGGTCCCGCACAGAAGACAGCAACACACTGACACAATGCAGTTACTGAGACACAGGAAAAATAAATTATAGAAAAAGAAAAGGATTTCTGTTCTGCATGTAGCAGCCACTGTTTCTCTGTCTCTCTTTCTGGGTCTCTCTATCGCTTGCTTGCTCTCTCAGGCTGCCTCTGTTGCACGATGACTGCTGAGTGGGGGCACTGCAGGATGGGAAAAATTAAAAAAACTGTGCTCCCCATGGAACACAGGCGACAGATAACACAAGTCAACCTATGTTGCGGGGGACTGCCACAACAATCCTGTTCTCCAGTGATCGCCATACCGTGCTACTGCAACAGTGAGCGGACCACAACACAGCGGGGACATCAGGCTACTGCACTCACTCCCTCCCTCACAAACCATCTTCCACTCACTCAGCCTCTCTTTCTGTATACTCTTTGTTGGTGTGGCAGGACAGTTCGCTGTGGCCCTCCCTGTCTCTCTCCCACATATTAACAGGGACGTACACTGCTCGTGGGGGGAGGGGGCTCTCCACAACTGATGGGACTCTAATCTGTTCACTGGATTTGTGCTCTGGGGGACAGATGAATGTGTGACAGAGAGGAGAGAGCAACCAGTCGATCACCAACACACAATGTGCTAGGGAAAATTAAGGTATGTGCTACCAAACTCCAGCAGCTGACCATGCATTAAATGCATGTAATGAGCACATTGTTGTCGCCTAACTTTTAATGGCTGCCTCTTGAGTAGGTCTTTCTCACTACTGAACAAATGCCGACTGTTTACAGGGATCCTACTGCTGGAAGCTTCACACCAACTGTGCGTTTACGGGCTTTTAATGCATGACCAGGTGATGCTTTTTGCCCAGTTAGCTCTCCCCCTTTCTTGAACCCATGTCATAAAACAACTTAATAGCTATATTTGCAAACATCCTTAAATCCTGCCCTGATCACCGCCCAGTGGTCAGGGACTGCCTTCTTGTAGGGACTATTTGTAATTTGGAAAGGAGGCCGACCTCACCCTAATCAGCCATACTGCATACAGATGCCAGATATAATTTCCTCCTTCTTTACAATATCGCTAAAACCAAAAGAAGAAAAACAGAAAGGGCATGGAACAGCTGTAATCTGGCAGGGTCCTTTCACAGAAACTGTTAGTTTAACATTGTTCTTTGGCCCAGTTATAAACTTTGCGGGTGGGGAGGGACACAAGTGTTTGTAACTGCATGCTTGCTGAGGCCAGAAAATAGCTTAACTTACCACAAGGTCATTTGTTTCAGGGCTTCTTTTTATGGGGGGGGCATGTTTTCAAACCACTGATACACAAACTAAAGAAAATGTCTGCAATGGAAAGAAAAAGACAGTGAATGATCTTGAGGTAAAGAGGTGAATATGGGTGGTGGCCATCCCACAGCCAATAAAACAGAAGATAGGACAGCAAAGGAAGAATTAGAAAATTGCTACTGCAACAGTCTTAGAAAATGGTTTGTCCATGAGATGTCCCTACTTTGTTTACAGGTCCACAGCCCTTGCAAGAGAAGCTAAACCTCCCCAAGGGGTTGGACAGGTACCTACCTTGTCACCATGGGGTATGTACCTGCCCACCAGGTGGCTGCACCTACCTGTCCTGGGCATGTTGCTGCTGGTGACTATGTCTTGGAGTTCATGAAGCCCCCCACATCACACCTCTGCAGGTTGCTGTAGCAGAGGCGACACTGGTCCTCGATGCGGGTGACCACTGTCCTGTGGGTCATGCGGCAGCCCACCGATGCCCACACCTCTACCTGGGCCTGCGTGCCTCAGATTCCTCCCTGAGGATCTCATCTTCCCTGGCCACCAGCAGGTCAACCAGGTTGGTCACCTCAACTTTTGACCACTGGTTGTTGCACTGCATATGGGCATGGCATCATCCACTGCTCATGTCTGCCCCAGCTTGGTGCTGCATAGCTTCCTAGCATGCTGCTTCCAGTGCCAGAGACTGTACCACTGTTGTGCAGTACAGTGTATATAGTGTAGCACTGTGCAATGCATCATTGTGCTATGCAGCACACTCATCTGGGGTGGGGGCAGAGCCCAGGCTGTGTGACCTGCATGGCGTGGCACTTGTGTGATATGTGTGGGTGTGTGCTACCAATGCATAGTTCAGTGCAGTGCTACATGCTTGTGCAAGGTGCTCTGTGCAGGCAACACAGCCCAATTACTTCATAGGAGGGACACGTCATCAGGCCTGTGTAGGGCTGTAACGCATGCAACATGTAGTGTAGTGTGCAACACAGTTACACAAACGCTGTCCTGGATAGCACAGCGGGCAAACTTGAAATATCCAGACAGGGTATGCAAGTGAGGTAATTGGGCAGTGTGTGGGCAACCCACCACCTTAGCAAGTGGGGTCAATTTATATTGACCTCACAAAGGCCTTTGATACAGTTAACCACTCCCTTCTACTATCCATGTTACCAGTCCTTGGCCTATCAACTGCGGTCACCGGTTGTTCAAGAGTCACCTTGGGATTCAAACACAAAAAGTCAAAATCAATGAAACTCTCTCCTGTATCCTCCCTGTGCAATCCGGGGTGCCCCAGGTGTCCATCCTTGGTCCCTTACTCTTCAGTTTATTCTAAATAACCTTCTTCTAGTCTGCAACACAAACATAGTCCTATATGCTGACGATGCCATTCTCTTTGACTGCCATTCAGAGCCCATCCCTCCTCAAATGCCCTACAATCCAACTCTGAGTTACCAGTAGTTGAAACCAGGTTCACCCAACACAAACTACCTATAAATTATAAGAAAACCAAAGTGATGCTCTGTTCAAACCCACATAATAAACATAAATCAGCTTGCTTAACTATACGGAACAATCAAAACCAGCCTCTAGAACAAGTCCAAGAATTCAAATACCTCGGCATCACACTTGATAGCCCGCCATCTTATGCCCTACATGTCAACAAGATTTCTAAGGAGGTAAACTTCAGAATCAGAGTCCTCTATCGACACCGACACTGCATGACCTCTGAGGCTGTACGTTAAGCAGTTATCAGTTCAATCCTTTCCATTCTTACGTATGGATTAGTCATACATGGAGCCACAACTGATACCACCCTCAATAGAATTGCAATTGCACTAAATAAATCCTGTAGACTGGTATCAGGTGCCAATAGATGAACACATATGTGTGACCTCTATAAGCAGACAAACTGGCTGCACCTTAAGGGTAGGATTACATACCAAATCTGCTTACTTGCCAGAATAATTAACCTAGGCTTAACTCCTCCTGTCACCCTGCTTCTCCTTATGCCCTCCCATAACCGATGCTCTACCCGCAGTGCATCCAAGCAAACATTCCTAGTCCCTTTCTATAGGACCTCACAAGCCCAGCGAACCTTTAGTTACAGGGCTCCAACCTGGCTTAATGGACTTCCTCCCTAACATCATGAATGAGCCTAAATTAGGTCCATTCAAACTCAAGCTATGTCAGCACCTTACTGCACTTAGTAGCTGTGACTGCGCCCTCAAATGCTGGAATTCCCCCTATACGTTCCCTTATCCTCTCAATGCTCACTCCCTGCTCCCATGTTCCCTATATGTGCTCTGTCCCCCTGTTGTCCCTCCCCCTATCCTTCTCCTCCCCCTCCCCTCTTGAACACTGCCTAGCTTAGTCTCTTATTCTTCTCTACTCCTTCCTTTAGACCGCTCTTGTTTTTTCCTTTTCTCCCCACCTCTTCTATGACACCCATTGCCTTCTTTATTCATTTTCTCACTTGACATAGTCTTCCTTTAGACTGCGTTCTCTTTTTTTTCTGGGCTTTCTACATTGATTTAGCTGTGCCTCTTGACACCAGACTTATTACTGCTTGTTATTCCAATGTAACCTTGCCTTTGTTTCTACCAGTATAACCTTTTATTCCTTTGTTTGGATTTTGCCTTGTATCCCATTTCTTGTTGTTTCTGTTGTGTACGTCAAGTCAAAGTTTATTGACAGGAAAGTAACTCCATTGAGCAGGCTTATGTTCAAGGAGGTCCTGATACATGCAATAATCAGTACACATACATCATAAATGAGGCAAAATACATATAAAATAGCTTCCCAAAGGACAACAATATTTACATGGAATAAACAAAGAAATTACATGAAAGTTACAGGATTAGGACAACGTGGCACAGTTAATGAGTATAACCTAGTGAACCTTGGTACCTGTGGTTCCTTGGAACCTGGTTCCTATGACGCAGAACCTTTGTAAAAGAACCCTTGGTTCAAATGTATTTGTAATCCTAGCTACCAATAAATAAATAAATTAAAGCTGGTGTTGCATACATTAGCATGCCAAATTGCATTTGGGCTATTTAAGGGAGCACAGTGCACCATGTAGACACCAACATAGAACTGCAGGTGAAACAGAGGTAAGTGTTCAGTGGAATGCCTTAAGGTGTGTGCTGTGTGCAGCTGCCTGTGTGAATTTGGTATTTAGTGCATTTCATTGCCAAACCTTTGAAAAGTTTGCATCACAAAGTAGGAACAAGGCATCACAAAAACGGAAACAGACATACATGCAGAGATGCATCTGATACTGGGGCCTGGTCACGTGGCACGCTACAAGCAGCAGGGGCCTAGAGCAGACCACTCAACCAGTCCACTCCCAACTGTGACACATTGGCTATCACACTGTGGAACATAGACAATATATGGGACACTGCAACACAAGTTTATCTAGGAAGCTCGGAACACACTTCCACTGTGTGCATGTATGTTCCTACTGCTGTGTATTGTGGCTATACTATGGTGTCACACGCTGTCCTGTGCATGGCTGCCTTGATATGGTAGCATTGTGAAGGGGACACACCCCAACAATGTGGACCAGGCTCCTCTTGTGGCACAACATGTGGCACTGCTCCTTGAACTGCGAGACAGTCGAGTGGTGTGGTGTACTGTTTTCATAGCTGCCATGGTGGGCAGTAGGTTGTGTGTACATATTCCACAGTTCCATCTCAAACACACTGTTATGCGAGTCACAGGAACAGTTAGAGGCAATATCAGGAACTTACAAACATGGAAAGTGTGCAGTAGAGTATGTGGTGCTTGTGAATAGAAAGAGTTGCTAAAAACATGAAGTTCGGGCACTCACCACCTCATAAAGTAAACGGACGCCAGCAGTTCATATAATAAATTTCATAACCATTTATTGACAAAACACCAGAGTGTAAAACACCCCACAACACGTCCCACTTGTGTTTCAGACAGGATCTGTACTTTATCAAAGGCTCTGATAAAGACAGATCCGTCTAGCTACAAGCTATCATTGTGGGTGTTCCTCGATCTTTGTCAATAAATGACGAATCAATAAGTGTCCACGAGTCATCTATCATGTGAGAGTGCCATCCCTCCTCTACCGGTCTACGTGGTGATGTATGCCATCGATGGTAGTTGTGCCAGCTGGGTGCCAGGGTGATACAGGGGCAGAGGCCCTTAAACACCTGCTCAGTGTGTACCCTGTGTGGCCAATGAATGTGGCTGTACTGAGGGTGTATGGCACCACAGTGTTCTGGTGCATTCTCCCATTGTCATGATGTGGCCATGTCAAAGTCCACCACTGGCTATGCTGCAATCTGCCGGTGGGGCACCCCCAATCAGACGTACAGCGATGTGGGTGGCCCAGGGGTACATGGGCCCCTGCCACAGTCCATACCAGGTCATCTGTGGCCATTGCAGTTGCCAATTGCATGCATGGCTGGGACGGTGTCGGCTGGCCTCAGTTGTGAAAAAGCATGCATGTCTTGGACACATCCAAGGTGTACGCTGTGGGTGGAAGCATGGATTGTGGTTAGTGCAACTGTGCGGCACTGTCTGTACTCCCCAGTCACATGTGTCACACACCCTGTTCTGGTAGGTACCATGGATGATAGTGACAGACTGCAGGCCCACCACTACAACATGGAAGAGCTGCAGGCAGTGGCACAGGCCTACAAGACCAAGGAGGAAGTCATGTCCCACTGGAAGAGCACCAATGCCCATGTCCAGCGGGTCTGGGAGGAGATTGCATAGGATGTGCATGCCATCTGTGGGCAGAATAGGTCTGTGGAGGCATTGAGGAAGTGGCTCCAGGACTTGAAGAGGTGCACAAAGAAGACCAAGGTGATGAAGCGCTGTGAGCTGCATACCAAGGGCAGGGCCCCTAGGGGATGGGGGCTGCTCAGCCCCTGGATCCCATGGAGGAGAGTGTATGCCCACACTATGGCCTGTGGAGGTGATTGGAGTGCCTGGTGGCAGTTATGAAAAGCAGGTTATACTCACCCAGCCATGTGAGTGATTGCTTGTGTGACGCCTGTGGGCAGGATTTTTTGGTGTGGTTATCCACCGGTGCAGGTACACTGTGCAGCTATAGCTGGGTAGCACATGGGTTGTGGACAACACTACTGTTTCTCCATTATCCACACTGTAACAATTGTGTGCCTGCTCATGGCAGTGTCCTATGTGGTGCTGCCTGTTTGCCATTCGGGGTGGTACTGTGTGCACTCTGGGGTGTTGAGGTGTGCCTGGGTCAGCTAGGGTGTGAGTACACTAGTGCAGAGTATGTAGTCATTGATGGTGAAGTCTGTGCCCACCAGTGCTGGGTATGTGGCCACTGGTGGTGGGGTGTGCAGGGTGTATGTCGTGTGTGGTGTGTGCACATTGGTGATGGTCTGTGGTGTCACTGGTACACTTCCGTGTTCCCCATAGTGATTGCAGATGTGTTTCCAGCATCGACTTGTACCTCTCCCTAGGGGGTATGAACTCTTCACTGCACACGCCATGCTGGCACATGGCACCATACTGTAGGACATGCATTCCACCTCTGCATGTGCAGTGCTCCATCTGCTGTGGGCCTGACTAATATGCCTATTGTCTCCCTGCAGCTCAGTCCATGGAGTCAGACACAGAGGAGGATGCCGCTGGACCTTCCTGGTGTGTGCGGTGCCTGCTGCCCATGTGTCCACACCACCTGGAGGACAGCAGTGAGAAGGCCCTGGAAGATGACAATGAAACCTACAATGAGAGCTTGAAGGAGGTAGGACTGACTGCTGATTGGGACAGGCAGCCCCAAAAGCCAGCAACCACCCCACTAGTAACCAGCTGTAGTCACCACCTGGCTCAGCAGCCACATGGCTGATGCTCACTTCTGTCCCTGGCACAGCTGTGGTCAAGGCACCCCAGGACTCCACAATACCATGAACACCGTTCTACTAGGCCCCAAGGACACCACTGGGCACACCACCACAGTACCTCCCCAGGATGACTCCAGTGGCATGTCTACAGTCTATTGCCTCATGCCCATCAAAGCGATGCAGACACAGCTGTCTTACAACACCTACCTCAGGGTGCCACACCAATTATGGTGTGATCCCAGCCCCCTACAATGGTTGCAGCTGCAGCCCAACCCAGTCCCACTGGACAGTCCTCAGTAGCAGCGGGATGCTTTGGAAGGAAGGCAGCTGCTGAGGACTGCCATGGAAGCATAGACTATAATGCAGCAGGAGCTAACACACCTCTGCCACATGCTGCATGAGGACATGACACGCCTCTACCAAATGCCACATGACAACATGTAGCAGGTAGAGTCATGACTGGCTGTGTGTGTGGCTGTCTTACAGGATCTGTGTGGCACTGTGCAGGAAGCCGCAGCCATGGTGGCAGGCACTATGAGGTCTGGCTGTGACCCCCCTGCCACTCCAGTGTGAGTAGTGCCACCTCGCAACAGACACTGCAACATACACTGACACCACAAGGATGCCCAATGTGCCTGGGACACCCAGATCCTTCAGGACACCATGTACACCAGGTTGTGACCTGACCCTGTCCTGGGTGGTACCAACTGGACCCATGTCAGGGGGCACCACTGCCATGGGCATCCCCCATATTGTGGCTGCAGTCCACTCCCCCACCATGCAGGTGGCTGCACAGGCAAACTGTATCCAAGGTGGTGGTTGGGGATGAATATAAATGGTGCATGGCCACCTTGCATCACCAAGGTATTTCCAGTACCCCCTGCAGTCCCCCACCATGTCTCCAGTTGCCCTGTGTTGTGGCCACGACTGTCCGACCCCTGCATGGCTGGCATGGTGTACAGCCCTCCACCTTGCCTGGCTGTTGTGTATTCCTGTCTCACTATTGCCCTCCCACCATGACCTATGTTTGTGCATTCTCATGTGTCACCCATATGATAGTGGGCTAGTAGTGCCATGCACCCACACCCCCCAGTCTGGCTGGCATATATCTGTATTGGCACCCCTCAGGACCACCGGTGTCCATAGATGTCTCGATGTGTGTTCCCTATTGGCACTTCCTCTGGCTCAATCGCATGGCCTTTTGCCTCACACCTGCCATGTTACCCCTTGCTGAGCGACTGCACTGCTTCCATTATTGATGTTGCTGTTGTTGTTGGCAGTGGCCTGTCTGTGTCATAATACATTACTGAACCATGCAACAGTGTCCTGTGTAGTCTGTACTCACCTGCCAAGTCCACTGTTGTCACATATGATGTTTTTATTTATTTCAATCTAGGATTACAATACCTTTGAGCCGAGGCTCTTTCACAAAGGTTCCACATCAGCGTGTGCAACAGTCATAATTTTTAGTTATAAACATATAGTCACTGACTTACAGACATGTAATAACCAGTACAAAGACTTGAGCTATGAGCAAGACGGAGGGGGGGTCGTGGTGGGAGAAGTGAGGGTAGGAGATCGGGGGGGTAAGAGGTGCAGGGGGTAAGGGGGAGTATGGGAGGTGGTTGGAGGCAGGGGCAGGAGTGGAGATACAGGCTGGGAGGTGGGCGAGGATGGGAGACAGTGCAGCCAGGGGGCCTTGTCGAGGGAATATGACAGGTAAGGTGCTAGGGGTGCAAAGACTGATTGTAAGTGCTGGGTGCTGGGGCATTTGCAGCTGGAACGGTGGAAATGTTAAGATGGGCAATCGGAGGATACAAGCAGTGAGAAGTGCAGCTTGGACTTGAAGAGGCTGAGTGTTGGAGCGGTCGCTATGTCACTGCCAAGAGAGTTGAGCCAGTTGGATGCCCGATAGGCGAATTATGTTTGTCCTTGGGTCATGCGACATTGTGGGATATGTAGTAGATGGGAATTGGATCTCCTTGCAGTGACATTCCTATGTCTAGGCTTAAGAAGGGTACAGACACCAGGTGGGGCAAGCCCCATTATAATTTTCTTGGCTGTGATGCAGGTTTGGTATTTTATACGTTTGTCCAGTTGAAGCCATCCAGATTGGGAATACAGGTCACATGTGTGGGTAAGGCGATATGAGCCAGTGATGAGACAACAGGCCTTATTCAGGGAGGTCGCGTTACGTTTGAGAGCAGTGGTAGTTGCAGACCCATATATGATAAGACCATAGTCTATGATGCTGACAATGGAGCTTTGGACAGCCACTGACAGTGCTTCTGGGGTTAGGTGTTTCATGTGCCGGAATAATATGCCTAACCTCACATTGACAGACTTTGCCACATTGCTGATATGGACAGTGTATGAGAGGTGGGGATCAAGGGTGATGCCAAAGTACTTGAACGATTGTGTTTGCTCTAGGATGGCTCCTTGTTTGGTTGCAATGGAGAGGTGGAGTTGTTTGTTTTTGTTGTGGGGGCTGCAGAAGACCATAGACTTGTTTTTTTTCTGATTGAGAAGCAGTTTATGATTTAGGAACCAGGATTCAATGGAGGAGAAGGCCGCTGAAGTTTATTTTGTAATTGGATTGGATCAGGGTCTGAGGTGAGGATCACAGCATCGTCGTGAGAGAAATTATTTGTTCTGGGCAGCTGTCGGTGGTGAGTTTAAGAACAGGCTGAAGGGAGGGTCCCAGAATGGAGCCCTGGGAGGATTCCGGTGGACTGGTCTAGGGTCCGAGAGTGTGTCAGCGATTCTTACTGTTTGGGACCATTCTTCAGGTGAGCTCTTAAACCAGCCAATGGTGTTGGTTGACAGCCCAGTGTTCTGAAGCTGGACAAGTAGGAGGCGGTGATTGACGGTGTCGAAGGCTTTAGTTAAGTCAATGTAGATTGAGCCTAGTAGTTCACAGGAATCAAGTGCGTTGTGGATTGCGCCGGTGAATTCAAGTAGGGCTGTGGAGCTGCTGTGACCTTTGCAGAACCCATGTTGTTGCTTGCACAAGATGTTGTACGTATCCAGGTATTCTGTGAGCTGGTCTGAGACGATGCATTCTAGTGCCTTGGAGAGTGGGGGTAGTAGGGAGATAGGTCTGAAGTTATCGTGGGCAGTTTCGTCACCACTTTTATGGATTGGGGTGACAGTGGCAGATTTCCATCTGTCCGGGAACTGGCTAAGGCTGAGGGAGAGGTTGAAAATTCTGGTCAGAGGACTAAGCACTTCATCAAGTGTGAGAGACAGGATTTTGAGATTGAGGGAGTCATTACTGAATCTTGATTTACCACGGGTTTTGGTAACATATTAGCATATTTGGTGAGCCTTGATGCTTTGAAGCAGAAGCAGGGGGAGCTGGTGGGAGTAGTGTTCATTGCAGACACAGGGGCTTCACCATCTTTGAAGTAGTCCTGAGGTAGGACAGCACTGAGGTCAGTAAAGGCTTTGTTAAAGGTATCCACAATGATTTTTGGGTTGAGGGTTGTGGTTCCGTTGATGTTGAGTATTGATGGGGGGAGGTTTGGGTGGATTCCCGGTGAGTTCCTTTATGTTCTTCCAGAATTCCCGACCATTGCCCCAGGAGTTTGTGAGGGCATGCTTATAGTAGGCGGACTTCATTTGCCGGATGGTTTTGGTGCAGTCATTGTGGGCACATTTGTAGTTTTGGATGTCATTTTGCCTTCCAGAGTTTCTGGCCAGCTCCCATAAATCTCTTGTTTTTAGCATCCTGAGGAGGTCACCTGTGAGCCAAGGGTTACTGAGTGATTTGACTTTGCATTTCTTAATGGGAGCATACGTGTCACAGGACACAGTGAAGTGATGTGGGCTCTGTACTCATGGGCCTTCCTGGCCTTTCTTGGACCACACCTGTCAAGCTGCTCTGGTATCCCTTGATGCTCTGGCTCCATATCTGATGCAGATATGACTAGCACTGTGACCAGCATGCATATCCACAGTTGCACAATGGGCTAGGAATATGGCACAAGCCTTGTGAGCGGTATACTGTAGGGCACCACTGGAACGGTCCAGGCACTGGAACCACATCTTGAGTATTCCAAAGATGCGCTTTATGATGTTGCTTGTGGCGGTGTCTGCTGCATTGTACCTGTCCTCTGCCACATATGCGGGCCAGAGGAGAAGTGTGAGGAGCCAGGGGCACAGAGGATAGGCACTGTCCCCAGTGAAGGTAAAGGACATAGTTTAGTGTGACATAACAGCATAGGCACTTGCAGAGTGATGACACCCGACACCCTGAGGTCCATCCTGTCCACCCATCAACCCTAGCATACCTAGGACCTAGCATCCATATGTGATATACACCTTGGTGCCCATGTTGGGCTTATTGGGGGGGGGGCGTAGCATGTACTCACTGATGAGATAGCCACTAGGGATGTCCCCCTCTTCAAACCTCTGGCACAAGATGTAATTGTGTTAGATGAAGGCATCATGGGCACTGCCAGGGTAGCATGCTAGGACATTGGTGATGCATCCTGTTGCATCACACACTACCTGGCAATTGATGGAGTGATACCTTTTTCTATTAGGATAGGTATCTACCCCCTCATCAGAGGGTGGGCAGATGGAAACATGGGTGCAGTCAATGGCACTGAGTACATCTGGTAGGTGCCCAACTCAATGGAACTACTTCATGGTTGCTGTGCACTTCACTTGGGTGCTGGGGAATGTGATAAACTCACCAGCATGTTCCAGCAGTGCATCAATGCACTGTCCCAAGAGAAGTGAGATAGCTGACAGCGAGAAGCCAGTGGTGTCCCTCACTACTGTTTGAAATGTTCCTGTGGCCTGGAATTACATTGCAGATATCACCTTCAGCTCCATGGACAATGCATGGCTGAGATGGGTGTCTGCCCATAGCTGGTCATGCAGGAGCTCACAGAGCTGTCAGAACATAGGCCTGTTGATCCTGTACTGACCCATGAGGTGTTCATCACCAAGGATGTTAAATGTGACTTGGTGGTACTATCTGTGTGCAGCATAGCACCTCTGTGGCCTACATATGACCCAGGGTGGCCATCTACCCTCTCGTTCTGGTGTACAGCCTCCTGCAGCATGTACAACAGGTGTGCTCCCTCAAATGCCATGTTGGATTATTGGCTACAGTGTCTCTGCCTGCCTCCGGGGTTTGCCTGGGTTTAAGATGCCATTTTTATAGGGGGTAATTACGCAGTGCTAAGTGACCTCTGAATACCCCATTGCACAGTGCAAACCTGTTGAATATTGCACTGTGCCCGTATGCACGGTTACACCTCCCCTTTGCACGCTGCATACATTTTCTTTGCCTGCGAGTGTTATTGGCTTTAGTGGGCACTGTGCAATCCTTTAAATATGGGAATCTGGTGCAAACGCTGCACACAATATGTGTGCAATCACTTTGTGCCCAGCATTAACTTCTGAAAATATGGATCCAGTTTACTACAGTAGCTATAGCTTTTGAAGCAGCAGTACAACAAAACTGGACACTAATTTTGACCCTATCCTTTTTTCACTATAAAGGATCCCAAGCATCTTCCAGATTTATTTGGTAGTAAAATGTTCTACCCGGACACTCTATCTAACTACAGACCTATCTCGAACCTTCACTTTATAGGAAAGGTTATTGAGAAAGTAGTGGTAGCTCAACTGGAGAACCACTTGACCATCCATAATGTCTACGAGCCTCTCCAGTCTGGTTTCCGAAAGAGGCATAGCACTGAGACTGCTCGGGTTCGGGTGCTCAATGATCTCCTGATGGTGAGAGATCAAATAAACCATTCTAGTACTCCTTGATCTCTCTTCAGCTTTTGACACTGTAGACCATGGGGTACTACTTGAGCGCCTGAGGTCCATCTGTAGCCTGACAAGTATGGTCCTCAGGTGGTTTACATCTTTCCTAACGGGCAGAACACAGAGAGTTGTGTCTGGGAATTTTTCTTCAGACTCACTCCCTCTGTCCTGTGGGGTCCCTCAGGGCTCAGTGTTGTCCCCCATGTTGTTTGCAGTGTATATGCTACCCCTCGGAGACATTGTAAGATGGTATGGGCTGAGGTTTCACTGCTATGCTGATGGTACCCAGCTCTACCTGTCTTTTGTCCCCGACCAGGTTAGTGCTCTCTCAGTATTTAATAACTGCCTTGCTGAAATCTAGAACTGGATGAGCTCGAGCTGGCTAAAGCTGAACATGGGAAAGGCTGAGGTTATGGTTGTGGACCTAGGTCACAGGATAGAGGGGTTGAGGACTGATCAGCCCTCTGGATTAATTCTGGGGGCTCTCAGATCCTTACCTCAGAATGGGTGCATGACCTGGGAGAGGTACTTGATGACGGGCTCACCCTTCGCTATCAGGTGTCAGCAGTCATCAAGTCTGCCTTTTACCATCTTAGAAACATTGCCAGAGTCAAACACCTTGTTCTGTCCAGTGATCTGCATGTGTTGGTCCACACCTTTGTGACCTTGTGCCTTGACTATTGTAACTCCCTTTACT
Organism: Neoceratodus forsteri; assembly: GCA_016271365.2. NCBI lineage: Eukaryota > Metazoa > Chordata > Ceratodontiformes > Ceratodontidae > Neoceratodus > Neoceratodus forsteri. The sequence goes on along the minus strand of CM028130.1, from coordinate 1,564,419,952 downwards.
TATGGCTTCCTGGGGTTGATATCTACCGCTTGCAGCTAGTGCAGAATGCCACTGCTCGACTGTTGACTGGGGTGTTTCGGAGGTCTCATATTACTCCTGTGCTGCACAATCTGCACTGGCAGATGATTCAGTGGTGGATCACCTTTAAGGTAGGTTTATTGACCTACAAAGCCCTACACAGACTTGGTCCTGACTACCTGAAAGAGCTTCTGATTCCCTACACCCTGTTGTGACAGCTCTGCTCGGCTGATGAGGGGTTGCTGGCAATTCCGAGGGTAATTTTGAAATCTTCTGGGGCCCGTGAATTTATGTTCACGGCCCCTACCCTCTGGAATTCTCTGCCCCGTCAGCTTTGGGAATGTGTGACCGTGGGGGGCTTTAAATAGGCACTTAAAACTTTTCTGTGGAGTCAGGCCTACCAGTGAACTGTTACCATCTGTAATTGTTGTTTTATGTATTAATGTAATTGTTTTATGGAATCATGCTTTATTATTGTAAAGCGCCTTGGTACTTGAAAGGCGCTTAAAAATAAAGCTTCTTATTATTACTAGTGACACTAACATTTGAGCATTTTATAAATGTTTTCATTTATTTTTTGTCAAGAAAAAAGAAGGCCATCATGTTTGTCTTAGAAATAGTATTATTGATCTGGCAAGAGTTAGAAGTGAGAACTTTAAAGGTGTTCGGAGTAAGGGAAGTCCTGGCAGGCATAAGGATGCTAGGTGGAGTTGAGGACCAGTGGGCAAAAATTAAAGAGGGCATTGAAAGAGCTACGAATCTGTGTCAGGCAGGTCTGCAAGGGCAGGAGGAAAAGAAGACCACTACGGTTCTCTGGAGAGCTAGCAGAAACAGTAAGAGCGAAACAAATAGCACTTAAAAAATACAACAAGGCACAGGAAGAGGAGGATAGGTTAATTTTCAAGGAGAAACAAAGGCAGGCAGGGAAGGCAGTGAAGACAGCAAAGGCACAAACAGCAGAGAATATCGCCCAGTCAATAAAAAAGGGGATAAAACCTTCTTTAGATGTATTAGTGAGAAGAGAAAGATCAGTGGTAGGATAACAAGGATAAAGGGCGAAAGGGGGTCTGTGAGGAATGGGACCAAGAGAAGGCAAACATATTGAACAGATACTTTTGTTCAATATTGACAATAGAAGGGGTAGGGGACGGGGCCAAAGATAAAGAACAGGGGCAACTTTGGTAGGGAGGGGGACACTAGTCCTTTCACAGGAGAGGAAGTCCTCTGAGTACTAGCAAAATCAAAAGCTGACAAGGCAATGGGACCGGATGGGGTTAACCCTAGGATACTGAAGGAGCTCAGAGAGGTGCTGGTGGCACCACTGGCAGTTTTGTTCAACTTATCACTGGATACGGGGGGTGGTTCTGAGTAACTGGAGAAGGGCAGACATGGTTCCACTTCACAAAAGTGGAAATAGGGAGTAAGCAGGAAATTACAGACCTGTCAGCCTGACTTTGTTAGTGGGTAAGATGACTGAATTACTACTGAAGGAAAGGATAGTGGCATACCTTGAAACACGTAGATTGCAGGATCAAAGACAACATGGTTTCACAGCAGGGAGGTCTTGCCAGACAAACCTGATCAAGTCCTTTGACTGGGTGACCAGGGAAGTGGGTCAGGGTGGAGTGGTAGATGTGACATACCTGGATTTCTGGAAGGCCTTCAATGCCATTCCACATAGAAGACCAGTGAACAAGATGGCCTGTTTAAGAGTGGGACAGAAAGTAGTTAACTGGGTAAGAAGTTGATTGAGCAGCATAAATCAGAGGGTGGTGGTAAATGGAGTCCACTCAGGAGAAGGCAGGGTGACAAGAAAGGCTCAATATTAGGTCCGGTCCTCTACAATGTCTTTATCAGCGATACTACAGAAGGGCTAGAAGGGAAAGTCTGCCTGTTCGTGGATGACACAAAAATCTGCAACAGGATGGACACACCAGGAAGGGTGGAAAAAATGAGCAATGATTTATGGAAGCTAGAAGAAGGGTCAAGTGTTTGACAGCTGGGTATCGATGTTAAGAAGTGTAAAATCATGCACTTGGGGCTAAGAAACCAGGGAGCTATGTACCAATTGGCAGAGGAGGTACTGGGAACCACCAAACAGGAAAGGTACCTAGGGGTAATGATTTCTGATGACATGAAGGTAGCCAAGCAGAGTGAAAAGGCAGTGGGAAAGGCTAGTAGAATCCTGGGGTGCCTACAGAGGAGTATCACCAGTAGAAAGAAGGAGGTAGTGTTGCCCCAGTACAGGTCACTAGTAAGACCTTGAGTACTGTATCCAGTACTGGAGGCCCCACTTCAGGAAGGACAGGGATAGGGTGGAGGTGGTACAGAGACGGACAACCAAAATGGTGCAGGGAGTGCATCACAAGCCCTACAATGAGAGACTAAGAGAACTAAATATGTACTCACTGGAGGAAAGAATGGAAAGAGGGGGATTTGATAGAAACATTCATATGTGTAACAGTTATTAATAAGGTACAGGAAGGTACCATTTTCCGCAGAAAGACATACTTCAGGACAGATCTGTGGTGGCACAGTAGGCAGGGAAAATGGGCAGACCGGATGGACCAAACGGGTCTTTATCTGTGAACAACTTCTATATTTCTATGTTTCTATGTAGCTAAAAAAGACTCATGGTGTGCAGCATCTGAGGTACCTAAAAAGTAGATTTAACAAGTATGCTAATATTTTAATTGCAGCTGAAACTAGCATTTTTGGAAAGAACAGAATTATTCATTGCACTGCTGCTTTAAATCTTCTGTGTGTATTGGAGATACTCAGATAATCCCCAGATCTGGTAGATAATGTTGGATATTGCATTTTCCAACTACAAGGATAAGTCAGATAATGTTGGTTCCAGTTTCCACGCTGGTTGGGTAATGCCTTCAGAATGGATAATGATTATTTGATCCAAATATCAAACATTTAAAGCGACCAAACTGCACAGGAAGTGGAAGTGGTGGAGGAGGGGTTACTGCCTGTGTATTGAAACTAAGGTTGCCAACTGTCAGGTTTTTAACCTGGTGATCCAGTTTTCAGGGTCCCTATCATGTAATCGTTTTTTGCTCTGTGGTAGTGAGGGTTTTGAGCCAATTTGAGCACTCACATACCTTAGAAACAGATTTTGTCATATCATTCATTGTTTCAGCTGCATTTCCAGGTTACAGATAAGTTTTGTCAGTATAACCTTTTCTTTGTAAAAGCAGTCAACCTGGGAGGTGTAAAGTATGGCCATTAAGACCATTAGCAGACATTTAATCTAATATTTTCTGCTCTGCATCTCAAAAGCAGAACAGCAGCAAGGCTGGGCAAAAAGTTGGACCCCACTTTTTGTAATAGTAAAATATTCAGTTATCTTCCACTTTTATTTGCTGGTAAATGTTTTCATCTGTAAAAGAATTTAAGTATTTTAAAATGTTTTAAATTCGTTTTTATAAAATAGTTGTTTCCTCCAGTAAAAAGTATGTTGACTCATTTTGGCTTCAAAATAGTGTTGTGGACATGAAAAGGAACTGGATCAAGGAAAAACATAAAATACACGTTATAGGAACAAGCAGTTTGTGTATCATATATAATTTAATTACATTTATTTCAGATTGAGATTCTCCTTCCCCCTCCAGACACTGAAGGCGCTGGGAACAGACACCGAAGGAGCTGTAATTTCTTCACTGAAGGAGTGGGAGCAACATTAAGAGCTAAGATTCCAGGCTCGGATGGGGGGCAGGCAAGGGTTTTAGGGAGCGGCCGGAGGTGGGAGGAGCCAGTGGCTGCATCGGCGGCAGGAGAGGCAGAGGAGCGGGATTGCCCAGCGGCTGCAGTGGGTGGCAGGCCAGGGGTTGGAAGAGAGCGGACAGCCAATTGGGAGCGAGGGTACGAAATTTGGACTCGCCTCTGGGATATAAAGGACAGGCCTAGCCGCACTTCTGGAACTGACACTGAAGGAGCTGTAATTTCTTCACTGAAGGAGCGGGAGCGGCGTCGGAGCAGGAGCTTCCGGGTGGCTTGGACTGGGGCAGGCCAGGGGTTTTTGGAGAGCATCGGAGGTGGGAGGAGCCAGTGGCTGCATCAGCAGCAGGAGAGGTGGAGAAGCAGGATTGCCCAGTGGCTGCAGTTGGCGGCAGGCCACGGGGTGTAAGAGAGTGAACAGCCAATCGGGAGCTAGGGCACAAAATTTGAACTCTCGGCTGGGATATAAAGGACAGGCCCAGCCGCACTTCTGGAACAGACAGTGAAGGAGCTATAATTTTTTCCCACACCGCCCACCCCAGCCCCAGCCTCGACCTCTATTAAATGGGCAGTGGGGGTGGAGCCAAGGGGGAGGAGTGGCCTGACTTTAGTGGAGTTTAAAGAACTTGAATAGAGGTTTTATAGAACATTAAGCAAAGTGTACTTGTTGAGCAGCTGTGATGGGGGAACTGCTGTGGTGCAGATCATTTATATGGGCCCAGTGGTGGATTTTGTGTAAAACATTTGGTTGGGACACTGTAACTGAATAGAGGTTTTAAAGAGCATTAAGCAAACTGTACTTGTTGAGCAGCTGTGACAGGAGGGGCTGCTGTGGTGCAGATCTTTGGTGTGGGTTCAGTGGCGGATTTTGTGCAAAACATTTGGTTGGGACACTAACTAAGGGTGCAGGCAAACAAAGGTAGTCTTGCTAGGTTGAGGGCACTGATACATGGATCATTAGGGAACCTTTTTTGTTTTGTTGTGAAGGCTGGGAGACAGGGAAAGTACAGATTATATGTGGGAATTTGCTAGATAAGTGTTATTGAAAGAGAAGGGGGGGATTGACAAAAGATGTATGATAGAATGGGGAAGGGATCTCAAGTTGCTACAGCTGGCATCTTTAGGAGAGTGGTTGGATGCACAGGGTGTGGGGCGGCCATGGTACTAGACTGGGCTTGGAAATTTGGAGGTTGCCCAGTGTGCCACCAGCTGGCAAAGCTCAGGGAGGAAGTGGAAGGAATTCGGAGAAAGCTGGGGAGTGGAAAAGGAGGGGGCACCAGAGTGCCTACAAATGTACACTGGGGCTGAAACATCAAGCACAAGGAGAGGAAATGGTGGCGCTCTGGAGGAACAGGGGCATCCTGGCAGGAGAAGCCCAGAATGTGGGAGTGCCCATAAAACCAGGCAAGGGGGGGTGGCAAGGGAGACCTGAGAGAGAGAGGGATAGTACTGGAAGGGGCCCAAGGGTAGCAGGGGGGAGAGGGGGCCAAGGATCTACAAGAGTGGGACCGGGAATGAATGTGCAGGAACAGCAAAGAAAGGGAGATGAGGAAACTGTGTGGGAACAAGCCAGGCAGGAAGAAGGGACGCTGGGGATGGGGGCTTCCACAGGAAGTGGAGCAGGGCCCAGAAATGAAGCTCGGAGTACAAGGAACAGAAGGGAAAGCACTGGGGGAGATCAAATGGAGCAAGGCACAAGGGTGGGGAGCACCATAGCAGAAGAAAACCAGGATTTGGGTCAGAAAGAGATAAGCAGGATGGAGAAAGGGAAATTTGAAAAGATTCAGATGAGGAGGAGGGCAGCACGAAGGAACCAGTGAACCAGAAAGGGGCCCATGGAAGTGAACAGGTGGAGGATGGGGGGAGGAGGGCTCAGGTAGTTTGGGGAGGGAGCTAGCCAGCTAGCCAGGGACAAGGATGAGGAAAAATTGGGAAAGAGTAGGAGAACAGCAGCAGTGAGGGGCATCCAGGAGGAAAAAGAGGATAGAGTCTTAATAGTGGGGGACTCTATTATAAAAGAGTTACATGGAGGAGAAGGGGAGAGAGAGGGGAAAAAATATGGGTGGAATGCCTGCCGGGTATGAAGGCAGCCAAAAGTTATGCACTGGATCCCCTCGAGGGGGAGAGAAATAGATGAGAAAACTCATCTGATCTTCCACCTAGGCACAAACGACCTTGCAAGGAGCAGCATGATGGAGGTGCAGGCAAGGTTTATGGCACTGGCTGGGTTCTGCAGTGGCTTGGACCTCAAATCCCTGTCCTTCTCGTAGGTGCTACCAGTACCGGGGCCAGCACAGAGGTGAGGCAAAGGATTGAAGAGTTCAATGATTGGCTTGCAGGTTGATGTGCCCAGAAGGGGTATGGTGTGATAGGAGATTGGTGTTCAACATGGAGTGACAAGAGCCTCTATGCCCCGGATAGGCTGCACCTAAATGGGGAGGGGAAAGCAGTGCTCAAATGCGAACTGGATGAGTATGTTGACAGATGCTGCCATTTAAACTAAACGGGGGGGGGGCAGGGGGAAGCTATGTTGATGAGGCAAGAGGCAGGGGGAGCAAAAAGCCCTACCCACACAGCCAGAGGGTAAGGGGGCAAAACATGTAGGTTAGGAGGAAAGAGGGGAGTGGAGGGTCATGTGTGCAAATGCCAGAAGTCTGGGCAGAAAGATCCCAGATCTAACAGCGAAAATGGTGGAGGAGGGCCTTGACATAGTGGGAGTAAAGGAAACATGGTGCCACCAGGAACAGGGTTGTTAAATGGAGATACCAGGGTACAAATTGTTCAGGAGAGACAGGGTGGAAAAGAGAGGGGGGGGTAGCACTATACGAAAAGGAGAGTATCAGGTCATCAGAAGTGCAGGGTAAGTGGGGAGATGCCGAAGGACTCTGGGTCTCGTTGTCAGTGGGGAAGGGGGAGACAGTGCATATGGGGGTGGTGTACAGACCCCTGGCACAGCAGGAATTGGTGGACAGGAGCATGGCTGACGAGTTTGTGAGAATGGCGGCAAGGGGGGGAAGTGGTGCTGATGGGTGACCTGAACCTACATAGACTGGAGCACCCTTTTGACTGCTTCAACCAGCAGCAGGAAAATATTGGACTCCCTGCAATTGGCCCTCCTAAATCAACTGGTCAGGGAGCCAACCAGGGCAGCAGCTACTCTTGATCTAGTCCTGATGAATGGGGATAGGGTAGGAGATGTATCGGTGGGGGAACATCTTGGTACAAGTGACCACAACACGGTCGGGTTTAGAATAAGGAACACTGCAGAAGTTCACCGGTGTAGGTTAAAGGTGCTGAATTTCAAGAGGGCAAACTTCAGGAAAATGGGGGAAATAGTGAAGAGTGCTTTGCAAGGGGTGGAGGACTTGACAGAGGTGGAGGTAATGTGGGGGAGAATAAAAGAAGCGCTTGTAGGGGCCACTGACATCTGTGCCAAGAGAGCTAGTAAAAATAAGAGGAGGAGGAAACCTCTGTGATATACTAGGTAAGTAGCAAAAAAGGTAAGGACAAAAAGGAAAGCCTTCAGGAAGTTTAAGAAAACACACGCAGAAGTGGACTGGGTAAAATACCAGGCGAGCCAGAGAGAAGCCGGGGCAGAGGTAAGGAGGGCAAAGGCACAGACAGAGGAGCAAATAGCTAGAGGGGTTAAAAAGGGGGATAAGACTTTCTTTCGGTATGTAAATGAAAAGAGGAAGACTGGGCAGGAAATGCTCCAGCTAAAAACAAACGAGGGGGAGTTGCTACAAGGGGACAGAGAGAAAGCAGACTTGCTAAGTAACTTTTTTTGCTCAGTGTTCAATAGGGAGGAAGAAGATGAAGGCAGCAGAGCAGGAAAAGAAATGGCAGGGAAGGGGGAATGGAGATGAGGCCGTTTCTCGTGGAGGAAATTTTGGGGGAACTAGGCTGCATGAAGGTGGACAAGGCAATGGGGCCAGATGGGATCCACCCAAGGGTGTTAAGGGAACTTAAGGAGATATTGGCAGTACCTTTGAATGCACTCTTCAATCAGTCCCTAGAGACTGGGGTGGTGCCGGAAGACTGGAGGCAGGCAAATGTTGTCCCGCTGCATGGGGGAAGGGAGGGAAGAAGTGGGAATTAAGGCCCATGAGCTTGACATCGGTTGTGGGCAAGCTCATGGAGAAACTAATAAAAGGCAGGATCACCAGCTACCTGGAGGAAAGCGGCCTGATAAATCCCACTTGCATATTGTGTGACCCTGAGCAAATCATTTAACTTCCCTGTGCTCCCAGGTTACACCTGTAAACAAGCTTTCAGCTTAGTGTGTCTCACCTGATTAAACAAGTGGTGAAAAAAAAAATCCAAGACAACATGGTTTTACCAGGGGCAGATCCTGTCAAACAAATTTGATAGAGTTTTTTGATGCAGTCACCAAGGGGGAAGGCGGTAGATGTGGCTTATTTGGATTTCAGGAAGTCTTTTGACTCCGTGCCCCATGGGAGGTTGCTGTGTAAAATGGCAGGACTGGGGCTGGGGAAGAGGGTAGTTAAGTGGTGGGAAACTGGCTGGGGGGCAGGAGGCAGAGGGTCATAATAAATAAGGTGGCATCCAGAGAGGGAAGTTCACAAGCAGGGGTCCCTCAGGGATCAGTGCTGGGGCCCCTACTATTCAATATATTTGTAGGTGACATTGTGGAGGGGCTTGAGGGAGGTATGTATGTTTGCGGATGATATCAAAATCTACAATAGGGTGGACATGCAGGAAGGGTTAAAACAAATGCAGAGAGATTTGAGGAGGCTTGAGGCATGATCAAGGAGGTGGCAGCTTGCATTCAATACAGAAAAATGTAAAATCATGCATCTTGGCTACAGAAATTGGAAGGCAGGGTACTGTATGGGGGACAGAGATCTGGGGTTAATGGAACAAGAAAGGGACTTAGGCATCATTATATCGGGGGACCTGAAGGCGGAAAGGCAATGCGGGAGGGCAGTGGCTAGGGGGAGTGGGATACTGGGATGCATCGGAAGGGGGATCACCAGTAGAAATAGAGAGGTCATAATACCCTTGTACACCCATATAGTTAGACTGCATTTGGAGTACAGAGTCCAGTTCTGGAGGCCATACCTAAGGAAGGATGTGGGGAGACTAGAGCGGGTTCAGAGGAGAGCGACAAAGATGGTCAAAGGGTTAAGCCACCTATCCTATGAAGAAAGGTTGAGAGATCTGAACATGTACTCCCTGGAACAGAGGAGGGAGAGGGGGGACATGATGGAGACCTTCAAGTACCTTAAGGGTATAAACAGGATGCCAGTGGGAAGCATCTTCTAGATAAAGGAACTCAGAGAATGAGGGGCATGGCCTGCAGTTGGGGGCAGTTCGGGGGTAACATTAGGAAATACTATTTCACACAGAGAGTGGTGAAAAAGTGGAACAGACTCACAGAGGAGGTCGTTGGAGAAGAAACAGTGGAGGGATTCAAAAGGGCATGGGACAACCACAGGGGAGTGTTAAGGGGGGGGGCACAGGTCCAAGCAGATAGCTGGACAAATGGGCAGACTTGGTGGGTCTTGTTTTGGTCCTTTTCTGCCGTCACACTTCTATGAATCTATGAATCTTTGATCCAGGGACTCGTTTACAAAGGTTCCAGTTCATACAGATACATAAGACAATCAAACAACACATACTGTAAATTACATAAGGTTACACAGATTCAGTAGTAAGTTACATTACAAGCTACAAAAGGGTTCACATGAGTACACCGGTTGCAAAGGAAGTTAATGAACCTGGTAACCCAGGACACAACATGACAGGATTTGAGTTCAGTGCAAAACAGAGAGAGCTATTTACATTTCAGATGCAGATTGTATCGTAATGCTATGTCAGGGTACGTGCAGAGTACAGCAAGAGGACAGGAATCCAAAACTTGCTTGAATTAGTGAAGCAGCCAGAGAAGGCTTTGTCAGTGCACTGACATAGGGGAAAGAGTATGGTGGGGAGGAGAATCATGGTAGGGGTGAACAGAGGGGAAGGGGAGTAGGCAGAAGAGGAAGAGGAGGGAATACCAGGTTGTGGACCAGGGAATGGGGGAGGGTGGCGAGGGAGGAGCTGATAGGAAGAAGGAAGGGTGTAGCATGGGGGGAGACCAAGGGGAGTGGAAGAGATGCCAGGTAGGGGCAACAATGACTGGGGGGGAAGGGGTATCATTTTAACAGTTTACACTAGTGTCCAAAGGGGTGGTATGAAAGGAGCCCAGGGATCTCTGCTTAGGCAAGGGCTAGATATTGTTAGGGTTTTGGAAATATTTACAGACATTCTCTTGGGCTAAGTGGGTGTGGAGGCCTGATTTGAATTGGCTAACCTTACTACACTCGATCAGGTCCTTGGAGAGTTCATTGAGCCACTTGGGACCATGGAAGGAGAGGGATCTCTGGACTTGTGCTGTTCACTTGAATGGCACCACGAGCCCTCCGTTAACTGCATTTCAGGTCCTAATAGTAGGTTGTGTGGTTCAGAATAGGCAGGAGGTTGATCTAAGGGTAAACCCCAGCAAGGACTTCTTAGCAAGTAGGCACGTTTGGTATATAATCCTATGATAAAGAGGGAACCATCCTGTCTCTTGATAGAGGGCACAAGAATGTGTCCAGTGATCCACCCCCAGAACCAGGTGACAGGTTTTATTAAGTAGGGTTTTCACCCTTTTGAGGGCAGTGTCAGTGGCAGCACCATAGATAACAAGGCTGTAGTCTATGGTGGATAAGACCAAGCAACTTATGACCAGTTTCAGGGCTTCTGGGGTCATAGAATGCCGGTGGTGATAGAGGACACCAAGCTTTGCATTAGCAGTCTTAACAACATGGTCAGTATGAGTACCAAATGTCAGAGTGTCATCTAAATAAACCCCATGATATCTGAAGGTGCTAACTTGTTCCAGTGTGTCACCTTTGAGACTCTGGACCTGTAGATGCCCATACTTCTTCCTGTTCTGTTAAACAGAGAAGAGCATACAGTACTCTTAGTTTTTCTATAGTTGAGCAAATGTTTGGTACTGGAGAACCATTTTTCAATTCTGTTGAAATTGTATTGCAGTTCAGTGGAGATCATGGCCAGATTTTTTTCCATTAACAGAGATAACCACATCATCAACACAAAGCATGATGTGCACTTGGCATTCTAAGGATAAGAGGTTAATAAGGAGACGGGAGAGGAGTGGCCCTAGTATTGACCCTTGGGGGACACCCAGCCTCACTTCCTTTGGCTCTGAGCGATTACCTTTGATTTGATGTTGAGTCTTGTAAGAGAGGTAGCTGTTGAACCATGCCACCATGTCCCTCGACATGCCTATTGAGAGAAGGTTGTGGAGAAGGAGTTGATGGTTGATGGTGTTGAATACCTTCATAAGGTCTCTAAAGATAGACCCCACTGCCAATCCATCATCAAAGGCATCGTATACAGTATTTGAGAGGTGTAATCAACCAGGGCAGAGAGGGTGGAGTGATCTCTCCCGAACCCGTATTGCTGGGCACAGAGTAGGTTGTGCTTTTTTTATTTGTGAGAATCAGTTTACAACCTTTGAGCCAGAGGCTCATTTCTGAAGGTACCTCGTCACATTGAGACATACATAGCATTTAGATTACATAGTACAGGTTTTCTTCAAATAGGCATTTCTTAGAGGCGTCACGTCACACTGTGGTTAAATAACATACATTTGAGTAACAGGGTACAGGCAATTGAGATGGGTCTTACACAATTGGTTTCACATGTTGAGCAATCAACTGGCATGAGACAGCAGGCTCTGGCCAGGTTATACTTAGGAATGGTGTGCTGGGTAAGGGTGGAGGGGTGGGCTAGGTGGGGAGCTGCTTGGCGGGCATTGTCACGAGTGGAGAGGTTGAGGTAGGGCCTCATTCAGAGACAGGAGCAGCTACGAGTGTTGAGGAGTTGGCTACGAAGGGTGGTTTTGAATTTGGAGATTGTGATGGCATTGGAGATGGTGGCAGGGAGAGAGTTAAACCAGAATGGGGCTCTGTACCAGAAAGACCTCTGACCGTGAGTGGTTCTTGACCTGGGGACCAGTAGGGCGGTCTTGTAGGTGGACCGTGTAGCAACAGTGGATGGGATCCGGTGGATGGATGCAGTCACCCCTGGTGGGGAGAGCCCAAGTAGGGTTTTTTTAGTGAGTAGGCAGGTGTGATAGTGAAGCCGTTCATCTAGGGTCAGGAGTTTAGTGTCGTTATACAGTTGACAGGTGTGTGTGAGCCTGTGGGCACCAGTGATCAGTCTGCAAGCCTTATTTAGGGTTATGTGAATTTTTTGGAGGGCAGTTGTGTTGGCAACACCATAGACTGGTAAGCCATAGTCTACAAGGGACAGTACTGAGGATGTGACAGCGAGCCGGAGAGCATTTGGGGGGAGGCAGTTTCGATGGCGGAAGAGGATGCCAAGCCGTATGTTGGTGGTGGATGCAAGGGCATCAATGTGGTCGTGGAATGTGAGGGCTGAGTCGAAGATGATCCCGAGGTATTTGTAGGAGCAGACTTGTTCCAGAGGCTGTTTGGTACTAGGAAGAATATGGAGTGGGTGGTTGCTAGCTTTGTTTTGGGGTGGGCAAAAAGCATAGCTTTGGTTTTTAAGATTAATGATAAGTCTGTGCTCCTTAAACCAGGCATCTGCCTCATTGAAGGACTGTTGTAGGGAATCCTGAAGGGAGATGGGGTTGCAGTGGGTGGCAAAAATGACAGCATCGTCTGCATACAGAAGCATTTTGCCAGAGCAAGCACTGGGCAGGGTGTTCAGATAGAGTGAGAAGAGGAGGGAGCCCAGGATGGAGCCTTGGGGAACTCCTGAGTGTATGGGACAGGTATCAGAGAGTGTTCCATTGATTTTAACACACTGTGACCGAGCATTTAGGTAGCTTGAGCACCATGCTAGTGGGCCAGCCGCGAGACCAGTGTGACAGAGGGCGTTCAGCAGAAGAGGGTGGGAGACAGTGTCAAAAGCCTTTGATAGGTCGATGAACACTGCACCAGCTAGTGAGCTGGTGTCCAGGGAGGAGTGAAGGAAATTGGAGAATTCAATTAGTGCAGTTCTGGTACTGTGGCCAGCACGGAAGCCATGCTGCTCAGGGCATAAGATGTCATGCTTGGATAGATATTCAGTGATTTGAATGGCCACGACTTTTTCCAGGGCTTTTGGGGCGGGGGAGGATGGAGATTGGTCGATAGTTGTTGGTTGCAGACCTGTCACCACCTTTATGAATGGGTGTGACTATGGCTGTTTTCCAGGCAGTAGGAAATTGTCCCAGGCAGAGCGATCGGTTTAGTAGGCTGGTGAGCGGACTGGGACTTCATCTAGCACCAACCTGAGGATACTGGGATCCAGTGAGTCGCTGCCGGGATTGTTGCCATTTAAAGCTTTGATAAGGATGGGTCTGGCCTCCGAGCAGATACCTTGCGCGCAGATGGAAGCTGGGGTGGTGGTGGACGGGGGTTGGTTTGGGGGTTCAAAGAAATTACTGGGGAGGACTGAGCTAAGGTCGATGAAAGCGGTGTTGAGGCAGTTAGCTATGAAGGCAGGATCGGTGGAGGTAGTACCATCACTAGAGAGCTGAGATGGGGGAGGGGACCGTGACTTACCATTTAACTGTTTAATATTATCCCAGAACTTGCGGGCCGAGCCCCAGGAAGAGGTGAGGGTGGCCTGGTAATGGTCAGCCTTGGCTTTACGGACCCAAGAGCACTTATTCTGGGCTGCATTGTAGGCTTGTCTGTCAGCCAGCCGGCCCATTTCAGTGGCACGGTGCCAGAGGTTTATCCCAATTTCTAAGCAATTGTAGGAGGGCAGGGCTGACCCAGGGTGCATTCTGTTTTTTGGATCGGGTTTTTGTGAAGGGTGCAAAGAGATCACAGGCATTTTTGAACGTTTGGGTGAAGAAAGCGAGGGCAGTGTCAATGTCGGGTGCATGCTGAGTGGGGGACCAGTTTATCTGGGTGAGAAACTGCCTAAGTTTTTTCAGCCCACCGGGGCGAAGGCACCTTCTGAGGGTGGTCTGTGCTTTGGGTTTGGGATTGGAGGCTGCCCAAAGAAATAGGATAGGGGAGTGGTCACTTAGGGAGTCCGGTAGGACCTGGATGTCTTGGATTTTTGGGGGTCGATTGGTGATGAGTACATCCAGTAGGGTGCTGGTTCCTGTTTTGGGGTTTATTCTAGTGGGTTGGGTGACGAGTTGCATCAGATCTTGGGTGGCAAAAGTGTCCCAGATTGAGGAAGAGGAGGAGCTGAGCCAGTTTATGTTAAGGTCACCAACTAGGATTTGCTCCGCCGCATGGTGAAGGGTGGCCAGATAGTCAGTTAGTGATACCAGAGCTGGGTTCTGGTTTTTGGGGTGAATGTAGGCAGTGGTGAAATAGAGAGGGCCCCTAGAGGGGTCAGGGGTGAGCTTGAGGGTGAGGGCCTGGGCCTCATTTACAAGGGCAGGGGTAGGGAGAGCTTGACCAGTAATTGTGTCCCTAGTGTAGAGTGCACAACCTCCCCCTCATTTGCCTACTCGGTCCTCCCGGTATAGGGTATAGCCAGGGAGGGAGACAAGTGAGTCAGGGGTGGATTTGGACAGCCAGGTTTCTACCAGGGCTATGATGTCCGGTTGGTGTGCCGTGGCCCAGCACTGGAGGGTGTCAAATTTTTTCAGCAGGCTGCATATGTTCATAGAGGCTATTTTAAGGCCAGTGGGCCAAGTTGATGGGTGTGAGGGGGCTGGGCCTGGGTTGGGATGTATGTTGCCAGAAAGTAGGCAGGGAGGACCAAGGCTCTGGTCTGGGCGTGGCAGCAAGTCAACTTCTTTGGTGTCGCTGGGAAGGGGAGGTGGCCATGGTGGTGAAAGGAATGGGCAGGGTTCGAAGGTTTGGGAGGGCATGGACGAATTCCAACCATGGAGAGTCAGGGTAGACAGCGGGGGGGTGGATAGGGGGTGGGTGCCGTGGACCAGGGTCCATGGTCAGTGTAGGGTGTGATTGTACTAGGTCAGGGAGAGTTGTGGGTGCTGGGATGAGTGGACCTGTGAATATGATTGGCTGATGAGATGAGTGTACTAGCAGGAGAACAAGGGGGAGACATTTGAGGAGAAGGGGCACAAACATAATGCCCTTGTAAGCAGCAGGGCAGGAAGGGTACAAGTATCTTGTCTGCCCCCAGGAAAGCGTGGATACCACTTTGGATTGGTGGTAGGGTCATGGACTCTGGTGGACAGGGTACAACGTCCTAACCCCTGGTGGGGCAAGAGGAAAAAGGACCTGGGCAGGTGTAGGTTCCACTATCCAGGTGGCTCAAAACTGGCTGGTACTGGGCCAAAATCAGGGTGGAAATAGCGACTCCTAGTGGTCACTGAAGGTTAGCGTCAGGCTAGGGTATGGTCTGACAGTTGGGTCAGATCAGTGTGCCAGGCTAGTTTGACGTCTGGGTATAGGAATGTGGAGAGTTCAGAGACAGGAGTGGGAGTAAGGGGAGAGAAGTACTGTGTGTGGGTAGAGGGGTTCCCAGGAAGCAGGAGGAGGGAAGTTCAGATAGTGAAAACCGATGTGGGTAGTCAGGGGTCCCTCTGGTGGCAGGCTGGTATAAGCTGCTAATGGGAAAGTGGGGACTTAGTAAAATAAGGAACAGGATGTGATGTCATAGGTAAGAGACTATATAGGTAGAGCCGACCCAGGGTGGGCGGGTGGTGGGGTAGTCGACGCGCTTAACACCCCTCCCAAGGGTGTACTTCAGGAGGTAGTTTAATTACCTCCGTGCCTGTCAGAGCTTGACTAGCTCAGCTGCTGCTGCTCCTTGGTGTGTTTGTCTGGGCCAGGGGCAGGATCGGGCCTATATGTTAGAGAGAGGACAAACGGTTCAATTAGTATGCAGCGGGAGGACAGGCTTGTTACTGCGCCTGCTCGGGAGAATGTCCCGACACTAGCTTTCGGGAAGATGGCGATATTACACCAACTCAGAGGACCAGGTAAGTTTACAGATTCAACCAATATGCAGTATGCAATATGCTTGGATAGTTACTCTGTAAGCTAGTCCAATATCACACGTTCAAGGACTTTAGATAGTGGGGGGAGTATAGAGATGGGCCTGTAATTGGACAGGTTGGTAGTATCCCAGTTTTGAAGACCAGGGTAACCGGTGCCTCCTTCCATTTGTCTGGGAAGACACCTGACCTTAGAGAGGCATTGAATACATTAGTTAGAGGTTCGGCTACTTGACTTAATACCAGAGCTATCAACTTCATATCAATGAGGTCACTACCCATCTGTGTCTTCCGTAGTGCCCGTTTAACATATTTTAAGGTTTCATGACTATGGAGCTGCCTAAAGTAGAAAGGGGGAACACTTCTGATTGGTAGGGAGTGTGACATTATTTTGGAGGGCAGATTTGGAGAAGAGGGTGATAGATAGTCCCTGGGTAGCACCGTACTGAGATCAGTGAAAGCCTGGTTAAAAGCATTTGCAATGTCACAAGCCTACTGGAGTGTCTCTGTAGTAGTGATAATTCAGAAGGAGCTCTGGAAGTTTTTCCTGTTTGTGACTTTATAGAGTCCCAAAACTCTTTTCCGCAGCCCCAGTTCTTCAGGAGGTTGTTGTAATAACAGGCCTTAGCCAGTCGAATGACCTTGGTGCATTTGTTCCTGGCTATTTTGTAGGCAACGATGTCAGGATGTTTACACGTCACTTTGGCCTTGTGCCACAAGTTGTCCCTATGGTGCATGAGCTCAATGGGGGGGACAGAGAGCCATGGGTTGGTAACCCCTCTTACTTTTTTAGTTTTGTAGGGGGGAAAATATGTCACATGCCTTGTCAAAAGTTGTGATGGAGTAGTTAAGGCTTTGTTGCCATCCTATGCCCTGTCCAATGGTGACCAGTCCACCAGTTTGAGATATTGCCCAAAGGCACTCAGCTGATAAGTTCTCAGTGATAATTGTATACTAGTTACAATATTTCTGTCCCCCCATGATATCTGTACATGAGATTTCCTTTATCCCTACATGTTTACTTGGTAAAATAATTTCGGTCAGTAAATAAATAAATAAATAAATAACTAGGAAGAACCAAGAAAAGCAAATTTAGAAGGTACATGTTAACATTTTTTTTGAACTGCTGCTTTAAGTGCTGTCTTTTACTGTTCCATTTAAGTCTTCACTGATCTAACAAATGGTTTTTGAGGGAGGGGGACAATGCACGACCAGTCATGAAGAGGGAGAGGGGCTAGGGGCAGAGTTTAGAGTGTGGTTTAGTGTCTGGGTTTTGCCTCTTCCAAAGGTGGCAATCCTAGTGTGTTCTGGTGCCGGGGCATTGCACTTTCCATCTGACTGTATGCTGTACACATCTAACTGGATTGCTTCTTGCTGGAAAAATGCCAATTTTACAAGTATTTGTCCCAACATTTTGTTTGGTGGTGGTGGTTTATCAGAAGTACATAGCACTGAGTGAGTTTATTTTTTATTGGTGCTACCTTACATCTCAGCAGTGTTTTAACAAGCATTTGTCAATGCTGAATGTTGATTGCATTGGAGTGTTGAGCTCGCTCACTGCCCCTCTGTCACTCGCTCAGTCTTTTTCTCCTGGTGCTGCAGGCTGCTCTTCTGTACTGGGCTCCTGCCTGCATTGGCACCGTGTTCTGCCCACTAAGAAATCCGCAGCTGTCCCGACAGAGCTGCATTGAGGTGGCTCACTCCCCCTCTCTCACTCGCTCATTCTGTTTCTCCTGGTGCTGCAGGCTGCCCTTTTGTACTGAGCTCCTGACTCTGTTGGTGGTTTTTTCTGCCCACAAAGAAATCTGCAGCAGTCCCTACACAGGTCTGTTGAGCCTGCTGACTCCCCCTCTCTCACTCACTCATTCTGTTTCTGCCAGTGTTGCAGGCTGGCCTTTTGTACTGGGCTCCTGCCTGCGTTGCCGCCTTTTTCTGCCATCAAAGAAATCCGTAGCAGTCATGATAGAGCTCCATTGAGCTCGCTCACTGCCCCCCCTCTCACTCACTCATTGTGTTTCTCCCGGCGCTGCAGGCTGCCCTTTTGTACTGGGCTCCTGCCTGCATTGACACCTTTTCTGCCTACAAAGAAATCCACAGCTGTCCTGACAGAACTCCGCTGAGGTCGCTCACTCCCCTGCATCACCACTCATTCTGTTTCTCCTGGCACTGCAGCCTGCCCTTTTGTAGTGGGCTCCTGCCTCTGTTGGTGCCTTTTTCTGCCCACAAAGAAATCTGCAGCAGTCCCGACAAAGCTCCATTGAGCTCGCTTACTCACCTTCTCTCATTCACTCACTCCGTTTCTGACGGCGTTGCAGGCTGCCCTTTTCTATTGGGCTCCTGCCTGCATTATCGCCTTCTTCTGCCCACAAAGAAATTTGCATCAGTTACAATACAGCTCCATTGAGCTCACTCACTCCCCCTCTCTCACTCGCTCTTTCTGGTTTTCCCACCACTGCAGACTGTCATTTTGTACTGGGCCCCTGCGTGCATTGCTGCCTTTTTCTGCCCACAAACAAATCTGTAGCAGTCACAACAGAGCTCCATTGAGCTCACTAACTCCCCCTCCCTCACTCGCTCATTCTGTGTCTCCTGCTGCTGCAAGCTGCCCTTTTGTACTGGGCTCCTGCCTGCATTGGTAGCTTGTTCTGGCCAGAAAGAAATTTGAAGCAGTCCCGACACAGCTCCATTGAGCTCGCTCACTCACCCTCTTTCACTCATTCATTCCATTTCTGCTGGTGCTGCAAGCTGGCCTTTTGTTCTGGGCTCCTGCCTGCGTTGCCACATTTTCTGCCCACAAAGAAATCTGCAGCGGTCACAATAGAGCTCCATTGAGCTCTCTGTCTATGCTGTGTCACTCACTCATTCTGTTTTTCTTGGCGCTGCAGGCTGCACTTGTGTATGGAGCTCCTGGCTGTGTTGGCACCTTTGTCTGTCCACAAAGAAATCTGCAGCTGTACCGACAAAGCTCAGTTGAGGTCGCTCAGTTTCCCTCTGTTGCACGCTCATTCTGTTTGTCCTGGAGCTGCAAGCGGCCCTTTTGTATGGGGCTCCTGCCTGCATTGGCACCTTTTTCTCCCCACAAAGAAATCTGCAGCAGACCTGATAGAGCTCCGTTGAGCTCACTCAGTCCCTCTGTCTCACTCACTCATACTGTTTATCCCACCACTGCAGGCTGGCCTTTTCTACTGGGCCCCTGCCTGCACTGACACCTTTTTCTGCCCACAAAGAAATCCGCAGCAGTCCTGACAGCGCTCCAGTGAGTTCGCTCACTCCCCCTCCCTCACTCGCTCTCTTTTTCTGTTTCTCCCAGTGCTGCAGGCTGCCCTGTTGTACTGGCCTCTTGCGTTGGGGCCTTTTTCTGCCCACAAACAAATCCAGAGCAGTCCCGATAGAGCTCAGTTGAGCTCGGTCACTCCCCCTCTCACTCATTCGATCTTAATCTGTCCCAAACACTGATGTCCCACAGTGACCGTGCTATTCTCTGTCAGGAGCGCAAAAACATATTTTAGCCAGGATGTGAAAAATGACAGCTTTACTGTTCATAAGGAGGTGTGAAAGAATGTCACTGTTGAAAATGTGGCATGAAAATATTGCAAATTTGCGGAGTTACAAGAGTGCGTGGAAAGAGTTGAATGCACGCTTGTAAAACAGTCATGTTATGGAGTTTTGTCACCAAATTTTCAAAACAGGGATTTTAGGACCTCTGCTCATGAACAGTGCCACTGTCATTTTCTTAATCTGTCCCGAACACTGATTTCTCACAGTGACCGTGTTATTCTGTGCTGCAACTGTGAAACCACATTTCAGTCAGGATGTGAAAAATGACAGCTGTACTGCTCATAAGGGGGTGTGAAAAAATGCCACTGTTGAAAATGTGGCATGACAATATTACAGATTTGCAAAGTTACAAGGGTGTGTGGAAACTGTGCAACACACACTTGTAACACAGTCATTTGATGGGCTATCATCACCAAATTTTCAACATGGTCATGGAACCAACTCGGCAGAAGGCAATACTGGACCTTGTGCTCACAAACAGGGACAGTGTGATGGGGGTAAGAGTGGGGGAGCACCTGGGGAACAGTGACCACCAGTCACTGTGGTTTGAAATCACAGAAAGAGCAGAACCAAACCACACAAAACACGATCCTGGATTTTAGGGGCAAACTTTGAGAAAATGGGAGATACTTGAAAGAGGCATTAAGGGGAATGGGGCAGGAATCAGGGGTTGAGGAACAGTGGGAAGTATTTAAAATGGGGATTACAAGAGCAACAGAATTATGTATTAAGCAGGTTAGCAAAAGGAAAAGGAAGAGGAGACCATTATGGTTTTCCAAAGAGGTAGCAAAGAAAGTGAAAGCCAAAAAGATTGCATTCAGGCAATACAAAAAGACACAGGCAGAAGGGGATAGGGAGAAGTACCAGGAGAAACAAAGGGAGGCAGGGAGGTCAGTAAGGGAAGCCAAAGCTCAGACAGAAGAACACATTGCAAAATCAGTGGGTAGAGGGGACAAAACCTTTTACAGGTACATAAGTGAAAAAAGAAAGGCAAAGGGAGGGAGAGTGAGACTGAAGGGGGAGGATGGGGGCTGTGTGAAGGATGACAACAGTAAAGCTGACATATTGAACAGGTATTTCTGCTCAGTCTTTACTGAGGAAGAGGAGGGTAATGGGTCTGAATGGAGTACAAGGGGTGAGAATGGTGCAGAAATGGACACAAGCCCCTTTACACGAGAAAGGGTACTGAAGGAACTGGAAGTAATAAGAGTTGATAAAGCAATGGGGCCAGATGGGGTGCACCCAGGATCCTTAAAGAACTAAGAGAGGTGGTGGCTGAACCTCTTGCTATCCTGTTTAGCCGATCACTAGAAACAGGGAGGTACCCAAAGACTGGAGGATAGCAGATGTAGTCCCCTTATACAAAAGTGGGAACAAAGAGGAAGGGAACTACAGACCAGTCAGCCTTACCTCGGTAGTGGGGAAGATCATGAAGCACTACTGAAGGAGAGATTGGTGGAACATCTGGTTGTCAATGGACTACAGGACCCAAGGCAGCATGGTTCACCAGGGAAGGTTGCGTCAGACCAACCTCATTGAATTTTGACTGGGTGACTAGGAGGTGGATCAGGGGAGGGCAGTGGACATGGCCTATCTGGATTTCAGCAAGGCTCTTGACACTGTGCCACATAGAAGACTATTGCACAAACTGGGGAATATGGGTGTGGGCAGGACAGTAGTGCGGTGGGTAGGTAACTGGCTGGGCAGCAGGACACAGAGGGTGGTGGTAAATGGCTGTCACTCACAGAGGGAAGAGTGACCAGTGGGGTACCACAGGGATCAGTGCTGGACCGGTACTATTCAATATCTTCATCAGTGACATTACGCAGGACCTAGAAGGCAGAATTTCACTGTTCGCTGATGACACAAAGCTCTGTAATAGAGTAGACACACCAGAGGGTGTAGACAGAATGAGAAGGACCTGCAGAAACTTGAAGAATGGTCAGGGTTTGCAGTTGAAATTCAATGCAAGGAAGTGCAAGATAATGCATATGGGCACAATAACCTGGCACAATATATCAGTTGGGGGTGAAGATATAGCATGCACCAAGCAGGAAAGGGATCTTGGAGTTATCATCTCTGATGACCTCAAGGCAGGGAAACAGTGTGACAAGGCAGCAGGTAAAGCAAATAGGATGCTGGGATGCATAGGCAGGGCATCACCAGCAGGAAAAGGGAGGTCATAATTCCACTATACAAGACACTAGTGAGGCCGCACTGGAGTACACTGTGCAGTTCTGGAGACCTATCCACGTAAGGACATAGACAGGGCAGAGAAGGTTCAGAGGAGGGCAACAAAGATGGTGCATGGATTGCATCACAAGTCCCTATGAGGACAGGTTGAAGGCACTGAACATGTACTCCCTGGAGGAGAGGGGAGAGAGGGATATGATAGAGACATACAAGTATCTTACAGGGAGGAACAGGGTGCAGGAATGCACTATTTTTAAGCGAAAAGATGTTCCAGGACTAGAGGGCATGGGATGAAGTTGGAGGGAGGACGATTCAGAGGAAACGTGAGGAAGAATTTCTTCACAGAATGGGTGGTGGACAAGTGGAACACCCTGCCAGAGGAAGTGGTGGGGGCTGAAACAATCACGGGATTTAAGAATGCATGGGATAGACATAAAGGAATTCTGGAGGTCAGGGGTAAGGGGCAACAGACTTCCTGGAAAACATAAACTGAACTTACAAACTTAAATGAGCAGACTGGCTGGGCCATAGGCCCTTATCTGCCGACACTGTCTATGTATCTATGTATCTATGTAACATAGGCATTTTAGGACCTCTGCTCATGAACACTGTCACTGTCATTTTATTATTCTGTCCTGGACAGTGATTTCCCATAGCGATCACTCTATTCTGTGCCGGAACTGCGAAAACACATTTCGGCCAGGATGGGGAAAATGACACCTGCAATGTTCATAAGTATGTGTGGTAAAATGCCAATGTTGAAAATCTGGAGTGAAAATATTATAAATTCATGAAATTATGAGCGTGCGTGCAAACTGCGCAACGCATGCTCATAACACAGCCATTTTACAAAGTATCATTATCAGATATTCAACATAGGCATTTTAGTACCTCTACTCATGAACAGTGTCACTGTCATTTTCTTAATCTGTCCCAAACACTGATTTCTCACAGCAACCGCATTATTCTGCGTCGGAAGTGCGAAACCACATTTCCGCCAGGATATGAACAATGACAGCTGTACTGTTCACAAGGAGGTGTGAAAAAATGCCAGTGTTGAAAATCTGGCATGAAAATATTGCAAATTCATGAAGTTACGAGCGTGTGTAGCAACTGTGCAGCGCACGCTCGTAAAACAGTCATTTTTTTGATTTTTTCCACCAAATTTGCAACATAGGCTTTTTGAGAGCCCACCTCATGAACACTGGCACTGTCATTTTGTTAATTGGCCCCGAAAGGTGATTTCATGCAGTGACTGCTAAATCACCTTCCGGGGCTGATTAACGTCATGACAGTTCAAGAATTCACGAGGAGAGTCCCAAAACCCCCGTGTTGAAAATTTGGTGCCAAAATTCCAAAAAATGACTGAGATATGCATTAAAGTTGGAAAAAAACATTCCATTATACAGCTTACTGGCATTTCCTCAGTTTGTGGTCGGCTTTGAAGAATGCAGATGTGTTCCTGGTCCACCGAAAATCATCGTGCCGCACTCCGGAGGTAAGTATGGGGTGGGGGGTGTGGGGAGGCAGGGTGCGAAGTGGGTGGGTGCAGGTTGTGGGGGATGGGAAGGAAGCCGCAAGAGACCATTTTTGTTCTTACAGGTTTAAAAAAAAAAAAAAATTGAGGGACGGTTTTTGTCTTTACAGGGGCATTGGGCACGCTGGGATGGGCTCTCAGCGTGCCACAGACTGTTTTTTTTTTGGGGGCAGCAGTAGCCGATGGGGATTGGGCACCCCCATCGGCACCCCAACAAAAAGAGGGAGCTTAGCTTATGCTGACAGAGATTGGGTAACCCGTCGGCAGGGAATATACGCAGGGGAGGGGGGTTACATAATGCCGACGGGGAGTGGGCTCCCCTGTCAGCAGCAGAAACACATGGCAGTGAAGCCAACGGGAATTGGGGCCCCTGTCGCCAAGTAAACATGGGGGGGGTAATATTGTTCGTAAACATGGCAGCAAACCGCCACCATGTTCATAAACAATATCAGTCTGTA
Organism: Neoceratodus forsteri; assembly: GCA_016271365.2. Classification (NCBI taxonomy): domain Eukaryota; kingdom Metazoa; phylum Chordata; order Ceratodontiformes; family Ceratodontidae; genus Neoceratodus; species Neoceratodus forsteri. The sequence continues at coordinate 1,564,396,500 of CM028130.1, read as the reverse complement.
AAGATGGCTTACGCTGCAATGGCGAGGTGGCCCCTGATTGCAGCAGCTAAATTGTCACAAGTTAGTGCCAATGTTCCAAAATTGTGTCACCAGCAGCCTGCCACAGCATTGGGGGAAGAGGGACAAGCCTTTGCAGGCTGTGGGGGCATTAGCCACAACAGTGCAGCACCTCCACAGCCTGCTTCTCAGCAAGCTGTCCCAATATGTTTCTTGCGCTGCGCGCAATCAACATAAAAATTGTGTTAGTTGTGTTGGTGTTCAGGGGGTGAACACATCTTAAGGGGTAAGACCTAGCACACACAAAGCTTACCATGCAAAATTAGCTGCTTTATTACAAATGAGTGAAAATACACCAATGGGCACTAGCTGCTGATCCCAGCAATTCACCCCCATGCACTGGGATGAGCAGCTAGTGCCTGCTGGTATTATTTCCCTCATTTGTAGTAAAGTAGCTAATTCTACATGGTAAACTTTGTGTGCACTGGTTCTTCATGCCTTAAATACGAAAATATGAAAACTGCCAGCAGGTACAGGCCATACGGTCTATCAAGTCTGTTCAAGTGTGCAGCTAGCAGACCCTTTATACTGCGGCTGCCCCTCCATCCCCTACATGCTCTTTTGAGGCCATGCCCCCGCTTACTGACACCACCTCCTCTGTTGCCCCCTTTGTGAACTTTATTTATTTGCTTTTGGATACCAGGTTAGTAGGCAAGGACCTGTCTATTTTCAGGCACGATCCGGGAGAGTACAAGTAACAACAATAAAAATACAATCACATTTGAACAATGTACAGAGGAGAATACAGGTATCCACATAGGGATAGGCAGTAATTACAGACCAGAAGATTGATAACATCTGCACAGGAATGCATGAATTATACAGGGATGAGTCACAGGAAACTAAACTTCCCGTTGACTCTGTCTCACACCCTCTTAAAACCACCCACCAATGTTAAGGACATCACCTCCCCTGGCAGAGCATCCCACCATTACCACTCTTTCTGTAAAGTAATGCCTTCTCATTTCCTTCCTGAATCTGCATCCCTTCAGCCTCAGACTGTGCCCCCTAGTGTTCCTCCCCTCTCTCTGCTTAAGAATCCCCTCTGTGTTAACCTTCTTTATGCCCTTCATATATTTAAAAGTTTCTATCATGTCCCTCTATGCACTCAGTACTCCAGGTGTGGCCTCACTAATGATCTGTACAGTGGAGGTGATTCCTCTTGTAATACACCCCAGAATCTTGTTAGCTTTGGCTGCTGGTTTCCTACACTGTGCTGAATGGTTCATTTTCCCTGTTATAAGCACCCCCGAGATCTTTTTCCTCCTCTGTAGGGGACAACTGCACCCCTCCAACCAATAACCATTCCTTGGGTTTCTTGCTCCCAAGTGCATCACTTTGCACTTCTTTGCATTCAAACCAGAGCTACCAGTGCAGGCTACTCTTGAACTTTGCTATTCCAATACAACAGGGGTTTTTCATCAGCTTCAAGGTGTTTTGGGTCTGCCTTATATTTCTCAACAGATCTGACTGCAGCTGCCTTTAGTCTAGCATCCTCTGATAGGTCCTCCTCCTTCACCTCCTCACAGCCTGCGGTGTCAACCTATGCAAGAATTGCCCATGTAGGATTTGATTCTGGTGGTGGTTTTCTGGTTGTCTTACTGGTAGATGTTGATGCTGATGCTGCAACTCCACAACCCTCACTTCCTTTGCTGAATGTTGGCGAGGGTGACACACTCAGTCTCATCTCAACATGCTGTTTTTTAGCATTTGCAAATTGTGTATATGACTGATCAGCAGTCTTTGCAGATACTCAGCTTTCAGAAAATCACTATCAATTATGGCTGCAGCCCCCATTTGTATCGTGGATCCATCATTGTTGCAGTACTGAAATCCACAGATGTCAGGATAACATTCAGGTGTCTGTTATGGTCCAATACCAAGCATGTGCTCAGACAATGCACAGCTTACAGAGTCACCTGTTGCCTCAAACTGCTGCTGCAAATTACAGGTGGCCTACCTCAGCATCCAAAGCAGTGGGATGGCCTGGCTAATAGAAGCAATGTCCCCCACAATACCTGAATGACATGACCAAAAAGGCCTCAAGTTTAAAATCAACTGATCCACTGTTCTCCTGTCAGTGACATAGAACCTCCAGAACAGTCACAGCTTGTATGAAGCAACATGTACTCTGGTAAGGCCTTATACTGTTAATACATCCAATCTACCATATACAGGGTCAGAATCCACCTCATGATAACCTCCTGCTATAATCAGTGCTGAGGCAGGCCATTTTTTAAATGCAGTGTACATAATGACCCATGGCCTTTCTGGACTGTGCCAAGTGACCACAAATTCAATGGCATAGGGTGAGCACTTCTTTAATGTCACATTGTGACAAGAACTCTTGTACAATCAGGTTTGGACAGTGTGAAAAGCAGGTCACCCTAACCAACCCCCCAACAGTAATAGCCTTGACAACAATTTGCACCGTTGTCACTGGCTATGAAGCCTGCCTTTAAGGATGGTGGGTTCAGCCAAGTGTCAGTCTCTTGCAATATTGATGCCAAAATGTTTTCCCCAGTGTGCAGATCAAGCATTCTCTTCATAGCCATTGTTGCATGCTTGCGAACTCTAGGCATGTAGCTTCCATTACAAATAGGTCACTTGCATTTGCTGCCAAGGTCATGACAAACCCCTACAATTCTACCCAGTGTGCTGTTACGAACATAAAAAAGATAGTAGCAGCTGTTGGCCCACTGGTCCACATATATGTGATGAGATGGGTGGATGAACTGGAGGAATGCTGAAAGGCATGTGAAACTTCTTTTTCAACAACATCCCTCAGGTCAGAAATGACCCATTCTGAAACGTAGATTCTGGATGGTACTTTGCACTCGGGGCATGCTTTGGACATAAAGTGAAGGAAACCAGTATTTTCAACAAAAGAAAATGGGAGAAGATCAATAGCAATCATCTCTGCTGTGGCAGCCTTCAACTAACTAGTCACTGAACGATTAGGGGTAAAATTACATTGTGCAGATAGAATGCTAGTAATAGTTGGCTGGATCTTTTTTTGGGTGGGTACTTTTTGGGAACAGTTTTGTGCAGGCACCACATTGCTTGGAGGATGTCGCAGATGGAGACAGAGTCAAGCATCTTGTGACTTGGCTGAGGGGTTTTGTCAGGGTGATGCTGCTGGTGCTACTTCTGCTGCTGTTGCTCATCAGTGACGTCACACTTTCAGGGATATTACTCACCTCCTCCTCCTCCTACTCCACCTCAACCATCTTTTCCTCCACAATATCCTCCACCTTGTCTCTACTTCCCACACCACCTGCAGGTACTTCCTGCTGATGTGCCTGCCACCTAGCCATTTGTTTGACTTTAAGATGGGTATGATGTCCACCTGTTCCAGCAGGAGACCCTTTCTTGCCATGGCTTACTTGGGCCTGACAAAACTGGCATACTGCCACAGTGTCATATTTTGGATCAGTCAAAAAAGTCCTACACAAGGGATTTTGTAGGATGCACAAATCTGTGTGGAGTACCAGTTGTCGTGGCCACCACACCAACACTTGTTTCTGTTCTAGGATATGTGTTATCATACATAATCTTTTGTGGCAGAGGCTGACTACGCTTTAATTTCAAAAAGTTGTACACGTTGCTATCACCCTTAGATTTTTTTTCTTTTCAGGCTCCCACGAAGGATCAATGACAGTGCCATCCTCACTTTCACCTTACATTTCCTCCTCCTTTCCTAGGTCCTCCTCTTCCTCATTTTCCTGAGAAGGCAGTAGCATATACAAATCCACCACTGCACCATCCTCAGACTCAGGTCCAGTACCACTAGTCACTTGGGACTCTTCTTGATAGTTTTCAGCATCACTGTGTTTACTCACTGGTGTTGATGGAATTGAAGAAATTTCAGATGATACATGCTGGCTCTGGCTGCTGTCTCCCTCAACTAAGACAGCAGCCAAATTAAGTGCTGTAAGCATTTTTAAGCACCACTATCATCACACACCGCAGATACACTACTACCTCCTGAAACCATACCACGCCATCATCCACCTCGACCAATGGTCACCACTGCTTGCTTTCCTGCCTTTCCTGCCTGTCTACCCTTTCCTTTCTTTTCCCTCTATCACTCATTCTAATGTGGTAATGTGTAGTAATACTAGTGACTTGAACAACAACACAAATACTGCAAATAATAAAATACTTAATCAAATAAAATAAAAAAATAACTTCAAATTGACAAGTAATGGTTAAAGTATTATGAAATACTAAAGTTCTACAACTACCAGCCAGAGCCCTTGGCAGATATTAGTATTATTGCAGCACTGGAATACTGAGAGTGTACAGAAATTATGGGACTTGGGGAAAAATGAATTGTCTGAGAGTGACAGTGAAAATGCACTGAACTTAAAGCTGTTACTGGCTGCAGACAAAAGCCTGCCCCTCCCCCTACATACAGCGCTAGTCAAGCACAGCTGCACCACACCGAAAGAGGAAGAAAAGGTTAAGTCTGTAGATGCAGAACACCAAGTAGGATATGTTTTTTTTTTTAAGTTTGTCTGTCTACCAGCTATCTGGCAGGACAGATTCAGTCTGTAAAATGCCATGGTACTCTCTCTGAACGTAAACCAGTTACTGTTGGTGTCTCCCAAGGGTCAATCCTGGGCCCTCTTCTTTTCTGTCTATTGATAAACGACCTTCCATCACCATGTAAGTCCACTAAAATTCTTCTATATGCTGATGATGCCATAATTATCTCCAGTGACAGATTCCTGGAGAAACTCCGGCAGAGGCTACAGACTGACTTTACATAAATTGCATTATTGCTCCCTGCCTTGTATTTTCGCTACCTTAGCATAATTTCGTATATGTATTGCCACTTTTCACTGTTTATTGTATCTGTGCCTAACCATCACATGGAGCCTTTGCAAAAGAATCTCTGACTCAAAGGTTTGTAACTCTGTTACTATTAATAAATAAATAAACTATTCTGCCAGCCAGAACTGCTTCTCCAACTTACTTGTTATGAACACTAAGAAAACCAAATGCATGCCCTTTGCCACCTGCAGTAACTTCTCTTCTCTTCTCTTCTGTCACCGGACATTATCTTTTCTTCGGGTACCTGATAGAACAAGTTGATACCTTCAAGTACCTGGGGATCACCCTTGACTCTGGCTTATCTTATGCAACACATGTTGACACCTTAGTCAAGACTGCCAACTCTATACTGCAGCTGCTTTACAGACACAGGAATAGCTTCCTACCAGAGATAAAGAAACTTCTAGCAAGATGCTAGATCATCAGCATATCTGACTATGGCCTGATAATCTACGGTGCTGCTAGTGATTGTGTGCTGCCCAGGATCAGTTGTCTACTGAACAGAACATGCCGTTTTGTGCTTAACATAATGCAGGACTCTCACTCTTGTGTGCTCTATAGTATCCTTGGATGGCTAAACCTTGACTTGAGACTACACTACAGCACTTTGGTTGCTGGCAAGAAAGCCCTTCTTGGCTTGCTGTCCCCTGGTGTGCAGGCCATGTTTTGCCTGGTTGACCAAAAATATGACAGCAGGGGCATCAAACAAAACTCCCGGGTTATACCTTGGAATAAAACATCCCTAGGCCAAACCTGTTTCTCTTTCAGATTCCCCAAACTGTGGAATGGCTTGCCCCCTCTCAAAAATCATCTGGCTCTATCAATCTGTTTAAATCCCAGCTTCTTACTTCAGTCCCTCCCACCAATCCATGCAGCTGCTATCACTGATATTTGAACTTGTCTCATCCTGTCTGCCACTCTGGCGCGGGCGCGTGTACTAGTTAAATCCACTGTCTAGGAATGGCATTACCATCCTCGGCCAAACCTGTGTAAACTGGCAACTCACAGTATTCCCACTGACTGTATTGTATGACTAATTGTATTGTACCAACTGTTTTGTATTGTACGGCTGTATTGCATCCCTAGTTCATAATATCACTCTGTATCTCTCTTCTTTGTCATGGTTTACATTATGATGGCATTTTATATCTTCCAATTGTTGTCCTCTGTTGTATCTGACCCTAAACCCTTTGAAAATAGGCCCTAAAGGTTGTTTTTGTGACATGCATACATGCATACTTACATAATAAATAAATAAAATTATGCCATGAACAGCAGTCCAAATTTAGTCAAAACTGAGCTCTAAGTACAGTGTTAATCCTTTTTTTTTGGCCTGGCCCCCATGTCTCCTGACTGGAGATCAACCCCCGCTCTGCACATCATCCCCCCATGCCCAGGCTTACCCCCCCCGGTGTGCCCGCTGAGTGGGCGCCCCCCCAATGGACACTGGTAGCAAGCCCTGTACAGTGCATATCCTATGTCCTGAACACACTTCCTAGAACTAAACAGAGCATAACTCTTTGTGGTCTGTTTCCTGCTGCGGTATAACCATGTGATCGGCAGGGCACATGGTGCAGTAACAGCACTGAATGACTCAGACATTTTCCAAAGTCCCAAAGAACTTTGCCAGTAAAGTTGTAAATTTTCAGTTTTTTGAAGTTGACAATACCTCAAAGTTTGACTTTGCAAAGCGTGAATAACTTTATGAAGTTGTAGGACTTCCCAAAATTATTGCAAATTTGAAGTAATTCCAAACTTCCCACACCACTATTTCCCACCAATCAAGAACCTTAAAGAGCTTAACCAAAGCAAAGGAAAATACATCCACCATGCAAATATCGGTGACTGTCCCTCCTTTAGCAGTTGGGAATGTAATTTCCCTCGATTTGTCTCCGTGTACTCTCCCATTCGAGAGCCTTACAATGTGCTCATCAGCCAACTTTAATAGCATTTGACCCCTTTCATTAGCGTTATCAACTTTAGTTTTTCTGATGGGGATCCCCAGGGAGTCATCTAATGTCCACTTTTGGTATATTGACTCCTTCTTGTTCGCCACCCTGGCATTAGCATCCCCTGCTATTAATAATATACTTATGAGATACAATTCTTGTACATTTCCAGTAACTTCTCTCAAAACCTGAAGGGGTCCTTTTTCATGGAATGCAAAGGAGACTGGCGGAAAACACATGTTTATTATCTCAAAGCATAGGGAGACACCTTTTATTACTAAGACACATAAGCTAAAGGGGGAACACATTTTTAATACCTTGCTATTTCAATTGAGGTCTCTAGAGATCAGTGTTGAAAATGGGATCACACCACCAGGTCAACCAGATCTTTTGGTTTTAGTTGCTGGATTGTTCCATTGTTGATAGCCTGTAAATTAACATTCATACCATCCAACAACCAGGTATCCTGGAGTAGAGGAATATCATATTTTTTTGAGCTTGGTTTCCCATATGTTATCATTCTTTTTAGCCTCAAGTCAAACATCATTGATTCCAGCATGGTAAATTTGTACCACTTTGTTTTCTGTCTTGGATTTATTTTGAATCTTCCTCATCAGACTGATCAGGACCTGTTCATGATGTTTCCAGATTCATTAAATGAATTGTAATTTCTGAACTAGCAGTCTTACCAGAACCCTCACTGTCTCCCCCTAGGACTCTGCTGATGTTAATCCTCTCTCCTTTTCGTTATCTGCCTTTGATACTAGAAACATCTGAGAATTCACAAAGCTGGAAGGGAGACAGTAGGAGGGACGTGAGGAGGTGTTCTTTCCTTTATCCATCCCCTTTTATCCACCACCTTCACTTGCCACCAGTGTGAGCTCCTGCCCTATTTTTCAGAAATAGTATCTCACACATTAACCACCACCCTCCATTATCTGACACTCTCTTTTATCCACCAACAGTTAGGGTGTACCAAGGTTGGCGAATAAAAAGGAAACACTGCACTTTATTGAAGGAGTGGTTGGCACTGAGAACAGACTGCCAGTAGAAGTAGTGGAGGCAAAAACAGTAGGGGGATTCAAGCATACATGGGAGAGACATAGAAGAATATTAGAAAATATGCAGGGAGAAAGTTGGGTCACTGGATACCAGTCAGGGTCTATGAAGACAGACTAGTCAGAGACCATCTGGGCAGACTGGGTGGGCCAGGTGGTCCTTTTCTGCTGACAAATTCTATGTTTTCTATCACTGCTACCAAAAGAATGGATTGTTTTGATAGGTTTTAGGTAATTAGTGGCTCTCTATTGAGATTTTTTTGTCCTTTTCTTGCCTAGCAAGGTACCTTCTTAGTTTTTGTTGTTTTGGTCTGTTGTTCCTCTTTTCTTTTAATTTTTCTGATTTTACAACTTAAATGTTTTCTAATGTAATGCCTACATTTTCACCTCTGTATCAAAGACATTGTTTGGAATTTATTAGCAACTGTCTTGCTTCTGCTGAGGTTAATGACAAACAGATATAGCCTTTGCTTGGTTTGGCTCCGAATCCATAAAATGCTTTTATATCTGTCCAAATAATCTGTTAACTGTGGCACCCTTACACATATTATAGGCTATAATTTCCAGAAACATAATGTTCTCAGGTGCTGTTTTAGGCAGCCTATATAAATAGACTGCTAGAAGAATTTTACTTTTCCAAATTAGTTTTCCTTTTTCACATTCAATATGGGTTCATCAGTTTGTATCTTTTTTTTCATTTTCTCACTCTTATTTTTGCCTTTCCATTTTGTATTCATCATTTATTCCTTTGGTATTCTTTTCTTTCCAACGCGTGACCTCTTTCTTATTGCTGTATCTCATCACTTTTCAGTTTGCTTGTATACTTTCCTTATTTTTCCTCTTCCTGTTTTTTTTCTTTCTTTGTTTTGTTCTGTGGCTTTCTGTAAAATATAATTTCTATCCTTTATCTTTATCACTTTTTCTTATATCTATTTTTCTGACTTTCTCTCTCTTTGTCAGTTTTCCCCTTTTTATTTTTAAATTGGGGAGGAGAAATATTGGAACACTAAAGAGCCTCATAGTCATAAAACACCATCTCTCACTACAAATTCTACAAGACTACCAGGAGCTACAAAATGGTTTGTTATTTTTCCTGAGTCCTTTATCTTTGCTTTTGTTTGCTTTTTCACATTCTGGACCTTTTTATATTTTAGTGAATTAGCATTTACTGTTGTTTTTTTTTTTCTTTCAAGCCATCCTTAATTAAACAGCTTCCACCATACACAGTAATCAAAATGCTGTATACAATCAACACAAGAGATTATTCTGGATATCGAATGGCTCGCTACCTCTAAAACAATTCTGCGACTCCCACGGGTTCACCCAAATGATTACAGAACCAATGCGTATCAACAAGAAAAATCAAATGAAAAGCACACTTCTGGACATCCTTCTTGTCAACAAACCACACTACTTTTCCCATTCTGGTATCCTTCCAGCAGATGTTAGTGACCACTGTCTCATAGCTGGCATAAGAACCATCTTGAACCCACTGTCTACATCAAAGTTTTCTACTAAAAGATTCAGATGGAACTTTGACCCTCTAGACTACATACAAGAACTAAAAAACCCCTTGCTCTGGCAGACTTTCTACCTGGCTAAATCAGTGGGTGATGCCTATAATGTTCTTCATGAAATCATAGCCAGTGTCCTAAACAACCATGTTCCTCTAGTTAAAGCACAAATAAAAACCAGAACCTGCAGTTGGTTTTCACCGGATCTGAAGAATGCTTTACTCAAAAGAGACCAGCTATGGAAAAAGGACCGGAAATCACAGGCCGATGCAGACTGGTGTCTCTTTAGGACAGCTAGAAATGTCTGCATGAAAATGGTCAGAGAGGCCAAGGCCAATTATTATCAAAATGAATTACTACCTGCATCCAACAGCCCAACCAAATTCTGGTCCACCATAAAGGAACTGTCTGGACACTCTCCAGGTAGTGCACTACCCTCCAAAATCACCATTGACAATGTCACTATCAGTGATAAATCTGAAATTCTTCAAGCCTTCAACAACCACTTTGCTACTGCAGGCATGGCATTCGATAATGCACCAGTAAGTAGTCCCTGTCCACAGCTCACCACCCAGCCTCCAGACCAAAGTAACAAAGATACGATCTTCTCCTTTTCCCCAACCACCATAAAAGAAGTTGAAGACCTTATGCTACGGCTAGATACCAGAAAAAGTGCAGGAGCCGACTTCTTTGACCCATACTTTCTGAAAATAGCATACCACATATTTGCCCCACCTATATCACACTTATTCAACCTGTCCCTAGCCCAGGGCTCTATCTCCGTGGAATGGAAAACTGCTCATGTTATCCCCTTCATTTAAAGCAGGGGACCCATGCGACCTGAACAATTATAGGCCAATCTCTCTTCTACCTATACTCTCAAAAATGCTGGAAAAAGTTGTGGATTTACAGCTGAGATAATTGCTAGACAACTCTACATTGCTTAACCCCATGCAGTCTGACTTTAGAGCAAAGCATAGCACTGTTACAGCACTGGCCAAAATCACTAATGACTGGCAATGGGACCTTGACAACAAAATATTTGTTTGTGCTGTGTTTTTAGACCTCAGCAAGGCCTTCAACACCGTCGACCACTGCCTACTTCTCTCCACCTTAAAAACCATAGGTATGGACTCAACCTTACTGGATTGGTTGCAGGATTATCTCTCTGATAGGCAGCAACAAATTAAGGCTGAAAGTGAGCTCTCTCCTCTCAAACCAATAAAAAGAGGAGTCCCACAGGGTTCCATACTGGGCCCTCTGCTGTTCACCATCTACATTAACAACTTGGACCTAGGCATTACAGAAGCCACTATCCACTTGTTTGTCGATGATATGGTGCTCTGTCTAGGCCGTGACTTCCCTGGAGCTGCATGCTCAGATCTACAAACTGAATTCAATACGCTGCAGCATCAGCTTCTCAGCAAAAAGCTACTTCTAAATGCAAAAAAAACTAAGGCCATGCTCTTTACCCCATCTAGCACTAGGGCCTACTCTGCTGCTGCTGGTATCATTCCTCCCATAACTACCCTTCTAGGTGAAGATCTTGAGTTCATGCCTAAATTCAAATATCTGGGTATATGGCTGGACAACAAACTCTCCTTTCCGGAGCACACAGAAGAATTGATGAACAAGCTTAGGCAGAGGCTTGGCTTCTTCTTCAGAATTAAACACCTTCTGACCGCAGACGCAAGAAGACTGCTTGTTCAATCAACTTTCCTCTCATTAATCAACTACACCAACATTATCTATGGCCAATTCTCCATCTCACACCTTGCAAAACTGGATGTTCTGTACCACAGAGCGCTAAGATTTATAACTGGTCTCCCATCCTCCACACATCACTGCTCTTTATATGCATCTATAGGGTGGCCTTCCCTTCAATATAGGTGATGTAGAAATGCAGCACTCTGGACATTCCAAGCCCTTACCAAAAAACTCCCAGATTACATTGTTGCCTGCCTCCCCCTGAACCCAATCAGTAGCTACACACTAAGAAGCCACTCGCTAATTTCTCTGAAAATCCCCAGGATCAGTACCCACTTTGGCAGGGCTGCCATAAGCCATGCTTTGCCTATGATCTGGAACAGGGTATAAAGGTCCTTGAGACTCAGCTCTCCTGTCAGTTTTGCCCTGCTTAGGACAAAATGGTTGCCGAAATCTGTAAGTGTTTCCATAGTTCCTAGCTGTACTGCTGATGGTTCACTCCATATCCTTACCACATCCAGCCACGAACCTAGTTCCTCCCCTCCCTATTTTAATCAAGTCCACTAGTCAGCTGCCATAGTGGCCCTCGGCACTCAAGGCACCACTTCTCCCATATTACTCTCCTCTCACTGTTTAAGCAGAACATACAGACCTCATTAGGGGCCCCTATGCAGCCCAGGACCCTCACCCAAGTATGGTAAATGGTCACTGAGGGCTGAAATGCAAAGAATTGTACCCTCTGAAGGACGCTTGACTAAGAATGACTAAACATACCACCTCAACTTCTGCATACATGGAGTCTGTATATACCACAGCAAAGTTGAGTGATGCATGTATGTTCCTACAAGAATGCTTGGAATGTATATCGTGCACCTGCCACTTTTCTGTATAACTTGTTTGTAACTCTTTGCACATGTTGTACTTTGTATTCTCAATCTATGTATGTATAACTGTCTTGGACAACAGCAGGTCCATCTTGTAAATGAGCTTGCTCAATGATGATCGCCTGGATAAATAAAGATTTGATTTGATTTGATTTGATTTGATGATTTTAAACTTCCAACAAACAGTCCCAGAAGTAAATTAACAGTTTAAATATGGCTAGAAATAAAGACGGCTAATCATAATGCTGTTGGAGCAACATAAAGTTCTACAAGTGCAGCAACGTATCCTCAGTTCTCCAGTAATCACTTGGGTTCAGCAGTGTTTTTAGTGAGATACATACAAATTGTTGTTTACAGTTTTATGGTCTATGCCTTAGTTGAAAACATTTGCAGCCTCGCCCAGCTGTAGATATTTTTCAACTTTACTGACAGAAACCTTGACTTCTCAGTCTGGATGCTGGACAAAACACATGCTGTGTCACAGGGTAATGTCCATAAACAGGTTTTATTTTACACAGCAGCAGACAACTTGAAACTGCAGTAACAGGGCACTGTCTCAAGACCTACACCACCTTAGGAGTGTGCGCTACTAAAACACCTTGATTTAGAGATGGTATGCAATATAAAAACTAGTATAATACATTTAAATACATTTATATACTAAAATGGTGACTAATGTCAGTACACACATGTTATCCCATAACCATATAAACTGTGCAAACATTTGAAAGTTATATAAATATAAGGCCAAGATGAAAACAAGAAAAATGGAAGAAGGTTGGGAAGGGAGGGGAACTGGTGTAGAAGGGAAAAAAAGAGGGGGAGGAAGGGAAAGGAAAGAAAAGGAAAAAAGTGGGATAAAACTGAAAAAAATCACTGTATAAAATTCATGTATACAGGGCACTTGACTTATCAGATAAACTTGTCATTAGTAAGATACCAAAAAATCAGTTCATAGAGTCACTATACAGTAAGCTATTAAAAGATAAAATAGCCATATCATTCTATTGAATACATCCCAAATCAGTAACACATTTTAATTCCATTGTGAGACTAATTTGTCAATTTCATAAACATGGGGCCAATTGAAAGTGGTCATACAAACCTGGGGGGGCATCTTTTAACTTATACTGCCAAAAGGTCTCACCTTGTAAGAATTGCCTACTCATGTCACCACTCCTAACATTCTGCCAACCTTTTTCAATCTCTGAAAACTAAAAAGTATTAGCCTTTCCACATGTTTCTACATGGGTGGCTAAAGCATTAACCCCATCACATTTGACAATACTTCTGATGTATTCTCCCTCCATTCCTTTAATTTCCGTTTGGTCTCCCTTACATAAAATGCCCTACATTTTTTTGCATTTGGCTAGGTATACAACATTAGCGGTGCTACACATGACAAAATTCCTGATGTCATATTCTCGACCCTTAACTGGCTGTTTAAAAAGAAGTTCCAGCTTTCATATATGTGCACCAGCTACAATTCCCACAGACATGATTGCCCGCCATGAATATCTTACTACTACAGGTACCTCCTATTTTTTGCTATCTTTCTTGCTTTTTCCAAAATAAACTATGTGTCAGTGGATCTCCCAAATTGTCTTGCCTTCTATAGACCACTTAGGGCTTCTGTTGAGATATGCCATCCAGTTTCCTATCTGTACCTAAAATACCCCAATGCTTTTGTAAGACGGGAAGAATACCAGAGGCTTGGGTTGAGAAAGTAGTGATGAAGTGTGGAAAGGAAGGGGGAGTGGGAGCTGTAGATTGGTCGTGGTCTGTGATAATAGTGTGGGTAGGGAGAAATGGGCAGACTGGATGGGCCAAATGGTCCTTGTCTGCCATAAAATTCTATGTTGTTATGAATTTGGGTGTACAATGAAAGTCCCGTAGTTTGAGGCCCTGTTCTAGGCCTCAAACTACGTAAGAGTTCCGAGTGGTTCTTGTTCTTGCATCGTGTTAAGCTGGTTTTGTCCTGTGTTTGAATGATGTCTTCTACTTTTTTCTTCTTTGAGAGCTTTGTGCCAACACAGCAGCCATTTCTGCACCTTAAGTGCACTAATTAAAATACTCAGAAAATATCAAGACAGTATAAATTAAAATAGGTGGAGTAAAAAGCACATGGTCACTTAGATTTTAACTATGGCTCTTAACACTTGCAAACTTTGAATTAGTATGGATTTAGTACAAAGTTTTAGATGAAACAATCCACCACCAAACCTTTCATCAAACTTTTCAGGCATACTTACTTTTGGATGTATTATCAGTGATAAAAAACCAAGCAGTTGTCAATGCCGAATGTTCGCCGCTTGTGTTGCTGTTGTATTGGGTCTTGCTTGTACATATTTTTACAATATATTTACCTAAGATAGAGCAGATGAGATGTAATGTGTTGTTTGTAATGGGGTCCTGATATTACACAATGTCATACTGCATTTACCAAGGATAGTAGAGGTGAGATGCAATACCTCATTTTCAGTGTGGTCCTGCTTTTGTAATGTGCTTTTCTATGAGAGATCATTTTAGATGCAACATCTCTTTTTCAGTGGGGTTCTGTTATAGGGTTTTGTTTTATACAGTTCTGCAATATATTTACTCAGGATAACCTAGCTGAGAAGCAATATCTAATTTTCAATGGGGTCTTGTTTTAACACATCTTTGTACTATATTTGCTTAGGACAGCACAGCTCAGATGCTGTCTTGTTTTTAGAGGGATTTTGTTTTTGCCAATGTTTACTCTGTATTTACCCAGGATAGCCCAGCTGAAAGGCAAGTTACATTTTCAGTGGGTTCCAGCTTTTACAATGTATTTTTCTCAGGGTAGAGCAACATAGATGCACAGTTCAGGAGGTATGTGTGTGTGGGGGGCTCTGCTGTACCGGGTCCTGCTTTTGCACATTTTTACTAGACCTTTACCAAGGATAGACCAGATGAGATGCAGTGTCTAATTTTCAGTGGTGTCTGGCTTTTATGCATTTTTAGATTGTATTTACCCAGGATAGGCCAGCTGAGGAGCAATATCTAATTTTCAGTGGGCTCCCACATCTTGACCCCACATTTTCAACAGTTTTTTTATGACCTGACAGACAGGTGGAATTTTTTAAATGCCATCCAAAAGGTGGTTTTGCGGTACCACTGTGAAAACATGTTTTGGAGGGGATTTGAAAAATTATACCTGTCATGTTCAGGAGGTGGGGTGACACAAGGGATATACTGAACATCAGTGGCCAAAATCTGCAAAAAATAAAAAGTTATAAATAAACACTGGAACAATTCAATGTTTCCTTAATAACTCAGCTGTTTTTTCACATTTTGACCCCACA
Organism: Neoceratodus forsteri; assembly: GCA_016271365.2. Taxonomy (NCBI): domain Eukaryota; kingdom Metazoa; phylum Chordata; order Ceratodontiformes; family Ceratodontidae; genus Neoceratodus; species Neoceratodus forsteri. Next base: position 1,564,381,166 of record CM028130.1, on the reverse strand, counting down.
TTTTCAACACAGTCTTTTTATGATTCCTCCTTCTGAACATGACAGGTGTCATTTATAAAATATTGGTGAAAACGTCATTCTGCTCTATAAGTGTAAAAACACATTTTGGCCATGATTTTAAAACTGACAGCTGTCACATTGTAACAGGACCCTGTTATGCAGAAAATAAAGTTTCAAAAAGAAGAGAAATTCAAGATGTCTCCCCCCCTTTTTTTGTTTCCATTTTCACTCTCTCCTGTCTACTCCTCTAACTTCCTATCCATACTAATTTTCTTGTCAGGGTGGCCAACCTGGCAATTCTTACAGCTTTACTATCCCTGTTATCCAATTCTAGTTTGTACATCTTGATAGTAGTTATGGTAATGGGCTTTGATATAAAGTGTAACTACCCTTAAAAGCATTTGTTAGAAAATTCAGACAAAGCAAAAGTATGTTGCTAAAGGAGCCCCCCACCTTCTATGCAGAGGGTTTATACCAGTAAAGAAAAGGTTGCTAAGGAGCAGTGCTACACTCCCTAGCAGGTAACTCTGAAGTCCTGTTCTGGTGCTCGCTCTAAGGAAATAAAAAGGAGCTGAATTTATGCAAGGACACTGAGGGCATAAAGAAGTAAGCCCTGCAGTGTCTATGTTCATTAAAAAGGGTCTGTAATTGTTAAAAGAAGGTGCTGCCTTTCTGTTGAAAGGCTGAAAAATAAACAGCTGTTGGCTGAGAATTGCAGCCATTGGGGAATCCCAATATTTGTTAACTAAACACAGTAAAAGCTCTGTTAGCTAGAATTTCAGTATGTAAATAGGAGATCAATGTGTTTTATAAATAAAAACTGTTTTTTTTCATTTGGGTTTTGCACTAGAACATCAAACTGGCTATTTATTAAAGAATCTAGAATCTTACAAGGAAACAAGATAGGGAGCGCGCCTCTCATCTGTTGCCCTTGGCTAAAGAGTCTAGATTCTTTATATTTAATATTTAGGTTATTTCTCTTTTCTCTATTATGGTTTACTTACCTGGGTAAAGTCATCTGGGAAGCCCTTCTCATAGGGTTGGCAGCCCACAAAATGGCTGCCTTTATAGCAACCAAATGGAGGTGATGTCAGAGAATAGGTAGAGCCAATTTCAAACTCCACCCCTTTTAAGTACTATATAAGGCCTCCACCAGAAGACCTTGTCAGACAGGGAGAGGAAGGAGACTGGTCAGTATCTTCTGATCAGGTGAAGGAATGGAAGTGTGAATGCCTACACACTAGCTTGGAAGTATTGGATACTGAGAAGAACAGGGAGTCTGACTACAAGACTTGCCTGGGTTTTTGTTTACTTTTGTTTTGGTGAAAGTTAACCTTTTTCTTTTCTGTAAATAATTTTTTTTTTTTCTGGAAATAAAATGATAAACGCTATGCCAGCAATTTTTATGCACTTCATTTTTGTGACTGGTATCTGTTATTGAACCCACATGCTTACATTGGTGTCAGAAGTGGGATTCAACCTGGTGTGTTGAGGCTGCCTGGGAGATGTACCAGGGGGTGTTGCAGCATAAACACCCTAACAGATGCACGAAGGGGAACAGTCAGACAAAAGTGCATTGCATCTCACCAGGTCAGTGAGAGAAAGGACTGGGGAGCCTTTGTTGCCTGGGCTAAACCCTGGAACCAGACCCAAAATGAAGAAGGCAGAGGAAGAAGAAGAAGAGGTTCTAGCTGCAGCAGCAAAGCCACAAGTACGACAGATACCTCCAGCTGCTGATGATCCTAGTGAATTGTTAAAGTGGCTATGCATGCGGCAGATCGAGATGGAGAACCAGAGGGAAGAAGATCGGCAACTGAGGGATGAGGACCGAAGATTCCAAGCTGAAGAAAGGAGAAGACAGGACCAAAAATGGACTGACACCCTGAAGGCGATACAGGAGATGTCACAAAGGCAAGTAGAACAAATTGTGCCAATAGATATTAAGTTGACTAAATTAACCGAAAGTGATAATATAGAAGCTTATCTGATGACTTTCGAGTGAATAGCTCAGACTTGCAACTGGCCCCAAGATCAGTGGGTGATAAGATTGGTACCCTACTTGTCTGGGAGGGCTCAGCTTGTATATAGTCAAGTAAGTGTAACTGATGCTGCCACTTATGCTAAAGTAAAGGAAGAGATTTTAAGAAGATATAATATCAGCACAGAGACTTACTGTCAGTGCTTTAGGTGACAGAAAATGTTCCATTATGACACACCAAGGGAGACCTATGCCAGACTTAAGGATTACTGTATAAAATGGCTACAACCCACCACAAAGTCTATTGACCAGATTATGGAACTTATTACCTTCAAACAATTTATCCAGGTTTTGGCTCCTGATGTGCAAGTATGGGTAAAGGAGCACAAACCTGAAACTGCAGAAGAAACCATTAAGCTAGCTGAGGATTAGCTAGCAGCTACAGCAACCAGACCTAGAGGACAACCAGGTAACCAAGGACCACCTGCACCTCCGGTAAGACTCTTTTATTCCCAACATTTGCAGAATCAGAGACAATCACAGTATAACAGGAGGGATAGAGGTGCTAGAATTCCATATTCTGAACTGATATGCCATGGTTGCCTTGGGAAGGGTCACATTGTGAGGAATTGTCCTAATAAAAGACAAGAGCCTGCTTATTTGGCTCTGGCCAATTTTGGCTATGTAGAGACAGTGGGGATTGGAGACCTACAAACCCTGGGATTATCGGATTCTGGGAGCAGGCAAACATTAGTGCGAACTGATCTTGCCCCTGATTGTGCCATAAACCAGCAGGATACTACTGTCAGATGTGTGCATGGGGACATTCACCAGTATAAAACTGCCCATCTTGATATTAAAATAAATAATGACTGTTGTAAAGTACTAGTTGGTCTAGTACACTGGTTACCAGTACCTGTCATTATTGGACAAGATTTCCCCACTTTTTCAACACTGATGAGTAATCACCAGACTTTTATGGAGACTGTTAATGTGGTTACCAGATCTCAAACTAAAGCCCAATTAGACTCTGTTTTTCCCTTCGAAGAAGATTATTTTGAAAGTGGGGACAAAGATAGGAAGTCCCAAAAAGAAAGAAGAAGGGAGAAGAAGACTTGGAAAGAACAGCATCAAAAAGGGACACAGTATATGGTACCAGGGTTGTCTTGTAACCATATTTATGAAGATCAAATGGCAGATGATTCTTTGAAACCTTTATTTTCAAAGGTGTCCAAAGAGAAACAACCGTGAATATCTTATTTCATACAGAGAAATAAAATACTATATAGAATATCTGTTGACCAAAAAATTATTTAGAAACTGAGCAGTTGATGGTGCCCCAGAAGTACAGAGAACAGGTGATGTTTCTTTCCCATGACATCCCAATGGCTGGCCATGAAGGGAGGGATAAAACCGTTCAGAGAATCCTGTTCAGATTTTGTTGGCCAGGGATTCATCAGGATGTGGCTGCTTATTGTACAGCCTGTGCTAAATGCCAGCTAGTAGCACAAGGAGGGAGAAAAGATCAGGTACCCCTACTGCCTATCCCTTATGTTACCACCCCTTTTGATCGGGTAGCTATGGATGTGGTGGGACCCCTACTTAAAAGTTCTAAAGGGAATAAGTATATTCTTGTAATCTGTGACTATGCCACCCAGTACCCTGAGGCTATCCCAATGAGGACGGTAACAGCTCCTCTAGTGGCCGAAGAACTGGCCAAAGTTTTTAGTAGAATGGCAATACCCCGGGAAATATTAACAGACCATGGCAGTAATTTTACATCAGCCCTGTTTCAAGAATTGTATAGACTACTAGGGGTTACAGCCCTTAGAACTTCCCCATATCATCCCCAGACAGATGGACTAGTGGAGTGGTTTAATAAAACCATGAAAAAAATGCTCCAGAAATTTGTGCATGAAGAGGGAAGAGACTGGGACAAATTTCTTCCCTACCTTCTTTTTGCTTATAGGGAGGTACCCCAAGCCACTACTGGGTTCTCCCCATTTACCCTGTTGTATGGGCGCAACCCCAGAGGGCCCCTAGATGTAGTGAAAGAACACTGGGAGGTTGGGAAAAATGTTGGGGGCACAAATATTGTTGAGTATATGTGGTCACTAAGGGAAAGATTGGTGAAATATATAGCACTGGCACATGAGAATGTGGAAAATAAACAACAGGCTCAGAAAGAAAGATATGATGTAGGGTTGAAAGAAAAACAATTCAAGCCTGGGGAAAAAGTATTATTGTTGCTACCTACGACTGAGAATAAGTTGTTAATGCATTGGCAAGGCCCCTATGAAGTTGTCAGACAAACAGGGGTGATAAATTATGAAATAGAGATGCCAGGGCATAGACCCTTAAAACAAATTTATCATGCCAACTTGTTAAGAAAATGGGAAGAAAAAACAAAAACTGAAGTAGTATGCTACATCCAATCAGAACAGGGGAACACAGAATTGGATGTTGCATATGAATGGTTAGACCCTTGTCATGAAGAGACACCCATTCACATTAATCCAGATTTGGCACCAGCACAACATGAAGCGATTGACAATCTCTTAGATTATTTTAAAAATACTTTCACAAAAACCCCTGGAAGAGCAAAGGGTGTGGAGCATGAAATCAAACTGTCACAGACCAGGCCTATACACCAGAAACCTTATAGGCTTCCTGAAAAAAGTCAGACAGGAAGTAGTGGAGGAAGTGAAAAGGATGAAGCAAGCTAAGGTTATTGTACCATCACGCAGTCCATGGTCTTCACCCCTGGTAGTAGTTAGTAAGAAAGATGGTGGAGTTAGGTTATGCTTGGATTTTAGACACATAAATGCTATCTCAGAGTTTGATGGGTACCCCATGCCCAGGATTGATGATCTGTTGGACCAAATTGGATCTGCCCAGTATATCAGTACACTTGACCTCACAAAGGGATACTGGCAGATCCCATTGGCAACCCAAGCACAGGAACTAACAGCATTCTGTACTCCAATTGGGCTATACCAGTTTACAACCATGCCATTTGGACTACATGGGGCCACTGCCACCTTTCAAAGATATGGACTATGTGTTAAGACCCCATAAAGCATATAGTGCTGCTTATCTAGATGATGTGTCATGTATAGCCCAGACTGGGACACCCACTTAGTTCACTTAAGTGTGATTATTCAGAGTCTGAAAGATGCTGGCTTAACGATTAATTCAGCAAAATGTGCCCTTGCTAAAACTGAAACCTGTTACTTAGGTTTTCTTATTGGAAACGGGGCTATCAAACCAGAAGTCAGTAAAATTGAAGCTGCGAAAAACAGTCCAGTGCCCAGTACAAAAAAGCATGTCCACTCATTTCTGGGCCTGGCTGGTTACTATCGTCGGTTTATACCAGACTTATCAACCATTGCCACACCTATAACAAATCTAACAAGGAATTGTTGCCTCACTAAGGTGAAGTGGACAGCACAGTGTGATGCCGCTTTTAGCAAAATAAAGGCAATATTATGTTCTGCGCCAGTATTACATAGTCCAGACTTCTCCAAATCATTCAAGGTTCAAACAGATGCCTCAGATACAGGCATCAGAGCTGTTCTTACCCAATATGACAAACATGGGGAACATCCTAATCTTTTTTTAAGTAGAAAGCTCCATGAAAGGGAACGAAGATATTCCACCATAGAGAAAGAGTGTCTGGCCATGAAATGGGCTATTGAGGCCTTAAAATATTATCTATGGGGGAATTAATTTACAATTGTAACTGATCACAATCCCTTATGTTGGCTTAATCTGATGAAAGATAAGAATATGAGAATTATGAGGTGGTACTTGTCTTTGCAACCTTACAAGTTTTCAGTTAAACATTGAGCAGGATCCCAACACAAAAATGCAGATTTCCTATCTAGATTTGTAGCGGATAAAGATGCTCAGGAAAAGAAAATGGATGATGTTACACCTAAAATGTTAAATAATAGTTGCAATCTATTAGATGCACACCTCAGGGAATTGTGGTAACTGGAACCATACTTGTAATGTACATATTAATGTTTGGTAAATGGTTCCGATTTGTTAAGGGTCCCTGATGTGGAACTTCTGAGAGTGGGTGAGCGGAAGTTCCAACCCTTCCAAGGGTGAAGTGTCTCAGTCAACAGAATAAAAGCTTATTATGTTGCCTTCTTGTGCAGGGAGGTATGTAACAGCGTCCTGTTATGCAGAAAATAAAGTTTCAAAAAGAAGAGAAATTCAAGATGTCCCCCCTCCTTTTTTTGTTTTCATTTTCACTCTCTCCTGTCTACTCCTCTAACTTCCTATCCATACTAATTTTCTTGTCAGGGTGGCCAACCTGGCAAATCTTAAAGCTTTACTATCCCTGTTATCCAATTCTAGTTTGTACATCTTGATAGTAGTTATGGTAATGAGCTTTAATATAAAGAGTAACTGCCCTTAAAAGCATTTGTTAGAGAATTCAGACAAAGCAAAAGTATGTTGCTAAAGGAGCCCCCCCCCCATTTTCTATGCAGAGGGTTTATACCAGTAAAGAAAAGGTTGCTAAGGAGCAGTGCTACACTCCCTAGCAAGTAACTCTGAAGTCCTGCTCGCTCCAAGGAAATAAAAAGGAGCTGAATTTATGCAAGGACACTGAGGGCATAAAGAAGTAAGCCCTGCAGTGTCTATATTCATTAAAAAGGGGCTGTAATTGTTAAAAGAAGGTGCTGCCTTTCTGTTAAAAGGCTGAAAAATAAACAGCTGTTGGCTGAGAATTGCAGCCATTGGGGAATCCCAGTATTTGTTAACACAGTAAAAACTCTGTTAGCTAGAATTTCAGTATGTAAATAGGAGATCAATGTGTTTTATAAATAAAAACTGTTTTTTTTCATTTGGGTTTTGCACTAGAACATCAAACTGGCTATTTATTAAAGAATCAGAACCTTACAAGAAACAAGATAGGGGCGCGCCTCATCTGTTGCCCTTGGCTAAAGATTCTAGATTCTTTATATTTAATATTTAGGTTACTTCTTTTCATTATGGTTTACTTACCTGGGTAAAGTCATCTGGGAAGCCCTTCATAGGGTTGGCAGCCCACAAAATGGCTGCCTTTATAGAAACCAAATGGAGGTGATGTCAGAGAGTAGGTGGAGCCAATTTCAAACTCCGCCCCTTTTGAGTACTATATAAGGCCTCCACCAGAAGACCTTGTTAGATAGGGAGAGGAAGGAGACTGGTCAGTATCTTCTGATCAGGTGAAGGAATGGAAGTGTGAATGCCTACACACTAGCTTGGAAGTATTGGATACTGAGAAGAACAGGGAGTCTGACTACAAGACTTGCCTGGGTTTTTGTTTACTTTTGTTTTGGTGAAAGTTAACCTATTTCTTTTCTGTAAATAATTATTTTATTTATTTATTTATTTTTTCTGGAAATTTAATGATAAACGCTATGCCAGCGTTTTTTATGCACTTCATTTTTGTGACTGGTGTCTGTTATTGAACCCACACGCTTACACACATTCATGAGGTAGTGTGGAAAAAATGGTTATGTTGGAAATTTGGGGTCAAAATAATGACAATTACCAATGTTATGAGGGAGCTTTGAAACATTTCAATGTACTTTCATAAATGTCTTTTTTTAATATTTTGACCCCAAATTGTAAACAGTGTCTACTTACCCACCTCATGAAACCAGCAGGTGAACATTTTTAAATCCCACTCAAAAGGCAATTTTATGAAATGACTGTGAAATCACTTTTTGGGCCTGATTTGAAGGATTTCACTCCCCTTACTCCTGAGGTGGGGTCCAAAGAAGACCATGTTAGAAATCTGGGGAAAACATAAAAAATAACCAAGTTATGAGCATAAGTTCAAAACAAATTGAAATACATTGAACCAACATATCTGATTTCCTCAGTTCCCAGTCCAGTGTTGATGAGAGAAGACATGTCTCCAGGCCAGAGAGGATTACAGCGTTGGACCCCCAGTAGGTAAGTAAGGGGTAGGGGGTGTGGGATGGTGGGTGCTGAGTGGGAGGGTTGGGTGGAGGAAGAGTAATGGCAGCAGCAACAGACATCAGTGAACCATTTTCTAGTTCACAGGCTATATAAAAATAAAAAAACTATGAGGGAGAGTTTTCTTTGTTTCTTGTACTGATACTGGGGATTCAGCACCCCAGTGTCGGTTTAACCACTGTGGACACAGGACGTGATTAGGAGGTGGGAGGGATACCTGGCAGGGGGTGGATTACAGGAATTAAAAAAATTAAAAAAGACTAAGAGAGATGGTTTTCTTTATTTCAGGTGACGACACTAGGGGTTGGGCACCCCAGTGTCTGTGTCATGTTTGGCGGCACCAGGGTTGGGCTTCCCAGTGTCACACAATGAAAATGGTGTGGTGGGAGCTACTAGCCAGCACTGGGGATTGGGCATTCTGGTGTCAGAAAGTTAAGAAGGCGGTTGGAAACAATGGGGGGGGGTACTTGGCAGAGAGTGGGAGGGATTGTTCATACCTTGAGGGGGACCACAACAGGCCAATCATAATGCTGACCACCTCTGCTTGCTGACTGGCATTGTGCAGATTAAAGGAAAGAGCTGCCATATGATTCAGTGTGCTCTTTTCTTTGAACTTCACGTAGTTTCTGTCAAGCAAGCCCAGAAGAGCATCATGATCAGCCTGTCTGATGACTGGTCTGACACTGTTGAGCCCCCTTGCATACTGCACTGCATTGAACTGACAGTAACACGCCTCTCAAAATCCAATATCATGCCAACATGTTCATGTTGTGCAAGCGCAAAGTGAACATAAAAAGCAGAATGACAGAAGTTCTGCAGCAACCAGGGTTCAATAGCTGAGGCTCCACAGTAATGGCAGAAGAACTCAGTCTACTTTTGCGAAAAGCACCATTTGTGATGCCTCTGAATTTAAACTATGCCACCAACGTCTACTTATAAGATGACATCAATGGAGGTGGGAAAATAAGAAAAAAATCTCACTGTTAAAAGGGAAAAACAAATAGCAAAAATACCCATCGAAAGGTAGTTATGCTAAATTTAAACAGCCTGAAATTGTACCAGGCATAATAAGATTGGTGGAAAAATAAGAAATGAGCACCTATAAGAAAACAGCTTATTAATAATATTTAGAGAAAGCATTCATTCAAATTATTATATGCACTTGCACTGTCCCCTTTCCGAGTCTAGCAAAATAAAATTATATCTATTAAATGCGCTGAACACTTCCAGGTCCGTTTTCTTCAAGAGATGCTGACGCAATGTGGTGAAATCTCCGTTTGCTGAAATTGAGCTATCACATTGTTTAAAGCAATGTGTTAAGTTTTGTAAAAAAAGGATCTAATTTTACCTTTTTTAATGAGGTTTTCCTGCCACTAGTTACATGCATGTTCCCACAGTGTTGCAGCATCACCACTCCCACTTGCAAGATGTGCCGATGTCAGGTTGGAGAGAGCTGTCAGGGATGTGGAAGCGGCGCTGCACATTGTGGGGGATAATCTCTGAGGTGCTCCACATTCATGACATCATGTGTTGTGTACACCTGATAGGCTGCTTGATACACAGTGACTTTGAAGAGAAGTCCATCCCTCTTCTCTGAGGATCAGCTCTCCCTGGATAAGTTTTCAATATGCATCTACAAATAAAAGCAACAAGCATTGAGGAGTAAGGTAAAATCTCTTGATTTCAGCACTACTACAGTATAACTACAGCTACTGCAGTGTAGTCTATTTATAAATTTACAATATGCTTTAGCAGTAGAAGAGGGAAAATGCATTTACTCAGTGACGGGCAACAGCAAATCCTTGGAAGAGAATGTAGATCAGAAATACTGTCTAAAACAGGGAAAAAAGACTGGTAAAAGATAACCCACCCCCAAAGAATTGGCTACCTGAAAAGCCCTGCTTGCGGTCCCAGGAGCAAAGAAATTCCTTTTAACTACCAGCTACTAACTACCCAGGAACCCCTGCTAGTGGTCCCAGGAGCTACACAAACATGCAACATCCAGTTTGGCTCTTAATCACATGAAAGCTTTCTAGCTGCCAACCTCCACTGGCACTAATCAGAATTAAGCATATTGACCTGATACTTCTGCTAGCAGAATCAGAGTCAAGATGTTACATGCTGGGACTCACATGTACTGGAAAGAGTGCTGGGACTCTGCCAGCATCCCCTCACTCCACAAATAAACATGCACATAATTGCAGAATGCTATATAAAAAAATTGACCCTTCACTCCTATGATAATTCCAATGCAGCCCCTCCAATCACACACACGATCCAGATCGTGCAACTCCTCTGTTCAGGCAGCAGCTAAATCTCGCATTGTTTCGGTCACCATTCCTCTGAAGGGAAAGTAGGGAGCTCCCATCTTAAGAATAGCTCCCTACTTCCCGGTGGCTGTGAGATTGCCAGTTTTTACATGCAAGACGCTCTTGCAATGAACAAAATTTAGTACAAACCCCTTGCTACAGTTAACGCACGAATCCACTGTTGAAAGCAAAAAGGGGGAAGTTCAGTTACATTACTACACAAGCTAACAAGGAGCTACATTACTTAGCTCAGGAGCATTCTGATCCTTAAAGAGACAGCTCACCTAAGCCCTTCGTTAGTACCCCCCATTAAAGGAAAACGATCATTTACAGGGGCTCCTGCCTCGGCAAACCTTACCCTCTGGTTAAGCTTTTCTCAAAAAAGCCCCCTTTTTTGTGTCCAGGAAAATAATTGAATTTGCAAATGAAAAGTCCGCTACCCTGAAGTATGGTGGACTATCGGGCAGCTCCATTAACTGTAAAGGTGCGGCGCTGCACCCGTGCTTCAATGCATTTGTACTAAAGTGCAGGGTGTGGTGCCACACCTTTACAGTTAATGGAGCTGCCCAATAGTCTGCCATGCTACTGGGTAGTGTACTTTTCATTTGTAAATTAATTTATTTTCTTGGACAGGAAAAAAGGTGCTTTTTTTGAGAAAAGTTTAACCGGATGGTAAGGTTTGCAAGGGCGGGAGCCCCCTGCAAATGACCATTTTCCAAGGTACAACACCACCATGTGAGGGGGGTGGAAGAGATGTAAAGACAGCAAATGGATATATATTTTATTATATAGAATAAACTTAATTTTTAAGCACATTATACACTTAAGATGTACAAAGTCCTAACAAAGTCCCATTATGTCATCAGCTGATCAAAATGGCAAAAACAAAGAGCTGCAGACACTGCAACATTCCCCTGTTACCAGAACAGCTGAGCAGATTATGTGCATCATGTGCAGAGGAGGCACCTATACCTTCAGAATTAGAGGACCCTGGGGAAGGCACCAGTGGGACCTCACACAAATCAGTGGCCACAGCAAAGCCCGTAGAGCCCAAGGATGCCACAGCCATTTTACTGCAAAACAGTCAACTCATGCAGGTGCAACAAGAGGTTTTAACAAGCATTTGTCAATGCCGAATGTTTGCTTGCTGGCATTGCCATTAGTAGTGTAGGAGTTAGAGAGCTGCATAATAGGAATGGCAGTGAAGTATTGAACTAAAGCCAACCCTGCCACCATCCTGCCAAGACTGACAGGTATTGGGATGTGTCTTTGGGTCGTCAGGCATAACAGGCATGCCATTTCACCACACCCTACCCTGCAGACACCGACAAGTGTCACAGTGTGCCTTGGGGTCTTTGGCCCTTATGCTCACCCCATTCCATCAGGAAATACAGTGAGATGGGTGCTGTATAGGAGAATGGGGTGAACTTTGGGGCTGAAGAGTCCAAGGCACACCTCGATGCCTCTCACTGGCTGCAGGGTGTGAAATGGTTTGAGTATTACAGGCGAGAATCCTAAGTCACACCTCTGATGCCTGTCAGTCTCTACAGGGTGGGGTGTTATGGTCAGAAACCCTAACATCTCAGGCGTTCATTGGCATTTTCACTCCAAATTTTCAACATGAGTTTTTTGTCACCCTCACCTTATAAATAGTGGCAATATCAGTTCGTTAGCTGAAAGCTGATTTTGCACAGTGACTATGCCATTTGGCACCACTGGTGCGAAAACACATTTTGAAAAGGATGTGAAAAATGACAGCTGTACTGTTCATGGGGAGGTGTAAAAAATGGCAATGTTGAAAATCTGCAGTGAAAATATTGAAAAAAAACTGGTGAAGTCACGAGCGTGTGTAGAAACTGCACAACGCACACCCATAATGCAATTAGTTTGGGGGTTTTTTACAGCAGATTGTCAATCAGGCATTTTGGAACCTCCGCTCATGAACAGTGTCACTGTGATGTTCTTAATCTGTCCTGAACAGTGATTTCCCACAGTGACCACGCATCTCTGCACTGGAAGTGCAAAACACATTTTGACCATGATGTGAACAATGACAGCTGCACTGTTGATAAGGAAGTGTGGAAAAATGCCAGTGGTGAAAATCTGGACTGAAAATATTAGAAATCCATGAATTTATGAGGGTGTGTGGAAACTGCACAATGGCCACTCATAACACAGTCATTTTATGGACTTTTTTCACCAAATTTTTAACATAGCCATTGTAACACCTCTGCTCATGAACAGTGTCACTGTGATTTTCTTAATCTGTCCCAAACATTGATTTTGCACACTGACTGCGCCATTGTGCGCTATATGCGCGGAAACACATTTTGGTTGAGATGGGAAAAATGACAGCTGTACTGCTCATAAGGAGGTGTGGTAAATGACAATGTTGAAAATCTGGAGTGAAATATTGAAAATTCATGAACTTACGAAGCAGTATAGAACAGTGCAATGCATGCTCGAAAACAGTCATTTTGGGGAAGAATCTTTTCACCAAATTTTTAACATAGCCATTTTAACACTTCTGCTCTTGAACAGTGTCACTGTGATTTTCTTAATCTGTCCCAAACATTGATTTTGCACACCGACTGTGCCATTGTGCGCTACATGCGCGGAAACATATTTTGGGCAAAATGTGAAAAATGATGGCTGTACTGCTCATAAGTAGATATGGTAAAATGGCAACGTTGAAAATCTGGAGTGAAAATATTCAAAATTCATGAACTTACAAGCGGTGTAGGAACAGCGCAATGGACAAACAGAACAGTCATTTTGGGTTTTTCATCACCTCAACATAGGGTTTTTGGGGGACTACCTCATGAACTGTGACACTGTCATTTGTCATTTGTAAAAGTGGTCCCAAAAGGTGGTTCCATGCAGTGACCACGAAATCAACTTTCAGGGCCGATTAATAAAATGACAGTGACAGAATTCATGAGGTGGGGTCCCAAAAACCCCATGTTGAAACTTTGGTGAAAAAAATCCCAAAAATGCCTGAGATATGCATCAAAGTTTAAAAAACCTATTTATTACATTATACAGTTTACCAGCATTTCCTCAGTTTGTGGTTGGCTTTGAAGAGTGCAGACATGTTCCCGGTCCACTGAAGATAGTCGCGCCGTGCTCCGGAGGAAAGTATGGGATGAGGTGGGTGTGGGGAGGCAGAGGGTGGGCGCAGGTGGGGGGAGCAGGGGTCAGGACAGTCAGCGAGGCAAGGTTTTCTCTTTTAGGTTTCTTTTTTTTTTCTTGGATGAGGGAGGACTTGTGCCATGCTGGGGTGGGTTCCAAGCATGGCAGCTGGAAGGCTGTTTGGAGCGGGGTGTCAGTGGAGCCGACAGGGGGATTGGGCACCCCCGTTAGCCATATGGACTGTTGCCATGCTGGGGTGGACCTCCAGTGTGGCACCCTGTTGTCTTTTGGGGGAAAGGGAACATTGGAGCTGACGGGGGATTGGGCACCCTCGTCGGCCACACAGTGTTTGGGAGGAGCGCATTAGCATGCAATATGAGTGCATGTGTGTGTGGGGGGGAAGCGCATGCACAGGCAGTAGTTTCTTGCTGCTCACTGAAGTGGAGTGCTGCCTTTCAACTGTACGGCACTGCATTTTCAACTGGTGTCATAGACAGCTGCAGCATTCATTGGCGAACTGTGGCCACACCTGCAAACACACTGACTGCATTAGAAGACAGGTACCACACCTACGAAAACTCAGATGATGGCACTATGTTTCTTGCACATGCATGTAAGCAAACATAAAACTGGCCATGCTACAAAAACTCAACGAGCTTGCAGTACCAAGTCACCTCACCCCAATACCTAACAAAAAAGATGCCCGTTATTAGGGGCAGACACTCTATCCATCACAAGGGGCAGCAACAATATCTCAGAGGAGGAAGGGAAAGTAGAGGAAGCTGGGGAAGGGGAGATTGACCCACAATCCCTCACAGCTAAATGGCGCTTCCCAAATCAGTGACATGCACTGGTCAGCAACATTATGGCAACAGTGGGCTTCAATACATCTACACTGGCACCCTCATCCAAACTGCCCCCCTCTTTACAACCATCAGGTAAGCAAGCTGATATTTTCCCCAGTGTGTGAATCCATAGATGAGGTGGTTATAAAAGACTGGGAGTCTACAGAACCTGCTCGCATACCGGATTGCAGGTCATGGGACAAGATGTAACCCCTGCAGGCAGACAAGCTGGTATTGTGCTGCACACCTCCAACCATTGCCCCCCAAATAGCCTCCTTAAATAAAAAGACACTGCTGCCTAGTGAATCTACGTTGGGTCTCAAGGACCCCATGGACCAAAAATTAGAGGACAACTTAAAGAAAAATGCAGAAAGTGCGGGCTTAGGTACCAGAGCTGCCACTACGGCCATATACACCACTAGAGCACAGTTAACATGGCTTCAAGAAGTAATAAAAAATTACCCCCTAAATCCATGGAGGCTCAACTTCTAGACAATGCCATACTCTCCACCAAATACCACCAAGGGAGGCAGTATAGTGCAGTGGTTTAAGGCTCTGAGCTACAAATCTGGAGACCTGGGTTTGAATCCCACAGCCCCCACTTACATACTGTGTGACCCTGAGCAAGTCACAAAACTTCCCTGTGCTCTAAGGTCACACCTGTAAACAAGCTTTCTGCTTACTGTGCCACTCCTGGTTAAACAATTAGAAAAAAAAAATAGCAAGCGGATATGGCAGTAGACTCTCTTAAGATTACTCACGATCCATGGTACTAATCAACAGAGCCTGGAGATCCCTATGGATGAAGTTATGGGATGCTGACAATAAATCTAAGGCAACTCTTCATAAGTTACCCTTCAAGGGTACCCTGTTATTCAGGGAGGGTCTGAAAAATACCTGAAAGGCAAAGAGTAAGGAAAAACACTAACCAAGGAGCAGTCCAATAGATCCACCTACCTTTCTGCCAGACAAAGGTATTGCTCTCATTCCTTTTGAGATAAGAGAACGGGATCTTATATACACAGGGGCAGCAACTACAGACAACCCTACCCCCCCAGTCAATACATCAGCTTATGGGGCAGAGGAGGGTCATACAGAGGCTGGGGAAACTACACCCACAGAGCACAATCCAAACAAATCCCTCGCATGGGAAAAAAACTAGAGGACAGATGGATACTAGAGATCATAAGAAAAGGATATGCCATAGAGCACACGATGTCCGAGCCTGGGCAGGCTCATCATATCCCCAGTGTCCAGACACAAGGTTACCACAACCCAGGTGCAGAAGGTAATAAATGACCTAATGCACAAATTCACAATGCCATAGCAGAGGTACCCAAGACCGAGGAAGGGAAGGAAATGTACTCCATATTTTTCATTGTATTAAAAAAGACAGGTGGACTGAGACCAGTACTAGACCTCAAACACTTAAACAAATCAGTACAGTACAAGCCCTTCAAAATGGAAACAATCAGATCGACCCTGAGAGCTATCAGACCAGGCAACTACCTAACCTCTATAGATCTGAAGAATGCCTACCTGGACATCCCCATGCATCCAGCCCACTTCAAGTACCTGTGGTTCCACATACTGGGGAAACATTTCCAGTACCAGGTCTTACCATTCGGACTAGCATCAGCCGTGAGGGTATTCACAAAAGTTGCAGTAGTATTGGACACAAAACTGAGAGAACAAGGTATACATGCAATACCATACCTGGACAACTGGCTCATCAGAACCAGATCAGTACAACATTCCTTAAGAGAAACCCTTTAAGTGGTAAAATGTCTGCAGGGACACGGCTGGGTAATAAACTATTCAAACAGCTGCCTATCACCCAGCCAGTCTGTAGAACATCTAGGCACACTGATAGACTCCATACTGGGCCTAGAATATCCTTCAGAACACAGAGTGAGAAATATCATAACCCTGACCAAACAGCTAAAAACACAAAAGAACCTTCTCTCCTGCTCATATCACAAGTCCTGGGGCTAATGTCATCAGCCATAGACACAGTACCTTGTGCCAGATGGAACATGAGGCACCTCATGTCATTCCTGATAAAACAGGGTCCAACATACAACATCGACCTAACAAAGACAGTAAGACTCCCAGAGACTGTACAGAAAAGCCTGTCCTGGTGGACAAACAGACACAAACTCATACAGGGAATGTCACTAGACATTCAGCCAGAAGTCATGAAAGAAATGGATGCAAGCCTCACTGGCTGGAGGGCCTTCCTGGGCACTCAATTGGTGCAAGGACAATGGTCATTACAAGACTCAAAATTAGCAATAAACTTGTTGGAAATGAGAGCAGTATTCCTAGCCCTCCTACATTTCAGCAAGCAGGTACACAACAAGCACGTACTAATACAATCAGACAACCAGCTGACAGTGTCATACATAAACAATCAAGGGGAAACCGAGAGCAGAGCGTTGCTAAGAGAGACATCAAAACATGCTTTGGGCACTGAAAAACCTAAAATCCATATCTGCAATACACCTAGCAGGAAAATTAAATACAAGGGCAGATTGGCTGAGTCATCAGCAGATACACCCAGGGGAGTGGCAATTACGCCCACAGGTCTTTGCCCAAATCAACAGGAGATGGGGTCTGGTAAAACTGGACTTGATGGCATCCAGAAAAAACAATCAGTGCCCCAAGTTCTGGTCTAGAAACAAAGACAAACATGCCCTAGGCGTGGATGCACTAACAGCACGCTGGACATTCGACATCGCATACACCTTCTGACTATTACCACTAATACCCCAAGTCCTAAAGAAAATATGCATTGCCAGAGCCAGAGTAATACTTAATGACACCACACTGGCCTCACAGGTCCTGGTTCACTACAATAGTCTCAATGTCACCGGATCATCCTTGGAGACTACCCAACAGACACAATCTGTTGAGCCAAGGGCCAATATGCCATCTGAACCCACATCATTCAGTTAACTGCCTGGTTCCTGAAAGGAAGAGACTGCTAAAAGCAGGATACCATCCAGTGGTGATTACGACCATGACAATGTCCAAGTGGGCTTCCACCACAAGCACCTATCAGCAACACTGGAGCATGTTCACAAAATGGTACAATCACCATAAAATAGAACCACAACTCTGCTCTATAGCAGACATACTGCTATTCTTCCAGGAGGGACTGAATCTGAGTTTGTCACCAGCATCGCGTAGAGTCCAGTTCATCGCCATAGGAGCAACAGGAGGTCAGATACAGGGTACAATACCAGGGTCACACCAAGATATTGTTCCATTCTTAAAGGCAGCTATGAATATATGACAAAAAATAAAGAATATACTAGCCCCATGGGACCTGAACTTGGTCCTAACAGCCATGACAGAAGTGCCTTTCGAACCTCTAGAATCTATAGATCTCAAATGGTTAAACCTAAAAACAATATTCCTCATGGCAATTTGTTCAGTCCAAAGAGTGGGGGAACTTCAAGCCTTGTCATGTAGATATCTGTTCATAATATTTTACAGCGATAGGATATCTTTACGACCTATTCTGTCCTTTAACACTAAGGTAGCTTCATCCTACCACCCAAATCAGACAATTGAGGTACCAGCAGAACTTCCATCGGCAGAGGTGGAACCCCAGTTACAGACACTGGGAATGAAAAGAATATTAAAAACATACATGACATGCACAGAAGAAATACACAAGTCTGATAAGCTGTTCATCATTGTGCAGGGGAAAAGGAAAGGTCTACTGGCCTTGAAATCTTCTATCATGTCTCACCTTAAAACAGCAATTTCAGAGTCCTACAGGGCTATCAATACGGTAACACCCAAGGACATACAAGCACACTCGATCAGAGCAGTCGCAACTTCCTGGGCAGAAAAGAATATGGCCACAGCAGAAGAAATATGTGTGGCAGCAACATGGTCCTCACTACACACTTTCACCCGATACTACTGAGTAGATGTATCACAGGACATTAAAATGAACTTTGGATGCTCAGTGCTTTTGGGGACAAGCTCAGAGAACATAATAAAAGACACGTCTGCCCCACCCAGGGATATGGGTACTGCTTTTTAGAAACCCATGATGTCATGAATGTGGAATGCCTCAGAGATTATCTCCCACAATGGTAGTTTACTCACCTAGTAAAGGTGATTGTCAGGGAACATACAGTATCTCTGAAGCACTTCACATCCCACCCTACAGATATGTATATATCACATATAACTATGATAATATGTCCAGCATGTGATACAGGCTGAGGTATCTATTAGAATGTAGCAATAGGAAATAATAAGATCCTCTTCATCATCTTTCTGGGGTAGACAATATATGATTCATAACCACAAGACAGAATTACTAGAATTTATTTACAGGTACAGTTTTGGAATTACATCGAACTGATCCAGGGAGAGCTAATCCCCAGAGAAGAGGAACGGACTTCTCTCCGAAGTCACATGTGCATCAAGTAACCTATCAGATGTACACAACCCATGATGTCATGAACGTGGAGTTCCTCAGAGATATATTCCCCCACAATCATTTTTACCAGGTGAATAAACTGCCATTACATTCGAGAGCTTGTGCCATATTCAGCTGAGTAAAAAAAAGCATTGTTTACTGTGTTTTGAAACAGATTCCTAATGCTGAAAGCAGGGTTTTGTTTTTTGATCTAGATCAATATGTAACCTGCTGCAACTGAAGCCATATAGCCAGCCTTATTCTCGGCCAAAGTGTACCTCAATGTGTTGGATATCACTGAATCTGACAAAGTGTCAGCATAAGAATTTATAGATAATGGGCACTGCAGTTGGTAAAAACTACTAAATCAGTTGTTTTTTTCCCCCCCAACACTGCACCACATTTATGGTGAAGCCTTTATATATTACTTCTTTACCTTTACATTTTCACCTCGGAAATGGTGAGTTACAGCAGTCAGCCTATGTGCTGTATTTTATATGTGGCTGAATGTGTGCCCCTTGAATTTCCCATCTAATTCAGAATTTCTCACACATTTATGTAGAAAAGGTGCAACTTTATATGAGTGTTTGTCTTTTTTACTCATACCAAAAATAGCTGTCACCTTACTCATACTGCCGTGCACTGATATATAATTTTACTGGCTGTGTATTGCTATCTCTATATACTGACAACTGTGATCTAAAAAGTTAAACAGCGCAAAATTGCCTGTTCTGCACACTTTACTTATCTAAGTAGTGATCAGCTCTCTGCAGTTATTTTTATATCCCAGTTCATTGCCATAAAATAACACTTCACTATGGTTCTTGCGTGACTTACTGCTGCTCTAATAGTAATAAGAATAATGTTAGCATGCACAGATTTCTGTACGATCCCCTCTACATGCATGCTGGGACAAAGCAGTCAGAATGTATCATATGGACTAGAAAGGTGCAACCACCGATAGTTGCTTGTGCAGTGCCCATGTTATTGAGGACTGTATTGAGTCACAGTATGCCTTGGACAAATTTCTTGGAGTTGACATGGGTCTCGTTTGCTCTCAGCTGCAGGCAGGTTCTGTCCCAATTATATCTGAAAAGGCTGCTACACTGGGCAGTCTCGGGAACATTATCAAGAGACCATGCATGTCAAATGCCATGGCCAAGACAGAATGACAACAGGCAATGTCTATTCAGTGATTGCAGTGTGGAACCCATTGCATGTGTTTACAAATGGATATATTGTAAAAGAAGACAAATGTTCAGTATATTACGTGTTCATGTATCTGTGCATGTGAGTGTGTGTGTGTTACTGTTTGTGTATGTCTGTGTGAACTTGTGTATTTGTGTATGTGTGTACAGTTTTATGCATGCATGTTTTCAGTTATGTATGATGGTTTTGTTACTGTGCAATTGTACATATGTAAGCACACAGCACATATGTAACACACAGCTGACATGCCACATCCTTATTATTAAAAAATCTAAGGTTTTGATACTTCTAGTAGTTAGTTAGGACCAGGTTCGAATCCCTGTAGGTAAAGCACAGTAAGGTATGCTGTATATTGCTCTGTGTGTGTGGGAATTTGTGTGTGTGTGCATGTGCATGTGTGTGTATGTGTGTGTGTGTGTTTGTGTTTCTGTGTGTGTGTCAGTATGGCATTGTATGTATGTAAGTAACATGAATATCTGTGACATCCTTATTGTTAAAAAAATCACTGGGGTCTGGTACTTCTAGCAGTCAGCTAGGACTGGGTTTGAATCCCAGTAGATGAACCACAGTAAGGTATACTGTATATTGCTGTGTGTGTGTGTGTGTGTTTGTGTTTCGGAGTGTGTGTCGGTATGGCATTGTATGTATGTATGTACGTATGTATGTATGTAAGTAACATGAATGTCTGTGACATCCTTATTGTTCAAAAATCACTGGGGTCTGGTACTTCTAGCAGTCAGCTAGGACTGGGTTTGAATCTCTGTGTGGAAACCACAGTAAGGTATGCTACTTATTGCTGTATGTGTGTCTGACTATGTGTGCATGTGTGTTTCTATGTGTGTGTCGATATGGTGTTGTATGTATATAAGTAATATGCATGTTTGTGACATCCGTATTGTCAGCAAATCTCTGGGGTTCAGTACTTCTACCAGTCAGCTAGGACCGGGTTTGAATCCCAGTAGGTGAACCACAGTAAGGTATGCTGCCTACTGCTGTATGTGTGTCTGACTCTGTGTGTGTGTGTGTGTGTGTGTGTGTGTGTTTGTGTTTCTGAGTGTGTGTCAGTATGGCATCGTATGTATGTATGTAAGTAACATGAATGTCTGTGATATCCTTATTGTTCAAAAGTCACTGGGATTTGATACTTCTAGCAGTTAGCTAGGACTGGGTTTGAATCCCTGTGTGGAAACCACACTAAGGTATGCTATTTATTGCTGTATGTGTGTCTGACTGTGTGTGTGTGTGCGTGTGTGTGTGTGTGTGTGTGTGTGTGTGTGTGTGTGTGTATGTGTGTGTGTATGGCATTTTAGTTCTGTAATATCCATGTATATCTGCAACATCCTTACTGTTCAGAAATGACTAGGGTTTGGTACTTCTAGCAGTCAGCTAGAATCGGTTGAAATCCTGCTAGGTGAACCTCAGTATGGTGTGCTATTTACTGATGCATGTATGTGTGACTGTGTGTGTGTGTGTGTGTGTGTCTGTCTGTCTCTGTGTGTGTGTTAGTATGGAGTTGTATGTATGTAAATACCATGTATGTCTGCAACATCCTTACTGTTTAAAAAATCACTGAGGTTTGTTACTTCTAGCTGCCAACTAGGACTAGGTTTGAATCCCAGTACATGAACCACAGTAAGGTATGTTGCTTACTGTTGTATGTGTGTGTGTATGTGTGTATTTCTGTGTGTATGTGTGTGTGTGTACATGGCGGGGGCTCTGAGTGTTGATATGACATTGTATGAATGTACGTAACATGTATGTCTGCAACATCCTTGTTGTTAACAAATCACCAGGGTTTGGCACTTCTAGCAGTCATCTAGGACCAGATTCAAATCCTGGTAGGTGAACCACAGTAAGGTATGTTGCTTAATGCTGTATGCATGTCTGACTGTGTGCGTGTGTGTGTGCATGTGTGTTGTGTGTGTTTGTGTGTGTGTGCTGTGTGTTTTTGTGTCTCTGTGTCTGTTGGTATGGCGTTTTATGAATGTAAGTAAAGTGTATGTCTGCAACATCCTTATAGATAAACAAATCACCAGGGTTTGGCACTTCTAGCAGTCATCTAGGACCAGATTCAAATCCTGGTAGGTGAACCACAGTAAGGTATGTTGCTTAATGCTGTATGCATGTCTGACTGTGTGCGTGTGTGTGTGCGTGTGTGCGTGTGTGTTGTGTGTGTTTGTGTCTCTGTGTCTGTTGGTATGGCATTTTATGAATGTAAGTAAAGTGCATGTCTGCAACATCCTCATTGATAAACAAATCACCGGGGTTTGGTACTTCTAGTGGCAGCTTGGATCGGGTTAGAATCCTGGTTGATGAACCACTGTAATGTATGCTGATTACAGCTGTATGTGTGTGTGACTGCTTGTGCATGTGTATGTGGGTGCTAGGACCATGTCGACAGGGACTTGCCTTCAGCCATATGTAGTTCTCCCCGAATGCCATGTCTAAACCAAGTTTCAGCAAATGAGGATGCAGGGGTTCCTTTGCCCATTTAATATAGCACCAATCTTCATATTCAGTTACACATTATGTGGACTTTGTGGTCTTCATTCAAAAATCCAGGAATGTCACATATTGTGGGCAAGTAAGTATGATGGTCCTTACTAACATGTTTAGCATGGCAGCAGCTTCTTTGTAATGTGGGCTGCAACTCGAGCAGGCACGTTAGACTATTGGGCCTATTCTACTGGCATCTGCGTATGTTTGTATGTTTGCATATGAATCATGGTTCATATCTCTGTTCTTACAGATATACAGGTATATCATATATATATATATATATATATATATGATGTATATCTGATATATATGTGTATATATATATATATATATATATATATATCACACTTTATGCTAATTTATTTTGATAAGAACTACTTCAATAAAAGTAGCATGATATTGCTATGGTATGCATGACTCACATACTCTGTTTTGCATGCTTTTTTCACATAAGCTATTCATCTTGAGGGCATAACACACCTGTTTCAGCCCATGCCCCATTACTGACAAAAAACACACAACTCACAAAACTTGTGTTACAGCCATAACATTAGGATAACATACACACAAGGTATTACACCCACATGTCGACATGCCAAATATGCCTAAAGATTTCATTGTTCCACATTATTTATCTACAACTTCACAAATTGGAATCCATGTGCTCCACACAGATCCAGCTATTGCTGAAATGATGTATAGTGCGTACATATAGTAAAATAAGTCTTACATGTGAATTTGATTTACTGCATGCTTTTCTTTTCTAATTGATTTTCTGGCAAATTAGAGTAATATATGTTTACTTACAGTGTATAGAAGAACTTGGTTGTGACTGATTTTCTATCTCAAGCAAAACTTTGTTGTGCCACAGTGCAAAGGTCATGGAACACTTGTTGTACCCTTCTGGGGCACAGCCACGTTCCATGACAGAAAAAAATTGAGCATGAGCTCTCCTAGCTGTTCACTGAGGCTGTAAAGAACTACACGGCCATTTCAGTCAAATCACAACAGAGTCATCAAGATGACAGCTGTGGCCTTTTCAAAACAGACACAGACCTAGTCATGAGATCCCTGTAGGTGAGCTAGATCTGTTGCTCACATATTTTATATTTAAAACACAGTGAATTGATGGTACTGAATACAAGCCCATAACTCTTTGCTTCTTCCTGGGCAGCGTTGATAGACATTTAATCAAACACAATTATAAACACTACATAATTCACGGGAACACCACTGAGTTCCAGGAAACCCACAAAACATTAGTAGCTAAGCAAAAGTACCTCAAGAAAATGGGCAAAGGTAATAAGCCCACTACAGCAGAGCCCCTTACAAATGAAGACATAGGTCTTCTTTACAAAACATCAACTATTGGTCTGCAAAATCCTACATCATTATTGAACATGATTTCTTTTCAATATAGGGCTGTATTTTGCCCTCAGAACAAGTGAAATAGGGCAATTTATAACTGGGAGAGGACTTCTCAGGCAAAAAACAAGTACAATGCAATGAGCGACAAATGAAGACATGGTCTGAGGAAAACCTTAGAGATGTGAGGCCTGTGCAGCCTTGTATGTATCAAAATACTGACAGCCCAGCAAGGGATCCCATAGCTACATATCTAAAATATGAAGCACAAAGACCTGCAAAAATGAAATGTCCTGACTCTCTCTCTCTTCTACCTTGTCCCCAACCTAAACTATAACCCAGGAAAAAGTAGTACAGATCAATGACTGTAGGGGAGAATAAATTATGCTCGTTAGTGAAAACCATAAAAATAACAGCGGGCCTTCCAGAGGACAAAGACATTTTGAACCACTCCATCACTAAAATTTCAATACCAAGACTAATAGACAACAATGTGCCGACTACTGAAGTGGCTCCAGTTTCCAGACACAGAAACTTAGAGTCCATCAACAATTATTCTGTCTTTTTGGAGGAAACATGACAATGAAACTCAATGATCTTTGCTACTACCACCTGTGGTCACAACACCCCTGGAACTGCTACAGGAATGGCACCAGCACCATCAAACTCCTCTACAAGTGCAAACCTACAACAAAACCTTTAAGGCTCCCTGAAATCACTTACCTTGTTTGGTGACCATTGTGTATTCCACCATGACATCAACATCACCATTGTGCAAGGTCAGGAAACACCAAAAGAAGATGTATTCAAGTCCTGAAATCATCCAACAGCGAGTAAGGTAGGTGGTCCCGTCACACAGGCCTAATCTAGGAGGGTGGGTCCACCATGATGTGTACTGAATAGAGAGACGCATCACAGCAGAAAGACCAGCAGAGGCGGGGAAGCGGAAGGGCTATATAAAACACAGCAGCAGTACCAGATTTAACAAAATAAATACATAAAACAGCAGCGCATATACAATAGTCTATACTTCACTGCACTAATGGAATATTCTTATTTTCTCTCCACAGACACACAACAAAGAGGACCTCACAGCAGAATAGAAACTCAAGGACTTTACATATGGACATAATTTATTTTGCTAAATTTTGGCTGAGGACAACAGTTTAAATGTAAATGTTAGTGATTTAATTCACTGTTACAATATACTCACTTTCCTCAGTGTTTATTTCTGTGTTGGGATGTCCTGCGAGTGGGTCGGCTTCTACTTTACAGTCAGTTAACAGAAAACAAAACTTTTTTCTTGTCATGTAGTTTATTTCAGTATTTTAAAGAGGGACTCTGGCCAAAACTGCTACATTGCAGAATTAGAATAAGCATACCCCCAATAAATCTCATACCAACTATTAGGTTTCTTTGTTACTTCATTTTACGTTATGAGCTATTTTGTAACCCTGATTTCACTACCTGTTCAAAAAAGCAAGTTTCAGTGAAGAGTCATTGATGATGTGATATCCTGAACTCACAGCCTAGTCCTCCCTGCCTGCAACTCTATAGGTCCTGTTTCTCCAAAGTTTAAGAAACTGTAGCTATAGTAATCATTTAAAAAAAAATGACAGGGTTGGCTGCAGTGCTTGCATTTCCAAAATGTTCAGATGCATGGTACTGTACTTTAGAACATGTCAGGAGGTGGTTTTGGAATGCAGCACTGAACCAAGGTATACAATGTCAAGGTGGCACACAATTTTTAAATGTTGGGGGCAGGGACATACAATCTTAGAATATGGCAGGGATGTGTCATCTCAAAATGTGGTGGAACACTCAATCTCAGAATGCGACAGGGACACACATCGAGGAATTTGGTGGGGACTGGCAATTTCAGAATATAGTGGGGATGCATGCTGTTGGAATGTGACAGGACACACCATATTATTTTAAAATTGCTTGTCCCTGCCACATTCCAGAACTGTAATCACCCACCGTATTTCAAAATTGTGCATCACATCCCCACCATATTCCAACACTACGTCTCAGACACATTCTAAAATTATGCATCCCTGCCACATTCCAAAATTGCACATCTCTGCCACATTCTGAAGTTGCACATCCTTGCCACATTCCAAAGTTGTGTTTCAATGACACATTTCAAAACTGCCACTGCCACATTCCCAAATTGTGCATCACAGCCACATTCTGGAACTGTGCATCACTGCCATATTCCAAAACTGTGCGTCACTGCCATATTCTGACACTGTGCAACACCGCCATATTCCAAAACTGTGCATCACCACCACATTCTGAAATTGTGCATCACCACTACATTCTAAAATTGAGCATCACTGCCTCATTCCAAAATTGTGCATCACTGCCATATTCTGAAATTGAGTGTCACTGCCACATTCCGAAACTGTGTGCCACCACCACATACTGAAACTATTTGTCACCAGAATGTTCTGAAGCTTTGCATCACTGCCATGTTCCAAAACTGTGCATCACCACCACATTCAGAAACTATGCACCACCACTATATTCCGCAACTGTGCACCACCACCACATTCGGCAACTGTGCATCATCACCACATTCTGAACTGTGCATCACAGCCACAACCAGAATCTGTGTGTCACTGCCACATTCCGAACCTGTGCTTTACCACCACATTTCACAACTGTGCGTCACCATCACATGCTGAATCTGTGCATCATTGCCGCATTCCAAAACTGTTTGTCACTGCCACATTCCAAAATTGTGCATCACCGCCGAATTAAGAAATTGTGCATCACCACCGCATTCTGAAACTGTGTGTCACCACCACATTCTGAAATTATGCATCACTGCCACATTGCGAGATTGTGCATCACCACCACATCCCAAAACTATGTGTCACTGCCACATTCCAAACCTGTGCCTCACTGCCACATTCTGAACCCATGCGCCACCACATTCCAAAACTGTGCATCACAGCTGCATTCCAAATTTGTGTGTCACCACCACATTCTGAAATTATGTGTCACCACCACATTCTGAGTTGTATGTCATTGCCACTTTACAAAACTGTGTGTCACCACATTCCAAACCTATGCTTTACCACCACATTCTGAAACTGTGTGCCACTGCCACATTTCAAAATTGTCCTTCATCACCACATTTTGAAACTGTGCATCACTGCCACATTCCAAACCTGTGTGTCACTGCTACATTCTGAACCTGTGTGTCACCACCACATTCCAAAACTGTGCATCACAGCCACATTCCAAAACTGAGTCACTGTCACATTCTGAAATTGTGCATCACGCCACTTTTTGAAACTTTGCGTCACCACTACATTCTGAAACTGTGCATCACCGCCACATTCAGCATCTATGTGTCACTGCCACATTCCAAAACTTGCGTCACCACTGTATTCCAAAATTGTACATCAGCACTACATTTTGAAATTGAGCATCGCTGCCACTTTCCTAAATTGTGCATCACTGCCACATTCTAAAATTATGTGCCCCAGCTACTTTCTGAGACTATGTCATTGCTGCATTCCACAATTGCAACCTGGTGACATTTCAAAATCTCACACCTGGCGTATTCAAAAAATTGCACACAACTTTGCCATTCTAAAGCCATGTTTGCTACTACATTTCAAGCCCCTGTCACATTCTGAAATACTGCACATCTACACATTATGGAAGTGCATGTGCTGACCCACTCAGTGTCAATTTTCCTTTTTCAGATGTTTACTACACCGGCAGTTGTAGTTGTTAAAGATTTTTATTATTTTAAGAAGACACACACAGATATGTACAGTAAGACATACAGGGTCTGGAACCATACCACAACATTTGGTAAGGCCCCAATTCAGGGTATAATAGAAACATTAAGTCCTGATACAATTAGACTTGAGGGATATAGGCTTCCTGATATAGAATAACAATTCTTTAGTGATTCAGCTTAAACAAAAATAGAAAGGATCAAAATATAGTCCAATTGGATTCTTATAGTTAATCTACATGAGATAACATAGTACATTCTATGGAGACTTAACCTGACAAGCAGGAAGGGCCTAAAATAATTAAACCCAGATTTGAGGTAGAAGTAGTACATCTACATTCTTATGCATGTACTAATATCAACTATATACAAGAAAAAAAAGAACAAGGCAATCCAATCTACAGGAAGGGGAGTCAGTCACCTAAAAGAGCAAACCATATCAGAGGGGGGAGCTGGAGGTGTTTGAGGAAAATGAGGAGGAGCTCGGGAGGGGTTATATGCAGTTGCCCTTGAGCAGGTATCATGGCAGTATTTTGAGTTGAGGTAGGGCTGCCAACATTTCTCAAAATGGGAGATTGAGCCCCCAGCATAGCTGGCCAGTCTCTCAAACATGGCTCCTTGGGCTACTGCAAAAAGAAATCCCTGAAATGTTGAGATCTTGGCGGATCTCCACCTCATCAGGATAAGTCTTTTAGCAATAGACCCTATTGCGGTGATCCATTTGGCCCCTGGGCATTGTTTTAGAGTGGACGGATGCCCACACCCAAGAAGAAGAAGAAGAGAAGGATCAGGAGAAACCATGGGGAATATCTGCCGACACATATCCTGGACTGACATCCAGAATTGCTGAAGAGGGGAACAGGTCCATAGAATATGAAACAGATTTTCCCCCTGAGACCCACATCTCCAGCAATTGTCGGTCGGTATGAGACCCATGCATTTAAGTTTAGCTGGGTCACGACACCACCTGTGAAGGGTCTTGTTCATTATGAGGCATGTCCGTCCATCCCTACAGGCCGTTTGCATTCTTGTCCAGCCATGAGACCATTGGCGGTCCGAGATATTAATCTGCAGATCTGTCTCCCACATGGCTCTGATGGACTGGGTAGGGTCTGTCATAGCATCCCTGAGTGCTGTGTAGATAACACTCGCTCTATGGCAGGGGAGCTTCCCCCAGGTACTGATAGGGTGGGAAGGTTGAGGGAGCTCCCTACTATGAGGAGCATTGAGTAAGTGGGTAATAGCATCTCTGATTTGGAGATATCTCCAAAAGTGAGTTGACGGAAGCTGAAAGTGAGTTTTCAGGGATTCAAAGGAGTCTAATGAACAAGAACCTGGGAGTAATAAATTTTGTATCCAGGAAATACCTTGAGTTTCCCAGTGCTTCCAATGAAGCATGCGGTTCCCGATTCATAGAGCATAGTTGTTCCAGACAGGGTGAATTCCCGTGGCGTCAGGTCCCTTCCTAGAAGGGGGAGAGTTTTCTTCCAATACTGGCTTGTGACCAGTATAGAGGAAGGCCGACCAGAAGGGGAATTTCTTTTATCATATAATATCACCGCAGGGGAGGGGTCATGCACCAGTGCCACTTCCAATAGGAGCCAGGATGAAGAGGCCTATCCTATTCTAGAGAACCATCTAGTTGTCTGAGCCGAGACATAGGCCATATGATACCCATGTAACCAGGGGAGTCCCCATCCTCCCCTACTCCAATGTTGCCGTAGCTTTAATTTGCTAAATCTGGGAAGGGACCCTTTTCATAGGAAATTACCCATGAGGGCCTCCATTTTATGAAACCACTTCTGAGGGATAGGCACGGGTAAGTGAGCTAACAGGTATAACATCCTCGGGGCTGCCATAATTTTGATGGAGTCAATCTTACTCACTAAGGAAAGCCTCAAAGCTTTTCACCTCTCAATGTCCTGCCTAAGGGAGTCTAATAAGTTAGTAAAATTAATGGAAATCAATTTTTCCACATTAGGGTGAAGGATAATGCCCACATACTTAATACAATTAGGGGGCCATTTGAGCCCTAAAGCAGTGAAAACCTCGTCTGCGGACAGAGAATTCAATGGAAGAACCTCTGTTTTAGTCTGATTTAGCTCAAGGACACATACCTGGGAAAATTCTGCCAGAATCTTGAAAATATCCTTAATTACCTGAGGTGTATATTCTGTCATGATGAGGAGGTCATTAGCATATAAAAATGTTTTAAACACAGAGTCTCCCACCCGTATCCCAGGAACCAATTGCGATTCCCGGAGAGCTATAGCCAAGGGTTCAATAGCTAGGACAAATAGGAGAGGGAAAGGGGGCAGCCCTGTCTCGTGCCCTTGTGTATGCGAAAGGGCGCTAAGATGGTACCACTTGTCAGGACTGAGGCCAAGGGAGAGGTATATAAAAGTTGTTTCCAGGAGATAAAGCTCTGTCCTATGCCCATGGTGGATAGGGTATGGAAAAGAAAGGGCCATTTGACAGAGTCGAATGCCATTTCGAAATCGATGGCCATGGCTACATGGACAATTTAGTGAGATGCATTAGTGAGATCAGAGTTTTATGATGATCCGACCCTAGGCAACCTTTGACAAAGCCAGCTTGTGAAGGATGTATTAGGCCGGGGAGAAGGTGTTCATGCCTACTTGCCAGGACTTTTTCCAAAATTTTGGCATCAGCATTAATGAGAGAAATGGGACGATAACTACCAGGAGAGAGTAAGTCTTTCCCTTTCCCTTTCTTAGGGAGAACCATAATGATAGCCTTTCTTAAAGATGGGGGGAGACAGCCAACCGAGAGTGAGTGACGGAATGCCCGCACCAAGTATGGAGCCAGATTTACCCCAGGGATTCTGTTGAGGTCTATGGGTAACCCATCTCTACCCGGGGCTTTATGTAGGTTCATGGACTTAATAGCAGCAGCCACCTCTTCCTCTGTTATCGGGGTTTCTAACAGTTGGGAATCGCTCTCAGGGATTCTGGGGATAGGTAATGAGGTCATGAAGTCCTGGATTTTAAGTGGATCTGGGGGGTGGAGGGGCGCATATAATTGTTCATAAAATCTTGTCATAATCTCATTAATCCCTCTTTGTGAATAGCATTTAACCCCATTATTATCAGCTAAGGTATGTATTGTCCGGGAAGCTTGCTGATGTTTCAAGTGATAGGCTAGGATTTTGCTTGCCTCTCTCCTCCCTCCCAATATGCATGTTGGAGTCGTCAAAAATTTAGCTCAGCTTGGCCAGTTAAATGGGCATTAAGAGAAATTCTAGTGCTGGTCAATTGAGCCAGCAAAGTTTGGGATGGGGCTTGAGAGTTAAACGACTTGTATTGAGATTCCAGTACATATAATTGTTTCTCCAAGGTCCTCTGGTCAGCCTCCACGTGACACCTCCTTGCCGTAGAGAAAGCAATTATTCTGCCTCTAATAGTGGCTTTACTAGTCTGCCATTTCAGGGCCTAGCCACTTTTGGAATTTAGCGTCATCCAACAAGAGGGCGTCAAGTTGCCATGCATTGGATGGTGGGGAAACCTGCCCCTGCCTGAACATGAGTTCTAGTGGTGCATGGTCAGAGATAACTATTGGGTGAATATGGGAATGGTGGACCATGTCATTTAGCCTACAGGAGATAAGCCAGAGGTCTATTCTGCTAGAGGACCCATGAGCTTGAGAGAAATAAGCATCATCATGATTTCCTGGGTGTTGAACTCTCCAGGCATTCAGTAGGGTCTGTTCATTCAATAGTCTCTGAAATGCTAGTCTAGCTTGCCTACGTGGTTCAGGGTTCTTGTCACTGGTCTAGAGTTAGGTTGAAATCCCCACCCATTAATATAGGGTCTTTTTGGGTGTAAAAATTGGAAAGGGCTTGACTGATAGAGTGGCAATACTGAGGGCAGTCTTGATTCGGGGTGTACATATTGACTAGAATCAGAGGACCCTCTGGAGTTGCCACTTCAACCATGACCCATCTGCTGTCTTTATCCTGTGTATGTCTGATCACTTTCCATCCTAATTTGTTATGAAGAAGTATAGAGACTCCACATTTGTGCGAACTGGCTACACTATGTACCTCTTCACCCACCCACCCTTGTTTAAGCTTCCTTGCCTCTCCAGGGGAAAGCTTAGTTTCTTGTAGGAACGCTATAAGGGGGCCCAGCTTCTTTAAGTGAAGCAGTACCTTCTTCAGTTAAACTGGTGACTTGAGCCCCCTAACGTTCCAAGAAATAAGTTTAGTTTCCATCCCTTCTGAGTTGTGTCATGGCCGAAGATGTGAAAGAGAAAGATCCGCAGTAAGTGGGGCTATAGCAGTCAGGTAGACTAGGTCGACCTCTGTCCCCCTTGCAGCAGTATGAAGGCTTGACTCCTTCCCTTGGGTTGCCATATTCAGGAACATACTTAGGTGGATTAAACTTACCACTGTGCTACGAGTACCATGTACCATGAACAGAGGTACTAGCAACAACCATGAAAAGTTAGTAACACAGTAATTAACATATCCCAACACCCCACCCCATTTTCTACCCTTGTAAACCTTTTAACTATTGACCAGCATCCGCTGCAAGTACCGGCCGCTGACTGGCCCATATACCAGTGGAGGTCGCTGGGAGGTGAGAGTCCAGTCAGGTACATTGGGGAGAAAGGACCAACTTAAGTCCTAAGATCTCTCTATACCTACCCCATTTCCCAAAGGATGAACACCCTTTGACAAGTACAGTCTGTTATGTTGTTGCCCGGTTAGGTAGCTGAAGCGGTAGCCAGGCAGGGCATCAGAGTCCTGCACCCCATCTTAAAAATAGGGACGAGACTGAGGCTGAAAAGGATCTGGTGAGCCAGTTCAAACATAGGAAGAAAAGAAAAAAAAAAGATTAAAATTTGAACCCCTCCCCCACTTAGTGAAAGCATAAGGATACCCCATACATATCCTTAGTAGAAGCCCAGTAGAGAGCTTAATAGACCTTAATGCAGCCCTGAGTGATTTGCAGAAAAGTCCAAACCCTGGTATTATATAAATCAGGGCAGCAGAGATACAGTAAGCCCTTCCATACTTACTGCCGCTTGATGGGGGGGAGGTCAGGGGGAAACCCCCACTAAACCTAACAGATAGAGGACTGGCCATACTCACCGGAATCCAGGCTAGTTTAAGGGGGAAAAGGAAAAAAAAGAAAATTAAAGTCAGCAATCAGAAGTCATGGCAGGTTGAGGCAGTGATGGTGCCTTTTCTGACAAAGTCTAGGCAGGTGGAGTGTCCATATTAGTAAGGGGCTCTAAAGTAGTATCACCCGCTTCTTCAGCCCAGGAAAGAGTTCTGGCAGTCTGGGTCTTGCTCTTGTGGGTCTTTGCAGGTGAGTCCCAAGGTGGTTTTGGCAAATCCTGCGATAGGCCATCCATCGGTAAGTCCATCAGGGCACAGAACTGATTGTTGCTCATGTCAGGGTTCAGAGAGCCACGAGAGGCAACCAAGTCAGGGCTCCTGCTGCGGCGTCTGGAGCAGAGCCATGGAGTTTTATCAATATGTGCCCCTTCTGTCCTCTGTTTGCACCTATTTTTCCATTTGCTGCCAGGAGGTTTCTGAACAGGGGTCCAATTGGAAGAATGTAGAGCAGTGCAATTAGGAGTTGTTGGGTCACTCCTCTTTTGGCCTGTTTTCATCGACGTGAGCCTGGTTAGTATGGTCACTGGACTGGCATAATCCCTTAGTTTCTCCCAGTTCAATTTTGGAGCTTGTGCAGCAATAAAGTTCTCAGCTGCCATAGGATTGTTAAATAGTCATGGTGAACCATTAAGGATAATTCTGAGGGAGGCAAGGTATCTGAGTGAGTATTCGAGGCCAAGTTCAGCACAGGCTCTACTTGCTGGAGCAAATGCCCTGTGTCTTGCAGTCACCTCCCGTGAATAGTCTGCAAAGATTCGTATGCGGTGGCCTTGCCAGGAGAGATCTTTTTTTTGTCTGGCCAGTCTAGTAATATTTTCTGTATCTTGGAAATGGAGAAACCTGGCAAGGATCGTACGTGGGCGAGCCCCGGGGGCAGGGCGTGGAGCTAGAGACCTATGTGCCCGGTCGAGTTCAGGAGGGTCCCACAGTGCCAGTCCAGCATGCGAGGTAGCTCCCTCTGAAGAATATAAATGGCATCAGTCCCTTCACAGCCTTCCAGAAACCCCACAAACCTGAGGTTATTCCGGCGGCTTCGATTTTCCAGGTCCTCCACCCTGGACCAAAGTATACCAAATAGCCTGTCCTGCTCCTGAAGCCTTGCTTCCGCTTTGTGCCAGCCATCCTCTACTTCGGTGAGCCTGTGCTCCATGACACAGGCTCTCTGTGATAAATCCACAATGTCTGTGGTATTTTGTTTTGTGGCCAGGTCTAAATTGTCCATTCTGTGCAAAATTTTGGCAAACACCTGCCGGATTTCTGTGAGGCCCCCATTTGTTCCTGATATGGCAGAGGCCAACTCTATCTCGGGGATCAAGCGTGTGTAGAAAGCCATGTAGCAGAGTTGGAGTAAAGAACTGCAGCAAATGGATTGTCTTGCAGCCAGATGCTCACTCGGTAGATCAGAAGACGGGCAGGTATTTACATTACAACAGCTTGTGATTAATCGTGCCATACTATGTGAGGATCTGGATATTTTAAGGATTTGGTGGGGTATTTCAGAGAGCTCAGGGCTCAAGCATCCATGTCAGTCAGCTGCTGGCCACGCCCCCTCTACACCTGCAGTTTTAAGTAACGTAGGAGAAATACATCATATAAGGAAGAACTGGTGCTGTGAGGAAGGGTTTGGATTCATTGGTGACTGGGGACCCACCTGCAGGGATGGAGGTTTGTTCAAGCCTGATGGCCTGCATCCATCCATCCTGGAGGGGAATCCAAGCACTCAATGATAAGTTTAAATGCTACGTTGACAAGCATTTAAACTAGCAAAGGGGGGTGGCAGGCCAGAAAGGAGGGTACCTACTTGCTTACCCCCTACAGCTAGCAGTGGAACCAGTGAACCAGAGGAGTGGCTATCTCTTCAAAGCAGTGTGCAAAAGATGGAGATTAGTGCCCAAGAGGTGGATAGGCAGAAAAGGGGCAAAATTCAGCAGAAGGGCAGACAGCAAGGAGAACCAGGGATAAAGGACAACCAAGGAAGGGGCCGGAGTAGAACAGCGAAACAGTCTAGGGAGGTCAAATCATGGAAAGCCATGCGTGCAAATGTCATGAGCCTTAGCAACAAGACGGAAGATCTGGAGGCTGTCATGGTGCAGTCAGACCTGGACATTGTGGCCATCACTGAAACCTGGTGTAATGACGACCACGACTGGGAGATGGCCATACCTAGCTACAACATATTCTAGAAGAGACAGAGCAGGCAGGAAGGGAGGAGGTAGCTGTATGTGAAAAATGACATAAGGGCCACAAAGATCCAGGAGGAACAAAATGGGGGAGAGATACTGTGGGTTAAGCTGGAAAGGAAAATGGGGATAGCCATCCGCACAGGTGTGGTCTAAAGACCACCAGCCCAGGAGGAAGAAACAGATAGGGAGCTAATGCTAGCCATCCAAAGGATGGCAGACAAGGGTGAGGTAGTACTGGTTGGAGACTTCAGTATTCCAGACGTGGACTGGAGCATCCCAGCAGCAGCATCAACTAAGAGCAGATTTATCCTGGACTCCCTTCAGGGTGCCTTCCTCAAGCAACTGGTCATGGAACCAACTCGGCAGAAGGCAATACTGGACCTTGTGCTCACAAACAGGGACAGTGTGATGAGGACAACAGTGGGGGAGCACCTGGGGAACAGTGACCACCAGTCAATGTGGTTTGAAATCACAGAAAGAGCAGAACCAAACCACACAAAAACACGTATCCTGGATTTTAGGGGGGCAGACTTTGGGAAAATGGGGAGATACTTGAAAGAGGCATTAAGGGGAATGGGACAGGAATCAGGGGTTGAGGAACAGTGGGCAGTATTTAAAATGGGGATTACAAGAACAACAGAATTATGCATTAAACAGGTTAGCAAGAGGAAAAGGAAGAGGAGACCATTATGGTTTTCCAAAGAGGTAGCAAAGAAAGTGAAAGCCAAAAAGATTGCATTCAGGCAATACAAAAAGACACAGGCAGAAGGGGATAGGGAGAAGTACCAGGAGAAGCAAAGGGAGGCAGGGAGGTCAGTAAGGGAAGCCAAAGCTCAGACAGAAGAACACATTGCAAAATCAGTGGGTAGAGGGGACAAAACCTTTTACAGGTACATAAGTGAAAAAAGAAAGACAAAGGAGGGAGAGACTGAAGAAGGGGAGGATAGGGGCTGTGTGGAGGATGATAACAGTAAAGCTGACATATTGAACAGGTATTTCTGCTCAGTCTTTACTGAGGAAGAGGAGGGTAATGGGTCTGAATGGAGTACAAGGGGTGATAATGGTGCAGAAATGGACACAAGTCCCTTTACACGAGAAAGGGTCCTGAAGGAACTGGAAGTAATAAGAGATGATAAAGCAATGGGGCCAGATGGGGTGCACCCCAGGGTCCTTAAAGAACTAAGAGAGGTGGTGGCTGAACCTCTGGCTATCCTGCTTAGCTGATCACTGGATACAGGGGAGGTACCCAAAGATTGGAGGACAGCAGATGTAGTCCCCTTATACAAAAGCGGGAACAAAGAGGAAGCAGGGAACTACAGACCAGTCAGCTTCACCCGGTAGTGGGGAAGATCATGGAGGCACTACTAAAGGAAAGATTGGTGGAACATCTGGTTGTCAATGGACTACAGGACCCAAGGCAGCATGGTTTCACCAGGGGGAGGTCATGTCAGACCAACCTCGTTGAAGTTTTTGACTGGGTGACTAGGGAGGTGGATCAAGGGAGGACTTCAGCAAGGCCTTTGACACTGTGCCACATAGAAGACTACTACACAAACTGGGGAATATGGGTGTGGGCAGGACAGTAGTGTGGTGGGTAGGTAACTGGCTGGGTGGCAGGACACAGAGGGTGGTGGTAAATGGCTGTCACTCCACAGAGGGAAGAGTGACCAGTGGGGTACCACAGGGATCAGTGCTGGGACTGTTCCTATTCAACATCTTCATCAGAGACATTGCGCAGGACCTAGATGGCAATATTTCACTGTTCGCTGATGACACAAAGTTCTGTAACAGAGTAGACACACCAGAGGGTGTAGACAGAATGAGAAGGGACCTGCAGAAACTTCAAGAATGGTCAGGGGTTTGGCAGTTGAAATTCAATGCAAGGAAGTGCAAGATAATGCATATGGGGCACAAAAACCCTGGCACAATATATTAGTTGGGGGGTGAGGATATAGCATGCACCAAACAGGAAAGGGATCTTGGGGTTATCATCTCTGATGACCTCAAGGTAGGGAAACAGTGTGACAAGGCAGCAGGTAAAGCAAATAGGATGCTGGGATGTATAGGCAGGGGCATCACCAGCAGGAAAAGGGAGGTCATAATTCCGCTTATACAAGACACTAGTGAGGCCCCACCTGGAGTAGTGTACAGTTCTGGAGACCATACCTACGTAAGGACATAGACAGGTAGAGAAGGTTCAGAGGAGGGCAACAAAGATGGTGCATGGATTGCATCACAAGTCCTATGAAGACAGGTTGAAGGAACTGAACATGTACTCCCTGGAGAGAGGAGGGAGAGAGGGATATGATAAAGACATACAAGTATCTCACAGGGAGGAACAGGGTGCAGGAATACACTATTTTAAGTGAAAAAGATGTACCAGGACTAGAGGGCATGGGATGAAGTTGGAGGGAGGACGATTCAGAGGAAACATGAGGAAGAATTTCTTCACAGAACGGGTGGTGGACAAGTGGAACACCCTGCCAGAGGAAGTGGTGGGGGCTGAAACAATCACGGGATTTAAGAATGCATGGGATAGACATAAAGGAATTCTGGAGGTCAGGGGTAAGGGGCAACAGACTTCTAGGAAAACATAAACTGAACTTACAAGCTCAAATGGGCAGACTGGGTGGACCATAGGCCCTTATCTGCCGACACTGTCTATGTATAAGGTTCAGGATTAGGTTGTGAGTTCATGTTATGACATCATCAGTAGCTGTTCTCTGAAACTGGCCTTTTTGAACGGGCAGTGAATTAAGGGTTACAAAATGACTTGTAACCTTTAAACGAAGTACCTTACAGATCTCATTTTTGGCACGAGGCTGATTGAGGATATACTGATCCAAATTCTGAATTTATTGATGCCAGAATTGTTGGCCTGAGTCCCTCCTTAAAGCTGTTATTTCTTGCTCTATAGACTATAAAAATATTGGTTGGGCAAAACCATGCCCAACCAGCCTGTGCTGCCACCTCAAGGCTCAGATTCCTGTTGACCTCTCGAGCTTTGCTTTCGAGGTCAGTTGGAATCTGAATCTCTCGATGGCAGCACAGGCTGGTTGTGCATGCTTGCCCAACCAGTATTCGCTGTGTTTTTACTTGCAGATTATTAATGAACTCATGACACCAGTGTCTTCCATTTCTCAATTGACACCCGAGGAGATGGAAATGGATGAAAATATTTGATGTGAGGAAAGAGCTGAAGATAGCATCCCATTTCCAGCCATCAAATTCAATACATCAAGGAATGTGCCACCCAGGTGTATTCCAGGAACATCACACGAATGCATAATAATAAGCTACAGGCCTATGTTTTGTGATCACATAAAGGTACATCTCTTGTTGCCTGCTGTACCTAGGTGTTATCCAGTACAGCTTTCATACCACTAGCAATTATGCAGTATGACCTGCCATGGTACGCATTGTCATATGATAACTGCACACCTCAAGTAAGTTGTGAGGAACGCTGCATCACCAATGTCATACAGCCATATGAGGAGTACTGTTATCTCACCACAAAACACACAAAGGAGTGCCTTATTACATTCGATTCCCATATCACAAATATCATCTGTGAAGCTAATAAGATATGGTGGGCAATTCACCACAATATAACATCAAAAAACCCAGATATCCTGCTGCTTCTGAATAGAGCATATATGAGACCTCACTTCAATTTTGTTTCACAGTTGTGGAGTTCATATAAAAAGAAAGATATAGCTAGAGTTGAGAGAGTTCAGAGAAGTGTTACGAAATATACTAAGTCCTCCAGATCTCTTTCATACCCTGACAGACTTTCTAAATTTGTTTTGATGTCCCTAGAGGATAGAAGAATAAGGGGTGATCTCCTGCTCACATAGGATATAATTTATGATCAACACTTATCAGCAGAATGTGGTTTGGATCTAAAGCAAATTAGAATCAACACCCGAGGTCACCCACTGTGACTTACTAGGAAAAAGTGTTATAAAAAGAAAAGGGGATACTTTTCTTCACATAGGGAAGTGAGGCCCTGGAATATGTTGCCCGTGAATGTCATAGTTCGTGACAACAAGGATATATTTAAAAATAGACTTGATTGCTTTATGAAATCTAAAACATTGTTGAGATACTATATGTAGATCTGAAACATTATGGGTCTCTAAGCCTTTTGCTTCCTACTGTTTCTTAGTATGATTCTTAGTATGATTATAAAAGGGGTTAATTTTTTTTTGTTTGACCAGCTCCGAATCCCTGTAGGTAAACTGCAGTAAGGTATGCTGCTTATTGTTATATCTTTGTGTGACTGTGTACGTGTGTACATGTGTGTTTGTGTTTCTATGTGTGTGTGTGTCAATATGCTGTTGTATGTATGTAAGTAACATGCATGTCTGCGACATCCTTATTATCAACAAATCACTGGGGTTTGGTACTTCTAGCAGTCAGCTAGGACTGGGTTCGATTCCCAGTAGGTGAACCACAGTAAGGTATGCTGCTTACTGCTGTTATGTGTGTCTGACTCTGCGTGTGTGTGTGTGTGTGTGTGTGTGTGTGTATCCTGTTGTATGCGTGTATCCTGCTGTATATATGTGTGTGACTGTGTGTGTTCTTTGGGGGGTGCAAAAAAATGCACCCCCCCAAAATTTTTTTTTCAAGCAAAAAAAAAAATATTTACCTCAGCAAAATGGTTTCAGCACATCTCAGAATGGACATGCCATCTCTGGTTAAAATGCTATGCAGGGCAAAGTACATTTATTTGTAATTATCCGTTAGACTCTCTGGGTGGGATATTCAGACTGTGCCAGGCTGTGACACAAGCCTGGGCGCAATGCAACTGGGATGTGCCAGGGTGCTGTCAGGGTGATATTCAACGGTGCTGCGCCATGGCTCAGCACCATTGAATATCACTCTGTGGCCACCCGCATTGTGCATGGCACAGTGGCCTGCACCAGAGCAAGTGGCCAGAGAGGGGCAGAGGAATGCGCTAGCTCAAGTGCCATTGCGCTAGGCGCATCAGCCATGATATTCAAAGGTGCACATGCAAATTGGGCCATAATGCATGCAAGGTGCAAATGGGTCATTTGCATGTCATTATGGCACATTTGCATGCAGGTGCGCCCATCCCTGGAGACTTGCACCTGGCACCCTGCCAGGCTGCAGCCATCGGGGGCTGACGTCCCTTGCACAAGCAGCAAAGAGCCCCACTGCCCGATCGCGGGCATAAGTATAAAAATAAGGAACTCCTATATCCCTGGTGGTCCAGTGGACTGCTCGCAGCCCTATCGCGGGCATAAGTATAGAACTAAACCATCCTATATCCCTGGTGGTCCAGTGGACCACTCGCAGCCCGATTGCGGGCATAAGTATAAATATAAGAAACCCCTACATCCCTGGTGATCCAGTGGACCGCTTGCAGCCCGATCGCAGGCAAAAGTCTAAAAAAATAATAGCTCCCATCCCTGGTGGTCCAGCGGTACCCCCCTTCCCCACCCTCCCACTGAGCAGCGCCACCCCGCTCCACCCCGGTCAGCGGCAGCTCCCCACCTGCAAGCCACCCGGCTGCATGCCGACTGACTGTGTAGAGTACAGCTGTACACCAATTGGTCCACAGTGTGGGCCAATGGGCATGCAGACCATACCATACTACACAGTCCAGATATGTGAATGAATCCATTCACATATCTGGACTGTGTAGTACAGTACGGTCTGCATGCCCATTGGCCTACGCTGAAACAGCTGTACTGTACGCAGTCAGTCGGGCGGGCGTGCCAGGCGGCTTGTGGGTGGGAGCTGCCGCCTGCCACTGACCGGGGCAGGGTATGGGGCTTAGTGGGAGGGTGGGGAGAGGGGGTACTGCTAGACCACCAGGGATGGGATCTATTATTTTTTAGACTTCTGCCTGAGATCGGGCTGTGAGTGGTCCACTGGACCACCAGGGATGTAGGGGTTTCTTATATGTATACTTATGCCCGTGATTGGGCTGCGAGCGGTCCACTGGACCACCAGGGATGTAGGGGTTTCTTATATTTATACTTATGCCCGCGATCATGCTGAGAGCAGTCCACTGGACCACCAGGGATGTAGGAGTTTCTTATATTTATACTTATACCCGCGATCGGGCTGCATGCGGTCCACTGGACCTCCAAGGATATAGGGGTTTCTTATATTTATACTTATGCCCACGATCAGGCTGCAAGTGGTTCACTGGACCACTAGGGATATAGGACTGCTTCATTTCCTACTTCTGCCCACGATCGGGCATGTGGGGGTGCTACCCGATGGAGGATGCTGCTGGAGCTTGGGTGACCACCCACAGCTGGCAGCTGCCGTGTTGCGCCCTGCAATACAGCAGCTTACCTCTGGGTGGCCGGCTGTTGTTCCTTTATTTTTTGGAACAACTGCATGCGGTGCATATAGGGGTTGTGCCTGCATGGGCTCGCATCCTGGGCAGATATTGGGATGTGTGAGGGTATGCATGGGCACGACCCTACCTGTCATACATTACTGATGCACCCAGCAAGACGAGATTTGTGCCATGCACTTCCCTTTTGAATATCGTGTCAAGCAAATTAGTGGGTTGCGCATGGCACAACTGTGTTGCGCCATGTGCAACCCTTCTGAATATCCCACCCTCTGTGTTCTTTAATCCACCCCATTTATCCCTTTAATCAGCTTTCTTTTTTCTTATTTATTTTATTTCCTCCATTTCCATCCTCCTTCTTTCATTTCTGTCTTTCCTATTTTCAAGAGCTGGAAGGTTACAATGGATGGAGTACAACAATTCAAATCTCTGCACAGTTCTACTAGCAGAAGGTTTACCACCACAAGCACACAGCAGAAGGCTTCAGACGGAGCCAGGACATTGGTTTTATTTATAGCAGGTTAAACAGCAGAGATTTCCCATGAAAACCAGGTGAGGACAGGAGGGGAATTTTTCATGGTCATCAAAAGAGGAACAGAAAGTAAAACTGTACATGCTGTAGCACTTCATTTCTTTATTTTCATGTACTGTACTTGTGTGCAAGAAGAGAAGAGAATTATGAGGGCAAATACTGT
Organism: Neoceratodus forsteri; assembly: GCA_016271365.2. Lineage (NCBI taxonomy): Eukaryota > Metazoa > Chordata > Ceratodontiformes > Ceratodontidae > Neoceratodus > Neoceratodus forsteri. The sequence goes on along the minus strand of CM028130.1, from coordinate 1,564,339,282 downwards.
ATGATTATCCATGACAGTTATATTTTTAGAACCAGCTTGAAGGTTTTATGTGAGTAAAGGTGGCAGGTGTGCTCATAATGGCAAATAGGATGTGTGGAGAGTATGGATTTTAATGTGTGGATCTTTTTCTGAGGCTGTTGTACTGAGGTAACAGCACTGATAAAGATGGCCCTCATGCAATCAGATTTCACAACTGTTAAAGGCCATTTTATAATTCTATTTCAACGCTGTAATCCAGGCAGTTTGTGCAGATGGTTGATACGTTTCAGTACACACCTCCACAGCATGCACTACACATCACTTTGGAAGTGTAATTGTGTCTTCTTGGGTTGACCATGGAAGTAGATGATTGATTATTCACAGGATTGCTCTCCACTCACAGTGAGGGAGGGTTTCATTGCTACATTCTTGTTGGGCCCCTAACAATGCCTGTGGGAAACGTTGTGTGGTACTAATGGCATGAGTAGACAGTGACCCCTGATGATGTGCCACACATGGAAATATGAGTTGTACGTCTCTGGGCCATGACACGGCACCACTCTGTGGGATCAGTAATGCTACAGGATGGATGTCGGAGGTGATGGTGACAATGGCCATCTGGTAAAGCAGCACCCACAGAGTACCACTGCCATGACAAAACTGTGTGATAGTAAGTCCCTTGTAAAAAAACACATACCCCAGGCTGCAGCACCAAGCATCCTTATAGTGCTCTGAGCTCCAGAGGAAAATGAGTGTAAGTGCATAATCATCATTGATGTAAGAAAAATGAGAATAAAGCATTTCATGATGGCAGATTTAACCTTGTACTTATCCATTTAGGAGTACAAGCCGCAGCACTGGCATGTGAAATCAGTGTTCAAAGTGACTTCCTACCAAAACATCCAATATGCAATGAATATGAATCAGATTGTTATTCTTCTGACTCTGCGGATGAAAGTGAAATGGGAAAGGAACAAGATGATGATCAGAGTCCATAATGTTCAGCAGATTTTACAGATGATGACAAAGACATCTGTGGTGATGAAAGTGGTTGGGACTGTGAGGCAGACATAGCCATGAATGGCATTTTTGACACAGACATTCAGTCTGACCCCAAATTCATAATATTTCAATCAAGTGTAAACTTTTAATGTTGTGTCATTGCCCAGAGTGTGGATATATTGGGATTAACGTAACCAAACAATGTGCAGGAAGCATGCCTATATAAACAATACACTGTAATTCATGCTCAAAATGTACAGTGTGGCATAGATGGCCATACATCAGATGAATTCCACCTAATAAGATGCTGTTATCCTCAGGTAATCTGTTTGCTGGATCAACAGCGAGTGAAGTACTCCCAGTTCTACATCATACGGGTTTACAGGCGGTGACCCAAGATATAGGTGAATCAATAAGAGCGAGTTAATTTGGGTGACATCAAAACAGCGATTGTAAAATGGGCTATGTGTACTTAATAGCCCATGGGAAGGATAGCGAGACTGTGTGTGTAGGGAGGGGGAGTTATGTAATATGCGGGGGTACACTGGGTGAGTCAGTCCTGAGCTGGCCATCTGGTGTAGTGGTTAGAGATACTGCCTGTGTCTCTGATGGACCCAGATTTGGGACTAGCTATAGGTTTTGTTTTTTTATTGTTGTGCCGACTTTAGCCCCCCTCCCAAGTTTCCCCCTTTCCCCATTGTCATGCCCCCCCCCGGAGTTAATTATATTAAAGATGGGGGGTGGGGTGCAAGGTACTGTACAGCTGCTGAGAGTGAGTCGTGGATTGTGGAGGTTGGCATTGTGCATCTCGTTCTTTTGACTCTCGGCAATAAGTACTCGCCATTATATTGAGCGCCGTTTTTGCTGGCGCTGTTATCACATGGTAGTACCTTGCAGACTTATTCATCCCACAACTTTTTCTGGTGCCAGTCAAAGATACTAATGCCAGTTATCTGTAACACCTGGAAAAATAAGCAGTATGTGTGTAGGTTGTGCCCTGTTGGTGAACCTATATCAGTGTGTCACTTTGTGGATGTTTATTGATCATTGCATACTGTGTAGTTGACCAAGGGTCTACAGTAAAAAAAAAATTGTCATAATAATGAATATTATAAAAAGGGTCTCAGAAATGCAGCATTCTGATTGGGTGTTAGGATTTCAACATCCTTAAATGAATCTCTGTTATGCTGTCATGTACAGCCAGATCACCATGGCACATTCATTCTTCCTGTCAGCATTCCATCTGTTAGCACTTCAGAATGGCTGGCACAATTTCATCCTGAACCAGCATTCTTAAAGAGCAGCTGTCATGTACCTCAGTGTTGTTAATCCTCTTGTACTTGGGTAGCGGACCCTCCAACTAGGTTATTTAGCAGAAGACCACATTGAAACTGGTATTATGGAAGTTTACTTATTCATTTATTTGTTAAGTTCCCTCACCCCCGATGGAGCGTCCTCATCACTGCACAGCTGGCTCATAAACCTACTGCAGCTTTCAAGGTTCTACCAGTTCTCTCACCCCCATGGAGTGTTCTCATCACCACACGGCTGGCTCAGGAACCTACTGCAGCTTACAAGGCTCTACCAGTTCCCTCACCCCCGTCGGAGCATCCTCATCACCACACGGCTGACTTAGGAAACTACCGCAGTTTACAAAGTTCTACCAGTTCCCTCATCCCCCACAGAGCATCCTCATCACTGCACGGCTGGCTCAGGAACCTACTGCAGCTTACAAGGCTCTACCAGTTCCCTCACCCCCGTCAGAGCATTCTCATCATCACACGGATGACTTAGGAAACTACTGCAGCTTACAAGGTTCTACCAGTTCCCTCATCCCCCATGAAGCATCTTCATCATCACATGGCCAACTCAGGAACCTACTGCAGCTTACAAGGTTCTACCAGTTCCCCCCAAGGGAGCATCCTCATCACCGCACGGCCAGCTCAGGAACCTACTGCAGCTTACATGGTATCTTCAAAATCAGCAACTTCTCCTTTCATGCAGAGAGCAACAGACTAGGCTGTGTTTGGACATTTTTTGAGCCTTAATTAAATTCTGTTGACGTAGACTCACTGATTGTTTTTGCCTTACATTGATTTACTGCATTTTAAGCCGTATTCAGTAGAGTTTGCTTGATTACTGCAGTTGTAGATGAATGAATCTAGCCCTTTATTTGTTTGCTGTTTAGCTTCATTGCCTCAGAGTTTTGTAGTGATTACCTTTGTTTTACTTGCTGATCTGCTTCTACTCCGAATTAACCTCTTTCCCTATCCATTGCTTCTCCCACTCGCTCCACTGTCAGTCTCTGTGCATGTGCAGGTCTATCCTTCCCCCATCTCCTTTGTTCCATCTCCTGCCCTGTGTCTATCCTCTTTTGTTTCAGCCTGACCCTTTTCCAGGCTCTACCAGTTCCCTCACCCGCCACGGAACATCCTCATCACCGCACAGCTGGCTTAGGAACCTACTGCAGCTTACAAGTTACCTTCAAAATCAGCATCTTCTCCTTTCGTGCAGAGATCAGCAGACTGGGCTGTGTTAGCCTGTTGATGCTACACGTCGACTGCCCCTCCCACCCTGGTCTGTCCCCTAATTTATAGTTTAACCCCTATCACGTGACCCTCATCTGACCCCTATCACATGACCCCTGTCCCAGAAACTCTCTCTCTCTCCCCCCACTTTTCCATCCACAGCTTATTTTATCCATCCACAATGTGTCACTATGCTCCCTGACACTCCCTGCAGCAACTTCTCTACCTCCACCATCCTTTTCATTCCCTCCACTAGGAGTCAGTGTTGTGCAACCCCATTTCCCACTTTTGTGCCTCTCTCTTGACCTCACCTTTTCACTCTCTTTTCCTCATCCCCTCTGTCCCCACCCCCGCACCTGCTACCTGTCCTCTCCTGGTCTCGAGCCTCTGACCTTCTACACCTAAGGCTGCATCGCTAACCACTACACCACCACAGCCTCCTTGCTTTATCATACTTTGTCTTTCTTACTCTCCATCTGCTTCCTCCTTCCTACTCCTCTCCTTTCTCACCTCCCTCCCTGCACCTCTTCCCACCCAAGCTATGTCAGCACATATCATCTGCTCTTTTCTTCCCCTACTCATCTTCTTTACTCTTTCCCTCTGCTCTTACCCCACCACACCTGTCTAATCTGTCCTCTCTTCCTCTGTTGTGCATGTCTCTCAGGGCACACTACCCCCAAATACAAACTCTCAACTTATAATATCCCTCTGCCCCCCTCATCCAACATACCCTGCCTCCCCCATTGTTTATTCCCCCTTCTTCATTCATTCCCCCACCCCCAAGACAAATGCGCCACCCCAGAGCAAAAGTTTCCTGTCTAAGTCCCTGAATCACTACATCTGTAGAGTAGCCCTGCTTCTTCTTCTTATAACCAGCAACATTCACCCTAACCCTGGTCCCCCTCTGCACCCTCAACCCCATAATGTCTAACACAGCCACCTTACGATTGCCTCTATTAACATTGGAAGTTTACTGCCCAAACTCAATGACCTGCTCATCTGAGTCAAGCTTCAGTTCCCTGATGTTCTTGCCCTCAGTGAAACTTGACTCTCACCAAAAGTCCCTGACTCCACTGTCTCATTCCCTGGCTATGTCCTGTTTAGACTAGACCAAATTGGTAAACGAGGTGGAGGTTGTGCAATCTACCTCAAAGATACCCTGAAAGGACAAGCCCTCCCACCTGTAAGTACTGTTAACAACTCCCAAACCCTAGCTATTAAAATCAACCTTGGACAGCAGGGAAAAACTCTAACTGTCTTGTCCATCTACATCCCACCTTGTGACCAATCTGTGGGCCTGAAAATGGTAGTTGACTACCTTGACAACCTCCACCTCCATTCAGAGACAATAGTCCTAGGTGATTGCAACACCAACTGGCCCGTGCAGGATGCTGAACCATACAAAGATGCCCTTGCGGCCACAGGCCTCACCCAGATGGTACCCTCTCCCACTAGGATCAATCATAAGACTGGTAGCAGCTCCCTACTAGACTGGATACTGACCACCCATCCTAACAGAATCACAAACATCTCTGTCCTTCCTGACTCGCTAAGCTATCACTCGCCTGTTCTCTGCTATTGGGTCAACCAAATACCTTAAACCTCAGCCCAAAATCACATACCAGTGTGTACTGAAAAGGGGAAAACTTGAACAGCTACAAGTCTTTCTGGCCCACTGTGACTGGTCCCCCTTGACACATTCAGTAACATTGATGATGCACTCAGCTACTTCATCTCACTGTTTAACTCTGCATGTGATTTGTTTGCTCTGCATCAAAAACAGAAACTCCATGGTACCTTGAACCCCTGGGTCACTCCAACACTGCTTAGCATGATGTTGCATAGGGACCGTCTCTGGCATTGGGCACAGACTTCCATGTCCCCAGCTGACATGCAACAGTGAAGGGTGACCAGAAATATGTGCACTTGAAAGATACGCAGAGCCAAGCAAAACTACTTCAAAAGTGAGCTTTCCAACTGTTGGGGAAACAGCTGAGAGTTCTGGAATAACATAAAGGAGCTTATTGGCAAACTGAACAAAACACCCCCCTCGACAATTGAAATTAATGGTACTTTAAACTGGCCCGCATTAGAAGGAAATGGACACATTGAAAATACATTTATTAAATCAATAACAAATCAAACTTTAGAACAAATAGCAACAGAAGGAACCAAGGAAGGAAATATACTTGATATCATTCTAACAAACATGGAAGAAAGAACATCAACACCTGTAGTAATTGAACCGCCCGGTGACAGTGACCACAACATGGTGACACTAAAGGTCAGTATAAATAGCAACTATGTTACGGGAGTTACTATAGTCAAAGATTTTTCAAAAGCTAATTATAGACTAATTATTGAATATGTAGCTTCCTGGGACTGGGCAACTGACCTTCATGGTCTCAAACTTCATCAGATATGGGACAACATATGGATTAAGATAAAACATTGTTTAGATACATGGGTGCCTACTAGATTGAAATACATCAGTGGTTACAGAATCCCACTGTGGTAGAACAAAAGCATAAAGAGGGTAATAAACATGAAAAATAAACTATTAAAAATTTAAGAACAATCCAACACCAGATACTTAGAATTCATACAAGAAAAAAACAAATAAGGTTAAATTTAATATAAGAAAAGTCAAGAAGAATTTTGAACTTAACATTGCTACTGATACTTTGGATAATAAAAAGGAATTCTATAATTACATAGCTTCACTTAGAGGCAACCATTCAGTTGTAGGGCCAATAGATACTAGAAAGGGAACACAGAGTGACGCGATTGTCATGGCAACTGAGTTTAATGATTATTTTCTTAGTGTTTTTACACCCAAAGAAACTTCAGTTGAAGTAATACTAAATGTACAAGTATCACCACCCTCTCCTTTTACCGAAGAGGAAGTGCAGCGTGTTCTCTTAAATCCAAAAACTCACTTGTCATTAGGATCTGATGAAGTCCGCCTGAGATTCTTCAAAGAAATAATTAATGTCATGTATGGTCCTCTAACTATACTGTTTAATGCCTCATTAAACAAGCATTTGTCAATGCCGAATGTTTGCTTGCTGGCATCGGCAGTGGTATTGTAGAAGTTACAGAGCTGCGTAATAGGAATGGCAGTGAAGTATTGAACTGAAGCCAACCCCACCACCACCCTGCAGAGAGTGACAGGCATTGGGGTGTGCCTTTGGGTTGTCAGGCATAATGGCCACGCCATTTCACCACACCCCACCCTGCAGACACTGACAAGTGTCACGGTGTTCCTTGGGGTCTTTGGCCCTTATGCGCACCCCATTTCATTAGGAAATACGGTGACATGGGTTGCGATATAGGAGAATGGGGTGAACTTTGGGGCTGAAGAGTCCAAGGCATACCTTGATGCCTCCACTGGCTGCAGGATGTGGAATGGTATGAGCATTACAGGCAAGAATCCCAAGTCACACTCCTGATGCCTGTCATTCTCTACAGGGTTGGGCGTTATGGTTGGAAACCTAATACCTCAGGCATTCGTTGGTATTTTCACTCCAAATTTTCAACATGTTTTTTTTTGTGACCCCACCTCATGAACAGGGGGAATATCAGTTTGTTAGCCGAAAGCTGCTTATGCACAGTGACTATGGCATTTAGCACCACAGGTGCAAAAACATTCCGAACAGGATGTAAAAAATGACAGCTGTACTGTTCATGGGGAGGTGTAAAAAATGGCAATGTTGCAAATCTGCAGTAAAAATATTTAAAAATGGTGAAGTCACGAGCGTACATAGAAACTGTGCAACGCACACCCGTAATTTAATTAGGTTGGGGATTTTTTACAGCAGATTGTCAACTCAGGCATTTTGGTGCCTCCGATCATGAACAGTGTCACTGTGATTTTCTTTATCTGTGCCGAACAATGATTTCCCACAGCTACTTAATGATCTCTGCGCTGAAAGTGTGAAAACACACTTCAGCCATGTTGTGAAAAATGACAGCTGTACTGTTCATAAGGAAGTGTGGAAAAATGCCACTGGTGAAAATCTGGACTGAAAATATTACAAAGTCATGAACTTACGAGGGTGCGTGGAAACTGCGCAATGCTCACTCATAACACAGTCATTTTATGGACTTTTGTCACCAAATTTTCAACATAGCCATTTTAAGACCTCTGCTCATGAACAGTGTAACTGTGATTTTCTTAATCTGTCCTAAACATTGCTTTCGCACACCAACAGCACCATTGTGCGCTACATGTGCGAATACACATTTTGGGCAACGTATGAAAAATGGCAGCTGTACTGTTCATAAGGAAGTGTAATAAAATGGCAATGTTGAAAATCTGGAGTGAAAATATTAAATTTGCAAACTTACGAGCATGCATAGGAACTGTGCAACGCACGCTCGTAAAACAGTCATTTTTAGGATTTTTTTCACTAGATTTTCAACATAGCCATTTTAAGACCTCTGCTCATGAACAGTGTCACTGTGATTTTCTTAATTTGTCCTGTACATTGATTTCACAAACCGACTGCGCCATTGTGCGCTACATGGGCGGAAACACATTTTGGGTGAGATGTGAAAAAATGACAGCTGCACTACTCATAAGAAGGCATGGTAAAATGGCAATGTTGAAAATCTGGAGTGAAAATATTGAAAATTCACGAACTTATGAGCCTGCGTAGGAACTGCGCAACGCGCGCTTGTAAAACAGTCATATTTTGGAATTTTTGCACCAAATTTTCAACATGGGGTTTTTGGGACCCCTTCTCATGAATAATGACACTGTCAAGGTGTTATTCGGGCCCAAAAGGTGATTTTGCACAGTGACTGCGAAATCACCCTTCGGGCCCGAATAACGCCATGACAGTGACATCATTCATGAGAAGGGGTCCCAAAAAACCTATGTTGAAAAATTTAGTTCATTCAAAAATGCCTGAGATATGCAACAAAGTTGAAAAAACCCTATCTAGCCCATGATACAGCTTACCGGCATTTCCTCAGTTCGCGGTCGGCTTTGAAGAGTGCAGACGTGTTCCCGGTCCACCGATGATCGTCGCGCCGAGCTCGGAGTAAGTATAGGGTAAGAAATTGTGGGGAGGCAGAATTGCACAGTGGTTGGGATGCGGGTTGTGGAGAGGGGCAGGAAGACTGCGTGGGACCGTTTTTCTTTACAGGGATTAAAAAAAAAAAGAGGCGGGACATTTGCCACGCTGGGTGGGCTCCCAGCATGGCATAAGGACGGCTGGGGGGGCCATATGATCAGTTGCCACGCTGGGTGGGCTCCCAGCATGGCACCCAGTACTCGGGGGGTGAGGACAGTGGAGCCAATGTGGGATTAGGCACCCCGTCGGCTATTCTATGAGTTGCCACGCTGGGTGGGCACCCAGCATGGCATGTGGAAAGCTTTGGGGATAGTGCAGCACAAGCTGACGGGAGTTAGGCACCCCATTGGCTATCGTGTGCGGGGGGGGAGGGCAGCACGCAGTATGCGTGCGTGCGTTTCTGTGTGTGTGTTGGGGGAGCTGCGCATGAGCAGGCTATATCTTAGTTTATTGTTCTAGGAATTACTACCTTTGAGCCAGAGGCTCTTTTACAAAGGTTCCACGTCAATTAGGTACAGTACAAAAGGTTACATAGATAACACAACAATTTGTGTTGTGTCAAGAGCAAGAAAACATATACAAATACATATCAAATAATTTGTGCAAAAGGACATGAGATATGCTCACTGAAGTGTAGCTCCCCCTTTCAACTGTTTGCCACTGCATTTTGGAGCTTGTCATAGACAGCTCCAGCATGCATTGGCGGACAGGGACCGCGCCTGCCAACACACTGACTGAATTGGAAGAGGGGGTGACACACCTCCGAAATCTCGGATGATGGCACTATGTTTCTTGCACATGCGTGCAAGCAAACATAAAAAAGGGGAAATGATTCCAGCATAGAATGAGGCATTAGTTACCCTGATCTACAAGCAGGAAATACGAGAGATGTATCAAACTGCAGCTCTGTCAGTCTAACATCAGTTGTGGGTAAACTGTTAGACTACTACTAACTCAGATAGAGACCCATATTTTCCAAAACAATTTATTGGACATAACACAACATGGTTTCTTCCCTGGAAGATATTGTATAACCAATCTCTTAAATTTCTTTGAAAATGTCACTGCATCTCTCGACTCAGGTCTATCTGTGGATATCATCTTTCTCGATTTCTCTAAAGCTTTTGATAAAATCTCCCACCAAGTTCTGATAGATGAAATAAATTAAAATACCACCTGAACATTATAAACTGGGTTATATCATGGCTGCATAACAGATGCCAATGAGTTGTAAGTAGGGGACATGGTTCACAACAGGGACAAGTCACAAGGGGGGTCCCACAGGGCTCTGTTTTGGGCCCTGTTCTATTCAATATTTTGACTTCATCGATGCAAACATCCACCAACATCTGGATGTCAAAATATACAGATGACTGCAAGCTGGGACGTATAGTTAATAACAAACAAACTGCAAAGGCCTTCCAAGAAGAACTAAACCTACTTGGGACATGGGTTTTCAACAATAAGGTGTTTTTCAATGAGCAAAAGTGTAGGGCACAACAACCAGAAGTATGCTTATAAACTTAATAATATTCAACTACTAGTAACTACAAATGAAAAATGGGAGTTGTAGTGAGTAACAAACTTACCTTTGACACCCACACACTAACAATGGTTAAAAAATGCCAATGCATCGTTGGTTATATTTAAAAATATATAAAGATCAGAGAACCAAATGTCATAATCCCATTATTCACCAGCCTGATTAGACCTCACCTGGATTATTGTTCTCCCTTCTGTGCACCCACAACAATAAAGGGAAAAAAAATAATAGAAGGCGTCCAAAGGACAATCTCCCCAAAAAATTAAACATATGAGTAACATAGAATACAGTGAAAGGCTTATACAACTTGACCTTTATTCCATTTAATACAGACAATTTCACGGAGACCTGTGCTTAACACATAAGGCAATGCACAACCCATTGCTTATGGAAACACTAGGATTGGTAAAGAATTGTTCTACTCTGCATACAAGAACACATAATTTCAAATTAAAAGGAGACACCTGCTGAACCCATAAGAGAAGCCAATGGTTCATGCAATGTGTTGTAGCCCCATGGAATGCACTCCCAGCATCAGTTGTAGAAAGTAAAACTATGGACCAATTTAAAAAAATATTTGACCAGTTCATGGGTAATAAGAAAACAGCTTACCCCTAAATTCAACTATAATCCACCTTTACAGGTGGCACGCTCTCAAAAGGCAATTGCCTCCTGAGCCCGTAAAACTCTATGAAACTATGAAACTCATTCAAGACCATGACCTGATATCAGATTCTTTTAATACTGCATTCACGGACCTGAGGGGTATACTCCCCTCTGATTTTTCTCTGTCTGACCTCCCAATGAATATTGTCAACTCCACCCCTCCCAATAACACACCACCCTCTTACTTCAGGAGAGTTTCCCTTGCTGAATCCAGGCTATACCTTCTTAAGGTTCTTGGTAAAACCAGATTCAGTGGTGACAACCTTGAACTAAAACTCCTCCGCTTCTCCTTAGATGACTTTCTCCTACCTCTGAGACAGTTCCTTCACCTTTGGAAAGCTGCCATTGTAACATCTGTACATAAAAATGGAGACAGATCCCAACTTTCTAAGTACCACCCTATATCAATCCTCCCTCCACTCTCTAAAGCACTTGAACATATCGTTTCTGACCAACTGTCAGAATACTTGGAAAAATACAGCATCCAATGTCCCCAGCAGCATGGTTTCCATAAATCACACAGCACAACCACCGCCCTCCTTCAGTTCACCAATCACATCCTCAAGATGCTTGACCGTGGTCACTTACTTGGTGCCATATGTGGTGCCTTTTAACGCAACATGGAATAAACCGAGAAGAAATGTCCTTCAGAATAGTTTAGCTCCATTAAATCTAAATCAAAATATTGCTTTCTCCACAAGGAAAACTTGCATCTTGAATGAGGAGAACATTCTGAACTTTCTTTTTACCTCAGAGGGAATCCAGGTAACATCTATGGGAAAGAAGCAAGCTATTTTTGGGGACCACTGCTCTATCGTTTGTTCATGGGGGAGAGACTGGTCTTAGGAAAAGCTTAAAAAATGTGATAACTAGAACAGTAACGTGTTATAATTTAAACAAATATTGTAAAGAAGCATTTTTGTATACATTAAGAAATGTTAGATGGGACAGGTTGTTTCTAATACCCGAACTGGACTGGGCTGTAGAATTCACCTTATTGTTCATCCAGGTATGTAATGAAATTGCCCCCTTTAAAAATAGTGTAAATAGAAAAACTAATGTCCTGTGGATTTCAGATAAAATAAAATAAAATATATGATATAAAAATAAATTATGGAGAAAAGCAAATAAAACTTTGGACACAAAGGATTGGGAGAAATATAAAAAGAGTGAAATACACTTAAAACTAAATTAGATTATAGAAAAAATCTTATTTCAAATCCAAGGCTGAAAAAAGTACAGACCCAAGAAAATACTGAAATCTGATACAGTCTTTTCAAAATCCAGTGGTAAATAAACAGCCCATCCAAATTAGGGATAATGATACATTACTGTCATCTTTAGGCTCAGCTGAGAGGTTAAATCAATATTTTACCACACTCCCTGATATACAAATACCACATGGAAATTATGTGGGGTGTGGTTCAAGGGAGCACTGGCCCCTAAATGGGAAAAAATTTAGATTCAGAGTCATTACCTGTAGAGAGGTAAAGGATGAATTAAGGAAACTTAAAATAAATAAAGCCTCTGGGCTTGTTCAGATTGAAAACAGGTTCCTAAAAGATTCCCTCGAAGTAATAGCCCCATATTAACAAGGCTTTTAAATTGGAGTTTGCTAAATAATAAGTTTCTGACCATGTGAAAATGGGCAAAAGTTATTCCGATATATAAAGGTGGTTTCCCTGTAGAGCCAACAAATGACAGGCTAATTTCACTTTTGTCTGGGGTGTCGAAGGTCTTGGATAGACTGGTCCAGAAGCAGTTGAGCAACTATTTGGAAGAAAATTCTCTCCTGTCCTGTTACCAGTCTGGTTTTCAAAAGGGCCACTCCATGGACACCTCGCTCACCGACCTGGTTGACATCATTGGCGCCCATTTAAATGGGGGTGGGTCGGTGGGTGTGGTGTTCGTGAATCTCTCCAAGGCCTTTGACACCATAGATCATAACATCTTGTACAAAAGAATGTTGAGCCTGGGGATAGATAATGAAACTCTTCCCTGGTTTCAGTCATATTTAACTGAAAGGGTGCAGCAAGTCTGGATTGGAGATGTTCTCTCAAATCCAGGGGCTATCAAAAGAGGAGTCCCACAAGGCTCAATTGTAGGCCCTTTATTATTCATAATGTATGTAAACGAGTTACCTAAGGTAGTTGAATATTCTGCTTTGAGGATGTATGCAGACGACACTGTTTTGTTGGTTGGAGGGAAAACAAACCAGGAAATTGAGGAACATCTTCAAAAGACTTTAGTAGTTTGGAAATCTGGTTGAGGCAATCAAAGCTTGCTTTAAATAATAAAAAACAAATACTATGATATTCTCAACTAAAGGGAAATATAATATTGATCAGTATAAATTATCTATAAAAACAGTTAAAAATGAAATACTAACACAGGTTGAATCTTACAGGTACCTGGGGGTTTATATGGATCAAAATTTAAAATGTGATGTACATATTAAGAACTTGGTAAGTAAAACAAATAACAAGTTGGGAGCTTTTCAGCGGTCTAAATTTTGTTTAAACCAGAAAATGAGAGGGTATGTTATAAACCAACTGATTATTCATTGCATTGATTATGGAAGTCATGTATATGGCATGGCTAATAAAACGGAATTGAGATCTATTAAAGTACTATACAACAACTTGGCTAAATTTGTACTAAACTGTGGATATCATTCTCATCATTATGATATGTATATGTTACTTCAATGGCCACATTTAGAGCAAAAAAGGGATAAAAAATGGATTAGACAAATCCATGGGGTGGTCCATAGACAATCCCCCAGATACCTGGTAGATACATTGTCTCATATTATCTGTAAACATCAACATAGACTCAGAAGAAATGGGAATACATTTTTCATACCTAAACCAAGTAACATTTGGAAAAATGACTTTTGGTTCAAATGTAGTTAAGTTGTGGGCTCCTATAGATGATGAAAAGAAAAAAATTCAACAATTTAAACACCTTGTGAATGTCATTGGATACGATTTGAAAGTGAAGTGTATGTGTAATGATTGGAGTGTTTTGACCTATCCATGAATAGATAACAGAATAAATGACTGTAGTATGTGTTTTGTAAAGTCAGGATGTAGATGTATTTTAAATAAGTTTGTAGATATAAATGTATTCTGTATTTTGGATTGTTGATGAATCCTCAAGTGATTGCATAAAGGTTACTGGGGGATATTTACTTAAACTGATAAGTTATTGTTATTATACTTGTTGTTTAGTGTGTCATTTATGTTATTGTGTAATTGTGTAATGACATTTGCCACAGGTCCATCTTGAAAATGTTTTTTTTCCTAATGATGTATTACTATTGCTACCTGTATAAAAATAAACTTTTACCTATCATATACACAGACTTCACAAAAGCATTTGATGCCATCAACCACCAGCTCCTACTCAACTCCAACCCTGCCCCCGGCCTCTCCCAAGAGGTCATAAGCTGGCTTGGCAGCTACCTTGATGGCCGATCACAGCATGTTAGAATATTTGACCCACTATCGCACACCCTTTCTGTTTGCTCTAGAATCCCTCAGGGCTCTATATTGGGTCCACTCTTATTTAGTCTCTTCAACAGTAACCTCCCTAAGGCCTACATCAGCCACATGATTCTCTGCATTGACAATATGGTCATTTTCTCCTCCCATGCCGATCTACTTTCAGTCACTGCTGACCTGCAATCCAGCTTCTCCTCGGTCGAGTCATGGTGTCTTAAACATAGACTTCTATTGAATTATCAAAAAACAATGCCATGCTGTTCTCTGACACCCACAATAAGTCTAGCTCTGCTAATCTCTCAATCCACAGCAAACAAAACCTTCCTCTCGACCAAGTCAGTGACTTTAAATACTTAGGTGTCACTCTTGACTGCTCACTTACTTACCACCTTCATACCAACCACATTGCTAAGGTGATCAACACCAGACTTGGAGTTCTTTATCACCACCACCATTGTCTTACCCTCGAGGCTTTATGCACTGCAGTTTCAAACTCAGTCCTGTCCATTATGGATTATGGGCTTGTTGTCTATGGGTCTGCCACAGTCTCCACCCTAAGTCAGACCAGGGTGGCACTCAATTACTGCTGTTGGCTTATCACTGGAGTGCACAAGTGTACCCACACTTGCAACCTCTATACTCAATCTGGCTGGCTACAACTTATGGGAAGAATCATGTACCAAACCTGCCTCCTCGCAAAAAAGATCTTCCTTAACCTCACCCCCCCAGCTGTTCATGCATTGCTGCAGCCTGTCTCCCATACGCGCCCGACTTGTAGCTCATCCAAGCAATCCTACCTCATCCCTCTCTGTCGCACCTCCCTTGCCCAGCACTCATTTAGCTTCAGAGCTCCCACCTGGCTAAATGCCCTCCTGTCAGAGGTAGCTTCTGAGCTTAAACTTGGCCCTTTCAAATCCAAACTGTGCCATTACCTCTCCACCCTTAACCATTGTGACTGCATCTGTTAATCTCTTATTCCCCCCTCCTACACTCTGTACCCCCTTCCCTTATCCAGGCCCTGTCTTGCCTCCCCTTTTCCCATTCCATACTCACTACCTGCTCCTTTGACCCCATCTTCTCTCCACTCCCCCTTCCCTTTCTTCTGCCCCCTGCCTGTTCCCCCTCCATGCTTTGTGCTCCATTTCCTCCTCTCTTTGCCCTTCCTTCCTCTTCCCCTTCTCCCTTTCCCTCTTTCTCCACTCCTTCTATCTTTGACAAGGCCTACCTGGCTGCTCCACCTTCCTAACCTTAACTGATACTACGTAATTAATTTTTAACTCTTATTTTTTTCCCATTGTATACCTTTGTATTAATTGTGATTCACTGAGCTAAACTTTATGCTATTGTCTGTTGTACTTTGTAGTGTGCCCTTGTCTGATGTATTTTCTGATGTGGAACCTTTGTAAATGAGCCCTCAGCTCAAAGGTACTGTAATCTTAGACATCAGTCAATCAATCAATAAATACATAAATAAAACTTAAGTTGAAGCAGGACCATGCTGATGTTAGTAGCCAGGTGGTATGCGTGCATCAGATGCTGCATGCTGTGACATCAGGTAAGGAACAAGCACAGCCTGAAAGTAGAGGAGCTGCATGGTGAATATGACATCTTGATAACTAACTAAAACGAGTTCACCATTTCAATTCCTGATGTCTGAGTTGTCCAGTCACCGTGACGACTCTGATAACAGTGATACAAACTTTTTTTCTTTAGGACAAAGACACAAAAAGCTGCAGTACACTACACAATATCTGCACTACCACATGGCACACATATAAAATGACTCTATACCAGTCAGCACATAGGCTGAAATGAACCAATTATCTACAGTATGACATGTGGTCAATATACCTTGATAGGCAGGGTGCCCAAACTAAGTACATAATTATTTTAATACAATGTTATCAGTCTGAAACTAATGAACTACATAGCTCTATTTCTATGATGGGCTGCACAAAGATGACTATGCAGCTGTCAAATTGTCTGACTTCAAGCAACTATCTATAACATGTGCTGTCTGCACTTCTCGGGGAGAGGGATGCAAAACGAGCATATAAAGAGACTAGTTGTCAGTATTAAAATGGGCCAGAGTAATAAATGAATATTGGGGGGACACCAGTTGGACAGAAGGTTCAGAGTATGCATTTTATTGTTCATAGAGGATACACTAGGGTGTGATAAACTGCTTATTTGCTAGGGACTGCCATCATTCTATTTCTGAAAAGTACCTACAGATGACCGCAAGAGTTGGAGGGTATCCTTAAGGAGCCTTAGCACAAATTGCCTGGAACAGAAGGCAGCCCAGCAAAGCTTGCAATGGGCTGGGAAAGGGGAGAACATAAGCCACCTGGCAAAACAAAAGATCAGGAGAGCTGAATTCTATTTATTTCTTACAGACATACTGTAAAACTGTATTTCAGCTGGAGGACTTGCACCAATTGGTGATAACACAAGTGGACAAAGTTTTGCACTCCAGTGGTAGCTCCTCCAGCAGGAGGGAAAACCCTCCAAGCACCAAGAGGTCCATTTCTGTGTGTGATCCGCCTACTCAGCACTAGGTAGGGGGTGACATGTGCCTGCAGTTGGTTCTTGTTTACTTGTTTCATCCCCCAGGTTTTTATAATTGAGAGCTGCATAGTTATGAGTCAAGTGTTAACATTTTTATTGACCATGTTCTTTGACTCCAGTGTCGATGGTGTTATTATGTGTTTTGTGCGGTATGCGTATAAAGGGTGTACAACACATAAAAATGTAAATCCTGAGGTCGCTGAATGGACTAAGGGAGGAGCCTTTGAGAGAGGTACAATTCTGCTGCCTATGCAGGAGGCAGCACCACATAAACACCCACCAAGAGGGGTGGTATCATTAAAGTACGTAGCTCCTAGCAAAGCTAACTTGAGGTTTGAGTGGTTAAAGATAAACATATTTTGGATGGAACGAGTACTTTTTAACCAGCCAGGATAAAGAGATTAGTTAAAATAAAAGCCACAGAAAAATGGCAACACAGTAAAAAAGTTAATTAGTGTAAATGATGTTTCTATCAGGAGCGCCACAAAAACAAAACTGCAGCTATCACATTTGTAGAGTTCAAGAAGCTCTAACTCTGCAAATCTTGAAGGAGAGGCTGGTTTCCCTCCTGGAGGCTAATGGGCTGTAGGACAGCAGGCAGAATGGATTTGTTTCAGGCGGATCCTGCCAGAGTAACCTGGTGGAGTACTATGATTGGGTAACCAGGCAATTGGACAGGGGTCATGCAGTGAATGTCCTGTATCTGGACTTCAGCAAGGCATTCTATTCGGTGTCACATGGGAGGCTAGGTAATAAGCTGGAGGGAACAGGGGCTGGGGCAAAGCTGGTGGGATGGGTAGTAAACTGGCTGCAAGGGAGACATCAGAGAGTGGTGGTGGGAGGGGAACTCTTATCGGCCAGGGCAGTGATAAGTGAGGTGCCACAAGGATCTCTTCTGGGATTGGTGTTATTTGGGATCTTCATAGCAGGCATTTCAATAGGCATCAAGAGCAAGATCAGTCTGTTTGCAGATGACACCAAGATGGGAGTGGCAGTGGATGGCCTAGTGTAAGGAGGAAAGGACTCCATCATCAGGTTCTTGTTAGAGATAAACAAGTGGAAGGAATGACAGGCAATGGCAAATCATGTAATAAGCAAGATTTTTTTTAACTCTGTGTTTGCTCCACCAGTGGGGAACTCTCTCCGGCATACACTTACCACCAGAGCTCTACCTCCTGCCTGAAGCACTCTTCTCCTCACCCCAAACCACCCTTGCAGACCCCCCAGCTTTGCACCCTCCAAGGTAGGGCTGCCCTATCCTCCCAGGGTGCTCTATCTACAATCTAATTTGCCAGGTGGTTAGAGAGGAACATGAGGAGAGGTGCCCGGCCTTGGAGTGTGGCTTCCTGGGGTCTGTGGTGCCTTCACCTATCCCTATCATCAGGGATTTTCTATGTTATACCCTCCTTCCCCTGAGCCCGGATGTGCAATGATGTCTAGCGACATCCGCCGCAGCTCAGATACCCACTTCCTGAGCCCTGTGCATGGCAGTACCTCCGGCTTCCACCGGGGGCCACTGTGGGGCCGGGCTGACCCTAGGTTCCTCCCCAAGTGAGGAGAGCAGTCCTCTGGGTGCTCAATTCTCTCTCTCCCCTGCAGACCTCCGATAGCCCGAGCTTGTTCCCGAACCCAGGTCACCAGCATGGCGCGAGGTGTGGCATCCACGCCTCAACCCTCAGCACCACTGGACTGGCATAATAAATAAGTTTATTACAAAAACAGTTACAAACCTACAGTACAAGCACTGGGAGAAACAGGTGTTCCCAAATATCTAGGTATAGCAAATTCTCAGAGAACCCTTGTAAAACTATGCCTCTTATGGTGAGATAAGGAGAAAGGCATGATAGTTCTCATTGGCTGGAGCAAGTGGTACCACTACAGTACTGGATAGAAAATGTAGAGTCAGCAGAAAGAAAAGCATTACGTTATACAGGAAACGTAATGTTATAGTTAGAAAAAGAAGATACAGAATCATTCTAGCAGCTGCAAGGTCATTATGGTGCAAAAGCAGTGTCAGCGAAAATACATGTGAAAAAGAATACTTCTTAAAAAGGATATGATTAGGCCCAAAACACATATGCCTCATATAAGCAAATGCATGACAGTAAAACATAAGCAAAATTAATATTGCATATAAAATAAAGATATAACACTGTAAAATTAATGTATGCTATATAGTGCATAGAATTAGCAAGCATGATCCCTAGTACCCACGCTTGTACGGCGGGTACCCATTACTACACATTAGTGTAATACAGTAATATCACAGTAATGATAAAACATCTGTCATTGGAGTGTGCATGAGGGTGCAAGTGATATGAGACCCAGGCACAACGCTAGAGGGGTGGCAGGGGTTGCAAGACAATCTGGCAAAATTGTAGACCTGATAGGACACTTGGTAGCTGGGATTCGATGCTAAGAAATGCAAGGCGCTACATTTCGGAGCAAAGAACCCAAGAAGGAACTACCAGTTAAGGGGTATTCAGCTGGCCAAGATGGAGGAGGAGAAGGATCTAGGAGTAATCATTATGGGAGCAATGAACAACTCTGCGCAGTGCAGCTGCTAAGGCTAACAAGATGCTGGGATGTATTGCCAAAGACTTATCCTCCAAGAGGGGAAAGGGGATCCTCCCACTGTACAGGTCACTGGTTAGACCACACCTGGAGTACTGTGTGCAGTTCTGGTGGCTGTACCTGAGGAAAGACATTAGGTTACTGCAGGCAGTGCAGCACAGGGTAACAAAAATGATCCATGGGTTAGAGGACTTGCTCTATGACAGTAGGCTGAGGGAGCTGAACATGTACCTCCTGGAGGAGAGGAGGGATGGGGGGACATGACTGAGACCTCAAATGCATTCAGGGGATAAATAGGATGGACATGGGAGGGCTTTTCCAGTTAAGGAAGGGGAGGGTCACGCAAGGGCACAATCTGAGATTGAAATGAGGAGACACTTTTTCACAGAGAGGGTGGTAGTAGGTTGGAACACATTACCAGAGGAAGTGGTATCCTGTAATATGGTGGGCTGCTTCAAATGGGGATGAGACAGGGTAAGGGGGAGGGTCACTGGAGTGGGTGGGGAGGGAGGGAGGAGGGGCAGCTGCAGTGTAATGGTTACTAGCCGCACATTTGAACAGACTCAATAGACCATAGGGCCTTTATCTGCTGGCAGATTTGTATGTTCATAAACCATCAGCAACATGTGTCTGTGCACTTCTGGGGGAGGAGAAACGAGTATCGACTTAAAGAATAGAGAGGGGTTATTTGAAACGAAATCCACAGTTAAACAACAAAACTGCAAGGAAACAGCTGAGTTTAAGTTAAACAAAGTTTTTTTTTTATGTGATCGCTATTACAGTTCTGAAACTCGATGTACATCCAAATACCACTAGCCGCTTGGTCCCTTTTGCATAGAGGATTCCCAACCTGATATCATGACACTATGCGAGTGGGGCTGGCAGGCTACAGACAGATGTGAACACACAACGTCATGGAGAAGCATAAAACTTAAAATTTTAGATATGATGTGGATACAAACTGGAACTTCACCACAGGGACGACATTATTAAGGCAGCTGGGACATGGAGCAGAAAGGTAATGCTAACAATGTCAGTTGCTTTTTAAACAGTTGGTGGAGGAACTATTTTATTTAACATGTTGACCCCACAGAGGAAAACATTCAAAAAGTACACTTTTAGCACTTTTCCTCTTGAATAATTTGTATAATGGCATTAATGCATTCCTAACAGTTAGAGTAACAGTCAGTTAATCACCCCCCAGTGGCAATATGGCTCACCTCGTGCCACTATTCACCACTGGGGGTTATTACCAGATTATTAAATCTAAATCCTGTTCATGCTTTATTTGGTCATCCCTCTGAAGACATGGTAAATCACAACATTTAAACATGTCTGTCACAAGTCAAAAATGTATCAGTTCATCTGTGCGATGAAGTTACCAGTGTGTTATTGCAGCACTGTAGTTTATTGACATTCTCTGGTATTTATTTAAATAGGATACATATCTGATATATTACATGAGGTGGGAAGAATTTGTCAGACTGTAAAACTCTGTGATGTGAATGCAAATAGTGTTGACACATTCAAAAGTATAAACAGGCTCGCAACCACTGTACTAAACAGATCCACCTGATGAAGAGCTCCTACTTCAAGAATGCCCTCTCCAACTCCTGGGGTGAAGGGAAATCCTTCTGGGACAACATAAAGAATATCATGGGTCAGCAGTCCAAATCCTCTCCTACAATAATGAATGTGGATGGAACCACCACATTAGACCCAGAGATCATTGCAAACACCCCAAATGATACCTTCACGGACCTTAGTGGTGTCCTCTCATCTGATTTATTTACTGATGCTGACCCTCCAATTTCTACTTCTACTACTGCCTCTTCAACCAAACCACCCTTCCATTTCAAACTGGTAAAGGCACATGAAGTCTATAAGTATGTAAAGAAGGCCATTTCTAAGTCCCGAGCAAGCAGCGACACTATTGACCTTAAACTTCTGTCCCTCGCTCTGGAGGAAGTACTGCTCCCCCTCACAAAAATTTTCAATCTCTCCCTCTGCTACAGCCAATTCCCTAGGAAATGGAAGGCTGCAGTTGTCATCCGTGCACAAAAGTGGTGATAAGTCACTGCCTGGTAACTATCGCCCGATATCAATACTACCACCTCTCTCTAAGGCCCTTGAACGCTTGGTGGCGGACCAACTTTCAGACCACCTGGAAAAGCACAACATCCTATGCACTCAGCAGCATGGATTTAGGAAAGGGCACAGCACATCGACCGCCCTACTTGAATTCTCAGGAGCAATCCACAATGCCATGGACAAAGGAAACCTAATTGGAGCAGTCTACATTGACTTAACCAAGGCATTTGATACAGTTCACCATGGCCTACTTATCAAACAACTTCTATCCCTAGGGCTCTCGCAGGGTCCTGGTGACTGGGTAAAAAATTACTTTGCTCAGCGCTCTCAATCTGTAAAAGTAGCTGGAGTTCTCTCAGACTCAAAACCAGTTCGCTCAGGAGTTCCCCAGGGATCCATCCTGGGCCCCCTCCTTTTCAGCCTTTTCCTAAACTCCCTCCCCAAATCCTGCCCTGAACAATTAATCCTCTATGCTGATGATGCCGTGATTCTTGCCACTCATAAAGATCCGAACCTCTTACGCCTCAACCTTCAGCATGCTTTTTCCAAGTTGAGATGTGGTTCCTTGAACATAAGCTGGTTCTAAACCACAAAAAACTAAATCCATGCTCTTCTAACCCAAGAAACAAGAAACGGCAAGTCCCACTCACCATTAATACATACCTGGGAAATACCTTGAACAAGTGCCAATTTTCAAATATCTTGAATCAACTTTGATCAAGGCCTAACCTTTGCAACTCACATTGATAGTACAGCAAAAACTATTAATCAGCGAATTGGGATTCTGTATCGGAACCGACAGCTTCTTACCCATTCTGCACTGAGGATTGCCATCCAATCTTCTATCATCTCAGTTGTTGACTATGGCTTAGTTATATATGGATCTGCCACTACTACAGCACTTAGTCGCATTACAACATCCCTAAATAAGGCCTGTCGGCTGCTCACTGGTGCATATCGACATACCCACACATGTGAACTCTATGCTGACTCAGGTTGGTTGCAACTCTCAAACCGGATAAAGTACCTTACCTGCCTGATGGCGAAAAAATCCACTCTGGGCCTCACTCCTCCCTGTATCCAAGACCTGTTATGCCCGAGCACTAGCACCCATTTTACCAGAAGATCAGAACACCAGCCTCTCCAAGTCCCCCGATGCCAGACTTCTCAGGGACAAAGATCATTTGCCTATTGTGCCCCCAGCTGGCTAAATGCCCTCAGCACTCATATTACTGCCTCCACCTCTCTAGGTATTTTCAAATCAAGGCTTTTCTCTCACCTTGCCACCTCCAGCCCTGTGACTGCCTTGATTAAACCTCCTATTTTCTCACTACCCACCCTGTTCCGTTATCTGACAAAGACATGTTTGGGAAACCTTTTCTCCTGCTATTGTCTGCTCCCACACCTTTCACTTAACCTTTCTGTTCTGGACTTTTTCCTATTTGTTTCTCCTAATCTGGCATGACCTCTTTCTTGTAATAATAATGTGATTATTGATATCTCATGTCCTTTTGCACAAGTGATTTAATATGTATTTGTATATGTTTTCTTGCTCTTGACACAACACAAATTGTTGTGTTATCTATGTAACCTTTTGTACTGTACCTAATTGACGTGGAACCTTTGTAAAAGAGCCTCTGGCTCAAAGGTAGTAATTCCTAGAACAATAAACTAAACTAAACTAAACTAAACCCTAGCTGACGCTCTATCTTCATTATTTGTTCACATGGAGAGGAGTGTAGCTGTAAACTAGCATATTTTATGCTTCAAAAAAACATGACACTCCAATGATAGGAACAGAACCGACGGGTAGACATGCCAACATGATCCTGATGAAAAGTGCTATAGACCAACACATTGGACCTTTAATATGAATCTGGATTGATAAATGAAACACTAGGCTGGATTTTCAAAGGCTTACACATGCCGCAGGTCCCAGGTGTGATGAACATATGGCGCACGGAGCTTGCAGTATTCTCCCGGATGGCGACTGGGATTTTCTGTCCTATGCGCTGATTGCCACAGTTTAGACCAGCTTTTTGCTGGTCAAGCTTGCATCAGTCCCAGGTACCCTTTTAATGTGACTTGCACCAAATATTTGTTGCAAGCTGATGTAAACTGGGAAAATTGTCATAAGTGTGCCCAATGTACTAAAATTGGGAGCAGTTCCATCAAAGGTGTTTGTCGGAGCTGCACCAAAAACTGGGTTTGTTGCAGGGCTTGGCGCAAGCACCGTGTCAGCCTTTGAAGATGCGGCCCATTGTCCCTTGGAAACTATCAGATACACATATAAAACATGTGAATATATGCATTTTTGCAAAGTATGTAAATGGTAGTCCAATGTATTGTTGTGCTACCAGTCATGTGTACGTGCACACATATACAGTGATATCATAGACATAATATGAACTCAGGCAGTTTGGCATCCACATGCTTAATGTTGACTGCATAAGCAATAGATCGAAATTAGACTGGGCTGTTTTTTTTACACTTTTATTTTGATACACAGTGTTGCAAATTTGCATAGATTTAAATAGTTCACAGAATGTGTAGTTACAAAGTATATTACTTCATCGCATGATACCCTGATGTGTCCATAACCTGCATGGTTTCTTAGAAGATGTATGGAAATGAAGAAGCGGTTCTGTAGAGTTGATAAAAATGCAGACAATTAACTTCAAAGTTTATCAAACTGCATACATCACCGATGGGTGAAATAAGGTTGTGAAGAGATGTTACAGAGCTTTACATACACAAAAATTGTTGGCAGTATTATTAGTATGGATACTGCAACTGTACCTGTCAGCTATAGTATTCAGTACTGGATAACAGACAGTAGCAGCATGTAACTATTATACGAGTGCATCAGTACCGATATAAGCTGTTTATAGTCACACAAGCAAATCAGATACAAGACTGGTGTACGGGAGGGTGGGAAATGTTCATTTCTGCTAATTACGACATATACAACACATTACATCACTGTACGCAGTTAATGAAAATAGCACTTTTTTTCTTATGAGGGCAATAAGTGGTTATTTGTTTTGATGGTGAGAAGCTGGAAACAAAGGCAAGTTACAAGATATTTTGATTATGTGCTCCAAAGTGACTAATATTGGCAGCTTCAACGTTAACAGATGAGCAAACAAACAACACTGCAGTCTGACAAAAAAAAACCTTATGAAGAGGGGGTCGGGCACTAGGCCATGGGGTGGGGCGAAAGAGCTGTAACCAGGGCCGTAGGGTGCATGCGTGCCTCCACGCGCATGCTCTCCTACTTCTGGTGCTCCACGGTTAAAACTGGAGGCAGAAACCGCCGGTGGCAGCAGGATGATGACCGACTTCCTGCAGGCTCCACTCCTGTGCCGGGCATAAGGTAGGCGCCAGATATTCCAGGGGATGGGGCTGGGGGGGTCAGTCGGAATGGGGCTGCCGACCGGAGGAGCAGAAAATATAGAAATAAAAAAAAATTATCAAAATGCACTGTAAGAAAAAGCTCATCAGACATTGTACATCGAGATTACTGAAACGGGACGAAAGAGGGGCTCTGTAAATATACATATAGTGTGGTTGCTTGTAAGTATTTATTTAAAAGTTTGTAACCAAGAAAAGGCACACAGAGCGAAGGCTCATTTCCAGGTGTGACCTGGGGGAAGGGAAATAAGGAGGAACAACTTACATAGCAAAATAAGAATGGAAATTATATATCAAAATATAGAATAGTGGATGGGTGACCATCCACAGTAAGGCTGTTTTCCACTGAGGGAGCTGATGACATAATAGAGACCTCAACAGCGAAACTTGAGAGGTCTTACTCTTTATGATGTCATCAACCCCTGAGGTGGAAACTGAGCCTAAGCTGTGGATGGTCACCTATCCACTGTTTCATATAGTATATGTTTTTTTTTTTTGTGTTTTGTTATTTTGCATTCTTTAGGTAGTTACTTGCTGTTGGTGCTGCTCCTGCTTGCTGTGGCTTCTCGCTCTCATTTGTGGCTGCACAATTTTTTTTAAAGGGGAAGTCTCCCATAGTTCCACACCAATATTTTCCCAGCTCCTTATGTGTAACTGTTGTGTGCCTCCTCCAGTTGCCAGCAGTCCTATTGCTGTCCAAATCTAGATTATAAATAAAAATATACAGCCCCCACAAGTTATCAATGTGTTTGTCCTCCATTTTACCATCATTGTTGCTGGAGGATGATGTCATCAGAGCAACAGATAATGATGCTGCACTAAATGCAGTTCCACCAGTAGACCAAACCCACAATGTTTGGTTCCCCACTTGAGTAATGGAGGAACCCTTTAAGTGCTGTGCACATCCTGAAGTGCAGGTCTAATAGGGACTAGGATCATATGAGTATGATGCAGCACTGATTTGAGGTATATACAGTGTTCATATAAGGAAGTACCTGTATGTGTTGTGTTACTGTTTCTGTTAGCAAAAACAGTTTACCAATAAATGACTCTGAGTACAAAAAGAGTTTTAAGTGGTATTATGCAACTGTTGTATTATGGTGTGTGTGTGTGTGTGTTAACATTCTCTGTTTTGATTGACACCAGCAATGAGAAACAATCTTGCAAATAGGCCCCTTTCCCTTTGTAACTAGGCAGTCAGTAATTGGATGGCTGCTGTAAGACAATAAAGAATTCAACTATGAGGAAAGCATCAGCTGCAGTATATGGAAGAAGGGTAATCTAGTGGTTAAAGCACAGGCACAAGCACTGGGGGACTCTGGTTCAAATCCTACTAGAGTCCCTTACTCTCTAACCCTTAAGAAGTTCCCCTAACCTCATTGGAAACTGTGATGGCCCCTCAGGTCCATGACTTTAAAAGTGCCCCATTTCCAGTTATAAATCATTAGCAGTGATGTGAGAGCTACAGCACTTCACTTTCAAGGTACTAAGGATAAGCTGTTGCAGTCCCCCCCCCACATTGTAATGCCAGCATTTGAAGCAGGATGTCCCTCACAAATCAGATGCTACACCTCAATTGTTGTAGGTAAAAAACTAATCAGTCTCTGTTTGTAGTGCTCTGTATTTGCTTAGCTCACTCTGCCCATATCATATGCATTCTGTGTCTTGGTATTTCCAGTCAGAAACTCAGATTTAAGCAGCATTTGAAATGTAAAACAAATACACTTGATAAAGTAAATGATCTAGCTCTCCACTTTCAGGCTCCTGAAAGGGGATGTGTATAAGTCAGTCTTGTGTGATCCTTTGGTAAACTACCATAGATACATAGATACATAGATGCTTAGACAGTGTCACCAGATAAGGGCCTTTGGCCCACCCAGTCTGACCATTTGAGCTTGTAAGTTCAGTTTATGTTTTCCTAGAAGTCTGTTGCCCCTTACCCCTGACCTCCAGAATTCCTTTATGTCTATCCCATGCATTCTTAAATCCCGTGATTGCTTCAGCCCCCACCACTTCCTCTGGTAGGGTGTTCCACTTGTCCACCACCCATTCTGTGAAGAAATTCTTCCTCATGTTTCCTCTGAATCGTCCCTCCCTCCAACTTCATCTCATGCCCTCTAGTCCTGGAACATCTTTTTCGCTTAAAATACCTGTTCCTCCTGTAAGATACTTGTATGTCTCTATCATATCCTCTCTCCTCCTCTCCTCCAGGGAGTACACGCTCAGTTCCTTCAACCTGTCTTCATAGGACTTGTGATGCAATCCATGCACCATCTTTGTTGCCCTCCTCTGAACCTTCTCTACCCTGTCTATGTCCTTACGTAGGTATGGTCTCCAGAACTGTACACTGTACTCCAGGTGGGGCCTCACTAGTGTCTTGTATAGCGGAATTATGACCTCCTTTTCCTGCTGGTGATGCCCCTGCCTATACATCCCAGCATCCTATTTGCTTTACCTGCTGCCTTGTCACACTGTTTCCTACCTTGAGGTCATCAGAGATGATAACCCCAAGATCCCTTTCCTGCTTGGTGCATGCTATATACTCACCCCACAACTGATATATTGTGCCAGGGTTTTTGTGCCCCATATGCATTATCTTGCACTTCCTTGCATTGAATTTCAACTGCCAAACCCCTGACCATTCTTCAAGTTTCTGCAGGTCCCTTCTCATTCTGTCTACACCCTCTGGTGTGTCTACTCTGTTACAGAGCTTTGTGTCATCAGCGAACAGTGAAATTCTGCCTTCTAGGTCCTACACAATGTCACTGATGAAGATGTTGAATAGGACCGGTCCCAGCACTGATCCCTGTGGCACCCCACTGGTCACTCTTCCCTCTGTGGAGTGACAGCCATTTACTACCACCCTCTGTGTCCTGCCACCCAGCCAGTTACCTTCCCACCACACTACTGTCCTGCCCACACCCATATTCCCCAGTTTGTGTAATAGTCTTCTATGTGGCACAGTGTCAAAGGCCTTGCTGAAGTCCAGATAGGCCATGTCCACTGCCCTCCCCTGATCCACCTCCCTAGTCACTCAGTCAAAAAATTCAATGAGGTTGGTCTGACATGACCTCCCTGGTGAAACCATGCTGTCTTGGGTCCTGTAGTCCATTGACAACCAGATGTTCTACTCAATCTCTCCTTCAGTAGTGCTTCCATGATCTTCTCCCACTACTGAGGTGAGGCTGACTGGTCTGTAGTTCCCGCTTCCTCTTTGTTCCCACTTTTGTATAAGGGACTACATCTGCTGTCCTCCAGTCTTTGGTACCTCCCTGTTTTCAGTGATCGGCTAAACAGGATAGCCAGAGGTTCAGCCACCACCTCTCTTAGTTCTTTAGGACCCTGGGATGCACCCCATCTGGCCCCATTGCTTTATCAACTCTTATTACTTCCAGTTCCTTCAGGACCCTTTCTTGTGTAAAGGGACTTGTGTCCATTTCTGCACCATTCTCACCCCTTGTACTCCCTTCAGACCCATTACCCTCCTCTTCCTCAGTAAAGACTGAGCAGAAATACCTGTTCAATGTGTCAGCTTTACTGTTGTCATCCTACACGTGGTACCCATCCTCCCCCTTCAGTCTCACTATCCCTCACTTTGTCTTTCTTTTTTCACTTATGTACTTGTAAAAGGTTTTGTCCCTCTACCAACTGATTTTGCAATGTGTTCTTCTGTCTGAGCTTTGGCTTCCTTACTGGCCTCCCTGCCTCCCTTTGCTTCTCCTGGTACTTCTCCCTATCCCCTTCTGCCTGTGTCTTTTGTGTTGCCTGAATGCAATCTTTTGGCTTTCACTTTCTTTGCTACCTCTTTGGAAAACCATAATGGTCTCTCTTCCTTTTCCTCTTGCTAACCTGCTTAATGCATAATTCTGTTGTTCTTGTAATCCCCATTTTAAATACTTCCCACTGTTCCTCAACCCCTGATTCCTGTCCCATTCCCCTTAATGCCTCTTTCAAGTATCTCACTATTTTCCCAAAGTTTGCCCCCCTAAAATCCAGGATACGTGTTTTTGTGTGGTTTGGTTCTGCTCTTTCTGTGATTTCAAACCACAATGACTGGTGGTCACTGTTCCCCAGGTGCTCCCCCACTGTTACCCCTATTGCACTGTCCCTGTTTGTGAGCACAAGGTCCAGTATTGCCTTCTGCCAAGTTGGTTCCATGACCAGTTGCTTGAGGAAGGCACCCTGAAGGGAGTCCAGGATAAATCTGCTCCTAGTCGATGCTGCTGCTGGGATGCTCCAGTCCACGTCTGGAATATTGAAGTCTCCAACCAGTACTACCTCACCCTTGTCTGCCATCCTTTGGATGGCTAGCATCAGCTCCCTATCTGTTTCTTCCTCCTGGGCTGGTAGTCTTTAGACCACACCTGTGCGGATGGCTATCCCCATTTTCCTTTCCAGCTTAACCCACAGTATCTCTCCCCCATTTTGTTCCTCCTGGATTTCTGTTGCCCTTATGTCATTTTTCACATACAGTGCCACTCCTCCTCCCTTCCTGCCTGCTCTGTCTCTTCTGAATATGTTGTAGCCAGGTATGGCCATCTCCTAGTCGTGGTTATCGTTACACCAGGTTTCAGTGATGGCCACAATGTCCAGGTCTGACCGCACCATGACAGCCTCCAGATCTTCCATCTTGTATGGCATTTGCACACATGGCTTTCCATGATTTGACCTCCCTAGACTGTTTCACTGTTCTACTCCATCCCCTTCCTTGGTTGTCATTTGTCCCTGGTTCTCCTTGCTGTCTGCCCTTCTGCTGAATTTTGCCCTTTCTGTCTATCCACCTCTTGGGCACTATTCTCCATCTTTTGCACACTGCTTTGCAGAGATAGCCCTCCTCAGGTTCACTGGTTCCACTGCTAGCTGTGGGGTGAGCAAGTAGGTACCCTCCTTGCTGGCCTGCTACCTCTTTGCTAGTTTAAATGCTTGTCATGAAGATTTAAACTATCATTGAGTGCTTGATTCTCTCCAGGATGGATGCAGGCCGTCAGGCTTGAACGAACCTCCATCCCTCCAGGTGGGTCCCCAGTCACCAATGAATCCAAACCCTTCCTCACAGCACCAGTTCTTCAACCATGAGTTAAAGTTCCTGGTGCATGCACTCCTATGCTCTCCCTTGCATCTCACAGGAAGTACTTCTGAGAAAGTGACAGAAGTAGCTACTTGCTCGAGACCCCTCCCCAATTTCCTAAACTCTTCCTGAACTTCCTTTGGCTCCCCATTTGCCAGGTCATTAGTACCTAGGTGGATAATGACATCCAGCTCACCCTCCTGTCTTGCCTTCCCAGTGATCCCCAGGATCTTCCTTCCATCCCTCCATGCCGTGGCACCTGGTAGGCACCTCACCTCCCTGTCCTCCCCCTCCTGTGTTTCTAGCTGGATCCCTCTTATGATGGAGTCCCCCACCAGAATTCACTTCCTCCTCCTCTGGGGTCCACTGCTTTCCCCGCTGAGGTCACCTCCTTGGCTAACCTCCACATCCTTTCCTTCCACTTCTCTGGGTACCTCTATTTGGTTGTCCTCGTTTGCCAGTGTGGCATATGAGTTCTTGAGTGGAATAGGATCTGGGAAGTGCCTCTGCCTGACTGCTCTAACCCTCCCTGAGCCCACTGTCATCCAGGTGCTCCTCGTTCCTGGCATCCTTTGAGGCAGTTGCATTGGACTGGGTGGTCTCTGGATAGGGGTGATGGTACTCCTGACCCAGTTTACTTCCGCTCGGAGTCTGGCTACCTCATCCCGCAGTCCAGAGAGATGCATGCAGATAGGGCAGCACCTCAGTGTCCAGAAGGTCTGCCTGAATATGTCTGCCCCACAGCCACTGCATTGCACCACTCCCCACATTATACTGCAATTATACTGCTATTCCACTACTTGTCTGCTACTGAAGCTCTCCTAGTTCCCTTTTTATTAATTTACTGTCCTAAAAATCCTGCCACTGATCCTCAGATAATTTTCTTTAAAAAAAAAAAAAAATAAATAAAACACTTATCGTGCTGAGGGTGGACTTCTTCCCCCTTATGCCCCTCCTACTTCACACCCCTTATTATACCCTGTGTTTAGCTCCTGTCAATCAGATTTAACAGGGCATATTTGCGGCAATTAAAGACAGCACATAATTACACCACCACTGTGTTTTAAATGTTCAACAGCCCAAAAACAATTCTAAGTAAAGACAACAAAGAAAGTACAGTGTCACTAAAAGCCCACAATCAAAGTTTAAAAGAAAAATAGCAGTTACCAGTTACTCTAAAGCACTGAATTGAATATGTATCCTTCCTTCCCCTTCTGGCTTCTTCTGAGAATAAAACTCACTTGCTACCTCAACTCTGACTAAGCCCCACCTCCAGTTATCTCGTAGCTGAGGTCAGAGGCCAGACAATTAACACCCCTCACCCAACTACAGGGCAGTCAGACAAGCCAAGATAATTTTGCAGCAATTAAAGACAGCACAGAATTACACCATCACTACGTTTTACATTTTCAACAGCCCAAAAACAATTCTAAGTAAAGACAGCAAAGAAAGTACAGTGTCACTAAAAGCCCACAATCTAAGTTTAAAAGAAAAATAGCAATTACCAGTTACTCTAAAGCACTGAATTGAATATGTATCCTTCCTTCCCCTTCTGGCTTCTTCTGAGAATAAAACTCACTTGCTACCTCAACTCTGACTAAGCCCCACCTCCAGTTATCACGTAGCTGAGGACAGAGGCCAGACAATTAACACCCCCTCACCCAACTACAGGGCAGTCAGACAAGCCAAGATAATTTTGCAGCAATTAAAGACAGCACAGAATTACACCAGCACTACGTTTTAAATTTTCAAAAGCCCAAAAACAATTCTAAGTAAAGACAACAAAGAAAGTACAGTGTCACTAAAAGCCCACAATCTAAGTTTAAAAGAAAAATAGCAATTACCAGTTACTCTAAAGCACTGAATTGAATATGTTTCCTTCCTTCCTTCCCCTTCTAGCTTCTTCTGAGAAGAAAACTCAGCTGGTACCTTTCCCAGAGTGGTAAATCCTCCAGTGTACCCACGGGAAAAAGTGCCAGCCAACCTTTTCTCTTGCCAGTCCAGTCACTTTCACTTTAATCAAAACTGCCACCATTTGTCCTGTCGCCGCTTCGCTAAAACACAGCGGTAAATATTAAAAAAATGACATCCTCCTTCCAACCGTATGGACCTCAGTTAGTTACAAAATATATAAAAAAAAAAAATAAAACAACATTTGCCATTGTATAATATCAATTTCTTCCTCCAGAGTGTGGGTATACTGAAGGACTTAACATGACTGGTGTGGTAAATCCTCCAGTATACCCACACCCTGGAGGGATAAATTGCTTAAATAAATCTTATCAAGGGTGTTCACCTGGTTCAATACAGAGTGACTGATTGACTGCTCAATTTATTGATTGGTTGATTGACTGTTTCAGTCTACTGCATTCCATAACATGTTACAACTGTCTCACAGAGAGAAATGAACAGTACAAAGAAACAGCTTTTGTTTCCAGTGGATGAAATACTATGGGGGACTGCCGAACGGACCAGTCTAGGGTCCGAGAATGTAGCAGCAATTCTTACTGTTTGGAACCGTTCTTCAAGGTAGCTCTTAAACCAGCCAATGGTGTCGGTTTACAGCCCAGTGTTCTGAAGCTGGACAAGTAGGAGGCGGTGATTGATGGTGTCAAAGGCTTTAGTTAAGTCAATGTAGATTGAGCCTAGTAGTTTACCGGAATCAAGTGCATTGTGGATTGCGCCGGTGAATTCAAGTAGGGCTGTGGAGGTGCTGTGACCTTTGCGGAACCCGTGTTGTTGCTTGCACAGGATGTTGTACGTATCCAGGTATTCTGTGAGCTGGTCCGAGACGATGCATTCTAGTGCCTTGGAGAGTGAGGGTAGTAGGGAGATAGGTCTGTAGTTATCATGGGCAGTTTTGTCACCACTTTTATGGACTGGGGTGACAGTGGCAGATTTCCATCTGTCAAGGAACTGGCTAAGGCTGAGGGAGAGGTTGAAAATTCTGGTCAGAGGACTAAGCACTTCATCAAGTGTGAGAGACAGGATTTTGAGATCGAGGGAGTCATTACTGAATCTTGATTTACCAAGATGTATTATTTGTTCTACACATACAGTATTAGGCTACAAGTACTACTCCCTGTGTGAGTTGCATGACAGAACTGCCTTAAGCCATTGCAAACTTAAAGGGGCACTGTCAGCTTTGCCTCTTTGTTTTATGAGTAAAACGAGCAGTGTGCCTCTTGGCATCCATCTATCCTAAATGCACCCCAGAATGCCCCTACATGTGCAAATTTACAGCCTTTTGGCCAGCTTTTAAGATTTGTGAAAAAGTACGAGAAATTTAAAATTGTGTGCTGTAGAACGCTCAGTTTTTCAATGGAGATACCAGCAATGTTTTATTTCTACACAAGGAGCAGAGTTATTATTCTATCTCAGGTTCATTCTCAAAAAAATCACTGTTTTGGACAGTGCTCGTGCCTGAGGCACGCTCCTGTCCTCATTGTGCTTCCGGGACGCGGTGAGTTGACCCGAGTGTAAACATATTTTTTCACAAATCTTAAAAATTGGCCAAAAGGCTGTAAAGTTGCACATGTAGG
The DNA here is from genome assembly GCA_016271365.2 of Neoceratodus forsteri. NCBI lineage: Eukaryota > Metazoa > Chordata > Ceratodontiformes > Ceratodontidae > Neoceratodus > Neoceratodus forsteri. The sequence continues at coordinate 1,564,305,720 of CM028130.1, read as the reverse complement.
GGCATTCTGGGTGTATTTAGGATAGATGGGTGCCAAGTAGCACACTGCTTGTTTTACTCATAAAACGAAGGGGCAAAGCTGACAGTGCCCCTTTAAACTAAAATCAGGCTAGACAGCATTGATACCCTTATGTTTTGTTCTGCACTGTTGCTGCTGTGACATCATGGAATGGGAGGGACTGTATTACAGGTGACTCATTTACATGTAAATGGAGGCTTGCTTGACATTTTACTACCTTGTGTCAGAGCCTCAAACTCTAGATATGTGTTGCAACAGAAGAAACGGCTGATATCTTATTGACATATGTACAGTACTTGATGTAATGTATAATAAATACATCAGACATATCCAAGTCATACATATACAGGAGACGTCTCCTTTAAATTAGAAAAAAAAAGAAGTCATTGACTTTTCTGACAGGGAGCCGTATGCGACTCTTCATCTCCCGACTTGAAAGTAGGTGGGTCCACCGCTTGGCGCTTGCAAAATCATGACACCATGTGTGTGTGCTGCTTGTCTCGTAAGAATCACGTAGTGTGAGCCAATCAGGTGGCAGGTCAAGGCTAAAAAGTTGTTGTGCTATTGATGTGCTGTCAGAACGATATTACAACAACTTTTTTGACCTTTGAACTTTCCTACATCAACATTTTGAGTGCATCTGATTTCTGTGCACAGTAAGGAATAACCATATACTATAATACAGATAAAGGCATAAAAAATAAAATAAAACAAAATATAAAAATATAATGGTGGCAGCAAATGGAGTGGTAACATGAAAGAGCAGCATGAATACAGCAGTAATAAGGTGGGTAGACATAAGCAAAGTGCACAGTGCATGTTGGGGTGGAAATATAACAATGAGCCTGAAACAAAGGGGGTCTGACAGAAGAAGACGGTCAAGGAAGGGGATCTCAGATTAGGAAGGGGGTTTACAGGAACAGGAACATGTGAAGATTTGTCTTATAAGTATACTTGCTAAGTATGTAAGTATACTTACAGGAAGTATACTTGTATGGGGCTGTTATATGTATTACATACTGTATTAGCCACATCCAGTAACTGTTGAACATGCAGCAAAGACATTGTATGTATGTGTATACAGCCAGCCACCACAGCATTACAATACTCTCTGTGTAACCCCCAGGTGGCGCTATCCCAAGGGCTACTACCCCTGCCTGCTTAACCACTAACAGGTTGAGGGGCCTAGGCCCAATGGATGGTACCTCCACCCAGAGGTCAGGGTTAATACTGTCAGGTATGACTTGGTCACAGCCCTCTGGGACACTGCAACCCCCCATTTCTTCCCACTAGTGGCCCACACAATATATCAGAAGTACCTTCACAGCATACACTTACCCCCAGGACTGGCTCGATCAGCTTGACTCTGGGGACCCCCTGTAAAGCAAGATGATGTAATACAATAGCCACTGTATGATATTTCAACACAAACACATATCTTAGTCACTGTAACTTTGCTGAAATAACCAAATCTGATTTATTTAGGGGATGGCAACAAGGACAGGGGGAAATCAGGTTAATTAAATCAATCACACTCATATTCAGAGCACTGTGCACAGTGTTAGAGTCCCTATTTGTCACTTTCACTAGGTACCCAGGATGAAGGGGGCTAGCCAGGATCGGTGCAGCTGGTTGGAGCCCTGAGGATGGAAAATACTTGCACAATACCCAATTTGTAATCCGGAGCCGGTTGGCTCAGTTCATGTATCAAGAAAGAAAATCCGATGAAACACTTGCAATTTAACGGTACAGCTGGCAGGGAGCTACCCTGATTTTCTCTCACTACTTTTGGCCGGACGCCTTTCACACAGCAGGGGAACACGGCTGTGTGAACAGGACATACCCCACACATTTATATGTAAAAGAAAGTTACCATACCAGGCAGCTGCTCTCATATCCTGTTCGCACTTACTGCCAACCCAGGAGTTCGCAATGCAGCTTCACTCTCCTGAAAGACCGAGCGTGATGAAGCAGTTTCTCCAGTCCTCTACAGGGTAAGCCTGGTTGCTGGCCACACAGCCTCTCCTTTTCCTCCAAACACAGCAGATTCAGTCCAAATCGCCACAGCAAACGCGCCGCTCGACTTTTGGCCTCCACATGCGCTTCCCATGCGAAAACTCTGCAGCGCAGAAGCCCAGAGCTCCTTCTCCAGTCATGGCCACAACAGATCTGCCTTCTCAGTCACTGGGCAGGGAATTACAATCGGGCACCACCTGACGCGATTGGAGGGCTTCAGATGCCAGTCACTCAAAACTTCCCCCATTGGTGTGAAAAGGTGCCACTGTCCAGAACTTCACTTCCCAGAATTACTGGCTATATCCCCCATTGGTAGCCGGCTCCCAAGAGAATCCTAATCCTGGTTAGTCGCTCAATACTCCATTTTTAGTGCCTCTCCCTCCTGATTGGATCCAGTTTGCAGTTCCAATCCAAAATGGAAGGGCAAAGCACACAAAGTCCCAGCTGCAAGAAAGGCAGGTTAGACAAATTACATATTTACTACCACTCTAACAAATCGCTAGCAAACAGTTACATCCTTGGATAGTGCTCACTCTGCCCACTTAGCGACAGCAGAAATGAAGCACCTTGTCAGCAGCTCGAGCGGGACTCGAGCAGGAAACCACAAAACCCCCTCCAAGTTCCAGACTTGCCTGTAAACAAACAGCTCTTAAAGAGACAGTACCAGAGGCTCTAGAAGCACTCACAAATAGGCGACTTAACTGCCGAACACTATCCAGGCTAGGGCCTTTAGACAAGCCACTAGGGGACTTTTGGGAACCCCCATTTGCAGGGGGTTACATCTGTATATAGCGCATGCAGTTTCACTGTCTACATGGATACATCTTCATGCTGTTGGTATGGGCAGAACTGCAGCGCTATTTTATTTATCTTTTCTTACGTAGAAGTTAACAGACAGGCATTAAAAGATGAACTGTCATTATAATCAGTAATCCAAAACTTCATAAATGGGCTATATCAGTTCATCCTACCTACAAATCATTGATATGGGATGTATGACTGGACAATGGCAGTGGTATTAGAAGGAGCATCTGACATAATCTGGGCTGGCAAATCATATCGTGGGCTTGCCGGTCTGTGGAGATAAGTTATTTAGGTATTGAATGTTGTTACTGAGTAATGCAATTAAAAATTATATTGACTTCATACACTAGAAGGCAACTCCTTGTGAGATGTTGCCATAACACACTGCATCATTGGGGCACCACCTACTATACTTTCTTCATGTGTATGTGTTGCTCACATCAATAATGAATTGGCTGTCATACATAAAACTACTGAATAAAGTGTAACAACAAATACATTTCAGTGCTACTGACTGAAATAACCAAGTGCATATACAGTATATAGAGAATAATGCATGGAGTTGTGTGCATTACGAGAATTTAATACACACACCCAAGATGTGCAATGCTACATAAACCCTGAGAGCGAAGCTCGAGGGGTTTAATCAAGCATCACACTCCAAGGGTGTGTAATAAATTCGATTATATAATGGGCTCCGAGAATCGGAGACTCTGATTGGCTGACCGGCACCTTTCTGCTATGGTAAATCCTGGCATAACCCATGCAAAAGGTGCCAATCAGTTGCATCTGGTATCATCCTCTTTAAAACCAATCCAACCCCCAAAACCCAAGTGGCAAAGCCACCATATTTGCCTCCCGTTAAGCAGAGACCAAACAAAATGTGACTTTTAAATACACACTTCAGCTTCAAATTAATAAATACAGAATAGCTGAACCTGGCTTTCAGCTCCGATTTCACCATACATATAGTATACCACTTGAACTACCATAAAATACACACACCTCCGAAATGGATGACAACAAAACTCAGACCACGGCCTTGTCTTCTCAAACTGTGGCTTTTTCTCTTCTCTCCCTGCTGACTAGAGACTGCTGCTGCGTCAATCCCCCAGCTTGCGTATGCCCCATAACCAAGATGTTTACTCCCACTGCACACCAGTAACAACAGATCCTTCTCATTCTCAGCCAGCTGTTAAAGAGAACCTGCTTGAACCTGCTGTACTACCTGCAAACTCCTGACTTCTGTTCAGTCAACCTCCGGGAAGTAAGAGTGAGCACCAGGCCTTGTAACTGTCAGCAGCAGCTCTTATACTTACTCAACAGTGCTGACACAATGTCTCTTGCTTCCCAGCCACTCATCTCTGCTACCATCCATCTGTATTCATGACTAATATAAACAAATTCTGGTCAGAGCCGATAAGGCTGCAGTGAGCTTTTACGAGTGCCGGCAGCAGTGGAAAGTGCCATGCACCATACACCAGATGGCTGTGATAACGGAACTGCGCGTCCGTGATACTCATGCATTTGCAGTCTGATTCAATGCCACCATCTTGTGCACAGCTGCCAGCACTTCTGCAGTTGCAGAAGAAAAAGAAGTGTTCCCAAAGTTGGTATGTTTATGCGGCCGGCAGAAGGGAAGTGCACAAACACAACCACTAGAAACTGTGCCGCAGCACTGTGGAAGCACAATGGACAGTGTTCCAATCATGCACTTCCACAGTGCTAGTAAGAGATAATGATTGCATAAGGACTACAAAGCCCCGCCCATGCAGCCGTAAAAAATTAAAGGGGAAAAAAATCCACTAAAACAGTTTTCCCTATCTCTGTCAGTTGCAGGGGCGGGATCGCCTATATATTGTACCTAGCAACAGGGAACTATTTTTCCTACCTCAACAATAAATTCAGTAAAAAATCATTAAAACTGGGAAAAAATGCATTTTCTTTAACTTTTTTATATAAAAAGTGAAAGGAGATATTGCATAATCTCTATAAACCTTTCGAGGGTGTGGGTTATGCTGGGATTTACCCTCTTCTGGTGTGAATTTGGTCACTCATCCTGCAGCCTCATGATGAAGCTATACTGTACCAGGCGTGGGTAAATCCCAGCATGATCCACACCCTGTTGTGGTTTATTGCTTAAGTAACCTCACCACCCCATGCCTTATTTTATATAATTTCTAGACATCAATTCTTTCCTCACCCTATCTTGTACTATGCCATCATTTTTTATGTTTGCTTGCACGCATGTGCAAGAAACATAGTGCCATCATCCGAGTTTTTGTAGGTGTGGCACCCTGCCTTCCATTTCAGTCAGTGTGTTTGCAGGCACGGCCACAGTTCACCAATGAATGCTCCAGCTGTCTATGACAGCAGTTGAAAATGCAGTGGCGTACAGCTGAAAGGGAGAGACCAGTTCAGTGAGCAGCAATAAGATAGTGTTGATTAGCATATTGCCGGCAATCCTGCTTGTATATGTCTCTGCTTTCTCTTCCTTTCTTTCCTTTCTTTTTCTTCATTTGTGCCCAATCCCCTGTTGGCTCAATTAATCCCCCCTCAAAAGAAACGGACTTCCAGTTGCAACGCTGGGAGCCCACCCCAGCGTGGCACACGTCTGTATGACCAATGGGGGTGCCCAATTCCCCTGTCGGTACTACGGTCCCCCTCCCAAAAAAAATCTTCCAGCTGCCACGCTGGGATCCCACCCCAGCGTGGCACAAGTCCCGCGTCATCATTCTGGGCTGCACTCCCCCCCCAAAAAATTCTTCCAGCTGCCACACTGGGAGCCCACCCCAGTGCGGCACAAGTCTTGCGTCGCCCTTCTAAAAAGAAAAGAAACACCTGAAAAGAAAAAAACGGTCCCTCGTTGATTGTCTTGCCCCTCAATCCATGACCACCCTCTGTGCATCCACCTCCCCACACCCCCACCTCACCCCGTACCTACTTCTGGAGGCCGGTGCGGCGATCTTCAGTGGACCGGGAACACGTCTGCACTCTTCAAAGCCGACCGTGAACTGAAGAAATGCCAGTAAGCTGTATAATGGAATAAATAGGGTTTTTTCAACTTTGTTGCATATCTCAGGCATTTTTGGGAATTTTGGCACCAAATTTTCAAAATGGGGTTTTTGGGACCCCACCTCATGAATTCTGGCACTGTCATGGCGTTAATTGGGCCCGAAAGGTGATTTTGCAGTCACTGCGTAGAACCACCTTTCAGGACTGATACACAAAATGACAGTGTTGCAGTTCATGAGGTAGGCCCCCAAAAACCCTATGTTGAAAATGTGGTGGAAAAATTCTAAAAATACTGATTCTGATGTGCATTGCGCAGGTTCCTATACGCTTGTAAGTTTGTGAATTTTAATATTTTCCTCCAGATTTTTCAACATTACCATTTTACCACACATCCTTATGAGCAGTACAGCTGTCATTTTTCACATCTCACCCAAAACGTGTTTCTTCGCATGTAGCGCACAATGGCTCAATCGGTGTGCAAAATCAATGTTTGGGACGGATTAAGAAAATCATAGTGGCACTGTTCACGAGCAGATGTCTTAAAATGGCTATGTTAAAAATTTGGTGACAAAAATCCATAAAATGACTGTGTTACGAGCGAGCATTGCCCAGTTTCCATGCACCCTCGTAAGTTCATGAATTTGTAATATTTTCAGTCCAGATTTTCACCACTAGCATTTTCCCACACTTTCTTATGAACAGTACAGCTGTCATTTTTCACACCATGGCCGAAATGTGTTTTTGCATTTCCAGCGCAGACATGCGTGGTCGCTGTGGGAAATTACTATTTGGGACAGATTAAGAAAATAACAGTGATACTGTTCATGAGCGGAAGTCCCAAAATACCTGTGTTGACAATCTGCTGTAAAAAATCCCCAAACTAGCTACATTACGGGTGTGCGTTGCACAGTTTCTATGCACGCTTGTGACTTCACCAGTTTTTTTAATATTTTCACTGCAGATTTTCAACATTGCCATTTTTTACCCCTCCCCATGAACAGTACAGCTGTCATTTTTCACATCCTGTTCGAAATGTGTTTTTGCACATCTGGTGCCAAATGGCAGAGTCACTGTGCAAAAGCAACTTTGGAATAACAAACTGATATTGCCACTGTTCATGAGGTAGGGGTCACAAAAAAAAAACATGTTGAAAATTTGGAGTGAAAATACCAATGAATGCCTGAGGCATTAGGGTTTCTGACCATAACGCCCCAACCTGTAGAGAATGACAGGCATCAGGGGTGTGACTTGGAATTGTCACCTGTAATGCTCATACCATTCCACCCCCACCCACACCCTGCAGCCAGTGAGAGGCATTGAGGTGTGCCTTGGACTCTTCAGCCCCAAAGTTCACCCCATTCTCCTATATAGCACCCGTCTCACTGTATTTCCTGATGGAATGGGGTGAACATAAGTGCCAAAGACCCCAAGGCACACTGTGACACTTGTTGGTGTCTGCAGGGTAGGGTGTGGTGAAATGGCGTGGCGGTTATGCCTGATGACCCAAAGGCACACCCCAATGCCTGTCAGTATCTGCAGGGTGGTGGTGGGGTTGGCTTCAGTTCAGTACTTCACTGCCATTCCTATTATGCAGCTCTGTAACTCCTACACTACCAATGCTGATGGCAGCAAGCAGACATTCGGCATTGACAAATGCCTGTTTTTTATGTTGGATTCTGTCACTGTACGAACAGGGTATTTTTACATATTTTTCTGCCAGCTCCCCAAACTCTCTTACCTCAGTCAAAGAGGTTAAGCAGCAAACTGTGTTTACATTTATTGAAAAAGAAAGTTAACTTACTTTGGCATGGGTTGTAATCTGCTCATGGGAAATGCTCACAGAAGGCTGTAGAATGAACTGTTTCTAAATAACAGTGTGAAAGGTGTTAGCTTTTAAAACAGTTTTAAAAGGTAAAAAGTGAAACTGCAGTTTTCAAAGTCTTTTTTTTCACATTTTATGGCTGGGTAACCATGGTAACCAAGGTGCTACAGAGAAACGGAGATGCCAGAGCGACATTTAGAAATGGACGGGGAAGGCTGGCCCAGTGGTGCTGAGGGTTGAGGTGTTGGATGCCACACCTTGCACCGTGCCAGCGACTCAGGTTTGGGAGTGAACACGGGCCACTGGGGGTAGGCAGGGGAGGGAGAAGATCGAGTGTCCAACAACAGCTCTCCTCTCCCAGGGATGGGTGGATATGTCCTGCTCCTTGACTGCCTCCTGGTGGAGGCCAGTTGCAGTGCCTGGGCCAGGGAGATAAGAAGTATGGCACTGTGACACATGCGTGCCTCCACATGCGCACATTCACGGCTGTGAGGGGGAGGGACCAGGAAAACATAGAAAAATGGCTGCAGGCTCTATGAAGTCCCCACCAGCATTCCAGCGCCACTACCTCAGGACCACCCGTAATTGCCTGATCTGGGTATGTGTCATGGGGGATGGCCCCCTTCCCCGCTATGGGGGGGAATCTGTGGGGGAACTAGGACTAGGGCTCCAGTGTACTAGGAGAACGGTGACTGGGAGCCTGGAGGAGGATGGATTCCCTGCTTGCAGGCCGAGGAGGATAAACACATAATGGAAGAGTAAGAAAACAAGAAATGGACAGAGAAATGGAAACAGCCACATGTCAGTGTGAAAGTGTCATTGTGTCCTAGAACCAGACATTGAGTGGCTGCGAAAAAAAACTGTGAGTGTTTTTTTTTTTATGTGCCTCAGCAGTAACTGACTCTAGTGTGCCGCAGTTGTAAAGTTTTACTGAGTAATTTGACTGCGCAGCTTCAGGAAAACTTGAAAGCGGTTGCTGTCTCGTGTATGGTCACAACACTGACTGTGCGTGAATGCTGTAATAACCAGCTGGTTATTACGGGAAATGTCAACTGGCTTGGCCCATTGAAAAAATTGATGGCCAGTTATTATAAACAAATATGTTATGCCACAATGCAGAGTTATTACTTAATCCAGATCAGGATATTTAAAGCCAGCATACTCCTGAGATGGGAATGTAGAGCATATTTTGGATGTTACACATGATGGCAAAGGCACGCAAATGTGTTTCCCAGGGTAACACCAGCACCAGTGAACAAATTGTCGATAGACTTTGTTATCAGTAGTATCTGGGGAAAAAAAAAAGAGAGGAATGCATCTGTTACTACATAGTTGTATTCTATGATCACTGTTGTTTTGAATATAATGTACTGTACTGTTCTACCTCAGCTACCCAATTGGCCACCATCAATATGGCAATTCCATGTTGCCCATCAACCTCCATCTGTGAGATCTCACGACTCTTGCTGTTCAATAAATAATTAACCTTTCTGTAAAGGGCTGCTGGAGAAAGAGACCACCTCTTACTCACCCATGACAGAGTCTTACTGTCATTTAATGATGGAAGAACACAGTAAGTGGTATGGGAACTATGATGGTTGGCTGACAGCGTCCTGCTTTATGCATCAGCATTCTAGGTTCCTTCATAGAAACAGTGGTGATCAGCATCAAAAGCACGCCAGCCACACAGGTTGCAGTTTTCAAAACCACATTCAGGCACAGTTCCATCAAAAGTAAATGTGGATGCACTAATATGTGTCATTCTGTGCACAAGGATGGTGGGATCACCATCCTTAGAAAGATGGTCAGTCATACAGTGGACTATCATATGCCAATAAGGGAGACAGTTCACACAACTTGGCTGCTCCAGCATCGGTGCAGTCATCGCAGAACAAGAGATTGTTTAGTTATATACATCTTGCTGCCTCTGCCCACTGTTTGATGGAACTGATGTTCTGGCCAACCCTCCCCCACCCAATCTGATAGTGTACATCATGGTCATACCTCTGAAGGCAATACATAATGTGAGGCACATAACAGATGACATGATCCTATTCTCCATAATGCATAAGTCATTACCTATGATATGCAACTGGCAAATTTAGAAACGCATGTCGTAAGTCCAATAATGCAATTCAGGATGTGTGAGTATGATCAATGATAACACATTGCTATTGCATGTTAAAAGGCACTTGGCACAAGGTCAACATGCCTAACAACAATCTTGAGAGGTGTGTGATTATTGACACATAATCAAACACCCTGATGTGTCCTATTGCATGGATATATATCTTTTTTCAACTCTTTTTTGCTCTGGTGGCCGGCAGCCAGGAACTCTCTCAGGCAAGACCCCCCCCCCCAAATAGCTCCTACTGCCCTGCCTGAATCCCTCTGACCAGGAAATTAGGGACAGAATCCTCTCCTACTGCAGCTCCAGACAGAGGAGAGGATCCAGGAGAGCTGGTCTGGTGGGGACTGGCAGTGGGCATGTGTGCCATTCCCTTGGGGTCCGCTATTATTCCCCTGGCTGCCAGAGCTTTTCCACTTGTTGTCCCAAAGAGGGAGGTATGCAATGATGCCAGCACACCAAGTCGTGCACTCCTGCATGACTCCTGCAGGCCTCCGCCCCCTCCTGTACCCTGCTCAAGTGGTCCCAGCTGTGGAGGCTCCAGTCACCACTGGATGTCATTGCTGCACCGGGAGCTATGGAAACCCTCCCCAGAAGAGGAGAGCTTGCCAGTGGCTGCATGATCCTGCTCCTCCCTCCCACCCAGCCGACCCCTGACAACCCAAGCTCATTCCTGAACCCGGGTTGCCGGCATAGTGTGAGGTGTGACGTCCAGCGCCTCAACCCTCAGCACCACCAGACTGGCTACTTCACGGATATCTTGCATTTTGAAATGTATAAACACAATGAGGTGCATCACAGTGTGTGCGTTTTCTTCACATATCACCAGTACACACTGTTGATCAGGTCCTTGAATACTCACATATGAAGGAAAATAAAGTGAGTAACCATTTTGTTTACACGTTGTAGAACTAGAAAATAAATCTTACATAATCATTTGAAGATGTGCCTTGCAGGCTTCCATGATACCTGTGAAATGCAAAATATGCCATCTGTGGCACCCAGATATCGAGGCACACAGTTTGGAAAATGGGATCAGTGTGATGTACATGTGTTCCTCTGCTCGATCAACAACCGGGGCCAATTCGCAACAGCACACAGATTCTGCTCTGGTTTCCATAGCAACACATAAACTGCATTCACACCTGTAAGACAAGATAAATGTAATAGAAATAAGTCTCTTTTCATAAAACTGTGTCACCATTGTGATCAGCAAAACAACATCGCTACCACTCACAATGCAGATGACATGTTCATGTCACATCAAAAAATGTTGCACAACCACAGAGGCTTTGATGAGAGGAGTACGTCACGTGACTGTATACCCATTGTAGATTACTGAAGTTCACATACAATGCATGGCCGCCACCTGGCTGACCTCGGTTGTTGGTGCAGTTGTGTAAGAATATCTGATATGGTGGATGCCAACATGATGAGAAGAGACAGCACGCAATGGTTACACATGCAGTTGCAGCTTTTTGTAAATCGATGATTGGTTGACAAAGAGAAAAAATTCAAAGTGATTCAGGAAGACGTCCACCCCATACTTCAAGCCTATGACAACTGATAAAGGAAGTCTACTCATGAATATCGACAGGAGTGTATGTTCCGTAGTTCTGTCATCTGGAACACATATGGTCAGACCGAACCTGGAGTACTGCATGCAGTTCTGGCATTCCTAGTTAAAGAAAGATTTCAAGCTGCAGGAGGGGGACCAGTGCAGAGCAACCAGGATGATCACAGAAATGGAGGACAAACCCTACGAGGACAGACTGAGAGAGCTCAACATGTACTCCCTGGAGGATAGGAGGGATAGAGAGGATATGATTGAAACCTTCAAATATATGAGGGGCATAAACAGGATTAGTACAGAGGATATTTTTAGATTAAAGGGAGGGAGGGAGAGACACTAGTTGGCACAGTCTGAAATGGAGTGGGGGTAAGGTTCAAGAAGGAAATTAGAAGACACTACTTCACAGAAAGAGTGGTGACTGGGTGGAACACACTGCCGGAGGAGGTGGTCTCATTAAATTTGGTGGGCAGTTTTAAGAGGGGATGGGACAGGGTCAGGGGAAGGTCACTACTGTATGGGGAGATAGCTGCAGAGTAAAAACTGATAGCTGCACACTTGAGCAGATTCAGTAGACCTTAGGACCTGTATCTGTGGGCATTTTTTGTATGTTCATTTATTTGTAACACTGCGCACATTTGGGTAATGAAACTAGTTTTCAGTGAGACAGGAAAGTAATTCACTGAGATGGCTGGTGATGGGGCCGGATGATTTGGTAGTACAGACAGTGATCAGGCCGCAGTTAAGTGCAAATAAAAAAAATAATATATATATATATATATATAGAGAGAGAGAGAGAGAGCGAGAGAGAGATAGAGAGAGCAGTTAAAATGAATACAAAGGAATAAAAACTAAAAAGTAATTCTCACATACTGCTTGGGGAAAAAATGTTAATGCACTGTATGAAATAAGTGTATGCACAAGTTGCAGGGCCTTTAATGGATGTAATTGTGTTGCCCAATGTATTATTAGGACCCAAGAACCACAAACAGAAGGGTATGGGGTCAAAACCCTGCAAAAAAAATAGCTCGGCAAACAATGCCACAAGCAAAATGCCGTCCTTCCAAATTAGGTTGGTAAAAACACCAACCGTAACAAAATGCGCATACACCATAGAAATGAATGGGACAACACAAACTGTTTGTTTTTGCGGTTCACCCCCCAATAACCCCCAACATGGGGGACTTTGCCCCACCAACCCCCCAGACTTATTATAATCAACTCCCAGGGGGTATGGACCTCAGGGAAAGGGAGAACAGGGGGCGGGATGTCTTTAAAAAAAAGTAACAGTTCCAATACTAGGAGACAGGAAACCAAACCCTGATGCTCAGTGCTCCTATGCTCCAGGTGCTAGTGCCTTAGCCACTCCACCACGGGAGCAGCTCAAGCAGGCATCACACATGCAGCTAGTTCAGCACTTCCCCATCTGAGTGTACAGCAACAGGGGTAGCGATCCCCTGTCACTGTACATGGTTTAGTGCTTTCTGCAGTGCGGTTTTGGCTGCACCGTTTGAGTAGTGACATATTGATCTGGTACCCAACTGAAGAATACAAGAGGCAACACTACTACATCCATAGAAGGCTCTCCAAACGGACCCAAAAAATCATTATATATTGATAACTGTATTAAATAAACAAACAAATGTTTCCCCAATAAAGTTAAATGTGTTCACTGCATTTCTTACTTATAACACACATCACGTGTGTGGTCAGCAACTCAAACTGAATCCAATTACGATCTAAATGATTAATGACTGTCAGAGAAGAAAGCAAGAGCTTCACGCATGCAGACTTTGAATGACCAAACAAGAACAACATATGACATTGTGTACAAGTAATTACTAATCAATGTTCTTAACTCGAAGCTGCATTGCATCAACAGCTTCTGTATCAGGAATGTTCTGCATCACATCATACTCTTCCTGAGAGATGTATGGCTCAAAACGATATGGCTGAATTTCATGTAGGTTTGGATGACTCAAGTTTTCAGAGTATTCCAACTCATCCTCATACTCATAAGAAGACAGGTCATCATTGCCATCTGTGATGTATGACATTTCACTGTCAATCATTTCTGAAACGAAAGAATGAAGAAGATAAACATCAATATATGCAACATCATAGACAGACACAGAAACAAAGTCCTGTTACCCGGGGTTACTAGAATCCCAGTAAGACCTAGTGGTAGGCAGGTAAGGCAGCTTGTGAAACTCCAGTTAAATGGATTTCACACTGTCTCACTCTGTTCTCAGTCTCAGCTGAGACTGAGGGATGACACCACCATAGAACTTTCACAGCTGCATAAGCCACACTGGAATGTTGCAGTTGGAGGTTAGCATAGAATGTTGGGGATTTTTAATTCAGTCTGTGTGCAGTCTTAGTGAGAGACAGTAGTACAGCTGTCTGTGTGCAGGCTCTCAGAGCTTTAAGCTCTGTTTTAGAACTACTGATTAGGAAGGTGTATGTTTCCACCGTAAGAGAAACACAGAAACTGGTAGTTGAAGTGGTGGAGACCGCTGTTACTGATTCAAGTGCCCCATCCCTAAGGGGATGAGTGGGGAAGGGTTTCCTGTTTCTAGGGGCAACCCTCCTGGTTCTGGTTAAGGGAAGAAGCTGCCTATTCAAGTTGTGCTGCGGCACCAAAATCTCTGAGAGAGAAATTCCTGTGGAGGAATCGCCTATGGGGCACCTGTAACCAAAGGATGAGTTCACTCTGAAAGCAGGCCAAGTGTTTTTCACCTTAACAGAAGGAAACTAAAAGGACTGTTACTGTGGGGTCAGGAAAAGACAGCCAAGTACAGTTGTAAAATGGGGATTGGACTGCTTAATCAGTGAGGGGCCTAGAGCAATGGGCTTTGCCATTTAAAAGTATGTTCAAGTCCAGCACAAAGGGAAAGCAAGACAAGTAGATGGAATGTGACATACATTTAGCAAGAATCTACATTGCCAAGCTTTACAGTATGAAGTGTTTATTGTCCGGAGAAATGGCTGGGTATGAATTGTGGGAGCGAGAGGTGGGAGACCCCCCCATCAGTAGTAACCAAATTCCTCTTCGGATTTGCTCAGAGGCACCTTTTACTTTCTCTCACGTACTTGGCCAGTGCCTGAGGAAAGCACCCAGATGTGGGATTAAAAGGGGAATTCCCTGATAGAGCTGAGGTGCTCTTAGGTGGTTTAGGGAGCCACCAGAAAATGTTTCCATGACATATGGAAGATGTCTGAGTGGCTGGCAAGGGAGCCGAGCCTGGGAAATCCCAGAACAGTGTACAAGTTCAGGCTGTGTACCCAAAGCAGCGTGCAAGTCCAGACTGTGTGCCCGGTGGGTTCAGAGCCTGAGGGCTAAAGTGTTGAGGAAGTGTTCTTGATTCTTTCAATCTGCATTACCAGGAGTGTAGCCCCGAGGGGATCCATCTATGCTTTGTTCTGTTTGGATGTGAATAAAGCCACACTTTAGAACCCCACTTCTGGCATTGGACATTACAGTTATTGCTTCCTGTGGTCGGAATTACTTGGGTGCCCCTGTGCAGAGTAGCCAAGCCTAGCCTTTGTGCTGAGTGACCTATTCCTCCCCGAATCCAGCCCACCTGGTATTGCTGTCAGATCCAAACAGCATGCCACTGGGCATTACAAAATGGAAGCACTGCTGAGGATTTGAGTTTGAAATTTAAGGGAGGAAAGGTACTCAGGCAAAGGGCTAGTGTTTTGGTTATCTGGCAGTAGGTAGCCCATAAAGCTGAAGCAACGTTAACTAATGTGTCGCTGTGTGCTGTTGTCCATGTGCTGCTGTAAATGCCAACTGTTTACCAAGGAGCAGTAAAGCCTGAGAGAGTATGCCCTTGTCCTGCATCAAAAATGTACAGCGTTCTGCCAGCTTTTAAAAACTGTTGTGAGAAAGAAATGTGTGGAAGACTAGGGGCAGCAAAAGAAAAATTGTGCCCTGGACGTTGGTAATGCTTTCTAGTGAATTGAGAGACTTGTTGTATTAACGGCCATGAAAAATAGCTGAAATGGGCTCCCGCCATGGAGTCAATTTGAAAAAAGAAAAGTGTGGTTTTGCAGCTTAAATTTGCCTGCTCGACGATCGCCGTGAGGAGAAGAGCACTCGAGAGGAAAAAGGCTCATTTGCATGGCGTCATGTGATTGGTGAGACTGCAATCAGTCCCACCCTCAAATCAGCGCTACAGCGACTGCCCAGCATTTGAGAGGGAGTGTGAGTGGAGCGTGTGTACTGGCTTACAGGAGGAGCGTCACGGTGACTGAAAGCGCTGTAAAAAGTGTAAAAAACTAACTTTTCTGTTTAAATTCGGGCTCAACCCGCATCTCGATTGACTGGACTGTGAGTGTGGTGTTTAGAGGAACAATTGGCAGGACTGCCAACTGGCTTCTTTCCAGAGGCCTGCAAGACTGGCTGCAGGCCGTTTTCCATCACAGCAAACAGCTACTGATAGCAGTGAGTACCAACAGAAATAATTGCTCAAACAAGTGATTTTTGCCAAAAGCCAGCTGAATCTGTGTGCAGCAGTGTAATCGCTTTGAAAACAAGGATTGTGTTAAGTTTACCAGCAAAAGCAAGCCTTTTAAGCCATTGACTGTGAGCATAGTTATGGGATTCAGCATCAGTGTAAGTTTCAAAGCCATGAGAGAGAGAGACTGTGAGTTGTATCAAGATATGCAGCAAGAGTTACAGGCAATCCTATGCTTGAAATACTGAGGCTTTAAGGGACTGTGAGCTAGAGCAATGTCTTCAGCAAGTGAAAAGTCCGTGGTAAATCATATAAATGTGCTAGGAAAAAGAACAGTGCAAATTTGTGCAGTTTGAGCAAAGTTATCAGTAGAGTGTGTAAATCGGATGTGCAGTGACTTGAACCAATTTCAGAATGTTGATGCGTAGGAGTGCTGCCGCCGCCATTACAGGGTGGGGTAGTAATGTAAGCACAGCAGCAGAGGAGCCATTTTGAAAGTGAAAGAAAGTGGTCAGTGATGTGGGACTTTCAATAACAGTGAGTGTTTGTTTTTCTCTGCAGTCATGGCCTCAGGACCAGCCCGCTACCCGGATCATGCCCGGGCTGTGGTAGCAGTAGAAGTAAACAAGTTAAGGGACATTGAGAGATGTTACTACAGAGGACGACTGCCTCCTCATGTAGCAATTCCTGGATATCCAGTGCAAGTGTGCTTAATAAGCTTAAATGCTGGAAGAGACGTCTTCATGGTACCTCACTGTTCTGGGTGCCTAGAGAAATACGGTTTATTTAAAGTTCCCAAGATTCATTTGGCTCCCACATGGACAAAAGTTCAAGAATCTGCTGTTGGCAGCACACAGCACCAGGTGGAGCCTGTTGGAGAAGGCCCCTCAGGGGAGTGTGGCACAAAGCTAGAGGGTTCAGATTTACAGACAGAACAATGTGCTGATGTTTCGGATTCTGGATCGAAGAGAGTCAATTCAGGAAGAGCATCAGTAGACCCTTGGAGAGGGGGCCTAGCCCAAGTCTCATAGGAGAAGACGAGATGAGGGAGGCCTTTGAATGGGAGGTTTCGAACTCTGCACCCTGCGAAGAGTGTATAGTCTCAGGAGTGAGGACGACTGCTCACTCCTGGGCACAGATTCTCAGTGAGGAAGAAGATGAGGGGGAACCTATGTGGCCCTGTGAAAAAGGAACTGGTACACAGCCTCAAGCTCTTGCCTCAGAGGAATGCATGGAAGAGAGTGGTGATTTCACTGCCCTGGCTGTGCAAGAAGAGGCTAGGGATCCATTTTTTGTGTCTTTGAGAATGCTTAGCTGGCAGAACCAGGACTGGCCGCCCCAAGCCAGGCCAGAGGTCTCAGGTTGACCAAAGCTAGTAAAGAGGAAAGACTGGTTCATAGGAAGGTGAATTAAATCTATGGGATGTCCTTTCCTACCTTTCCTCGGAGAGTCTGGGAGGAGATTGAACAAAACAGGAAGTCCTGGATTTGGGCAGAAGCAATGAAATGTGTGCATCCTGGTGCAAACAAGCTAGTCAGGAGCAGAATGTTTCACAAAAAATACAGCCAGTGGAAAAGAGGCAGGACACTGTTAATGGACACTGTTCAAATAGTGGATGGAGAGGGACGTGAAACCTTTCACAGTGTAAATTATGTGCACCCAGATGGGGTAATAATTCAAGCACCTAACCCGTTGTGCTATTGGCCACAATGCAAAGACCTCCCTGCGAATGTGCCCATGCCTACCAAATGGAAAGCAGAGCAGTGGTAGTCAGTGCTGCCATTCCAGCCTTTGCAGTGCCTTTGTTGTTCTGTCAGTATGGATGTCCAGGACTCAGATGCCCCACATTCATCAGTTCTACAGTGTACTGGCCTTCCAGAATCCATCAACTGGCCCACTAGATGACTTCAGATCCAGAGAGGATGCCAGCCCAGCTGTATCCTGATTCATCGCCTGGTAACCTGATGACATCAGACCAGTTGTTTTCCTTTTTGTTCCTGTTTCAAGGTTCCATCTCCAGAGATGACATGAACCCAGCAGTTTCCAGATGTGCCCTCCTGTCATTCCCAGAAGATGTCCGCCCAGCTGTATCGGAAGAATGCTGCCAGGGAGAGTCTTTGGCTGAAGACCAGGTTGGTGACATTGTCGTTCTACAAAGGACTGGTAAGTCCAAACTTTTCTATTCTTATGACATTGCAGTACACACCCTATACTAGCAGACTGTTTGAACTGTCCTCAAAGACTCTCCCCTTCAGGACTTTGGCCTGCTAGAACTGTGCTTCACCGGGCTCCGGCCCAGGGAGACTCTTTAATGGACTTGCCTTCGGGCATTGTGGTCACTAGATGGGACTTTTAGGGCACTCCATCCCCCAAATGGTGTATTGCAAATAATGTCATTGTTTTCTACTGTTTTCTAATGTTTATGCTGTTTTTCTACCTTTTCTAAAAAAAAAAAAAAAGTATGTGGAATTCTCCAGTGTTTTGATGGTAGGAGTTTAGATAGACTGTGTATGCGGATTAGGAGTGTGTGTTGTCTGTCTTTTTCTTGCAGGTGTTCCTGAAGAAGACAGAAAAGACAGAAGAGGAGAGGGACTCATCGGAGTTCCTCACTAGTACTTTAGAGTGTGGTATTTAAAGTACTGTTATTGTTGTTGTTGTTACTGTGTGTAACCCTTTTCTTCCACAGGTATGGTTGTGGGGGATGCGGGAGTAATGCAATGATATGGTATTAGCTCATGGTGTGTGGTTGCATGGTGTCCAAGGTCGGGGAGGACCCTTGTTTGTTTTGTTTTGGAGTTTGAGTTAAAGGCAGATAGGTTTTCCCTAGAGAGCTAGGGGGGATAGACAGGCATTGGCCCTGATCTGCAGTAGGGGTTGCAGTGCTGATCTATTAGGGCTATGCTCTGGGCAATTCTACCAGAGCCGCTAGGTACCCATAGTCAGCGGTTAGAGTAGTGCCTGATGCATCAGCCAATGGCCTCTAGGCCCTTAGTGTTGACTGCTTGTGCTGGCACATGGTAGGGGAGAAGGTAGCGCTACCTCCCCGTAGTCAACACATGGGGCGAGATGGCCTAAGCCGGGTAAATAATGACTGCGGACTGTCATTTTTCTGGCCCAGGGTGAGCGTAACTCCCCTGTTACCCGGGGTTACTAGAATCCCAGTAAGACCTAGTGGTAGGCAGGGAAGGCAGCTTGTGAAACTCCAGTTAAATGGATTTCACACTGTCTCACTCTGTTCTCAGTCTCAGCTGAGACTGAGGGATGACATCACCATAGAACTTTCGCAGCTGCATAAGCCACACTGTAATGTTGCAGTCTGAGTTTAGCATAGAACGTTGGGGATTTTGAATTCAGTCTGTGTGCAGTCTTGGTGAGAGACAGTAGTACAGCTGTCTGTGTGCAGGCTCTCCAAGCTTTAAGCTCTGTTTTAGAGCTACTGATTAGGAATGTGTGTGTTTCCACCATAAGAGGAACACAGAAACTAGTAGTTGAAGTGGTGGAGACCGCTGTTACTGGTCCAAGTGCCCCATCCCTAAGGGGATGAGTGGGGAAGGGTTTCCTGTTTCTAGGGGCAATCCACCTGGTTCCGCCAAAGAGAAGAAGCTGCCTATTCAAGTTGTGCTGCGGCAACAAAATCTCTGAGAGAGAAATTCCTGTGGAGGTATCGCCTGTGGGGCACCTGTAACCAAAGGATGAGTTCGCTCTGAAAGCAGGCCAAGTGTTTTTCACCTTAGCAGAAGGAAACTAAAGGGACTGTTACTGTGGGGTCAGGAAAAGACAGCCAAGTACAGCTGTAAAGTGGGGATTGGACTGCTTAATCAATGAGGGGCCTAGAGCAATGGGCTATGCCATTTAAAAGTATGTTCAAGTCCAGCACAAAGGGAAAGCAAGACAAGTAGATGGAATGTGACATACATTTAGCAAGAATCTACATTGCCAGGCTTTACAGTATGAAGTGTTTATTGTCTGGAGAAATGGCCGGGTATGAATTGTGGGAGCGAGAGGTGGGAGTCCCCCCATCAGTAGTAACCAAATTCACCTCTACAGATTTGTTCCGAGGTACCTTTTATTTTCTCTCATGTACTTGGCCAGTGCCTGAAGAAAGTACCCAGATGTGGGATTAAAAGGAGAATTCCCTGATAGAGCGGAGGTGCTTTTAGGTGGTTTAGGGAGCCACCAGAAAATGTTTCCATGACATATGGAAGGTCTCCGAGTGGCTGGCAAGGGAGCCGAGCCTGGGAAATCCCAGAACAGTGTACAAGTTCGGGTTGTGTACCCATGGGTTCAGAGCCTGAGGGCTAACGTGTTGAGGAAGTGTTCTTGATTCTTTTAATCTGCATTACCAGAAGTGTAGCTCTGTGGGAGTCTGTCTATGCTTTGATTGTTCTGTTTAATTGTGAATATAGCCACACTTTAGAACCCCACTTCTGGTATTGGACATTACAGTTATTGCTTCATGTGGTTGGAATTACTTGGGTGCCCCTGTGCAGAGTAGCCAAACCTAGCCTTTGTGCCGAGTGACCTATTCCCCCCTGAACCCAGCCCACCTGGTATTGCTGTCAGATCCAAACAGCACACCACGGGGCGTTACACGTATTTAACATTATTTATGATGAGTACAACTATAACAATAAAACTTGTCTCAGTCACCTCCTGGTTGCTGGATGTTGTTACTGTGGCAGAACCACTGTGGTGTACATCTTACAGCTGCTGAATAGGAGATCATCACTTCCTATGGCACAACATTGACCAAGCTATGTGTGATGTTACATTGGGAAGTACATAGTTGGGAAAAAAATAATTGGTTGATATTGAGTCCCAAAATGTTGATATGTAAACCGTCAAATCACTGGTATATAGTATTATCTTTATTTTCCTGGTAACATAGTTACATAGTGTGCACTGACATTCACATTGTCAGATAGGTACATGTAAAATCTTCAAAAGTGATATAGTGATTCAGGAACACAAAATACCAAAGCACATCCAAAAACCATAACTCTTCCTTGTGGTTAATTATCCACAAGCAGATGCAAACACAACGCCACCACCAGACCCACACTCTCACATCAAACCGTTATGCACACAACCTGCTCACTGCTGTTTACTCCTATCAACCAAATATGACAACAGACACAGGTCGCCCTTGCAACACTGTGAATGTGGAGTCAATGTGGCATACCAATGGGTTGTCAGAGGGTGGCTTGTTTAAGGATGGCCAATGGACTGAAAAACAGCGGGAGCACTAAAGATATGTGGTGTGAACCAGCTGACAACATGTGAATATGTTACTTATTTATTCAGTTTTTGTTAACCGGGTAGGTGCACTAGCCATAAAATGACTATTTTCAGGCATGACCCAGAAGAGTAGAACAAATAAATGACAGATACATGTCATTAGTCCAGGAAAATTACATTTAGCTCAAACAGTCAGTGGAGATGATAAAAACAGCCCAAACAACATTACATAAGGCAAAAAATTATGAAAAGTTACATGTAAGGTTGGTTAAACAGTTAGCGAAAGGATATATTCAGCCATAATACATAGCATGATGCAAACATTAGCAAGGAATCAGTGTAAAATGAGCAGTGAGGGGGGAATAACAACCAGGTCCAATAGGTAAGCTTAATTAAGATTGGTTACAGCAATGAAACTTTCAAGGAGCGACAAGAGGGGAGGCAAGGAGTAACCAGCAGAGAAGGGAAGGACTGATTGAAGAAAGGGGAGTAAGGTGGTGGGCTGTATTATTTGAGGTATATGAAGGCGGGGGAAACAAGTGGGGTCAAAACAAGTCCAGGGGTCTGCTAGCGCTAGATAATGGCGGAGCTCCCTTTTAAAACTGAGATGGGATCTAGCCTGCCAAAGTGCTAGAGGAAGGGAGTTCCAGAGCTTGGGGGGCAACATGATGGAAAGCTCCAGAGCCTTTGGATGTATGACATCTTGGTACATTAAGTAGAGACTTATCAATTGATCGCAGACTATAGGTGGAGGTTTGAGGTACAAGCAACACAGCAAGCAAGGAAGGAGTCTGATTTCTAATTACAGAATGAGGTTGGGAGCCTAGAGAGTATTGTCGGCAGGCCGAGGGAGAGAGCCATCCCATGTCTAAGTAAAGTTGGCAGTGGTGCTTAAGACGAGGTGACGAGGAGGCGTAGTGACATATATTATTATAAGTAATGTCCCATTATAGAAGGGTAGTTTTTTGTGCGACGGTACAAGTGGAATCACCGTATGTGAGGGCAGGGAAAAGGATACCTCTGGCAATAATCAACTTAGCAGAGGGAGTCAGCATATAGTTTGTCTTGTAAATGACTCCCAGTTTTGCATTCACTGCTTTGCAAGTAGACTGTATATGTAGATTGAAACCCAGGGATTGGTCTGGAAGGTCTCCCAGGTACTTAAATGAAGTTACACATTCTATTTGTGTGCCTCCTGAGTCACATACCATCAGGGACATTTGACAAGCCTTGAGTTTAGGGGAAGAGCCTAGTAGCATGGCTTGTGTTTTCTTTGCATTGAATACAAGCTTATGGGCAGACAACCAGTTTTGTACATTCTTGAAATCAGAGGAAAGGAATGAGTTTATGCTGACGACATTGGTGGAGCTTGAATAAAGAATGAAATCATCCGCATAGAGAATGGACAAGCAGGAATGAAGAACATCAGCTATATTGTTAATAAAAAGTGAGAGAAGAAGGAGTTCCAGGATAGAGCCCTGGGGGATCCCAATGTTGATGATAGCTCTGTCGGTTAGGGAAGAGTTAAATTTCACAATTTGAGTCCTGTTTGACAGATAGCTACTGAACCAGTCAATTACTGAGGATGAAAAGCTCAGATTGTGAAGAGTGGAGAGAAACAGGGGATGATTGAGATCGGTTTTATGTGATAACTGTGAACGCCTAAAGACGATCACCATTATCGCACAGTCAGAGTGTCGAAGATGACAACCCCGGTGCACAGAACAACGGCACCAGGATATATATTTTACTGCTTTCTGTGGGGGGGGGGTCTTTGCCGCCCCTACTAAAGGATTGTCAACTCCGGGGTGCAAACAGTAAAAAATAAAGGTTTGGGCCGGGTGCAATAAAATCACACCAGCACGCGGACTCAAACCTGGTACCTCACTCACCCCAACCACTAGCCAACCCCCGACACCACGACGCAGCTCGGCGATCCACTACAGTGCCACCCCTACAGCTCCTCTGCCCCTCCCAGCCCACGCTCACCATGCTCGCTCCCCCTGCGCATGTACACATAGCGACATCCTGTCGCCCAGTTCGCCCACCCCCTCATCCGGTCACCCTACCCTCCCATCGCCATGAGGGATTGCAGCGGGAAGGAGTCGCTGTTATGAACAGTGCCCTTTCCCATGCACCCACCTCACGGGATACCATTGAGATGAAAGGCATTTGTAAGGTCTATAAAAACTGCCCTTGTAAGTAGACCAGCATCCATGTTGGAAAGCGTATCAGTTGTGAATTTGAGAAGAGCCGTCGAGGTACGATGACCTTTTCTGAAACTATGCTGGGTATTAGAGAAAAAGTTGTACTTGGGTAGTCTATAGTTTGGTTTGCGACATGTTTCTCTGGAATTTTACATAAGACCGAGAGGATGGCTATAGGCCTATAGTTGGTGATCTCCTTAGGGTCACCTTTTTTAAAGACAGGAGCTACACAAGCAATTTTCCAGAGGATCGGGATTGCACTGAAGGAGAGAGACAGCGTGTAGATTTTAGTTATAAGAATAAAGTGCTTATGACAGTAGGTCAGAGTGGGACAAATCAGTTTAGTTTTGGTCATCACTTTGGCCAATAGCTTTCAAAGTTTAGTAGCCAAATCAATAGATTTTAGTAGCTATGTTTAATGTCAGTGGCTCAGCAGGCTGCACACTTGCCTCCGAGGCTGGAAGATCAGAAGGCTGTAGGTTCTGTCCCCACATGAGGCACTTGGGTTAAATCCTTATACTGACACTGTAGTGCAGCATGAGGGGGGTGATGCACTCCTGAGGTGCCGTCTTTTGGATGAGATGTTAAACTGAGGTCCCATCTGCCTGTTCTGGTAATTGTTCAGGTAGACGTTAAAGATCCCGTGGCACTTCTTGAAAGATTAAGGGAATTTCCCCGGTGTCCAGGCCAAATTTCCTCCATTCACTAAAAATACCACCAACAGTTTAATCTGGTTCAATTTCAGTTGGTTACCATCTGTATCCCCCCCAGTCACCCCAGAAAACGTGACTTCTAGTCTCAGTGGGCCTACCGGGTGAACAAAATTCAAAAAAATAAAGTAAATAATGTCTCAAAAATCACTGTGTGGACAGGTAGCCAGTTGGTCACTAGATTTAAAAATCAAGTAGTCAAGACAATTTTTTTAGTAAGGATGTCACAGATGTACACATACAAACAATGCCATACCAACACACACACACACACACGCATGCACGCATGCACGCACACACACACACTCACATACATACATACACGTACAGTAGTAACAGAATACCTTATTGTGTTTCAGCTATAGTGATTTGAACAAGGTCCTAACTGATTGCTACAAGTGCCAAACCCTGGTGATTTAACAGTAAGGATGCCCCCCCATGTCAAGGGGTATCCAGGTCGTATCTTGGTGGGAGGAGATACTGTACAACCAGGAAAACACAGTCCAAGAAAATAGAATATGCTCATTACCTGTTTCTTCTGTTGTTGCAAGATGGCTTTATAGGTTGAGGAGCAGGTACATACTTTACATCGGTAGGGATAACTGCAGGGGCTAGGCTCGTTAACAGGCACAACATGTACAGCTTGAATCAATTAAATTCAGTGTCGACTCTAGAACCAAAAGTGCAAAACTGATTTAATATGAAATGAGAAATTTGATAAACCACTCCATAGAGTATGAGGGTAGCAAGTACGGTGGGGGCACTTCACAGGTAGAAACCTGACAATCGCTTCTGCAACAATCTCATTTTCCAACAGATTGATTTATTACTTTGCAGACATTCCCTCAAGTCAAAAAGGCTACATTCCTGACAGCAGCACAAGACGGTGGGCCTTAACAGGCCACACTTAGAGGTATTTCACACTTGCAGACTTTCAATTCATATTCCTTCATACTTTTCCTTAACCCATGAACTTGCTTACTTTCTCTTCTCTGAGTCTCATCAATTCATTAACTGAGGTAGCAATTGTGACAGCACGAGATGTATCTACTGTCCAAATCCCATTTCTTATTTTCCTGTCTTGTTACACAGGGGTTGCTCTAAACACAGGAGGCTATGTTCTTACTGAGAGGTCTTAACTTTTTAAAAAGGTGTTCTTTTTAGCACGAGCAGAACCACTGAAGACCTTCCTGATACCCAATCGCCGATGTCACGTGCCTGTTACAAGCATCTTGGGGAATTACTTCATCCCTGGCGATCCTGAAGACCCAAGGCACTTTCTGCTCATCCAGCAATTCCAGTTTCTGGACTGCCCTCACCCAGGGGGATGCTTGCTGTGCCACATGGAGCACCCAATGGCCTGCTGCCCCGCCAGGGTCCCAACCAACCATTCCCCACATGGATCTTTTCCTGCCTCCCCAGACTGCATCCCCTGAGAGCCCAAACATTGAAGCAGCCACCAGGCAGGGGAAAAGGGGTAGGCTGCCACCACTAAGCCCTCAACGATCCAGGCTGCCACCTCTGGACCATGCCCCAGGCCTCATCTACCAGAGTAGGCCTGCCCACATAAAACACTACCTGGCTGTCAGGCTGTACTCGCCCACAGGTGGGATTACTTAGGAAACAGGGCCCCCCACTGGTGCTTACTCTACCAAGGTGCCAGAGATCACTTGATGGGCCTCCATGGTTTTTCTTCCCCGGGCTCTGGCTTCCAAACCGCACCGACAGGACCCAGACTTGAGCTCCACTGCCTCCCCTGCATGCTCATGGCCCAGACCACCACTTTTTCATATACAGGTCTTTGAGGGAGGAAGGCCAGGGTGGCAAGCAACCCACCCCGGCCCTGCCGTGGCCCTCTGGCCAAACTAATGGACTCAAACCCCCGACTTCTCTCCTCTTCTCAATCTGCTCTCCAGTCTCCTCTCTTTTCTTGGTGCCAAACACTCTTTTTATACCCCTAGGGATGGGTTCCCCTGCCGGCAGCAAGCAGGCCTACATCCCAGACCCACCGGCACCATTGTTCCTACTGCCAAGCTACACAAATTAACTAGTAAGCTCCCAGAAGGTGCTTACACTCCCCAACCCCCAGAAAAAACATTCACTGACTGGTAAACGCTGACCAGGCCGCACCACTGACCCCCCCCCAGAGAGATATTCACACTCTTCCTTGCCCCCAAGGACTCGAGCACTACATGGCCACACTACTGGCATGGTGGGAATTCATATACTTCAAACAGGACCCTAACTTAACCTACACTTTAACATCTTATTGCGGCATACTGGCGACCCACTCACTTGTTCCCATGGTTGGATTACCAGGTACTGCAGAGGGGGTGTCTCTCCCCCACTATCACTGTAACCTTCCTAACAAATTTAGTTCCTAGTTATTAAGAGGAGTGCTGCTGCCAGGAGCAGAAAAATAATAGACATTTCCCCCGTTAATATGCATGACCAGAACATTTGCAAAAACAGCTTTGAGTAGATTTTTTTTCTTTAAACCACACACAACGCACTAACTTACTACACTAAAACCTAACTGGGTTAAACATTTTACTAATTCAAAAGTAGTCATTCAACCACTCACACCCAGACTTCCATCCATTTACTCACCGACACCCCAGCCAACAGCCAAATCTCAGGCACATCAGTCATGTATACCTCTTTGCACATTCAAATTTGAAGGGGGTTTGAGGGGCATATTCCAATCCAGCCACCTCCTAGCAAACATTACTAATTACTAACCTATAAACATTACTTATTTTTCTTTTTCATAACACAGATGTAACCACTACCATTACTTTGCACAGTAAAATACCCCTTGGTACCCTCGACTGGGCACCCAAACTACTTTCGGAACAATTGGTACTATCCCTAGCTTTGGGAATGTATACCAGGATCATTATTTCTAGAGGTCAGAAAGGGTTGGGGGTGTACAAAAGCAAATACAATTTGACCAAATCCACCCAGGTCCAGAGGACAGAACTTTTTGCTAGGGCTATGCTAGATCTGGACTTCTAGAGGTGTACCAACTAATTCCACACAGGAAGCAGTAACGTGAATGTCCAAACCAGGTTGGGGTTCTAGAATGTGACTTTGTTCCAAAAGATGGTATAATAATGCAAAGGTGGACCCCCGAGGTTTACACATCATGACACAAGGCAATGGCAGAACAACAGAAATCTGTATCGGACAGAAAATCTACATATCCCATATGTCACAGGTCCTTGAATTCTCTTCAGCGGCAATGGTCTCAGCTCAACACACTTTCTTCTCATGGCACTGTCCACAACTGAGCA
Source organism: Neoceratodus forsteri (assembly GCA_016271365.2). Classification (NCBI taxonomy): domain Eukaryota; kingdom Metazoa; phylum Chordata; order Ceratodontiformes; family Ceratodontidae; genus Neoceratodus; species Neoceratodus forsteri. The sequence goes on along the minus strand of CM028130.1, from coordinate 1,564,278,433 downwards.
TATGTTTCCCATACAGCACAGGATTTTAAAACTTCGGCAAGTGGCAACTGGCCAAAATGGAGCACACTGGTACTCATAATTAGCATGACCCACACCAGGAGGTAAACTTCATCTTACGCATTGGCCATCATGTCCTGAATAACCAGGTGCCCTTACAGAACCTGTAGTGCTGAATTGGTCACTCCAGATGGGGGGCTGCCCATCTTTTTGCTTCCATGTCCATACTTTCAGAGTTACACCTCAAAAATTCTAGTAAAACAGTTAGGAATACACATCTTGGAATGACTTGCACATTCAGCGTATGAAAACACTACTTCTGAGTGTAGAAACTAAAGTCCTGAACAATGTACATTAGTCTCCCTCTGGACCCCACAATTGTCAGCCAACTTTAAACTTGAGAACAGTCTCAACACAGAACAGAACTGATGTATATGTCCCTTTGTCAAAGAAAACACCCAAAACAGGTACTTTCCCCATGAAGCACAAAGTCAGATTACTCACAGCTGGAAAACAGACAGCTTCAAAGGGTCTCAGATCAAATAGGGGATTGCCCCTCGGATCCATTATGGCAGTTCTTTCCATCTCTCTTGGGATAAAAAAATCAGGATCTCTTGCTTTAGACAATGGTTTCCACCATTTCTCCTGGAAGGCAGATGTCTCTCAGGACTAGGGTGAGAAAATAGGCTCCCCTAACAGAGCCCACTGCAGCTCCCACTCCTCACACTACTGCTGCTGACACAGAACTCACTCCAATCTTCAAGAGTCAAAAATTCCCCACTCACAGACAGCTGCCGTGGCTTATGCTGCTGCAAGTAAACAGAGAGTAAGTAGGTAAAAAATCCACTTAACCAGTTATTCATCAGCTGTCTTCCCTACCTAGCACTGACACTGATGGGATTCTAGTAAACCCAGGGGACTGGGTGATTACACTCACCCCTAGCCAGGTAAATGACTGTCTGCAGTCATTTCTCCACCCAGCACCAGGCCATCCTACCCTCCGCATTACCTACATTGAGGGGTGATCAGGCCATCCCCTACCATGTGCCAGGCACAGGCAGGCAACACTAAAGGCACAGAGGTTGGCTGATGAGACTTAAGCCCCTATCCTATGATCTATCTATGGATATTCAGTGGCTCCAAGGAGACTACTTGAAGCATGCCCTAATAGACCAGAACTGAGGTCCCTACTGCAGATCAGGACCACAGCCTATCTATCCCCCTAGCCCTCTAGGGAAAATCTATCTGACCAGGCTGCCCACTTGGGAACCTCCCCCCAAGCTCCCTGGGTACCTGCAACAAAAACAAGGAAAACGCACATGGCAATGCATTATATTTCCCAAAACTTGCCCCACAACCTCACATTTGTGAAGAAAAAGCATGTTAACACCCTGTTAACCACAGACAATCCTAAAAACTCTCTAAGAAAAGGGAAACTCAGCTCAGCTCCAGCATCCTCTTCTTTTCTTCCTCAAGAACACCTGCAAGAGAAGAAAATCAAAACATATTCTGCACACTACACAGTGCTTAAACTTCTGCCTGAACACTAGAAAGCCCCCAAAATATTTTTCTATAAAAGTACAAAAGAAGAAAATGGAAAGCAGACATTTATACAACACATTTGGGGGTGGAAGGCCCTAAAGAGTCTAAACTAGAGATATGCTGTTGCCAGAAGGCAAGGTCCATTAAATAGTCTCTTCTGGGCTAAAGTCCACTGAAGAACAGTTCCTGGACAGGACAGGGTCTGTATAGCACTGAAATCCATTGGGAGAGTCTTAGATGACAGTCAAACAGTTCTCTGGACAGTCTTTAAATGTAGGATGTGTTGTGCAAAGTCAGTAAAGTAAACAGAAAATTTGGTCTTACCAGTTCCTTGAAGAACAAAAACAGAGGATCACCATACTTCTCTGAGCGGAGGACCCTCTCATTTCAGACCAGGTGGCATTTTTGGATACAGCCGGGAAGAGGTCCTCTGAAAAACCAGGCAATGAAACAGGAAAACAACTAGGTTGATGTCATCTGAAACCAAACGATTGGACAGGAAAACAGCTGGTATGATATCATCTGAAAAACCAGGTGATGAAACAGGAAAACAGTTGGGTTGATGTCATCTTGAAGGCCAGGCGATGAAAATGGGAAAACACTGCTGGGCTAATGAATCTGGATGCACCTGAAGAATCCTGGAATACTGGAAGAGCTGTATCTTCCTTCTTGGATACTACTGCTGCTGGATGACAGGCAATTGGCCTGTCACTGCTCGCTTCCCTCTAGGCATGCTGGGCATATTCGCAGGGAGTGGCACCATTTAGGGTAGTACCACTTAGAGTGGGGTACGAGGACTATGACACCATCTGGGAGTTCAAAGTTGATATTATGGAATGTCTCATTCCCCGCCTTATCCACAGTTTGCACAGTGTCCATAAACAGAGTCCTGCCCAATTTCCAGCATTTAAGTCAATCATTTATGACTCTGTCCCTGACACATTCTGCTGCACCAGAGTACAAATTCTTCCTTGCCTCTTCCAACAATCAGGATTGCCTGTTCTGTTTCATTTCCTCCCAGACTCTATGAAGAAAGGTAGGAAAGGATTGCCCATAGATGGCATCAGCCTTTCTACGTATCAATCTCTCCTCCTCCTTGCTGCTCTTCACAAGTTTGTGGCCCATGGCCTGGCTTGGGGGTGGACAGTCCTGGTTGAGCCAGTGCTGCATACTTAAAGAACAAAATAACTTGTCCCCAACCATCTCTGTGGGCAGCTTGCTGGAGCCTTCTTCTTCTTCTCTCTCTGGCTCCTCTGAAACAACAGCTTGAGGTGAGTCATGGGGACCCTCAACATGAAGATACATATCTTCATCCTCTTCCTCACTCATGATCTGAGCCCAGGAGTGAGCAAATATCCTCACTCTCAAGGCCGTCCACTCATCACTGGGCATGGAGATAGACGCCTCCCAGTACAGTGTCTCTTGCAGTTCATCCTCCCCTACTAGGTTAGGACTTGGACCCTCTTTCCATGGGTCCATGGATCATCCATTGCACTGTCCATCTGTGACACAGGCATGGAAACCTCTTTCTGTTACTGCCTTGCAGTAGATCAACATTGCTCTCTCCTTCTGTGTCATGCTCTATGGAGCATCCCCCAATAAGGTTCAACCTGGTGCAGCATGCTGCTACTTGCACAGTTTCCTACTCTGGTCCACATGGGAGCCAAACAAATTTGTTATGCCCTCTCTGGTGCTGCACCCCTGCTCATACCATACTTCACAAGGCAATCCGAACAGTGGGGTATCAGAAACACATCCCTTCTAGCCTTTAGGCACATAATGCACAGTCTCACTGGATAGCTATGGATTGCTACATCTGGAGGCAACCCATCACCATAGAAAGTTTACTTCATTTCTCTTAGTGCTGCCACCTCCTCTGCGATCATAGCTTGGGCTTGATCTGGATAGCGGGGAGTTCCTGAAGCCATGTCTGAAACAAACACATAAATGTTTGTTGCTACTGAATTGCTCACTAGTCTCTTTGCTGTCTCACAAAATGGCTCCCTGCTGCTGTGTTTATATTGCTAACCCCACCCTGTAATGGTGACGGTACTGCAGCTTTCCTCATGCATCAAATCTACTCACTGACTCAAACTGTGTTTCTGACCCTTTCTGGCTACTGAATTTGCTCCAAACTGCAATCGATTGCTCTGCTGGTATCTTTCAGCACATTCATATGATTTTAAACTTGACTTTGTGATCAGCATCAATTCAAAGAACTATTTACACACGCTCAAAGTCACTTACAAGCCCACAGTTTATCTTTCATACAGGAATACCTGTTTGCTGCATTCTCACTACACAGCTCACAGTCCCTTCTTGCTTAGAAACATTTACTGCTGCTGAACCCATCATAAATGCTCACAGTCTTTGCTCAGAAGTTTTGTTTGTTGCCTTACTGTTACAACACACATTCCTTCTTTGCAAAACAATCACACTACTTGCACATATTTTCAGCTGGCTTGAAAAATCACACACAGTTTGTTGCACACTTAATTGGTTTTACTCACTGAATTCAGTAGCTGGCTTCCTCTGATGGAAATTTTCGGCCTAGTACTGATCCTTAGAAGGCCTCTGGGGTGAAATGGGCTGGCGGTCCTGCTGATCGTAGCCACGAAAGCCACAATCACTTTCCGGTTGGTGGGACAATGGATTGAGCCTGAAATTATACAGTAAAGGTCTGTTTACTGCAGATTAGAATGTTCACAAGTCTCTCGATGGTTGATCCTGGTCTGACCAGCTTGCACGCCACTCTCTCTCTCTCCTCCTCTAACACTCAGCTGCACACAGAAGCTGGCTAGGGTGTGGGACTGATTGTAGTCACTCCAATCACTCGACAGCATGCAAATGAGCATCTCTCTCTCTTCTCACTTGCTCTTTCTTCACAGTGATCATCGAGCAGGAGACAATTTAAACTGCAAACTGTAGCTTTTTTTCTCGGCTACAATTTCAGTGGCAGGACAGCTGTTTTGACCATTTTCTCCACAGATTCTGACAACTTCTCTAGCGACTTCCCCAGTTTGCACACAAAGTACATGAAACTTTCAGGGCACAGTTCTCAGTCTGTTTCCTAAAGTCCATACTACTTTTGGCATTTGAAAACTGCAAGTTAAAAAGTTCTGTAAATGTTTTTTAATGCAGAGACTAGGACATACACTTCAAGGCTTTACTGTTCATTGCAAGTTGACAAAACACACAAGCAGCACTCTGTTCTTTTCTGTACTAGTAGGACACAAGCAGCACATTTGTATGGCACTTTCTTGGGCAAAATCCTTTTGTCCAAGCTTCCTTTTCTGTTTTGGGCTTCCATGCTACCAGACAGACAGATACTAGTCATACCCTCAGCAAAAATCTCTTGTTCTCTCTGCAAATTAAATAACATCCTCAGACGAGCCCCCATTTTTTGTAACCTCCCTGCTACTTTGCACAGTAAGCTACCCCTCGATACCCTTGACTGGGCACACAAACTACTTTCGGAACAATCAGTACTATCCCTAGCTTTGGGAATGTATACCAGGTTCATTATTTCTAGAGGTCAGAAAGGGGTGGGGTGTACAAAAGCAAATACAATTTGACCAAATCCACCCAGGTCCTGAGGAGAGAACTTTTTGTTAGGGCTATGCTAGGTCTGTACTTCTAGACTGGTACCTAGTAATTCCACACAGGAAACAGTAGCATGAATGTCCAAACCAAGTTGTGGTTCTAGAATGTGACTTTATTCCAAAAGATGGTACACTAAAGCAAAGGTGGACTCCCAAGGTTTACGCATCATGGCACAAGACAATGGCAGAACAACAGAAATCTGTATTGGACAGAAACTCTACATATCCCATATGTCACAGGTCCTTGAATTCTCTTCAGTGGCAATGGCCTCAGCTGAACACACTTTCTTCTCATTGCACTGGCCACAGCTGAGCACACATTTCCCATATGGCACAGGATTTTAAAACTTTGGCAAGTGGCAACTGGCCAAAATGGAGCACACTGGTGCTCATAATTAGCATAACCCACACCAGGGGGTAAACTTTATCTTCAGGCATTGGTCACCATGCCCTGAATAACCAGGTGCTCTTACGGAACCTGTAGTGCTGAATTGGTCAAACTAGATGGGGGGGGGCTGCCCACCTTTCACTTCCATGTCCATACCCAGCCATTCTTTCAGAGTTATACTTCAGAACTTCTGGTAACACACTTAGGAATATACTTCTTGGAATGACTTTCACATCCAGCATTTGAAAACACTACTTCTGAGTGTAGGAACTAATGTGGTGAACAATGTGCTTTAGTCTCCCTTAGGACCCCACAGTTGTCAGCCAACTTTAAACTTGAGAACGGTCTCAACTTAGAACAGAACTGGTGTATATGTTCCTTTGTCAAAGAAAACACCAAAAACAGGTACTTTCCCCAGGAAGCACAAAGTCAGATTACTCACAGTTGAAAAACAAGACAGCTTCAAAGGATCTTGGATCAAATGGGGGATTGCCCCTCGGATCCATTCTGGCAGTCCTTTCTATCTCTCTGGGGATGCAAAATCAGGGTCTTCTGCTTTAGACAATAGTTTCCACCACTTTTCCTGGAAGGCAGATGTTTCTCAGGACTAGGGTGAGAAAATAGGCTCCCCTAACAGAGCCCACTGCAGCTCTCACTCCTCACACTACTGCTGCTGACACAGAACTCATTCCAGCTCCTCAAGATTCTAAAACTCCCCACTCACAGCCAGCTGCTGTGGCTTATGTTGCTGTGAGAGTTCTAAATGACATCATCTCTCTCCTCTCAGCTGAGACCAAGTAAACAGAGAGTGAGTAGGTGAAAACCCCATTTAACCAGTTATTCACCAGCTGCCTTCCCTACCTAGCACTGACACTAATGAGATTCTATTAACCCCAGAGGACTGGGTGGTTACACAGAACAATAATTTTAATCTAAGCCAGAAAAGTGTAATTCATGTAGGTGACCAAGGAGTCAATCCCTAAGAACATTTTAAAACTTAACAACAGTAACCATAAGGGGTTGATCTCACTCAGTTTCCAGTGTTGGGAATCCAAGGTTAGTCAGCCCTGCTCTTCCCAGATGCGCAAGCCAGCATCGGGGAAGGGGTGTCCAATTTAGTTAGAACAGCTCCCACAAAGCAGTCTCTTTATGTCTCTTATCTCCCCTGAAAAGAATAGCACCAATTTAAAGTGTTAGAGGCTAAATACAATTTGGGGTCCAGTTTAGTACATTCCTCCCCAATGGCATCCTCACAAATGGTGTAGTACTTTGTTCACTGTCCCTTGGCATCCTGGACCATCATGAAAGTCTTGGACAGAGTCACTCCAGTCATACCGTGTATAGGTACATCTGTCTGACCCTCTTAATGGCTTCTTGCTCATGTCCACCTAGATCCAGAGCACTCCCATGGCTTTTCAGTTTGACTTTATTCAGGGTGCCCTGGAGCACCCAGTCCTCTCTCTTTTCCTGAATAACATCCCAGGTTAATTCACACACATAGGAATAATTTTCCCAAGGGCACTCCTTCTTCATCCTCCAGCGAACCCATCACTCAGCCTGCGACCAGTCCAGGATGTTCCGTACACTGGTTTGAGGGGCAGCACTAGGCAATAAGTAACCAAATCCCCAAATTGTAGTTTAAGTAGCAGGGGTCAGTGGGATGTAGAGTGTACATAACCTTTCTGTGCTGAACACAGGCCTGCCACAACTAGGGCATGTTGTTGGGGAATTTTTGACTGGGGAAACAGTAAGGCTTAGGAATGTCCTGCTCCCACAAAGGGTTGTCAAAAGTATAGGTCCTGACCCAAACCCCCAGCGGAGGGGGGGCAGTGTCAACTCCCTCCTGGTCCTCCACCATACTGGTGTCTCCCTCTGATATGAACTTTTCTACCTCCACATCAGGGCGTTGGACAACTGAGCTTCTACAGCAGGGGGGGTCCTCTGGAGCTCTTCACGGTGCCTGCCATTGAGGGGTGTGGGCCCACTGCAGGTGACTCTGATGGCTTGAGTTTCCCTGCCACTCCACAGCCTCTCCCTCTGCCATGGGGGGGTCAGGCACCGCAGGGGAAGAAGGGCTAGGCAGGCAGCTAGCACCACTCTCCCCCAAATCTACCTCACGGGCAGCAGCCCCCACCTCCCCCAAGTTTTCCAAACTGGAAGAAGCAGTGCTCACCACAGCAGAGATGGTGGGCCAAATCCAAGCAGGCTGATATTGGATAGCAGGCCAAGCTGAAAGAGAGGCACCACTGCTGGCACAATCCAGGTACACCGGTAAGACTTTCACCAAGCCTCCTGTATGCTGGTAAATTACATACCCTTCCAGAGTTCCCCCTTTCTGAGCAAAATTCCAGATCCATGAAAGCAAAGAGGTGGGAATGAGGACCATCCAGTTTCCATCTCCTAAAGCTTCAGTGATGGTGGTGGTTGCAATGGTTAAGTTCCATCCATGGCTTAACTTTTCAAAAGACCAAAACAACCAAGCTCCTCCTCTCCACCAACACACTTATGGCACAGTTCACTTTGGGGCTCAGCAAAAATGGCACGCTCACTCCATGCAACGTGACCTCTGGACCTAGCCTGGCCATTGTCAACCAATAGGATAGGATCCCCAAAGTTCTGCATACATTAACTTTAGGCTAAACAGTCCATGCTAGCAAAGTGGCACTGCACATAGGCATGAAGTTGCATGAATCAAAAATGGTGCCTTCATGCTTCGTAATTCTCCTCTGTAGCTCCCCAAAAGTTAGTCCAGGCATAAAGCATACTCCTGAAACTCCCAAAATATCCTGAATGAGACCCACATTGCAAGCCCCCCACTCCCAATGACTGGGGGTATCCAGGCGGTATCTTGGTAGGAGGAGGAGGGCACTGTACAATCAAGAAAACACAGTCCAAGAATATGGAATATGCTCATTACCAGGTACTTCTGTTGTTGCAAGATGGCTTCACAGGTTGAGGAGCAGGTACATACTTTACATCGGTAGGGATAACTGCAGGGGCAAGGTTCGTTAACAGGCACAACATGTACAGCTTGAATCAATTAAACTCAATGTCCACTCCAGAATCAAAAGTGTAAAACTGATTTAATACGAAATGAGAAATTTGATAAACCACTCCATGGAACATGGGGATAACAAGTATGGTGGGGGGACTTCACAGGTAGAAACCTGACAATCGCTTCTGCAACAATCCCTTTTTCCAACAGATTGATTTATTGCTTTGCAGACATTCCCTCAAGCCAAAAAAGGCTACATTCTTGATAGCAGCACTAGACAGTGGACCGAAACAGGCCACACTTAGAGGTATTTCACACTTGCAGACTTTTTAATTCATGTTTCTTCCCTTCATACTTTTCCTTAACACAGGCACTTGCTTACTTTCTGTTCACTGAGACTCATCAGCACTTCAACTGAGGTAGCAACTGTCACAGTACTATACGTTTCTACTGGCCAATCCCATTTCTTTTTTGCTTGCCTTGTTACACAGGGGTTGCTCTAAAACATAGGAGGCTATGTTCTTACTGAAAGGTCTTAACTTTTAAAAAAGGTGTGCATTTTAGCATGAACAGAATCACTGAAGATCTTCCTGACAGCCAATCACTGATGCCACGTGCCTGCTCCAAGCATCTCAGGGAATTTCTTTGTCCCTGGTGATCCTAAAGACCCAAGGCACTTTCCACTCATGCAGCAATTCCAATTTCTGGACTTTCTTCAAACAGGGGGATGCTTTCTGTGTCACATGGAGCACCCAATGGCCTGCCACCCCCCCAGGGGTCCCAACCAACCATTCCTCACATGGATCTTTCTTGCCTCCCCAGGCTGCACCCCCTGAGAGCCCAAACACTGAAGCGGCCACTGGCTGATGGAAAAGGGGTAGACTGCCACCACTATGCCCTCAACAATCCAGGCTGCCACCTCTGGACCATGCCCCAGGCCCCATCTGCCAGAGCAGGCCTGCCCACAGAAAACACTACCTGTCTCTCAGGCTATACACACCCACAGGCAAGATTACTTAGGAAACAGGTCTCCCACTGGTGCTTACCCTACCAAGGTGCTAGAGATCACTTGGCGGGCTTCCATGGCTCTGCTTCTCGGGGCTCCAGCTATCAAACTGCACTGATAGGAACCAGACTTGTACTCCACTGCCTCCCCTACATGCTTACTGCCTGAACTGCTGCTTTTTCATATGCTGGTCTTCGGGGAAGGAAGGTCTGAGTGGCAAACAGCCCGCCCTGGTCCCACTGCTCTCAAGCTGTACTCACCCACAGGTGGGACTACTTAGGAAACTGGGCCCCCCAGTGGTGCTTATCCTACCAAGCTGTCAGAGATCACTTTGTGGTCCTCCATGGTTCTGCTTCTTCAGGATCCAGCTTCCAAACTGCACCAACAGGACTCAGACTTGAGCTCCACTGCCTCCCCTGCATGCTTATGGCCCAAACCACTGCTTTTCCATATGCGGGTCATTGAGGGAGGAAGGCCAGGGTGGCAAGTGGCCCACCCCAGCCCCGCCATGGCCCTCCGGCCAAACTAGTAGGCCTAAACCCTTAACATCCCTCCTCTTTGCAGCAACAGCATCAAGCCATACAAAAGCAAAGGTAATGGACTTTAGAAGGTCTGACTTTTCCAAAAGGGGTGAGTGCCTAAGGAATGCACTAGCAAATGGGCAGGAAGGAGGGGGTGGAAGAACAATGGGGAAAAATCAAAACTGCCATCACAGAGGCAATAAGTCTTTGTGGGAAGCAAATAAACAAAACAAAACAAAATGAATTAAAAGCCACTATGGTTCTCAAAGGAGGTGGCAGGGAAGATTAGGGAGAAAAAGACAGTATTCAGGTAGTACAAGGAATCACAGAAGGAGCAGGACAGAGAACTGTGTCAGTTAAAGCAGAAGGAAGCACGGAAGACAGTCAGAGTAGCGAAGGCCCAAACTGAGGAAAAGATACTAACTCAGTTTAGAAAGGGGATAAAACCTTTTATAGACACATCATGGAGTGACGGATGACCAAGGGATGGACAGTGAGGCTTAATAAAGGAGAGGGAAGGTGGTCAGAGGGTGACTGTGAAAAGGCAGAGATACTGAAAGAATACTTTTGCCCAGTATTCACAAAAGAAGAAGGGGGGGTACCTAAACCAGACAATAGAAGCACTCTGGATAGAGGGGTTGATACCAGTCCATTCACAGAAGAAAAGATCCTGAAATAACTCCTAAACCTCAAGGTGGACAAAGCAACGGGGCCTGATGGGATTCACCCAAGAATTCTAAAAGAACTGAGGAGAGACCTAGTGACACCACTGACTACCCTTTTTAACAACTCATGGGAGGATGGTGTGGTACTTGAGGACAGAGGAGGGCAGATGTTATTCCTCTTCACAAATGTGGGAGCAAGGCAGAGGCAGGAAACTACATTCCTGTTGGCTTGACCTCAGTGAAGAAGAAGAATCAACATTTATATAACGCTTTTCATATACAGTGTATTCCAAAGCATTTTACAAGCAATGCTAGACTGGTAGTGATGTGACTGAATGTGTGGTGGCAGCCATATCACACATCATCACCCACACACAGCATGTATAATTGCATGAGCCAGTTTTATGGGAAGGAGAATGTTGGTCAGGACACTGGGAATGTTTCCTACTCTTTGCGAAGAGTGCCCTGGGTTCTTTTACTTCTACCTGGACACCCACCAGGACAACACCAGGATGGGCAGAACGGACCTTGGTTTAACATCTCATCCAAAGGACAGCACACCCCAGCAGTACAGCACCCCCAATACTGCACTTGGATGCCAGCGATTTTTAGGTGCAAGTCCAATCGTGGTGTTGGACGAGAATCCACGCTCTTCTGGTCCAGAGGCGGATGTGCTACCAACTGAGCCACGCTGACACCTAGTGGAAGGGAAAATGATGGAATCACTTCTGAAAGAAAGAATTATTGAGTACCTAGAGGCCAGCGGGGCACAGGACCCAAGGCAGCATGGATTCACAGCAGGAAGGTCATGTCAGATGAATCTAATAGATTTCTTTGGCTGGGTAACCAAAGTAACAGACCAGGGAGGGGATGTGGATATGGCCTACCAAGAATTAAGCAAGGCATTTGACACAGTCCCACACAAAAGATTAATAAACATGTTAACCAGCCTGGGAGTGGGTCCCAGGGTGGTAGCCTGGGTAACAAGCTGGCTGGACAACAGGAGCCAGAAGGTATTAGTAAATGGAAGTACACTGTGAAGAAAGGGGTGTTACTAGTGGGGTACCACAGGGTCCAATACTATGACTGGTCCTCTGTAATGTCTTTATAGAAGACACTACAGAGGGTCTGGCAGGAAAAGTATATCTCTTTGCAGATGACACAAAGATCTGCAACAGGGTTGATACACAAGGGGGTGCAAAGGATGAGAAGGAACTTGTCAAGACTGGAGGAATGGCCAAAAATATGGCAGCTTAGATTCAGTGCAAAAAAGTGCAAAGTAAGGCACCTGGGAAACAAAAACCGAGGGCAAGAGTACACAATGGGGGGGGGGTACTAACAACAACACAAATGGAAAGGGACCTGAGGTCAGTCATCTCTAATGACCTTAAGGTGGGCAAGCAATGTGAGAAGGCAGTAAGGAGGGCTGGGGGGATACTGGGATGCAAAAGGGAGAGGCATCACCAGTAGAAAACAGGAAGTTGTTATCCCTCTGTATAGATAGTTGATGAGACCCCATCTGGAGTACTGTGTACAGTTCTGGAGACCCCATCTCTGCAAGGACATAGACAGGATGAAGGCAGTCCAGAGGAGGGCAACTAAAATGGTGCAGGGTCTGTAACAGAAGCCATATGAAGAGAGACTGAAAGTGCTTAATATGTATACCCTTGAGGAAATGTGGGAGAAAGGGGACATGATAGAAACTTTCAAGTACCTCAAGGGATTCAACAAAGTCCAAGATGGGAGCATCTTTCAGAAAAAGAGATGTACAAGAACAAGGGAGAATAATTTTAAGATAGAGGGGGCATGGCTCAGGGGCAATTTTTTCATGGAGAGGGTGGTGGACGCATGAAACCACCTTCCTGAGGAGGTTGTAGTGTCAAAAATAGTGGGGGAATTCAAAAATGCATGGGACAGACATAAGGCAATTATAGTGAGCGGTAGGAGGAAGTAGGCTGTTGGGTAGCTAGAATCTGCAGCTTATCCAATAGGTAGGGAAATGGGCAGACTAGGTGGGCTAAGTGGTCCTTATCCGCAATCAAATTCTATGTTTCTATGTTTCAGATCCTAGACCTACCAGCACCATTGTTCCTACTGCCTAGCTACACAAATTAACTAGTAAGCTCCCAGAGGGTGATTACACATACATGTTACTTACATACATACAATGCCATACCAACACACACAGACACACAGAAAAACACATGCATGCATATAGACACACACACACAGACATACGCACACACACACACATACACACACACACACACACAAAGTCATGCGCACATACAGCAGTAGGCAATATGCCTTTCTGCGGCTGGCTCACCTACCAGGATTTGAACCCGGTTCTAGCTGACTGCTAGAAGTACCAAACCTGGTGATTTTTTTTTAACAAGAAGGATGTCGCAGAAAAACACAATAGTGACATACACACTTACACACACACACACACACACACACACACACACAGCAGTAAGCAGATTACCTTACTGTGGTTCACCTACCAGGATTCAAACCCGGTCCTTGCTGACTGATAGGAAGTACCAAACCCCAATGATTTCTTTATCAATAAGGAGGTCACAGAAATCATACACAGTACTGACATATATACAAGGCTAAACCAGCACGTACACAGAGTCACACACATGTGTAATGCCCCAATGTTAGGGGTCCCCCGTCTCCCCATGTCTCAAGTGCCCAGGTGCCCCTTATAGGCTAGGTGGCAAGTGGGGAGGGGGGCAAACTTTAGTACAGGAGTCCATGCCAAACGAAACTGCAGTCTGCAGTTTTTAATTGTTCTTTCCTGCATCCCTGCAGCCTGCCCAGCCCTAGATGGAAGACTAGGTTTGCTGACAGAGGCACCTAGCGTCACCTGAGCTCTTTTCTTCTAGGTTTGCTTGTAAGGACAGAGCAAGGAACAACATTATCAGAGCAAGGAAAAAGATTAAGGCTTCTTTCTGCTAGGCAGATTTACTGTGTGTTGTTATTTTCTTTTGTGCTCACAAGATTTAATACTGTTTTTTGCTTGCATTTTACTGCTGTAATCTTCTCTGATCAAATTGCTGTTGCAGGGTATACCTTCTGTTGCATTTTTACAGGGTGTGCCTACAGGGTTGTTACTGTTTGGTGCTTACAGATTACTGCAATAATCTTCTCTGATTCAAACTGTTTTTTTGCAAGGTATATCTTCTGTTACTGCTTTATTTTTCTCTGCAGCAAAGTGTTTTTTGCAGGGTGTATCTTATGCGAAATTGTTACAGGTGGTGCTTACAGGGTTTACAGTTTTATTTATAATTAAGCTAAGCTTTCAGGGCTACTGCATTTGTTGTTGGTTTATTGTTTCTACTCTTAACTCCTTGTTTTTTTCATCCGTGGTACTTCTTTTTTGGCAGGGGAAGGGCCCACCACCCACCCCCATGCCCAACCACCCCATGCTACACTCCTTTTATAGAGGAGACAGTCGTGACATTTTCTGTAGCAAAGCAGGAAGGGGAGGATCAGAGGGGTATCCACACAGTGACCTCTCTTACAGGGGCACAAGTAATTTAACTTGATATAACAAATTGTAAAAAAAATAAATCAAACTTTTGGTTTCATTTTCCTCCTTCTAATTAATCAGACCAGGTTATAAACTTGGCAACTCAAGTGGAATGGATATTATAGACTGCAGACACAGTGGGAAACTTTTCAAAAGGGCAGTTATACAGAATTTAGGATGCTGTCCTACATGCTGGACCATTGGAGATCTAAGGGCTCAGCTCCAGGCAGCATGGGCAGAGATGGCGCACCTCAAATCACATATTCAAAAATAAATATATTATAAGAACCACTTGCCATTTCCCCAACATTCGTCTGAAGCACCTCGACTGCAGAGGGTAGTGGGTCCAGGAGGTTGGCAGGTGGTTAGGAGGGGCAAATCGGGTGTCCCATTCCTTAGTGCTCTCCAATGTATCACCTCCATAAACCATATACAATTACAAACCGGTATCTGCCTCTATCTCCAAAATCAAACAAAGGCCAGAGGACACTGCAGAGCAGGACACTGCAGCATAGGAGCCAGCACAACAAAACTCACCCAAAACAGGGACCAAAACAAAAAAAAAGCAAAAAGGAAATCCAAAACATTTCTGATCATACAAAACTCCATAATTTGGGGAGTTGATACCTACCTCCAGCCGGGGGTAATGGTCAGATGACTCCCAGGTACATCAGCATGGAGATACACTGATTACATTGCTAAAACCATGCAGGAAGCAGGAGAAAACATTGATGTCCTGGTACACATAGCGACTAATGATCTCTCCAGTCGGTCAGTTGTGGAGACCAAGGAACACCTGACCAGGCTGGGAGATAAACTGTCATCCATTTCATCCAACATCTCCTTCTTTAAGATTCTGCTGATCTGGGAGAGGGGGACAGATGGACAGAAGGTCAGAGAAGGGGAGATAGGGGAGCTAAACATGTGGCTCAAGGGCTGGTGCCAGGAAAAAGGACACAAATTTGTAGGTAACTGGCAACAGTTTGGGGAGTGAAAGTTCTTTAAATTTGATGGACTGCATCTGACTAAGGAGGGAGTCAGTGCATTGGGGCAGACGTTTGACGTTTTTGCAGAATATTTAAACTAGCCAATGGGGAAAGGGGTGCAACACCTGATACATCGAACAGGAAGAACACCCTTCCCCCCTCAGCTAGTGATCAAACAGGAGTTCAGCATGTTTGTAGTTCATTTCCAGGTGAGGATAAAGGTCCGGCTCCCCATATGACATGCAGGGGAAATGCTGGACCTTGCCCAACAACTAACGTACCGAAATCTGGCTAATGGAAAATCAAGTACACAAATGCCTGCAGTCTGGGCTCAGTAGGTAGCACACTGTCCTCTGAGGCCAGGAGATCACAGGGCTGTGGGTTCAGTTCCCACATCTGGCACTTGGGTTAATATCCCAGTACTGACACTGTAGTGCAGCATGAGAGGGGTGCTGCACTTCTGAGGTGCCATCTTTAGGATGAGACGTTAAACTGAGGTCCCATCTACCTGGATTGGTGGTAGCTCAGGTGGATATTAAAGATCCCATGACACTTATCGAAAAGAGTAGGGGAATTTTTATTAAAACTTGAAAGTAAAATACATACATAATAGTGTTGTTTCACACAAAATCATAAAGCAAACAGAAAGGTAAATAAAAAGAAGTATGTCATCATACGGTCAATACAAAAACTGTCATTGTTTTTAGTAAGAAACACTAAATACCTCCTTCCCCCACCACCACCACCAAAAGAGTAGGGGAAATTCTATTAAAACTGGAAAACAAAACATATACACAAGAGTGTTACTGCACTCAAAACATAATGCAAAAACAACAAGAAACAGAAATAAGTATTACATCATACATTCAACATAAAATTCCAGTTTGTAGAATCCCAAAACTTTAAAAATAAATACTGACCCCCCCCCACTAAAAGAGTAGGGGAACTTTAAATAAACTTGAAAGAAAAACATATACATAGTAGGGTTGCATCACATGAAACCATAATATAAACAAAAAGGTAAACATAAATAAGTAGTTCAGCAGACAGTCAATACAAAAATTGTCATCGTTTTCAGAATGGGACACTGAAATCCTCCCCCTCCACCACCATCACCACCAAAAGAGTAGGGGAACTGCTATTATCATGACAACATACCAGATACAAATAGTGTAAAGTCACACAAAATAATAGACATATCAGATAGTAAACACCATCAATGCAGCCAGTCCATGGAACCCCATCTAGAAGAATAAAGGGTATGTGGAAGGGTTGTATAATCCTGTACTCTTAGTGAAATAAGTTTTGAATGAATCATAGAAAATAACTCTGAAACAGAAAAATGACATTGTTGAATGGTCAAGCGACAACGCACAAACCATATATAAAATTTGAAACAAACTAAAAACAACCACATGGTCACTTTATTTGCTTTGTTCACAAATTCGGGAGTATACCAACACATAAGATATCTAAGGTCATATGAAAAAAGGGAGATGTAGGCCATTTCCTCTCTAAAAGGTGCCAAAATTCAACAACATATGGACAATCCAAAAATAAATGCGCCATCATTTCAACCGTGGTGGTACACGTGTCCCTTGGACAGTACCTATCCGAAATTTGTTTATGTTTCAAATTACCTCTCATATTTAGTTTACCATGAAAGGAAAGCCATAGAACATCCCACATGTAAGACGGGATATGAGGGGACATTAACATTATACCCATCAAACGCTTTTGATTAGTGGGATATGAGTCAAGTGGAGCCAAATCCTGAAAATATTTCAGAATAATAACATTATACAGCTCTTTCCTACTAAATCTAATAACACATTCTTTCGAAATCCCCCACAACTTCAATTTCCCAAAACACACCTTCAAGGACAGTGGGAGTGAGGCAAGAGAAGTTTGTCTGGGTAAAGGGCTAGGTGTAGGCCAAGAAATAAACAAAGTACCTAAAGAATCCAAAAGCCATGGTCTCCACTGCGTATCGATCTGAAGAAGTACATTATGAAAATTAGCATAAAAAAACATTGAAAAGAAAAAAAAACAATAGGCTGAATCATTTTCAAACCCCCACATTTTTTTCCCGAAACAATAAACACCTCTTGATTGGATTTAGACAATTGCCCCAAATACAAGAAAAGAAACAACTATACATTTGTATTTCTAGACATTGAGGAAGACTAAAAACAGCACTAAGATACAAAAAGATTGGTAACAAAAATGTTTTAATCATATAAACCCTTTTTAACTTTGACAACCTCCACGTTTTCCAGAGTTTAACTTTAGTTTCTGCCTCATCAAGTTTAAGTGACCAATTATAATATGCTAAATCCCCCGTCCCAAAAAATAAATCCAAAATAGAACATTTATCTCTAACGACTGGGATTTCAAAGATAGAGGTTTGGTGCACATCATCAATTCTGACTGGAAAACGATAACATTTCTCATAATTAATTTCAGTGCCTGTACAAGACATATAGTCCTGAAGGGTAGAATCTAAGTGGAAAGTGGAAGGAACATCACTAACTATAAAGCAGATGTCATCCGCATAAGCACTACATTTCACTTCAGTGTCAGTACTAGAAAAAGATACCCCTCGGATGTCCTGCATGGCATAAACTTTCCGTATCAAGGGGTCTAGGGTAAAGAGATATAAGAGAGGACTGAGAGGACAGCCCTGATGTACTTCCCAATGAATTTTCCATTTCTTACCCAGTCACCCATTACAGTATACTTGGGTAGTTGCAGAACTATAGCAAGTTTTAATCCAATTAACAAACAGTAGAGGTACCCCATAGTGGGACAAACAATCCTATAAATAATCATGCCTGACCTTATCAAATGCTTTAGCCTGATCAAGGCTAAAAAGCAGTCCTGTAATCTCACCTGTAGCCTCTTTATGCAGCAGTTCACGTAACAATATTAAATTATCTGTCATTTTTCTGCTCTGTATAGAACAAGACTGTGCTGGATGTAATAAATAATTCGCAGTCAATAACACCCTAGCTTGTAAGATTTTAGCTAGAAGCTTGAAATCAGTATTGAGTAATGTAATAGGCCTCCAATTACCTAACTCTGCTCAATCTCCTTTTTTATGCATCAAAATAACTAGTCCTTCATTCATACTGTCTGGTATAACTCCAGAAATCAATACTTCATTCAAAACATTAATGAACTCAGGTAACAGAAACTGGAAAATACGGGTATATATTTCATAAGGAAGTTCATCTATCCCAGGAGCTGTTCCAGACTTAACCTGGGCCAGTACACCTGAAACTTCTAAAGAGGTAATAGGCTGAATAAGCAGAGCCGCACTTTGGATAGAAAGTAGGAGTAAAACACATGTAGACAACCAGGGTTTATGCATAGTAGACTCAACCTCCGAGGTGTCAAATAACCATTGAATGTAGGTGTTGAGAGCCCATAAAATGTCGTCTTTGGACGTACACCAAACCCCATCATTATCTCTAATCCCATCCATGTACTTGAGATGGCATTGATGGACACAAAATGGATACGAATTTAAAAAAGCTTTATCGTCTTGAGATCCAAAACAGCGTTCTAAATCTAGAGACTTCAAACGATCATATTGTGTTTTATTCATTAAGTTCCGCAATTCAGTGAGGGCCGTAAGTACGGACTGATCCCCCTGAGCTGCCTGAAAATGTAAATCCAAGAATTACTTCCTATAATCATTATATAAATTAGATTTATATTTACCATTAAGTTTACCGATAGACTGGAAGTAATGACGGATATCTAATTTGGTATCCAGCCACCATTCCCTATATGTGTCATATAAACAGGCAACTGACTTACGGGCTTTCAATAAATCTGTAAACCCATCATTTACTGTAGGGAGAAGTAATGAACCAAGATTCAGTCTCCAATACCCAGTTCCATGATGCATAGGTTCATGGCTAGCCACCATGACCTCCAAATGACATGGTCGGATGGGGCTACTGGCACAGTCCAAACAGAAACAGCCTTCAGAGAACTAAATAAAAGCCAAAAATCTATACGAGTGGCCTTAGTGCCCTGAAAAAATGTTTTATTAAAGTTATCAGCCATCTCAAATGCATCCACCAGACCAGTCTGAGCCAATAAAAGGGGATGCAGGGAGGTAAAAGTAGTAGATAAATTGTACCTGAAGTCCTCTTCTCATCCCTGTAACTCTCTGGCAGTTCCTGTGTGGTGGCGGTCCTCTGGTGTTCCAGTGGGTTCCCTGGTCTCGGCGGCAGTCTGACACATCATGAGCTTGTATTGCCCCATTCTGTTTAAATTTAAAAAATAAATAAATTATGTCTCTTGTCAGTGATGCCCACAAGCGGGGCTGCATCCACAAAGAGGAGCGTCAGACTGAGTAGCAAGGCCCCCTTAGTCATCTTCCTATCATCTGCCCGAATTCAGCCAGTGCCCTTGCAGCAGCAGCACCACTCTCCAGCCTCTTCCTTCTCTCCAGCAGTTCTTCTCCCCAGGTCGGGGTGGTGAGTCGGTGGCAGCACCATCTAGCAGGTGCTGGCTAACAGAACTTGTAAATAATTTAAAAATAAAAATTTATTTTGCGCCATTGGGCACTTAAAGGGACAGCCAAGTGGGTCAGGAAAGGGCCCTTAGAGAAGGGGCTGCCCGAGGGAGGGTATATTTAAATATTTAAATTTATTTAAATGTGCTCCCGTCTGGAGCCATAAGGAGAGGGCAGAACACATTTAAATGAAGCTCCCCGTGAGGCGGAGCTAGGGCAAGGCATTCCACAATAGATTTATTTAAATAAATACAGCAAAGGAGGAAGCTGCAGCCAGGGGCAGGGCAAAGCTCCAGCACTGTAGGCCAGTTACCCAGGTGGGCTACCAGACAGGGCTAGTTAGCCCAAAAGCTACAGGTTGTTCATTATATTAAATAAAGGGCCAGTCAAGTCAAGGAGGGCCCCAGTTAACTTAGTAGCCACATTAGCCAGGTGGGCCAGTGGGTTAAGGGACAGGTAGCCAATGTGGTTTTCTCAATGTTTTTCCACATTCTATGCAGTTTATCCTGCTCTGGGTGGGCCAGTTTGGGGACACCAGCCCCAGATAAATGAATAGTGTCCTAAAGAGGAGTAAAATGGCCAGTAGCCAAGTGGCCACCAGTAGACAAGCCAAGCAAATAGTTAAAGAGTGCTATCCTGTTGTTTAGAAGTGCACCCTATTCTTGGAGGTAGCCAGTGGCATGGGAAGGGGAGTGGGTCAGGCAGTTAGCAACCCCTGCAGCTCAGTAGCCACCATTCATGCCCATGGTCTAGTAACCCCTGTAACTTCCCTGTAGACCCTAGTCATGGAGGGCAGTCAGAAAGGGACCCTTAGTGCTTTAGCTAGTCAGATTACTCTCAGCCATAGAGTAGTTCTCCCGTTAGGTGCCTTTGGAGCTATTTACCTCTGGGAAGGGGGTGGTTATACCCCAGGGTCCCCACATAGCTAGCCCCTAGCATTTGGCAGGTTTCCTCAGTGCATTTCCCTTCTAAAGTCCCTGCATTGGAAAATATTTCTGTGAGACACTGTGACTGTTGAAGAAGGTGAAGCATTTTATGTACATTGAGACTGTATTTACAGAGACAGTGCCTGAATTTTACAGTATAACTGCCTTCTCCTGCTTAAGCCGTCTTTGCCTGAAGAAACTGTTGGATTAATTCTGCATTGGCTTTGCTTATATCAAAGTACCCTGTCTGCTCATATTTGCTGGACTGTTCCTAAAGACTATTGGATTAACCCTGCACTTGCTTCCCCTTTCAAGAACTGCCTTGCATGCCACTGAACTGCCAGCTCATCTAAGAATTCTTTAGCCTAATGCTAATTTTCTTCACCTGATTATCATTCGATTTATAGACTGTTGACAGCCATGACCAGCTAGAGACTGATACCATCATCCTTCCCTGACAAGTTGAGGCCAGTCACCAGCATTAGGTCTAGCATAGATAGCTCCTTGTCACCCGTTTCACGTCCAGAACTGCAGGCCATTTCCCTTTCTAACAGTTTTTAGGTAGTGCAGGGTACTGCTCCGGTTCACAGGAAGGGATCGATCATAAAAAGAGGTGTGGGGCTTTGGATACAAGAACCTAGAAGTCTTCAATCAGTTATCTGCATCCTGAGTTTCCTTGGAGTCCAGTTTTGGACCAGTTGTCTGCATCCTGAATTTCTCTGGAGTCCAGCTTCAGCCTAGGAGTCTTCAATCAGTTGTTTGCATCCTGTCTTGTTTCCCTGGGGTCCAGTTTCAGCCCAGTTGTCTGCATCCTGAGTTTCCCTGGAGTCCAGTTTTGGCCTAGGAATGTTCAACCAGTTGTCTGCACCCATGTGTCATTTCCCTGGGGTTCTCCACTGACCAGGAGGTCCTACATCTGCCTTGCATTGTATGCTTCTGTTTCCCCTACAGTTCAGTTCCTCTGGAGCCCTGTTCAGCCAGGAGGCCTACCGTTGCTTGGGTTCTTGTTTGCTCTAGTTCTTCACCCTTTAGTTCTTCCAATTCAACCAAAGCCGGCCAACAAAGGGTATTGGTGGCCACCACTCTCGACCTGTGAAGGACTCTAAGCTCTTTTGGTCTCTGCTTGACATGCTCTACTAATGATATGAATAGATTAGTTTAGTTTAGTTTATTAGTCTAGGAATTAATACCTTTGAGCCAGGGCTCTTTTACAAAGGTTCCACGTCACAAAGAACATTTAACAAAGCACGATACACACTACAGGTAAAACCAGACAGGAAAGTTACATCATAAATTTGCTATTAACAGTTTAAGGCAGTAACGTTTTTAAGTTTCATAGAAAAACAAGCTATAACAGGTTCAAGTGAGTAGACAATTTCGAGGTTAAGGAAACTTCAAGGGAGAGGGTGATCATTAGGCGCCAAAAGGAGGCTAGAGAGGAGGGAAAGGTGGTGAGCGGGAGAGTAAGTGAGAGGGGACAGGAAAAAAGGGGAGGAGTGAGTTTGGGTGGGAGACAGGAAGTAGTAGAGGTACCAGAGGGATTATAAAGGGTATTATAGAGATTAGAGCAATAAGACCATCGTACAGTTTATGAATAGAGTATAAGGGGTATTATAGAGTTTAGAGTAATAAGACAACTCGGGGTATAGAACTACAGTATAAGAATTGATATAGAGGCATAGAGTACCAAGTTACAGTATATCTGGTTGTACCTTTTTGGTGCTTTGCACCCAGTAAACCTGCTTTCATTCAATGAGTTTGTCTCCTGCCTCTCCTTACTCAAACACTGCTACACCATCAGTGAGATTAAACCTTAGTGTGCTTTACAAAAATATTTGGGTCATGAACATGATTAAAAGGAGTCCAAAGCAGGCAGCAGCTCATTCAGAATGGAAGCTAGAGAGTCAAGCAGCATTTCCGCAACCAGCGGAGGATTTGGGGAGAGTCCCCAAGCACACTTGGGTACGCCACTCACCATGCCCTATTACTTTGGTGCACCTTGGTTACCACGATTTACAGGTGATGCAACAGACCCCGCATCCACCAATCTTGGGAAGTTCCAAAATAAGATCCAGGCCATGTTCCAACTTTATGATGTTCCTGAACAGCAAAAGGTGGAAATCCTGATTGGATAGTTGGGAGGAGCTGCATACAGAGAAGTCAGTGCCTGGCCAGAAGGAGAGAAGACCATGGTGGCCCGAATCTTTACCTGACTGTGACAGATGTTCGACACATGAACTGTATATGATTTTAAAATGAAATTCTTCTCTCGAGTCCAAGGACCCACCAAAACCCTTAGAGAGTATGTGCTCAATCTGCAGAAGACATTGAAGGCTGTACAGTGGAGAGACCCTGATGAAGTATGGGACTCATATCAGGCTTAGAAAGACTGTTTCATTGAGTGCATCAGAAGTAATGTGCATCTCAGGGAGCTATGACTATTATCCAGACAAGACCCAG
The DNA here is from genome assembly GCA_016271365.2 of Neoceratodus forsteri. Lineage (NCBI taxonomy): Eukaryota > Metazoa > Chordata > Ceratodontiformes > Ceratodontidae > Neoceratodus > Neoceratodus forsteri. The sequence continues at coordinate 1,564,255,276 of CM028130.1, read as the reverse complement.
AAGCAATCTTTCTGAACTTTAAGGAAGAGGTGATCGAGCTGCTGTCATGGCATGGTGAATTCCCAGCATTGCAATAAGGAAAATGAGAAGGATTCCTGGTGCCGACCTAGAGGAATGGCGGAGTCTGAATCAGCCAGAAGAGATCAGAAAAATCCCGAATCAGACTTGATGGCTTATGTCATGAGCAAGATGAGACGGGAAATCCAGAACTTAAAAGATGATCTCCATCGTGAATTTCAGGGACAAGCCCATCCTGGTCATTTAGACTGGTGTCAACCAAGAGCACATGGTCAGAGAACTAATACAGGATGGAGGCCTATGGACCAATTTGACTCATAAGGATGGCCGATCTGTCAAAGGTGTGGTGTCAGTGGCCATGTGGAATGGAGAGGCTCCCAGCCAGCCAATAGCAGAGAGACGGTTTTAAACAGGGAGACCCTGGAACAGAGGACCGAGTCCCAGGATGTCAGGCAATGGGTCCACAAAAATATCTGGAATGGTCGAGAATCATGGGTAACTGCCAGACAGTTTCAATACAGATAGATGGAGTAACCCAACCTGCAGTTCTAGATACCGGATCTCAGGTGACCACCATCCAAAGTGGCTACTTCTTTGATCACTGGTCCAGGGACCAGCTACTGCAAGCCCCTGAAAGATGGGTCAATCTAGTCACCAGCAATGGGAGAAGAATTCCGATAATCAGATAGGCAGCAGCATCCATGAAGACTGGGGACAGTGACCACAGCTGGCACAGTATACTCATAAGCAACACCCATGACCCTTCTGTACTGCTCATGACTGTAGGGATGAACATTCTGCAACTTTATCAGAGTGCTCTGATGAATGTAATGAGGGAACAAACTCAATCCATGCAGGTCCAGGAAAGAAAGTCTGGCAGACTTCTCTCCAATATCTCCAGAAATACCAGAAGTTCACCAGTGAAGAAGGGGACATAGGCAAGGTGCAGGTGATAGATTGCTGCCCTACTAAGCTTGAACCTGTTATGGAGACACTGGTGATGTGTAAAGCTAAAGTGAATTTTGGAGGAAAACACTATGTGGCCATAGTGGAACCCTTCTGGACTTGAGAGGGAGACCCGATGAATGCAGCCAGGAGCCTAGTGACTGTAAAAGAGGGGAGAATTCCTATACACTTATTGAAATATGGATCCCAACCTGTGAAACTTTACAAATGACAGACAGTGGGATGACTTGTCAGAATAGACTGGGATAAATTGTCACTCTGACAGAGACAAAGGCAAACCACCCCTCGTATCTGCAGGCCAGCATCAGTGAGAATAATATAGACAGCCAAGTTGAAGCATGGATACAGGAGATAGACATGGGACAGCAGAACAACACTGCGGACCAGAGAGCCCAACTTACGGCACTGATACGATGCCATCAGCAGGCATTTTCTCATCACACCTTGGATTTCAGTTGTGCCACTCATGTCAAGCACTATATCAGTACAGAGAATCACCCTCCAATCAGAGAGAGATTCCATCCCATTCCACTGGCATTGTACCAACCAACAAAGCAACTGATCAAGGAGATGCTGGATGCCCAAGTCATCAAGGAAAGTCATAGCCCCTGGGCTGCCCCGATTGTGCTGGTTAGGAAGAAAGACGGCAAAATCAGGTTTTGTGTAGACTACTGCAAGTTAAATCAGATCACCCATAAGGATGCTTATTATCTACCTGGAATCAAGGATGCCTTAACTGCTCTGAAGTTGTCCACCTTCTTTTTCACCATTGACTTGGATTGTGGCTACTGGCAGGTCCCTATGACCCAGGAAGATCAACAGAAAACTGCTTTCATTACCCCAGTGGGTCTGTATGAGTTCACAAGAATGCTATTTGGCCTCTGCAATGCATCTGGGACCTTTTAGGGACTGATTGAGCACTGTCTGGGAAGTGAAAATTTTGATATGGTGTTACTCTACCATAACAACATAATTGTTTACTCCAAGACATTTGAGGCACACCTCAAGCATCTGGATACAGTTTTCAGTCATCTGACACAGTATGGACTAAAAATCAAGCCATCAAAGTGTCACTTTCTAAAAGAACAAGTAAATTACCTGGGACATGTAGTGTCAGCGGAAGGAATATCACCAGACCCCAGTAAGGTGGAGGCAGTGAGAGACTGGTTCAGACCTATAACCATTCAAGGTGTTAGATGTTTTCTGGGATTTGTGGGTTTTTATCACAGATTTATAAAGGACTTTGCAAATATTGCCTCAACTCTGCATGAGTTACTGTGGTACCCTAAAGAAAAGCAGCGGCCAAAGATGAGTGTTGTGAGTTGGTCCCCTCAGTGTCATGAAGCTTTTGATCTTTTGAAGAAGGTATTGACAACAGCACCCATCTTAGCCTATCCGGACTATGCTCATCCATTTCATCTCTACACAGATGCTTGCAGTCATGGTCTTGGGGCAGTCCTGGCTAAGAAACAGAATGGAGTTGACAGGGTGATTGCTTACTCCAGTCGAGGCCTGAAGGGATCAGAGAGAAACGACGAAAACTACAGCTCATTCAAGTTGGAGTTCCTGGCCTTAGTGTGGGCAGTAACAGAGAAGTTCAGACATTATCTGGCAGCTGCACACTTCACTGTTTACATGGACAATAATCCACTCGCTCACCTTGGCTCAGCCAAGCTAGGAGCACTAGAGCAATGATGGGCCTCCCACCTCACCAGTTTTAACTTCTCAGTCAAGTACAGATTGGAAAAGTCTAATGGAAACGCCGATGCCCTGTCCCGATTGCCTATCACAGATGTGCCAGAAAGGAGCGAGACAGAGCAAGAAGACCTTGAAATGCCACCTTTTGTGTGAGTATCTGCTGAGATAGTCTGAGTTTGCTGCCAGCGCCAGGTGGATTCCGAACAGAATTCAGAGCCCCCCAGGGTGTCCTATGTCTGATGGGCAGAAAGACATGTGGAGGCAGCTTCAGGATCAAAGTACAGTAATGACTGAACTGAAAGGTATTCTTCAGACTGGAAGAAAGATAAACAAACAGAGTAGAATGAACTTGCCCCCAGAATTGGTGAAGTTGCTACAACAACGAGAATACTTCAGAATTGAGGATGACCATCTAGTCCGAGTGACCCGAGATCTTACCAGTCACGAAGAATGCAGACACATCCTAATCCCTCATCAGGAAGCTGATCCAGTGCTAGAAGCCTATCACAATGCCTCTGGATATTTTGGGACTAAGAAAACAGAGAGCACCATTCATAAGCGGTTCTACTGGGTGGGCATGAGAGAGGATGTAAGTGTTGGTGCGCAGACTGTATGGCATGTAGCTTAAAGAAAGGTGATGTCAATGTTCAGTGAGCACCTCTGCAACCCATTGTCACCAAGTCTCCATTAGAAATCATGACACTGGATCACTTGAAGGTTGAGAGCAGTCACAGTGGACTTAACCAGATTCTAACAACGGTAGATCACTATTCAAAATGTGTAGTGGCCATTCCAGTGAAAGAGTTATCAGCAAGATGCACCGCTGAAGCATTCTGGAAGTATTTTGTATGGTTACCCTACTAAAATTCTGACTGACCAAGGAGGGGCATTTGAATTCCAATCATTTAAAGAATTGTGCTCCCTGTATAGAGGTCACAAAATGCGAACAGCCCCATATCATCCCCAAACAAATGGGTTATGCGAACGCACAAACCGTACCCTAATTAAAATTCTTTGAGCACTGCCTGCACACCAGAAACCTCTATGGCCTGATTTGTTACCAGAACTATATTACATATATAATGACACAGTGCATTGCTCCACAGGTTTATGCCTTATTTTCTAATGTTTGGTAGACACGGGCAATTATTTATGGACTTGGTGATGAATGTTGAGGTTGAGACTCGCAAAAAAATTTATGACTCAAACCAGTGGGCAGAAGAACATCATCAGTGCCTCAGAAAGGCAGGCAACCTGGTGCAGTCTTGAATGGAACAAGCCCAGGCTCAACAAAAGGAACACTATGACTGCAGAGCTCAAGCTGCACCTTTGTCAACTGGGGACCGCATCCTGTCAAAGAATCAAGACATCCATGGGCACAAGTTAGTGACCAGGTGGAAACCAGAGCCATTTGTAATAGTGGACATTCCCTATGATGATTTGCCTGTTTATTGGATCTGGTCAGAAACTGATGGACATTTCACTAAGGTAGTGCATCCCAATCAGATCAAGCCAAGTACATTCCAGGCTGCAGACATGGATGAGTCAGAGGATGAAAATTACTCTGTAAGTCAGAGGCAGGAGAGAACTTGCTTTTGTACCCCTAAAGACAAGCTCCCTTCTGGAGTGGCCTGGCATTGGTATATATAGCACAACATTCACCTGTTCTGCATCTAGTACCTCCCTCACCTGTTCTGGTGTAGCTATCAGAAGGTCTAATCGAAGCAATAAAGGTCGGCCTCCCAGACGCTTGATAGAAGAGACTGACTAAAGAAGAGCTATCCAAACAGTAGGTATTAATGCATTTAAAAAATGAATGTAGATGTGTACAGTTATATAAGGTCATTTACTTAAACATACAATATAAGGTGAAGAAAATAGATATAGTAAAATATAGATAATAACTTAAGAAAAAGGTATGAAAAAAGGTTTGGGGCCATACATGGGGACATGTATGTTTAAGTGGGGCCGAATATGTAATGCCCCAATGTTGGGGGTCCCCCGTCTCCCCATGTCCCAAGTGCACAGGTGCCCCTTATATGCTAGGTGGCAAGTGGGAAGGGGGGCCCAACTTTAGTATAGGAGCCCCTGCCAAACGAAACTTCAGCCTGCAGTTTTTAATTGTTCTTACCTGTTTCTCTGCAGCCTGCCCAGCCCTAGCACAAGGTAGTGCCATCCTTGAGCTGGGCAGCTGCTTGCCTCCCTAGTCACTAGGGACTTGGCATCCCAAATGCCAGGGAGAGTGCTATGTGATAAGGGCGACTGCAGGATGGCGACCCCCGGAAGGGTGACAATCCCCCAGGGCGACTACAAATTACAAAAGTGTTTTAACACCCCCCTCATGGGGGGCTTATCCCCCCCCCACACCCCCCTTATTTAGGATTCCTATTCTGGGGGGGGTGCAACTTGGGGAAAGTAGGGAAATTCCGGGTCACCCAAATTGTCGGTACCATTGTGTTGTCGCCCTTCCGACCAGTTGCCCACATACAGTCACCAACATCACAGGCTACTGCCAGGGAGGGCTTCTGGTGGCCAGTAATGGCCGTTTTTGTATTCTTGGGTTGCCAGCAGGGTGAGCGCTCTCAGGCACCCCCACAAAGAAAAATAAAAAGTTTAGTGGCCAAGTCAGGGAGAGAGGGGACACAGGGAGGTAAAAGTAATAGGTAAATTGTACCTGCAGTCCTTCTCTCATCCCTGTAACTCTCTGGCAGTTCCTGTGTGATGTGGTCCTCTGGTGTTCTGGCAGGTTCCCTGGTCTCGGAGGCAGTTGGCCACATCATGAACCTGTATTGTCCCATTTTGTTTAAATAAAAAAAAATAAATACATTCTGTCCCTCGTCAGCGGCGCCCACAAGCGGGGCCACATCTGGAAAGAGGAGCGTCAGACTGAGCAGCAAGACCCCCTTAGTCATCCTCCTATCACCTGCCTGAATCCAGCCAGTGCCCTTGCAGCAGAAGCACCTCCCTCCAGCCTCTTCCTTCTCTCCAGCAGTTCTTCTCCCCGGGTCAGGGTGATGACTTGGTGGCAACACCATCTGGCAGGTGCTGACCACCAGAACTTGTAAATAATTTAAAAATGCAATTTTATTTCATGCCATAGGGTGCTCAGAGGGACAGCCAAGTGGGTCAGGAAAGATCCCTAAGAGAAGGGATGCCCGAGGTCAGGCATATTTAAAAATATTTAAATTTATTTAAATGTGCTTCAGTCTGGAGCCATAGGGAGAGGGTAGGACATATTTAAATTAAGCTCCCATGAGGTGGAGGTAGGGCAAGATGACCCACAATAGATTACATTTATTTAAAAAAACACAGCAAATCAGGAAGCTGCAGCCAGGAGCAGGGCAAAGCCCCAGCACTATAGGCCAGTGACCCAGGTGGGCTACCAGACAAGGCTAGTTAGCCCAAAAGCTACAGGTTGTTCATTTTATTAAATAAAATAAAGTGCCAGTCAAGGGAAGGAGGGCCCCAGTTAACCTGGTAGCCACATTAGCCAGGTGAGCCAGTGGGTTAGGGGCCAGGTAGCCAATGTGGTTTTCACAGTGTTTTTCCACATTCTATGCAGTTTATCCAGCTCTGGTTAAGCCAGTTTGGGGACACCAGCCCCAGATAAATGAATAGTGCCCCAAAGAGGAGTAAAATGGCCGGTAGAAAAGTGACCACCAGTAGGCAAGCCAAGCAAATATTTAAAGAGTGCTATCCTGTTGTTTAGAAGTGCACTCTGTTCTTAGAGGTAGCCAGTGGCAAGGGAAGGGGAGTGGGTCAGGCAGTTGGCCAACCTTGCAGCTCAGTAGTCACCGTCCCTGCCCAAGGGCTAGTAACACCTGTAACTTCCCCGTAGACCCTAGTTGGGGAGGGACAGTCAGGAAGGGACCCTTAGTACTTAAGCTAGTCAGATTACTCTCAGCCATAGGGTAGTTCTCCCATTAGGTGCCTTTGGAGCTAATTACCTCTGGGAAGGGATAGCTCCTTGTCACCCGTTTCACATCCAGAGCTACAGGCCATTCCCTTCCCTAACAGTTTTTAGGTAGTGCAGGGAACCACCCCGGTTCACAGGGATCCATTGTAAAAAGAGGTGTGTGGCTTTGGATGCATGAATGCAGAAGTCTTCAATCAGTTGTCTGCATCCTGAGTTTCCCTGGAGTCCAACATTGGCTCAGTTGTCTGCATCCTGTGTCATTTCCCTGGGGTTCTCCACTGAACAGAAAGGTCCTACATCTGCCTTACACTGTATTCTTCAGTTTCTCCACAACTCAGTTCCCCTGGAGTCCTATTCAGCCAGGAGGCTTACCATTGATTGGGTTCTTGTTTGCTCTAATTCTTCACTCTTCAGTCAATAAAGAGTACTGGTGGCCACTATTCTCGACCTGTGAAGGACTCTATGCTCTTTTGGTCTCTGCTTGACATGCTGTACTAATGTTATGAATAGAGTATAAGGGGTATAAGGGGTATTATAGAATTTAGAGTAATAAGACCATCATAGAGCTTATGAATAGAGTATAAGAATTGATATAGAGATGTAGAGTACCAAGTTACAGTATATCCGGTTGTACACTGCTCATCCTTTTCAGTGTTTTGCACCCAGTAAACCTGCTTTCCTTCACTGAGTTTGCCTCCTGGCTCTCCTTACTCAGGCACCGCTACACCATCAGTGAGATTAGACCTTAGTGTGCTTTACACACACACACACACACACACACACACACACACCACCTTGGCAGCCTCTGCATACCTACGCAGCACACACAAACACACACACACACACAGCAGTAAGCAGAATACTTTACTGTGGTTCACCTACCAGGATTCAAACTCGGTCCTAGCTGACTGCTAGAAGTACCAAATCCCAGTGATTTCTTTATCAGTAAGGAAGTTACAGACATACACAGTACTGACATATATACAAGGCTAAACCAGCACATACACATAGAAACAGAGAAACATAGACTTTGACGGCAGATAAGGACCACTTGGCCCACCCAGTCTGCCCATTTCCCTACCTACTGGATAAGCTGCAGATTCTAGTTAACCAACAGCCTATTTCCTGCAACCCCCCACTATAATTGCCTTATGTCTGTCCCATGCATGTTTGAATTCCTCCACTGTTTTAGACCCCACAACCTCTCCAGGAAGGCGGTTCCATCGTCCACCACTCTCTCCGTGAAAAGAATTACCTCACATTACCCTGAGCGCCCCTCTAACTTTAAATTGTGCCCCCTTGTTCTTACACATCTCTTTTTCTGAAAGATGCTACCCTCCTGGACTTTGTTGATTCCCTTGAGGTACTTAAAAGTTTCTATCATGTCCCCCCGTCCCTCCTTTCATCAAGGGCATACATATTAAGCTCTCTCAGTCTCTCTTCATATAGTTTCTGATGTAGACTCTGCACCATTTTAGTTGCCCTCCTCTGGACTGCTTCCATCCTGTCTATGTCCTTGCATAGATGAGGTCTCCAAAACTGCACGCAGTACTCCAGATGGGGTCTCACCAACTGTCTGTATAGAGGGATAACCACTTCCCTTTTTCTACTTGTGATGCCCCTCCCTATGCATCCCAGTATCCCCCTGGCTTTCCCTACTGACTTCTCACATTGCATACCCACCTTTAGGTCATCTGATATGACTACACCCAGATCCCTTTCCATTATTGTTGTTGTTAGTACCTCCCCTGCTATTGTGTACTCTTCTCCTGGATTTTTATTTCCCAGGTGCATTACTTTGCACTTCTTTGCATTGAATCTAAGTTGCCATATGTCTGACCATGCCTCCAACCTTGTCAAGTCCCTTCTCATCCTTTCTACCCCCCACTTGTGTATCAACTCTGTTACAGATCTTTGTGTCATCCGCAAAGAGGCATACCTTTCCTTCCAGACCCTCTGCAATGTCACCTATAAAGATGTTAAAGAGGACTGGACCCAGTACTGAGCCCTGAGGTACTCCACTAGTAACCCCCCTTTCTTCAGAATGTGTTCCATTCACTATTACCTTCTGTGTCCTGTTGTGCAGCCAGTTTTCTACCCAGGCTACCACTCTGGGACCCACTCTCAGGCTGGCTAACTTGAGTATTATTCTTTTGTGCGAGACTGTGTCAAATGCCTTGCTAAAGTCTAGGTAGGCCATATCCACAGCCCCTCCCTGGTCTATTACTTTGGTCACCCAGTCAAAGAAATCGATTAGATTTGTCTGACATGACCTTCCTGCTGTGAATCCATGTTGCTTTGGGTCCAGTGCCCCGCTGGCCTCTAGGTACTCAACAATTCTTTCTTTCAGAAGTGATTCCATCATTTTCCCCACCACTGAGGTCAAACTAACAGGTCTGTAGTTTCCTGCTTCTGCCTTGCTCCCACTTTTGTGAAGGGGAATCACATCTGCCCTCCTCCAGTCCTCAGGTACCACCCCATCTTCCTTGATTTGTTAAAAGTGTGGTTAGTGGTGTCACTAGGTCCTCCTTAGCTCTTTTAGGATTCTAGGGTGAATCCCGTCCAGGCCCCATTGCTTTGTCCACCTTGAGTTTTGAAGTTCTTTCAGTACTCTTTCTTCTTTAAATGGACTGGTATCAACCCCACTATCCAGAGTGCTTCTACTGTTTGGTTTAGGTACCTCCTCCTCTTCTTCTTTGTGAATACTGAGCAAAAGTATTCATTCATTATCTCTGCCTTTTCACTGTCTCCTCTGCCCACCTCCCTCTCCTTTATTAATCTTCCCTATCCTCCCTTAACCTTTCTATGTTTCCTAATGTACCTATAAAAGGTTTTATCCCCTTCTTAACTGAGTTGGCTATCCTTTCCTCGGTTTGGGCCTTTGCTTTTCTGACTGCCTTCCCCACTTCTTTCTGCTTTAATTGATACAGTTCCCTGTCGTGCTCTATCTGTGATTCCTTATACTTTTTGAATGCAGCCTTTTTCACCTTAACCTTCCCTGACACTTCTTTTGAGAGCCATAGTGGTTTTTTATTCCGCTTTATTTTCTTTATTTGTTTCACACAAAGGCTTGTTGCCTCCATGATGGCAGTTTTGATTTTCTCCATTGTTCTTCCACCCCTCCTTTCTGGCCATTTGCTAATGCATTCCTCAGGTATTCACCCATTTTGCCAAAGTCAGCCCTTCTAAAGTCCAGTATCCTTGTATTTGTATGGCTTGTCTCCATGGTTGTGTTTATTGTGAAGCACACTGTGCAGTGGCGCTTGTTCCCAGGTGTCTACTGACTTCTAAGTTTGTGATCCTCTTTCCATTTGAGGTACCAGGTCTAATATTGCTCCTCCCGAGTGGGTTCCACCACTAGCTGTCTAGAGTATGCTCCTGTAGGGCATCGAGAATGACCCTGCTCTTGGATGTGGCTGCAGTCCATGTTGCCCAGTTAACATCTGGCATATTCAGGTCCCCCATCAACAGTATCTCCCCTTTTTCAGCCATTTTGAGAATGCCCTCTATCATTTTCTTGTCCATTTCCTCCCCTTGAGACGGGGGTCTGTATACAACCCCTGTGCAGATTGTGATGCCATTCCCTGTCTCCAATGTGACCCAGAGTTCCTCTTGTCCTCCCCCTTTACCTTTTAGTTCTGTTACTTTGATCCCTTCCCTTATGTAGAGAGCTACTCCACCTCCTCTTTTACCCTCCCTGTCCCTTCTGTAGATTGTGTACCTGGTATGTTGACATCCCAGTCATGGTTCTCCGTGTACCATGTTTCTGTGACTGCCACAATATCCAAGTGTTCCACTTCCATCAGGGCTACTAGCTCTGGAAGCTTGTTTCAAGACTACGGGCATTGGTACTCATTGCCCTCCATTTAATGTTGGCTTTATCCTTTTTTACCCCATCCCTGCTCTTATTGCCCTTGTCCATTTTTCCATTTACTCCTGTTCTGCCCTCTGTCAAGCTCTGTACCTCAGTGTTTACCCTACTACCTGCCATGCTTTGCGGGGGAGGCTTGAACTTTCCTGTTTCCTATCAGCACCTCCCCCCTTGGCTAGTTTAAAAGCTTGCCAAGGAAGCCTTTAAACCTGTCACCTAGGAGCATGTTTCCCTTCCTGGACAGATGCAGACCATCATGCCAGTATAGACCTTCATCTCTCCAGGTGGACCCCCAGTCCCCAATGAAGCCAAAGCCCTGTGCTTTGCACCAGTTTTGCAACCATTCATTAAACCGCATGGTGTGCAGTACCCTAGCCTCACCCCTGCCATGGACTGAAGCACCTCTGAGAAGGTTACCATGCTTGCTACCTGTCTGAGGCCCCTCCCAGCTCCACAAATTCATCCTGCACTGCACTGATCTCATGCCTAGCTAGGTCATTTGTCCAGGGTGGACAATGATATCTAGTTTCCTCTCCTGTGATGCTGCTTCTGCAATCCTGAGGATTCGCTTCCTGTCCCTCAAGCCATGGCACCAGGCAGGCAACTTACTTCCCTCTCCTCTCCTTCCCCAGGTCTACACCCCTAACAATTGGGTCCCCTATCAAGCTGTTTATTTCCCTTGTGTTGTCCTTGCCACTCTTTTGTGGGTCTCCCTTGTGGATGTCCCAGCATTCTTCTTGGTCTCCAATGAGGTGTCATCATGGGAACCTTGATTTGCCAGACCCGTATGATTTGTGTAGAGGTGCAACTCAGAGGCTACGCCTCTGTTCCACCACCCTCACCATCCCAGAACCTACTGTGGTCCATCTGCTCTTCACACATGGCAACCTCTGAGGCAGTGGTTGTGGAACTGGTGCTCTTTGGGTGGGGGAGTCCTCCTTAGTCCTTGCCAGTTCAGCCTGGAGGTGGGCAACCTCCTCCCTGAGAGCTGACAGTTGCCTGCAAATAGGGCAGCAACGCAGGTTCCAGAATGTTTCCCGGAAAATTGCTGCCCCACAGTCAGTGCATTGCACCACTCCCCACATGTCCCTCTTCCTTATAATATACTATGAGTAATATATGGGAGGCAGTATAGTGCAGTGGTCTAAGGCTCTGAGCTGCAAATCTGGTGACATTCAGCAGACCAGACCTGGGTTTGAATCCCACAGCTTCCACTTGCATACTGTGTGACCCTGAGCAAGTCACTTAACCTCCTTGTGTTCCCAGGTCGCTCCTGTAAAAAAGCTTTCAGCTTAGTGTGCTCTACCTGGTTAAACAACTAAATAAAAAAAAAAATAAGTAATATACAAATTTTTTTTTTTTGGTGTGTGTATACTTACGCTTTATGCACTGTGCTGGGTAATTAAGAATATGACAGTTCTGCTCCAAGACCTGTTGAAGAAGTGATGTCAGAACCTTGGCTATAAAGGGAATGCCACGCCTGGGGTGGGTGGGGTGAGGGGTAGGGTGGGTCTCACACACACACACACACACACACACACACACACACATACATATGCAAACATACACAGACAGACACACACATACAATTTTTTTAGCAAATTTTAGTAGCCATTGGCCACCTGCCTGCCCAATTTGTCCCACCCTGCAGTTGTTGTTGATGGTGAAGGTGGGGACACAACAAGGTACCACCATATTGAACCACTGATTGAACTCTGGCATGGGATATCCAATTATCCAGAAATAATAACTACGCACACTTGGTCACTGTGTGACATTGAAATAAAAACCCATGAAATTAGTCGGAACTATGCTGGAGAGATAGGAAAACATAGTATTAGCTGTAGCGTAACCTAACTTTTACTATAAGGGAAAGTTATTAGGAGATCATATTGCATGTCAGTAATATTTATGTGTGGGGTTACTTTTAAATTCAGGGCAAAATTCATATATTAGTGGGAACTCAGGAAGACACACAATTAACCAATCAATAGGAACAGTAATGTGAAATTAATTTTGGAAGAGGTACACAAAATCGTGCTTTATTTACATTATGTAATATAACTCCTGACTCAGGAAAACATCAGCCCACAGTCCGAGCAGGGCTCACTGGCTGTAGGAGCGGCCTCCAAACCTCTGCCCAACTGGCCACTACCCCCACATTGACCCACCAGTCCTCTGACGGAAGACTGAGTCCTCAAATGGAGCACAGAGGCACCGCTCCCACTGCGCCTCTCTTCGGCAGCCGCTGCCCGCTACTCCCGATTCAGGAAAACATTAATACGGTTTCCAGCTCCTCTGAGTGACTACATGGCTTGAAAGCCACTAATTCTATTCGACAATTGGCACTGCAGCAGGCCACCCATTGGCTGCTGTAGTGCTTTAAATTTTCTTTTCAAAGTGGGCGCCAGCTTGTTTGGTGTTGAACTCCCCAGACATTACACACACTGCATTTTGTCCCCAGCCATCCTCCCCGCCCTGACCTCTATTAAATGCTCAGGAATCTCCACCAACAGCCTGTTATTGGTCGGTCCACTCTTGTCTTCCCTACACACTCTTCCCTTAAAGGGACACCCTACTTTAGCCTCTCCATTCATAATCTCCCCCACAAAAAGTCATGAATAATTCTGGTGTGGCTTCTCCTGTCAGATTCATCCCTAACATGTCACCGTTCAATGCAATACTACCATAGGGTATTATGTTTCTCTCCCTCCTGTGTCAGCACAGCCACCTGTGCAGCATACCTCCTCAGGGCTCAGCACCATTCCTAACAAGGGCATCCCTAAGTGTGCACTCCACAGTGATGATGTCCTATACCATTACACTAACCACGCCTCTACTGGAGCTAAATAAAACAAGTGTACTGGATGATCTCGATCGATATATCCCAGATGCTTGTACCCAGTGACCCTCTATCTTAGGCTCATCCACATCAAGGATGGACACTCATTCTACCAAAATCAGCACAGACAGAGGAAACTTGGATTCAAACTACTGAAAGAATATCTCATCCGGATAGCCCTTCTACTTCTGCTACTTTCTAGAAACATCCATCTCAACCTGGGACCAATGACTGCCACAGCAGGAACTCAAGGCAATGCTGGTCAACTCATAATAGGCTCACTTAATATATGCAGTCTCCTCCCAAAAATGGACAACTTATACACCTGGACACAGCAACGTACGCTGGACATACTGTCAGTAGTTGAGACCTGGCTCTCCCTCAATATTGCAGATGCCTCAATCTCAATCCCAGGATACACCATGTTCCCATGTTCAGGGCAGATCGCTTTACCAAACATGCTGGTGGATGTGTAATCTACTTCGGGCACTACTTACAGGCTCATATCCTACCTTTGCCTGACACAGGGTCCAGCATCCAAACCCTAGCAATTAAAATATTCCTTGGGAATCACAATAGAACCCTTACTGTTCTCTCTTTGTATATTCTACCAGGCCAGAAAACCTCTGGGCTTGACTCCTTAATGCAGTGTCTCGGCACCCTAAACCTCAATACGGAAACGCTGTTGCTAGAAGATTTCAATGCCAATTGGCTCTCGTCAGCAGCAACCCCTTACAGGTATGCTATGTCTGCAGTACACTTCTCCAAACTTGTCACCTCACCCAGCAGGATAAATTATAAGATTAGCACTTCCGCATTGCTCGACTGGGCTCTATTTAATCAGCCTGGACACATCTCTGAGACCACTGTCCTCTCTGATGCATTTTGTGATCACTCGCCTGTTCAATGCTGGTGGTCCTGTTCCTACTACAAACCCCGTACTAGGACTGTCGCAAATAGAGTTCTCAAACAAGGTCCCCTGGACCTACTCAGAACTGACCTGCACCAACAGGACTGGTCCCAAGTCTACTTCTCCAATACTGTTAATGCAACCCTTCAGTGTTTCATCCTGCTTTTCAATGTGATCTGTGATAAACACACCCCAATAAAGAATTGTAAAATTAAAAGGAAGGAACAATCCCTGGTTCTCAGCTATGCTTCTTGAGAGTCTAAAAGCCAGTGTATTTGCCTTTGGTATGGAGCCCGGGAAACTGGCAAACAGGTTGATATCCAAAATTGCAAAAAGGCTCGAAATGACTGCACTAGAGAAATACGTGCTACAAAAAATCAGTATTACCAAGATGCACTCACCAGGTCATAGAATGACAGTAGAAAATTCTGGGCAAACCTTAAGAAAGTCACAGGAAAAGATAGCAAGTCAGCACCAGCGATGCTCAAAATTAATGTCCTACCTACAACTAATCAGGATACAATGGCAAACACATTCAATAAAGCGTTCACTGATCTTTCAGGAGTGCTACCCCTGGACTTCTTCCTCCCTACCCACCCCGTTGCCCCTGTGCAAACCATGGTCCAGCCACCTGTGAACCCTCCAGTTCATTTCAGAACCATCTCTTTAAAGGAAGCCAGGAGATACTTCCTCAAAGTCTTGGGAAAATCACAATGCAGCAGGGACTCCCTTGCCCTAAAATTTGTTGCCCTCACCCTGGAAGATATTCTGGTGCCCCTTACCTTCATAATCAATGCCTCGCTGAGACTTCCGCAGTTCCCGCAACCTTGGAAAGTGACTTTAGTGACTCCAGTCTTCAAGAATAGTGATCGATCCTCGCTTGGCAACTACAGACCCATTTTGATTCTCCTGCCCCTATCTAAGGCCCTTGAGAGAATTGTCACTGATCAATTAGTGGAACACCTAGATAAATATAACATACAGTGTACTGAACAGCATGGGTTCTGTAAAGGTCATAGCACCACAACTGCTCTGCTCAAGTTTACAGGCTACATACACAACTCCCTTGAGAAGGATGACCTGATTGGTGCAACCTTCACTGACCTGTCGAAAACGTTCGACATGGTCAATTGTGACCTCCTAGTTAAGCAGCTGGAAGCTCTTAGCCTCACTGATGACACAATTGGATGGTTTAAGTCCTACCTTTCCAACCAGACCCAGCAAGTTAGGATCGACAATGTCATATCTGACAGCAGACCTGTTCACCCTGGTGTTACCCAAGGCTTTATACTGGGTCCCCTAATGTTCAGCATATTCTTAAATCAGCTACCGCACGCCTGCCGCTGCAGGATTTTGCTATATGCAGATAATGCAGTTCTATTTTCTAATAATCCTGACCCTAACATCCTGGCACACACCTTACAGGATAATTTCACTGGAGTAGAAAGATGGTTCAAGGACTAAACACTGTTCATGAATTATAAAAAAAACTAAATCCATGATGTTCTGCAGTCCACATAATAGACACCAAATGCACCCTTCATCATTTAGAATGTCGATGGGGTATCTCTGGACCAGGTAGAGCAATTTAAATACCTGGGGGTCACAGTGAACAGCTCTGTGTCCTTTGTCAACCACATCAACAGTATTACAAAGGCCCTTAGCATACGTATCCGCCTTCTCTAGAGGCATAAGCACTGCCTCACCCCCGAAGCCCTTAACCTGGCAATCTGCAGCTCAGTTGTGTCCCTGGTGGAGTATGGAATAGTAATTTATGGATCCGCAACAGACTTGTTTTCAATTGCATCAAAATGGCATTAAATAAGGTGTCCCGCCTAGCCGGAGGCTCCAAGCGATACACACACACACTTGTGCTCTATACGCCCATGCCAACTGGCTTCAGTTTGAGGACAGATTCAAATTCCAGACCTGCCTGCTGGCCAAAAAGCAAGTCTAGGTATGTTTCCTGTCAGTGTCCAGAAGCTCCTCACCCCCTATGAAATTACCCGCCCCACTAGAAGTTTGGGGAGTATGAACTTCAAGATCACAAGATGTTGCACTTCTCTAGGTCAACGAGCTTTTGCCCATCAGATGCCTAAATGGCTTAACAACCTACCTGCAGTCATCACTGCTAAATCTACATTAGGTCCCTTCAAACATGATCTTAGAACTTTCCTGGTTGCTACTGCCCACTGCGGCTGCTTCCTATAGTGTCTCCGACCAGCCTTACTGCATTCCCACCATGCACCACCTACTGCTGCCTGTTTCAACTCCTACACATCCCCCACCCTGAAAAGTCCCATGTTCCTCCCCCCATGCCCCTGTTCTCTCCCTTCACCCTATCACTCTGAAAAGTCTCTTCTCCAGGTACCCCACTATTGGTATTGCTCCAGCCTACGCCGGGCCATCTTGGAAACCAGTACCTGTATCCGGCTTCATTACCTACTGTATGCATGACACCATAGGCAAGCTATATTTCTCCCTTTTACGAGGCCCACATCCTGGGCTGATTCTCAAGCTCTGTGCTCCCCTCGGTGTAGTTGTCCTCTCTGCCTCAAAAACTTTTTGTCTGGGGCCCAGAACATTTCCTGCTCTGTCCTGTGACTCTGTCATTTGTTTTGTTTCCTGCTATGGGTCACGCACAGTGTGGTTCACCATTTTTGCACTGTCCTGAGTGCCCCACAACTCAGTCATCTGTCTCCTCTCTCCTCCACATCAAGTCCTGTCTGTCCCCCCAGACTGCCCCCCCTGCACTCAATTCCAAGTTGCTTTCTGCAACTTAGTCGGCGATGCAGCTGCCCCTCCCCCCGGGTGGTGCTCCTCTCTCTCTCTCTCTCTCTCCTCTCTCTGAGCTCGAGCTATGAACGCGGACTGCTCACTGCGCTCAGTGCTCACCTGGTCTGACTGACTGCCTCCTGTTCCATTCGCGTTGTCTTTCTCTCCTGTCCCCTTCTTTCTTGCACCGTGACCACCAGTGCACCACACCACCGGTCCTCCACCTCTGGTTTGGCTCCAAGTCCACTTCAACCACTACCTACAAGGTAGTCGCTGAGCTGAGCAGGCTCTTCAAAATAAATCATTTAATTTGTTGAACTCACTTGTACTCGTCTGTGACTGTTGCCATGCAACCATCATTGAGCTCCTCATACATGGCGTTTGTGATTGGTGAGGAGTTCTGTGGTTGCCCTAGCAACAGGAGGGTTACGTTATGGCAGAGGAGCAGAGGCAATCTGAGTATATCGGCAGGCGGCAAGAATAAAAACAAAATTTGGGGGAGTCAATCTGCCTCCCCATCCCCTGTGCTTTCCCCACCCACTTACACCCTCCCATCCCCTTTTGTTCCCAGTGCTTCATCTGTCATTAAGTATATCTTTCTGTCATTTTATTTTAAGTCTCACTGCCCTGTAACTACTTGCTGTATACCAAACTGTAAATTTGTTGTATGTACTCTTGCTGTTTGACATGAAATCTATGTAATGAGCCTGTTCTCAAAGGTTTAATCTGAGAAATTGAAATAAAAATAATAAAAAAAAAAAGCAAGGAAAAAAACTATGAATTAATGAGTACATACTGTTTTTTTCTTCATCATTTCAATAACACTAGTTAATTCTTTATAACATAGATTCACTACAGGTCTCCTTTTCAGTAATTACTGACATATAGGTTGTTCAGGGCATCTGAAATTACTGCCCAGCATAACATCACATTTGTGCACCTCCACTACTGTCTGTGTGTTTGCAATTTCAGACAGACACTTTATATACAACACACTGCTCGTCTCATTCTTATTGCATCAGGTCTGAATATATGTAATAAAGAAAAAAAAGTACCATTAGGAAGATCACCGTTTGTGTTACAGAAAACTCTGTGGTCACTACGATGGGACAGCCTTCTAGCAGTCACGCTGACTGATCCTAACCTGACGTCACACTTTCAGTGATTACATGGTTCAGGGAGCACTACTCAGGCTGCAGCCATGTGTTCATGTCATCCTTTTTAAATGGGAAAAAAATACATTTAAAATGTTACAAGATGAATGTAAATCATGCGAAATGCAAGAGGAGGGCAGTAGGATACAAATACCCTGCAAACACAAGGTAAGAATATTATGTCAGCTGCTCATTAAGCTGATATTTTAAGTTCTTTTTATACATCGCTAGGGCTGCTTTCATAAAGTGATACAGATTTTTACAACTCTTCTCTCAAAATGCCATCAGGCTTCAAGTCTTAGGATCTTTATACTCTTGTTTTCTTTTCAGCCAAGCCCAGATGAGTTACAATAGCCTACACGTAATAAGGGGTTTGAAGAAATTCCCTGATACTCTGTGTCATCCAAGTCATCTATGTCATCTGTTGCTTCCTCCGGTCTCCATTTTCCATTGTTCTCTCCAGTGTCTGGTGCTCTCCGGTCGTCCTCTGGCATACTCTTATCCCAGTCCCAGCTCTGAGCTCTGAACAACTCTTTTTCCGACCTCTGAACCTACTTCAGCTTCTTCATGACCACTTCAGTGTCTGATCACCATTTTCTTGAGCTAAAATTAAAGCACTCAATTTAAGGCAGTAGTTTCAGAAAAAAAATTTAAAATAGAAGTAAGAATATGTAGGAATGGGGCAATCATAGCATACATTTTAAAATATCAATCAATGAGTTTTATTCGTTCGACACAAAGTCATTGCGAAGAATCAATACATTTTACAATTATCCAACAATCATAAATACAATTATACAATATAGTAAGTCTACGTTTAAAAATTGACAGTATAAAATTGAAACCGTCCATTTGATCAAGTAATTTTTACAGTTGAAAGTGGGGTTATATAAAATCTGTCCTTTTAGTCTACATCCCACCTCGTAGAACAACCACCAAGCAGAAAAGACTGCAGGAAACAGCAATATCCAAATGGTGCTCCAGTTAAAACATCATTACTGGACAGCAAATCATTTTCTAATTATATTCAGAGAGGTTCCAGACATCATAACCCATCCATAGCACCACTCAGGGACTCCCTCAGTGCAGACACTCAGCCTACTAGGATAGCCCAAAACAACAAAAATGACCAATTCCTCACCCGTTAGCAATTTTAGACTCATATATTAGCTCCCTTTCTGGAGGGAAAGTCTTTCTTTTAGGCTACAAGGCCAATTCGGTCTCATTATGCCAAAAAGATGACTGGAGACTAAACTCGTTATTCAATTGCCATACCAAAACTGATAGCCTCAGGATCATGTCCCAGATCATACTAACATGAGCTAATTATACTGACCCACCCAAATTCTATCATGCCCATTATCGTTTTGCCAGATTCATAGATGTCAAGACTAGAACCAATTTTCAACTACCATTAACAAACAGTTCATCGCATTTGTCTGTCAATTCCATCAGTTTAGGATTAAAATTAAAATAGACAGCACTGCCTTTCATACAATAATAGTTCCCAGGTGGTATTCCAGTCTCCAACTTGGCAATTTTCAAAACTCACTTTGTACAAATAGCCAAAAACATACCAAAAAAGGTTATCCTAAATATTTAATCATTTAAACAATTTCTAAACATTCCTAAACATGTCAAGTGTGGTTTAAAAATAGACTTAATAGGACATTGCACAAGCATACAAACATATAAAATTTGTCAGCAAATGGAGGCCCAAAAATCCACTAAGCCCACTCGAATGCACAGCCAACACCCAGACTATTTTTAAAAGAACCAATTAATCTAGGAGTCACTCAAAATTTTCAATGTCTCCTTTTTACAAGAGTATAAATTTACATAATAGTAATAACAGTTCTAATTTAAAGTCCCGGCTCACCTCTCTTGACAAAATTTAAGGGAGCATATAGTACTTTAATAACATAGAATCCTCCATTTCACTTTGTTTTATTCCATCCATTATAAGTTTTAGTGTTCCTTACCCTGTCCAAACCATTATTTGTTCAGTGTAAACTCCACATTGGGAGGAGGACAAAATCCTTTCCTTTATTCCCAAGAGCACATACTCGTAAATCCGGTGAGCAAGGTAGACACCACACACTCCTACCTATTGATGTGTATTATGCTGTGCTATATGGACTATAAACCCCAAAGAGTTTTCACAGTCTCCTACTCAAGCAGTCCAACACACATCTTCAGAGCCTCTCCACAGTCCAGAGCACTCCTCCTTTCACTTTCTCCCACTGGCTTGAGAGAGAGACACTTGTTAAAACAAAAGACAGAGAAAGCACTCTTCTAAGCGCAATAACTTCAGACATTTTCTCTAAGTAATTCCAGCAGCCCCATCCCCTTGACAGTGTTAATACCTTTACTAAGGCTAATATTAGCCTATCAGCATTAAAATGCTGCCACGCTTCCTTACCGCTGCACCTCTACTTATCCTCCTTTCCACTTCTCAATCATCGAGCCCACATCTCATCGAGTTCCACCATAAATCATTTCGGGTCTCTCTGTCTCTCCGAGACTGAAAAACAGTGCACAATTTAGCATGGGCTAAATAACCTTATCACTCTCAATACGGCATAATAGGTAACAGAGCAGCTAATCATCCAAACTTTCGCTAAGCAGTATTAGCATTACTCTATAGTGGCAGCCAGCTCAGGGTCACCGTTTTGAAACAGGTTACAATTTAAGATAAGTCTCATTCAGGAATTTACAAAGAAAGAGACTGAAAAGGCTTAAGAGCTAAAAGCAAACAATCCCTGCTTAGTGTGATGCAGAGCGGGGCAGCAGTGCGGCCATCTTGCTGCCCCGCTCCCTCAGACCATTTTAAAATATAGAGTCAAGCATAAAAGTGTGTGCTGATTAGTTCACTCCATGGCTCCTCAGCAGCACTACACCATCTTACCTCTAAGTGCTGTGAAAATGGAATAAGTGCTTCTTAAAATTTGAAAGTAGCTATATTTATTAGTGAAAATTTTTTTTATCTTTTTTTTTAGTAATACTATATTTCTGGGAAAAACATCAGTATATCCATTTTTTCATGGTATCTGGTCAAAAGCACATGAGAATTACAGTGCGCTAAAAACCACACTGAGAAAATAGCATGAGTGAAAAGAGTTGCTGGGAAATTATCACTTGGGCATTACAGTGTTATATATGTAACTCTTTTCAGTCAGGCCAAGCAGTCTAAGGTTTTCATTGTGCACTAGGAGACTGTGCTGGCTGTGTGGGAGCATGGCTTAATGGTTAGAGTGACAGGCTGTGAATGGCTGATATGTCCAGCTGACCTGGGTTTGAGTCATCCTCCTTCCTTTTATTTCTCTCCCTGTCTGAGTTGCACGCCCTGCGAAGTTTGTTGATTATATCTGCCCACCCACCCAAATTTCTCCCCCCCAGGTCCAAATTCCATGCCCTGTGGACACTGTGCAGTACAACATCCAGTCAGAAGCAAGAACTTATGCATAGTTATGTAAGCATGGTTGATATTCTAAAGCTCTGAGGAACAGAACGTTCTATGAAGAACTTTAGGTTCGCTTGGCTTAGCCTGTGTGCTGTCCATGGTGCTTTTGTATTAGGGGGTAATTTGTATTTCTTTGAAATCTGTACTTAATGGTTGTACCAGGTTTGTTGACAACAATGATAACTGGCTCTCAGACTGTAGAAAAATTGTAACAGCTAATCACAGATCAGAACTGATGCATAATTAAGTCAACGCAGCTAATACTGAGAAACCTTAAATGACTTGTAATATGAAACACCTGTGGCAAGTAGCATAACAGATGGATAACCTCCAAACTCATAAAGCCAGATATTTATAACAAATCTGATAGAAAATACTTATTTTTTTTTCTGAAAATATAGGCAAACCTACAGCAGGCATTCACAGATTATTCTTCACAGTGGATGGGTGATGGACCCCTGGGAGCAGCAAGAACAACTTGCGGGGTGGACACAAGTTCATTTTCAGAAGAAAAGAGTCCTGAAGGAACTTGCAGGTCTGAAAGTGGACAAAGTTATGGGACCAGATGGGATACAACCAAGGGTACTAAAGGAACTCAGGGAGGTGCCCTACTGATGGCATTATTCAACAGCTCATGGAAGCAGGTATAGTTCCTGAGGACTAGAGGAGAATAGATGTGGTCCTTCTCCATAAGAGCAGCACTAAAGAGAAGACTAGTAACTATATGCCTGTCAGTCTCACATCAGTGTTGGGGGAAATTAATAGAAACCCTGTTAAAGGAAAGGTTAGTAGAGTATCTTTAATCCAGTGAGCCACAAGACCAAAGGCAGCATGGATTCATGGGGCAGAGCTCATGACAGATGACTCTGATTGACTTCTTCGATTGGGTAGCTGGAGAAATACAAGTGATCAGGGGAGGAAAGTGGATGTGGTGTAGGTGGCCAGAGAAATTGATCAAGGAAGGGCAGTGGAAGTGGTGTATTTGGACTTTAGAAAGGTCTCCGACACTGTGCCAAACAGGACACTGATACAGAAATTGAGCAGCCTAAGGGTGGGATCCAAAGTGTTAAATTGGGTAAGAAACTGGTTAATTGATAGGGGACAAAGACTGGTGGTTAACAGCACTCACTCTAAAGAAGGGTAAGCAACCAGCAGGGTGCTGCATGGCTCAGTACTGGACCAGTCCTCTTTAATATTTTCACATATGACATTTCAGAAGAACTGGAAGAAAAGATATGCCTTTTTGCAGACGACACCAAAATGTGTAATAATGCTAAGAAGGGGGTTAAGAGAATATGTAAGGATAGAAAACTTGATGAGTGGTCAAGGACATGGCAGTGGGGGTTCAATGCCAAAAAGTGCAAAACAATGCACGCAGGGCATATAAACCCAGGAGCTGAGTATAGAATGAAGGGGCATTAATGGCAGTCATTAAGCAGGAAGGGGATCTTGGGGTTATTATATCAGACTTCAAAGTGCATACAGTGTGACAAAGCAGTAGGTAGGACCAGTGGGATGCTGGGATGTATAGGGAAAGGTATCACCAGCAAAATGAGGGAGGCATTGTTACCACTGTATTGCTCACTGGTGAGACTCCACCTGGAGTATTGTGTCCAGTTCTGGAGGCCACACCTCCAGAAGAACTTAGACAGGGTAGAGGCAGTACAGAGGACAGCAACTAAAATGGTGCAGGGGTTGCATCAAAAGCCCTATGAGGAGAGATTGAGGGATCTCTCAACATGCACACCCTAGAAGAGAGGAGAGGAGAGCAAGAGGGGACATGACAGAGACCTACAAGTATATCACTGAGGTGAACAAGGTACAGGAGGTGAGTATCTTTCAAATGAGAAAGAGCACCAGGACCAGAGAGCATGCAATGAAACTGAAAGGGGGTAAATTTAAGAGAGAGAGATGTGAGGAAGTACTATTTCACTGAAATAGTGGTGGATGTCTGGAACAGATTTCCAGCAAAAGTGGTGGAGGCAAAAACAGTAAGGGGCTTCAAGCATGCAGAGGATAGACATAGAGGATATTAGTAAATAGACAGGGAGGAGGGAGGGGGGCTGGAGACCAGTTAAGGTCTGCCAATACAGACTAGGCAGGGACCATCTGGGCAGACTGGGTAGACCAAGCCATCCTTTTCTGCCAACAAATTACAGTACATGTCTCTAATTTGAACCAAAGCATAAGTAGGTCAATATTGTAAATATTAGGATATGTTTCAAGGACTCAAACTGAATACCTATACTAAGTTTGGTGAGACTGGGATATGTGGTCCTGAAGATCTAGCTAAAAGCTACAGTACACATTATATACACATGCATATCACAAAAGCAAATCAGTTTAGTGACAACAATATAGCTAAAAGGGGGGGAGGGGTAGGAAGAAGTAGGCTGCTGGTTAACTAGGATCTGCAGCTTATCCATTAGGTAGGGAAATGAGCAGACTGGGTGGGCCAAGCGGTCCTTATCTGCCATCAAATTCTATGTTTCTATGTTTCTAAAAGTGAATGCCTCACTTCTTCTCCTCGGCGCTTGCAGTCCTGGCTGAGATCCAAGCTGGCCACATCTCCTCTCCACTGCCTGCCTGCCCACCCCAAGAAACAAGCAGGTTCTTCCCTGAGTGGGGCCCTCAGTGCTTGCAGTCCCAGCTGAAATCCAAGCTAACCGCATCTCCTCTCCACTGCCTGCCAGCCCACCCGAAGCAACAACCAGGTATGCTTGCAGAATCAGCTTGAAAGCCATGAATTTGATTGTCTCCAGTGCTTGAGCCAGTTCTCCCTCATTGGTCAGCTGCTGCTTCTTTGAACATTTCGGGCCGTATCTAAGCTTAACACTCCTTGCGGCTTGGTTCTGCCTAATATCCCTGATACCTGAGAATTTTCCCTTACTCTTTTGTACTCTGTATAATTGATATAGCCAGCTGCTAATGTACCAGCACTGTTATTCAATAGTTAATGCTTGAAATGCAATTGTGAATGCTTGAAATGTAATTTGTGAATTTCTAGATTGAGCTGTTTTTGTTTCCCAATCTGCATTTTGCTTCCTTCTCTTAGTCCTACTTTGCTCTCTTTCTGTCACTTTTTCTCCTCCCTGCCTACACTTTCCCACACTTTCTCACTTCTGGTGACCTGCCCGTCACTCCCCCCCCACCCGGGGGTAACAAGTGGGGCCTTTGCCTGCACTGAGTACTGTGCCTTCCTCCCCATCCTGTTCTAATCCCCTCCTTGTTTCATTTTCCTCTCCTCCTGCTGTTTCTTTCTAGTCTCTCTGGCACTGCACCACAGACCCTTTGCCACTGAATCTCTCCTCCCCACCCACTATTTGCACCTATTCTGCCCTTGCATTGTTTTCCACTAACATCCCTTGAAGTTAACTGCCTTATGCCGGACCCTCCTTTCCCTTAGTCCACCCTTCCCTTCCCCCGATTGAGCCTGCTTTTGTTCCACTAACGTTTAACTGTTTTCTCCCACTTTCTTCCTTTCCAGCTTCTTCCCTGATCAGTCTCCTCGGTGCTCGCGGTCCTGGCTGAGATCCAAGTCGCCGGCATCTCTTCTCCACTTCCTGTCCACCCGCTCCAAGCAACAACCAGGTATGCCTGCAGAATCATCTTAAAAGCCGTGAATTTGATTGACTCCAGTGCTTGAGCCAGTTCTTCCTCATTAGTCAGCTGCTGCTTCTTTGAACATTTGATTCCTAGGGCCATACCTGAGCTTGGCGCTCTTGGTGTCTTGGCTCTACCTAATATTTCTATTACCTGAGAATTTTCTCCTGCCCACCCACCCCAGCCCGACTTCTATTAAATGCTCTAACTTCATGGTGAGCCTCCACCCCATCTCCTACTGATGAACTGCCACTTTCAGCACTCCCCTTTGAATGCCTGTACACACCTCTAATAGCTTCACTCTTAAGGAGCTATTTTCTTTCCTGATTAGACACTTACCAGACCTCTGCTTGGTGAGTATTTGAGTGACTGCAGGTGCCCACTGCTGGCGAATGGATAAGTGAGTGGATAAATTGACTGGAGGTGCAGTCGCTTTCCTTCTGCACTATTCACTATCCCACTCCAAGACCTCTATCATGCACTATTTAGCTTCTCTGCCCCTTCTGGGTGCTATACTGATAGCGCTGCTCACCCTCACAGGAGACTTCCTAGTAATCTGACGAAGCCGGTCCCCCTGACTATCCCAACAGACTCATTTAATGTTTATGGCACCATAACCTCCTACCTTAACTGGACAACTACAGGCTTGAAAACCCTTGGGAGCTTACCGGCTCCAATCTGGAACCTAACACTTTCTTACCAACCAAACTGGCATATCCCCCTGGCATTCATTCCTGGATTTGGTGGGTTACAGAAGACCTGAAAGATGCTTTGCAGAGTAGGGATGTACTCTGAAGAACTGCTAGGAAAACTAATTTAATAAATGACTGGAAGTCTTTCCGGAGGGCGAGGAACCTCTGCACCAAAATGGTCAGAGAAGCCAAAGCTAATTTCTACCGCTTTCAGCTGGAGAGCTCCTCAAGAAATGCCTCCAAATTCTGGAGGACTATCAAAGACATTGAAGGTCACACCACTGTAAATTCCATACCTACTAAATTATTGATCGACAATACTGTCATCTCTGACAGACCGTCTATCCTTGATGTTCTCAATAATCATTTTGCCACTGCAAGGCTAGCCTTTGACTCCTCTCCTGCGAATATCCTCTGCCAACAACTTAGATTCGATACACAAGAAAAACTCATTCCCAGTCCATCTTTCTCTCTGCAGCCTACCTCCCTGAAAGAAGTCAAAGATCTTCTCCTTCAGCTGGACACTAGGAAAAGTGCTGGGGCCAACCTCATTGACCCGCACTTCTTAAAGGTCGGCTACCATGTCCTCGCAGTCCCAATTACTCATCTCTTCAACTTATCCTTGTCCCAGGGTGACCTACTACCCATTTGGAAAAATGCACTTGTGATCCCTTTGTTCAAGTCAGGAGATCCTAGTGACCTCAATAACTACAGGCCAATCTCCCTACTTCTAATCCTGTCAAAGATACTGGAGAAAATAGTGAACTCCCAGCTTCGGAAGTACCTGGAATCAGAAAAATTGCTCACCCCGTTACAATCCAGTTTTAGAGCACAGCACAGCACTGTACAATCTCTGCTCTAGCCAAGGTGACAAACGACTGCCAGCTTGAATTAGACAAAAAAAAACTTTACGCAGTTTTCTTGGACCTAAGCAAGGCATTCAATACCATTGATCACAGACTGCTTCTGTCGTCCCTCCAGAACATTGGTTTGGATTTCCTATCCCTTAGATGGTTCTCCAACTACCTCACAGGATGACTTCAACAAGTAAAGGCAGAAGGGGGAGTTTCTCCACCAAAACCCCTATTGAGGGGTGTACCGCAAGGTTCCATTCTTGGTCCCTTGCTCTTCACCATTTATATTAACAACGTAGATGCCCCCATCAAAGAAGCACAAAAACACCTATTCACGGATGATATGGTACTCTATGCTAGTAGCGCCACATCTGAAGTGGCCTGTAAAGCCCTTCAAAATGAATTTAATCTGCTGCAACTTCAGCTTATAAACCAGAAACTGCTCTTAAATGCAAAAAAAACCCAAAGTAATGTTCCTCTTGCCCCTTCAAAATGCAATAAATCCTGCAATTGCTGGAACACTCCCACAGATCACTATCATTCTAGGTGAGCAGTTGGACTACATACCAAAGTTTAAGTACCTGGGGGTCTGGTTAGACCATAGACTTACTTTCACAGATCACTTAGAAGAACTGGCAAAGAAACTTAGACAAAGACTTGGTCTGTTCTTCAGGATTAATAATCTCCTCACAAGAGACGCTAAACTGAAACTGGTCTAAACTACCTTTCTTTCCCTATTGGATTCACGAGACTTTCTATATAGTCAGGGACCTGCAGGTACCCTAGCCAAACTCGATACGCTTTATCACAGAGCCATAAGATTTATCACGGGTCTTCCATACTCAGCCCACCACTGTGCATTGTACACGGCAGTGGGATGTTCATCTCTTGCTTACAGACAGGAAAAAAATGCTGCAGCTTGGACATACAAAGCTATCTCAAATAAACTGCCCCAGTATATCTCTGTCTGTTTACTTTTGTGCACTCTGGGGAAGTATGCCCTGAGAAGCACCTCATATATCTACCTTTATGTTTACAAAGCAAAATCTCACATTGGCAGAGCAGCCATCAGCTTTGTGCTCCCTCAACTGTGGAACAAGCTGCAAAAAACTTTGAAATTAACTCACCCCCATCAGCCTAGCAGCTTTTAAATCTCTATATCTACATCGTAATAAGGAGTTCTGTGCCTGTCTCCCCTAAATAGTGACTCCTATATGTCCAAGCACACACTAATTACTACTGTTAAAAGATTGATCACATCTATAATTGACTCTTCCCTCTCCCCTTTTTCTACCCCCGTATCTGTCCCTTCCACATTCCTTTGACCCAGGTTCCAGCTCTAAATTCTCCATACCGTATCACTATCTTTTTATATTAGGTTTTATTTGTGTTCGGTGCACCTGATATGTATATTTCTTTACTTTTATGAAAAATTGTGTCCTACCCAAAACTAGCTGTATCTTCTGTTGCAGACATATACTACTGTCAAGGCTACCTGCCGATACTTTGTATATACTGTATTATTGTATCTCACTTTATTTGTATTATTACTATTTTCTTGTGTGTTGCATCCCATGTATATTGTCCCTTGTTCCTTGTTAACAAACCCAGGTCCACCTCGAAAATGAGCTTGCTCAATGGTGATTGCCTGGTTAAATAAAGACTTTGATTGATTGATTGATTGATTGATTGATTCTCATTCCGGCTAGGTACCTACAAGCCATGCCTTTACCCACAGTAGGAAGCAAATCCTTGCCAATAAACAATTCAAGGACTATATCAGAATAATAATAATACTGTTACTACTGCTTTCAGGCAATATACATCCCACCCCTGGTCCACCCCAAACCCCATGTACCCCTTTGAAAAACATAGTGGTGCTTACACTGGTGTCTATAAATATCTGCAGCCTTCTACCTAAACTAGACAGTCTACAAGTGTGGGTCACTCAGCATAATCCTGATGTCATCTCTGTTGTTGAAACGACTCTCCCTGAAGATACCCGACACTGCAATTTTGTTACCTATCTATAATGTTTTCAGACAAGACCGACTATCTAAGAGAGGTGGCAGTTGTGCTATTTATATAAAGGACACCTTGCAGGGTCTCTTCATCACCTTACCTAACAGCGATGACCTTACTTAAATGCTTGCTGTCAAACTGCTTCTAGGTGCCCATAATAAAGCGCTTACAGTGCTTTCAGTTTATATCTATTCATTATTGCATGGAATAAGCATCATGAGCCTGCACTCTGAAATAATAATGCTAGGTGACTTTAATGTCAACTGTCTCTCCCCGGTGCCTCTTCCCAAAAGGATTCTCTATCAGCCATCCTCTTCTCACAGCTTGTTGAGGTCCCTACAAAGATGAACTATCGTAGTGGGGCAAGTACCTTGCTGGACTGGATGCTATCTAACCGTCCTGAGCATACCTCGGATAATTGTGATGCTTGACCAGCTGGTTATGATTGTTCTATGATATTTGTAATACAGAATGTGGTATGTGAGTGTCTCACATGAATCATTCTATGCTATGGGTGCCCCCCAGGTCAATGAAGTGCCAGTGACCTGAAACCAGGAGGTAATTAAAAGACTAGAGAGACTTAATTAAGGGTCTCCTATTTTTCCCTCTTAATTAGAACTGACCCAGCTGCCAGGATATAGGGCCTGTAAACTTTTATGACATCTTAGAGGAAAAACATGTTATAACACCATGGTGTGAAAAGTTGTAAAATCTTTGACCTGCTTTGGGAACAGGAAACCACACAAGATCAAAAGAAAGACTTGATTAAAGACTGTAATAATTTGGGAAATTAGTGTTTGCTGAAGTCACAGAATTTAAAATATCTCCTGATAGGACGATCATTGTTTGCATAATTTTTATATTCTAAAAGGAGGAGCTAGATGACATCATAGAAGGGGTTTATGAGAGAGACACAGTTTAACCTAGGACTTGTGTCTGATCTTAGTGATATATCTTTTTGGGCTCTTAAGAAACAATATCTAACTATAAGCACTATAGAGGTAATACATTAGATAGAAAAAGTCTAACTGTATTGTGGTAGGAGTTTTTGTTTGTATTTTAGCATTCTTTTAAGTGATTGTATGTTTTTTGACATAGTGTTCTATGTTTACATTTTACATATTTTTATCCATTTTAGTAAAAATATTATTTTGAAAGACTGCCTGGGTGTGTCTTCAAAGTTCTTTTTTGCATGTGATGTATAGAGGGTTAAGACTGACAAAAACTGTTCATAAGCTTGATAGTGTTACTAAATAGGGAAAAGGTAAGAATATGCCTAAGGTCTGTTATAGAAATTAAGGGTTTATTTTGGATACCTGGTTAGGTGCCCTTAGGCGAAAGATATCTGGCATCTGAAGAGTAGATTATCTGAGCCTGTACATTTGGGTACACTAGCATAAGGTTCACAGTTTGAATCCCCCAGAACTTGAGACTAAAGGTGATTCAGACCCACAAGCGGACAGGAGGGTTACCCTGTCTGTTATCTGTTCTCAATACTGTGCTTGGAGGTTGGCACTGTGGGAGCAGGGGGCCTGACCTGCTGAGTGTGTTTGTGACACCACTGTCCTTCCAGGCAGTATAAGTGACCACTCCCCCATCGAGTGCTTTTGGTCTAATAAATTTTACAACCCCCCCACTAGAACTATTACAAATCATGCCCTTATCAATGGACACCTTGAACAACTGAAAGATGACCTTCGACACCATGACTGGTCAAAACTTTATGTGGCTAAGCACATTGACACAGTGCTTGATCTCTTCATTAGCCATTTCAATGCTATCTGTGACAAGCATGCCCCCCCCACCAAAAAATGAAAAAATCAAAGGAAATTGCAACCCACGGATTACACCTGAACTTTTCAAGCTCATGAACTCAAGGGACCATCTCTGGCATAAGGCAGGGGCCACAGGTACTCAATCTGACATCCAAAGCTATACAAAAACAAGAAACACATGTGCTAAAGCAATTCTCACTACTAAAAGTCAGTATTACAAAGATGGCCTTTCTAACTCTTGGAATAATTGCAGGTCATTCTGGAAAAATATTAAGGATATCAATGGGAAATATCTTAAATCTGCTCCCAACATGCTTAGTATACATGGTACCCCTTCTCTGACCTAAAAGTCACCACCAATACTTTTAATAAAGTGTTCTCTGATCTAGGCAATGTTCTCCTCCCAGACTACTTCAATAATATCCCTGCATGTGATGTCCATGTTGATACTGATCTACCCCCTAGCCACCCTTCATTTTACTTTTGGATAGTCTCAGAGGGTAAAGTTAGACATCATTTCAAGAAGGTAACAGGCAAATCAAGATATATTGGGGATTCTCTTGATTTCAAATTCATCAGCCTTACACTGGAGTAAATCCTATCACCTGTTACTAAGCTCTTCAACCTGCTGCTGAGACACAGAGAGGAAGGAAGCAGCCACAGCTTCCTTGAATTAAGGAGTTTATTTTCTAGACTACACTGAACTGAATTATTACTTTTGGACTTGTGTAAGTAACTAGTATTGATTGTATTTTTGTGGTTGACTTTGCTTAGTTTTAACTTTAATTTGCCAGGGAGGAACTGTAGCTGGGAGATATTTTCAATCATTTGTGACTAGCCCTGGTACTTAACCTCTGTGAAATAGGTGTCTGAAAGGAAGGAAGGCACTGCCTGGGGTGGAGGGTTAAAGTTGTAGTTGATTGTTTCTGGACAGCATAGGTTTACTCCCTCCCACCCGTCCCCTCACCCCACACGCCCCAAGCGCATAACTTCCTTTATAGTAGGGCTTCTGACATCACTTCCCTAAAACTGCTAACAACATACACCTGTTCATATCCTTAAAGGCACAGCACACTGAATAGGGGGTAGTGACACTCACCAGCTTGCACACAATAAAACAAGGAAAAAAATAACAAAAGAAAAGCATCTGTAACAGGAAGAGACACAGACATGTGGAGAGTGGTGCAATGCACTGGCTGTGGAGCAGCAGTCTTCTGAGAGACATTCTGGAGACTGTATTGCTGCCCTATTTTCAGACACCTCTCTGGTCTGAGGGAGGAGGTTGTTCATTGGCAAGTATTCGGGGGAAACCTGCTCCCCCACCCAGGGACCACTCAGGCCACCACCACTACCTCAGAGGTTGCCAAGAAAGAGGAGTGGTTGGACCACTGTGGGCTCAAGGAGGGTGAGGGTGGCGGAACAGAGGTGCATCCCTCCAGTTGTGCCTCTCCACAATTCATTCACTACTCTGGTGAAGCATGGTTCCTCTATGGAAGCACCTGCAGTGGAGACCAAGGAGGATGCTGGGAACCTCCACAATGGAGACCCACAGGAGGGTGGCACAAGACCCCACAGGCAAAGGAAGCAACTCCTGGTGGGGGACTCAATTGTTGGGGGGTAGAACTGGGGGAGGGAGGGGAGAGGGAGGTAAGGTGCCTGCCTGGTGCCATGGCTTGGAAGAACAGGAAATTAATCCTCAGGATCATCAGGGCAGCTGCAAGGGGGGGAGGGAGCTGGATGTCATTATCCACTGAGGGATGAATGACCTGGCTGAGAATGGGATCAGAGCAGTGCAACAAGGGTTTGTAGAGTTGAGGAGAGGCCTTAGACAAGTAGCACACACGGTAACTTTCTTAGAAGTGCTACCTGTCTATGGCATGGATGAAGCTAGGGTACTCAGCACCATGGGATTCAATGACTGATTGAAAAACTGGTGCAGAGCTCAGGGATTTGGCTTCATTGGGCACCTGGAGGGATGCAGGCCTATACAGGCACAATGGTCTGCATTTATCCAGGAGGGGAACCAGGATCCTAAGTGATATGTTTAAATGCTTCAAGCATTTAAACTAGCCAAGGGGGGAGGCACTGAAAAGGAGAAGGGGAATCCTAGCCCCCCCCCATAAAAATCAAGGTAGTTAGTGAGGTAAACACCAAGATAGTGCAGTTAATAGGAGGAAGGGCAGGGGTAAATGGAGAAAAAGACAAAGGCAGTAAGGACAGGGATGGGACAAAAAGAAATAAAGCAATAAATAAATGAAGGATAATGAGTACCAATGCCAGTAGTCTAGGTAAAAAGCTCCCCGAAATGATGACCTTGATGGAAGAGGGATGCCTGGATGTTGTGGCAATCACAGAAACATGGTACACAGAGAATCATGATTGGGATGTCAACATACCAGGGTACACAATCTACAGGAGGGACAGGGAGGGAAGAAGAGGAGGAGGAGTATCTCTCTATGTAAGGGAAGGATTCAAAGCAATTGAACTAAAGGGTAAACAGAGAGGAGAGGAGGCACTGTGGATCACCCTCAAGACTGGCAATGGCTCCACAATCCACACAGGGGGAGGAAGTAGACAAGAAAATGATAGAAGCCATCCTTGGGATGGCAGAGAAAGAGGAGGTATTGCTGATGGGGGACCTGAATATTCCAGATGTTAACTAGAGCACCTTTGCTGCAGCCACATCCAAGAGCAGGGCCATTCTCGATGCCCTACAGGGGTGTGCCTCAGAGAGCTAGTTTTGGAACCCACTCAGGAGGGAGCAATCTTAGACCTGGTACTCTCAGATGGGGACAGAGAGAGGATTTCTGATCTTGAAGTGGGTAACCATCTGGGAACAAGCGACCACCAGACAGTATGGTTCATGATAAACTTAACTGTAGAGTCAAGCCACACAAAAGTGAAGGTACTGGACTTCAGGAGGGCTGATTTTGTCAAAATAGGAGAGTGCCACAGAAGTGTACTAGCAAACAGGCAAGAAGGTGGGGTGGAGCAACAGTAGGGAAACATTAGAACCACCATCAAAGAGGCAACAAGCCTTTGTGTGAAGCAAATAAACAAATCAAAATGAAAAAAGAAACCTCTATGATTCTCAAAGGAAGTAGCAGGGAAGGTAAGGGAGAAAGAGATAGCATTCAGGAAGTATAAGGAAACACAGAAGGAGCAGGACAGAGAACTGTACCAGTTAAAGCAGAAGGAAGTGGGGAAGGCAGTCAGAATAGCAAAAGCCCAAACTGAGGAACAGATAGTCAACTCAGTTTAGAAGGGGGATAAAACCTTGTATAGGTACATCAGGGAACAAAGAAAGACTAAGGCAGGGATACTGAGACTGAATAAAGAGGAAGGTGGTTGGGCAGAGAGCAACAGTGAAAAAGCAGGGATACTGAACATATACTTCTGTTCAGTATTCACAATAGAAAAGCAGGGGGAGGTACCTAATCCAGTCAATAGAAGCACTCTGGATAGGGGGGTTGATATCAGTCCTTTCACAGAAGAAAAGGTCCTGAAAGAACCCTTAAAACTGAAGGTAGATAAAGCAATGGGGCCTGATGGGATTCACTCCAGAATTCTAAAGGAACTAAGGGAAGAACTAGTAACACCACTGACTACCCTTTTTAATAAATCATGGGAGGATGGTGTGGTACCTGAGGACTGGAGGAGGGCGGATGTGATTCCTCTTCACAAAAGTGGGAGCAAGACAGAGGCAGGAAACTGCAGACCTGTCAGTTTGACCTCAGTGGTAGGGAAAATGATGGAATCACTGCTGAAGAAAAGAATTGATGAGTACCTAGAGGCCAGTGGGGCACAGGACCCAAGGCAGCATGGATTCACAGCAGGAAGGCCATGTCAGAGAAATCTAATTGATTTCTTTGACTGGGTGACCAAAGTAGTAGACCAGGGAGGGTCTGTGGACATGGCCTACTTAGACTTTAGCAAGGCATTTGACATAGTCCCACACAAAAGATTAATAAACAAATTAGCCAGCCTGGGAGTGGGTCCCAGGGTGGTAGCCTGGGTAAAACACTGGCTGGACAACAGGACACAGCGGGTAATAGTAAATGGAGTCCACAGTGAAGAAAGGAGGGTTACTAGTGGGATACCACAGGATTCAGTACTGGGACCGGTCCTTTTTAATGCCTTCATTACAGAGGGACTAAAAGGGAAAATATGTCTCTTTGCAGATGACACAAAGATCTGCAACAGGGTTGATACACAAGGTGAAGTGGAAAGGATGAAAAGGGACTTGGCAAGTTTGTAGGAATGGTCAAATGTATGGCAGCTTAGATTCAATGCAAAGAAGTGCAAAGTTATGCACCTGGGAAACAAAAACCCAGGGAAAGAGTACACAATGGGGGGTGAGATACTGACAACAACAAAAATGGAAAGGGACCAGGGGGTAGTCATATCAGACGACCTAAAGGTGGGCCAACAATGTGAGAAGGCAGTAAGGAGGGCTCAGGGGACACTGGGATGCATAGGGAGAGGCATCACCAGTAGAAAACAGGAAGTTGTTGGCCCTCTGTACAGACAGTTGGTAAGACCACATCTGGAGTACTGTATACAGTTCTGGAGACCCCATCTCCACAAAGACATAGACAGGGTGGAGGCTGTCCAGAGGAGAGCAACCAAAATGGTGCAGAGTCTACACCAGAAGACATATGAAGAAAGACTAAAGGAGCTTAAGATGTATAGCCTCAAGGAAAGGAGGGAGAGGGGGGACATGATAGAAACTTTCAAATACCTCAGGGGAATCAACAATGTCCAAGAGGGGAGAACCTTTCAGAAAAAGAGATGTGCAAGAACAAGGGGGCACAATTTGAAGATAGAGGGGGGACGGCTCAGAGGTAATGTGAGGCAGTATTTCTTCACAGAAAAGGCTGTAGATGCATGGAACAGCCTTCCTGAGGAGGTCATAGAGTCAAAAACAGTAGGGGAATTCAAGAATGCATGGGATAGACATAAGGCAGTTCTAGTGGGAGGGTAGGAGGAAGTAGGCTGTTGGTTAACTAGGATCTGCAGCTTATCAGTTAGGTAGGGAAATGGGCAGACTAGGTGGGCCATGCGGTCCTTATCTGCTGTCAAATTCTATGTTTCTATGTTTACCTTAGCCTTTCACAGTTCCTGCAAAGAAGGAAATTGGCAATGGTGACCTGTGTGCATAAGAGTGGGGATCGGGCACTGCATGGGAACTATCACCCCATTTCCATTCTTCCTGCACTTTTGAAAGCCCTAGAGTGGATCGTGGTGGAATAGCTTGTAGAGTATTTGGAAAAGTATCAGTTGCAATGTGCCCAACAGCACAGCTTCAGACATGGGCACAGTACCATCACAGCACTATTTTAATTCACAGGCTATACCCATAACTCCCTGGACCAAGGTATTCTGGTTGGTGCAACATTCATCGACTTAACCAAGGCCTTTGATACTGTGAATCATGCCAACCAGCTAACTGGCATTAGAAACACAGAAGCATAGAATTTGATGGCAGATAAGGACCGCCTGGCCCACCTAGTCTGCCCATTTCCCTACCTAACGGATAAGCTGCAGATCATAGTTAACCAACGGCCTACTTCCCCCTACCCCCCCACTAGAATTGCCTTATGTCTGTCCCATGCATTCTTGAATTCCTCCACTGTTTTTGACTCTACAACCTCCTCAGAAAGGCTGTTCCATGTATCCACAACCCTCTCTGTGAAGAAATACTTCCTCACATTACCTCTGAGCCATCCCCCCTCTATCTTCAAATTGTGCCCCCTTGTTTTTGCACATCTCTTTTTCTGAAAGATGCTACCCTCTTGGACTTTGTTGATTCCCTTGAGGTATTTGAAAATTTCTATCATGTCCCCCCTCTCCCTCCTTTCCTTGAGGCTGTACATCTTTAGTTCCTTTAGTTTTTCATCATATGTCTTCTGATGCAGACCTTGCATCATTTTGGTTGCCCTCCTCTGGACAGCCTCCACCCTATCTATGTCTTTGCGGAGATGGGGTCCAAAGAACTGTACATAGTATTCCAAATGTGGTCTTACCAACTGTCTGTACAGAGGGCCAACAACTTCCTGTTTTCTATGGTGATGCCTCTCCCACTGCATCCCAGAATCCCCCCAGCCCTCCTTACTGCCTTCTCACATTGCTGGCCCAGCTTTAGGTCGTCTGATATGATTACCCCCAGGTCCCTTTCCATTTTTGTTGTTGTCAGTATCTCACCCCCCATTGTGTACTCTTCCCCTGGGTTTTTGTTTTCTAGGTGCTTTACTTTGCACTTCTTTGCATTGAATCTAAGTTGCCATACATTTGACCATTCCTCCAACCTTGCCAAGTTCCTTTTCATCCTTTCCACCCCACCTTGTGTATCAACCCTGTTGCAGATCTTTGTGTCATCTGCAAAGGACATACTTTCCCTTCCAGTCCGTCTGCAATGTCACTTATAAAGACATTAAAAAGGACCAGCACCAGTACTGAACCCTGTGGTACCCCACTAGTAACCCTCCTTTCTTCACTGTGGACTCCATTTACTATTACCTGCTGTGTCCTGTTGTCAAACCAGTGTTTTACCCAGGCTTCCACCTTGGGACCCACTCCCAGGCTGGATAATTTGTTTATTAATCTTTTGTGTGGGACTGTATCAAATGCCTTGCTAAAGTCTAAGTAGGCCATTTCCACAGCCCCTCCCTGGTCTACTGCTTTGGTCACCCTGTCAAAGAAATCAATTAGATTTGTCTGATGTGACCTTCCCACTGTGAATCCATGCTGCCTTGGATCCTGTGCCCCACTGGCCTCTAGGTACTCAACAATTCTTTTCTTCAGAAGTGATTCCATCATTTCCCTACCACTGAGGTCAAACTGACAGGTCTGTAGTTTCCTGCCTCTGTCTTGCTCCCACTTTTGTGAAGGGAATCACATCTGCCTTCCTCCAGTCCTCAGGTACCACACCATCCTCCCATGATTTATTAAAAAGGGTAGTCAGTGGTGTTACTAGTTCTTCCCTTAGTTCTTTTAGAATTCTGGAGTGAATCCCATCAGGCCCCATTGCTTCATCCACCTTCAGTTTTAAGAGTTCTTTCAGAACCCTTTCTTCTGTGAAAGGACTATCAACCCCTCTTTCCAGAGTGCTTCTATTGACCAGATTAGGTATTTCCCCCTGCTTTTCCATTGTGAATACTGAGCAGAAGTATTCGTTCAGTATCCCCGCTTTTTCACTGTCGCTCTCATACCAACCACATTCCTCTTTGTTCAGCCTCAGTATCCCTGCCCTAGTCTTTCTTTGGTCCCTAATGTACCTATAAAAGGTTTTATCCCTCTTCTTAACCGAGTTGGCTATCTTTTCCTTGGTTTGGGTCTTTGCTATTCTGACTGCCTTCCCCACTTCCTTCTGCTTTGACTGGTACAGTTCTCTGTCCTGCTCCTTCTGTGTTTCCTTATACTTCTTGAATGCTATCTTTTTCTCCCTTACCTTGCCCGCCACTTCTTTTGAGAACCATAGTGTTTTTTTCTTTTGTTTTCATTTGTTTATTTGCTTCACACAAAGGCTTGTTGCCTCTGTGATGGTGGTTTTGATATTTCCCCATTGTTGCTCCACCCCACCTTCTTGTCTGTTTTCTAGTGCTTTTCTGAGACACTGTCCCATTTTGACAAGATCAGCCCTCCTGAAGTCCAGTACCTTCACTTTTGTGTGACTTGACTCTACAGCTAAGTTTATCATGAACCACACTGTTTAATGGTCGCTTGTTCCCAGATGGCTACCCACTTCAAGATCAGAGATCCTCTCTCTGTCCCCATTTGAGAATACCAGGTCTAAGATTGCTCTCTCCTGAGTGGGTTCCAAAACTAGCTGTCTGAGGCATGCCCCCTGTAGGGCATCGAGAATGGCCCTGCTCTTGGATGTGGCTGCAGCAAAGGTGCTCCAGTCATCATCTAGCATATTCAGGTCCCCATCACCAATATCTCCCCTTTCTCTGCCATCCCAAGGATGCCTTCTATCATTTTCTTGTCCATTTCGTCCCCCATAGAAGGGGGTCTGTATACAACCCCTGTGCAGATTGTGGAGCCATTTAGAGCCTCCGGTATGACCCACAGTGCCTCCTCTTCTCCATGTTTACCCTTTAGTTCTGTTGCTTTGATCCCTTCCTTTACATAGAGAGCTACTCCTCCTCCTCTTCTTCCCTCCCTGTCCCTCCTGTAGATTGTGTACCCTGGTATGTTGACATCTCAGTCATGGTTCTCTGTGTACCATGTTTCTGTGACTGTCACAATATCCAGGCTTCCCTCTTCCATCAAGGCCACCATTTCAGGGAGCTTTTTACCTAGACTACTGGTATTGGTACTCATTACTCTCCATTTTTTCTGGCTTTATTTCTTTTTGCCCCATCCCTGTCCCTACTGCCTTGGTCTTTTTTTCCATTTACCACTGCCCTTCTCCCTATTGACTGCTCTATCTTGGTGTTTACATCACTAATTACCCTGATTTTTTTTGGGGGCTAGGCTTTCCCTTCTCCTCTTCAGTGCCTCCCCCCTTGGCTAGTTTAAATACTTGCCATTGAAGCATTTAAACCTGTCACCTAGCATTGGCCTCTACACGAACACTACTAAGCTGTTTTCTAGCTACCTCAGCAACCGTTCTCAACAGGCAAAAATCAGGGCTGTCCATTCAGATAGGCATCCAGTCCATTCAGGAGTCCCACAAGGCTCTATTCTGCGGCCACTCCTATTTAGTATTTTCCTTCATAAGTTCCCTGATTCCTGTCATGGCCATATCCTCCTATATGCTGATGACGCTGTGATCTTTGCTAGTAACTCTTATCCCAAACTTCTTGAAGATCAGCTACAACTTGGTTTTACAACTGCTGAGAAATGGTTCTGGGACCATAAGCCCATAATGAATTACAAAAAGATGAAGACCATGTTGTTTTTCAACCCCCAAAGTAAACATAAGGCCTTCCCTCTCACTATCACTAATAATGTGGTCTCCTCCTTGGAACTTGTACAGCATTTTAAATTCTTAGGTGTAAGCATCAACTCCTCACTGACCTACTCCCTGCATATAGACAACTTTTCTAAGGCAATTACTATGTGCATTGGGATCAATGTTCCCTCTAATTTTTAATCTCTGTGGGTGGGCGACTGATATGTGTGTGTGGCA
Organism: Neoceratodus forsteri; assembly: GCA_016271365.2. Taxonomy (NCBI): domain Eukaryota; kingdom Metazoa; phylum Chordata; order Ceratodontiformes; family Ceratodontidae; genus Neoceratodus; species Neoceratodus forsteri. The sequence goes on along the minus strand of CM028130.1, from coordinate 1,564,215,581 downwards.
CTTTGTGCAAAAAAATTGATTCATGTGCGCAAATTGGGTGGCCCAAACAAGTGATATATTTTATTGCCAGTAAACAGTAGAAACTATAACCAAACACTCAATTACTCAATGCAAAGTATAAATATACATTCTAACACAGTCCGAAGCTTGGATGTGCATTGTGCGCCATAACAGTATGAACTGGAAACATATGTAAACTATGTACATTTTAAAGAGTCTTGCATGCATCTAAAAGGGGTGCTGCTGATGATGAATTGCTAAGAAATCAACATTTACTGTTTTTCTCTCCTGTCTTTCCCATTCTTCCAGTGGACTTATATTTTGTTAAGATCCATTTTTCCACCAGATGTTAAAAACAATTTTGTTCACATCAGTATATCTAAATGGCTTTCTTCCAAGCGTTTTCTTTGTTTGCTCTTAATGTAGTTCATGAGGCTGAAGCCTCTTTCACCGTCAGCACCAGAAGCTTGGAATGTAGTAATAGTAGTAGTACAGTTTATTGTTCAGCATAAACAGTTGCAATATACTAAAATCAGGACAAAATACATAGTAAATATAAACAGACAATAAATAAATCAACAAGGAAATTAAATATATTTACAGTGCTATTCAATTTAACAGAGTACCTTTTCAAATAAAAAACCTCCACAGGACTTCAAGTCCTCCTAATAAATTTTACAAATGAGTTGAGATTAAAAGTCTTGCAAAGATCTCTTCCATGTTCTTCTCTTTCATAGTAAACAAATATTCCAAAAGATCCTCTGGGGGAGGCCGAGATCCCCCCATCAGTTTTTTTCTAGTTGATTCGTACCTAGGACACAAGGGTACCACATGTTTGAGATCATCTATAGTCCCCACTCCACATTTACAATATGGAGAAAATACCCCCTCTCTTTTGTCTGAAATGAATGCATTGAACATTATAGTTTTCAGTTCTGACTCTTCTATAGATTCTTCTTTGTTTAGGACAGGTTAAGAAAGAGAGATATGGCTCAGATCCCCATGAAATCTTTACTTTTTTTTATAAAAATCCATATAGCTTAAGCTTGGAGAGTTGAACATAGAAAGAATTTATGTCTTAAGTCAATAAGCCTCACTTTGACATCCTGCCTAATCTCCTAAAATGGTCTCGTGTAAATTGTATATAAGAGGTGGCTCAATCCGGCTGGCATTATTGTTTCCTTAATAAGTTGAATAAAGGGATGTACATATCCCATGCTGGCCAATTTGTTGGTTTCCACTACACACATTCTGGGATATCTTTTTTTGGGCAAAAGATAAAGTTTCAACAGAAAGAGAATCTGTCATTCACAGATGAGAGAAGTCAAGTAACGTTGTCCTACCTCCAAGGCAAGAATACAGCTTGGAGTTCCATTTAAAAATATTAAGATGTATCTATAGAGTTTATTCAGAATTATTTCTAATTCTCTAACCTTAGTATAACGCCATATTTCAGAGGCATATAACATGCTCGTTCTTATTTTGGCATTAACAACGCTTAATACCCTGCTCACTGATGACTTCCCCATCTTGCTGTTAAATATTTTTAGAGCATTTACAGAAGATCCCATTCTAAATTGAATAGCCTCCAAATGTTTGGTCCAAGATAGGCTAGAGGCAAAACGGGCATCTAAATAGTCATAACACTTAACAGTGTCTATATGATTACCGTTTAACCTAAAGCCTACTGTATTCTTGGTTTGAGAGCCAAAAACTACAATGTTGGTCTTGCTGAGATTAACTTCTAGTTTCCTTTGAGAACAGAGAGGTTCAAGGTGAGCCAATTTCCTTTTAAGACCTAGGACTGAAATAGAGAGCAAGACTAAATTGTCTGCATATGCTAAACATTCAATCCTTTGATCATTAATTTTTGGAGTATGAAAATCTGGGTTACCTAGCTGATCCAAGACTGTTTTAATATAGATGTTAAATAGAGTGGGGACCAAAATACACCCCTGTCTGCCCCCCACATTTGTCTCAAATCTATCAGTTAGATGACCATATTGATTATATTGGACCCTTGCCCACATATTTTTCATAGAGTCTATTAATAACATCAAGAAGTGAGGCCTCCAACTTCAGATCCCTTAATGTAGCCCAAAGAATTGTTCTACTAGTGCTGTTGAAGGCCAAGGAGAAGTCCACAAAATAGCAATATAATCTGTTTTTTCTCACTTTAGTATACTTCCAGATCAGGTGCTAAAGCACATACTAGTGTTGTACTGTAGAACTGTGTTTCCGGAAACCACCCTGTGCCTCATTCAATACTGAGTTCTCCTTGACCCATGACAGCAATCTGCCCAAAATGATCCTAGAGAAAATCTGGCAGGGTAAGAGTACTCCTGAACCAGGCCATTAAACAGCAAAAGAAGAAAAGGAATCCATCAGTTGGTAAAAACCTTATAGAGATCACCTAGGACCCCATCCAGCCCTGGTGCTTTATTTGCCTTAAGGCCAATCATTGCCATTCAGTTTCGTCCTCTGTGATCAAGATAGGTCTTGGAAAAATGTCATCCTCCTGTATTTTGAAAGCATTCATGCGTCTCCTGCTCTTTATGAGAATAATAGAGCTTGGAGAAATGAGATGCCCAAACTTCAGGTGTAATATAGGCTTCAATCCTATTGCCAAATCTATTATATCCCTGGGCAACAATATTCCAAAATCATCTTCCAACCCTATCCAAAACAGCCTGCCTCAGATTTTCCTAAAGTCCCTGAGTATGTTTATGTCTCTCCTGTTCAAGAATTTTCCTATATTTTTCTCTTCCACTCTTTAGCAATTTAAAATCTGCTGCAGACTTATTTCTTTTATCTTATGCTGTCTTAGTTTTTCTCCAAACTCTTTCTTTGCCTGTAGGCATACCAAATTAAACTAAGACTTTTTATAAAGGGACCTAGGATGGTACATTGTTTTACATCTAGGTCCAAGTAAAGAATGAATAGTTTCCCAATTCTCCAAAATATTAAAGGCCTTTCTTTTGTCCAGGACCAACTAGTGAATATCACCTAAGACTCCTGTACTAAGAATTTCTTTGAAACTAGCTTGATGAATCGGCTCCCATCCAATCCTTCTCTTGTTTATGACTTCCAGACTCTCTTCCCGTTGTGCCTCACTCCCTAAAGTTCCAAAAGGGCATTTGATGTTAATTACAATAGCACAGTGTGCTGATTCCAATCTCTCCATGACCTCTAACTTTTGGATCAGCTTTACTGTTTCCAAATTGGTCCAAACCTGATCAGGAGTTAAAGAGCCAGTAGGTCCTCTATACGTTAAGGTCTGACTAGATCAACCTGAGTTCTTCCATTTAAAATACATAAATTTCTACTGGCCAAGCCCGCTAGCAATTCCCTACCTCTGAGGTTAGATTTTAGATCCTGAGCAGTCCTAGCATAGGAGATATTTGGATTAATTATAGATATTGTATGGATCATATCTGAATATACATCCTCCAAGAAATGAGAAGGAATTCTGGCATTAAAGTCTCGCAAAATAATTATAGGACAAGATATACTCTTATCTGACAATTCGTCAAATGTCATTTTCAGATCCTATATGAAAAGGTCAGTGGGATCAGTAGCTTTATTGTGAGGGGCAATTATATATTGCAGAGAATGATCTTCTCTTGTCCCTTGCTAATCATTAGAGCCAAAATACCCTCTGACTTAGTAGAAATGTTAATGATCTGAAAATTTAGCAAAGTTTTGATTAAAAAGGAAATACCCCCTTTAAACTGTCCAAACTTTTTATCTTTAGTTGCTGGCAGAGTAAAGACAGAATATCCAGCCAATTTGGAGTTACATTTTCTGTACACCATGTTTCTTGCAGTCCAATAATATCAAAATTATCCAGAAATCTCACTACTTCATGGTCAATTATTTTAAGATGGATGCCCTCAATATTCCATGAAAGTATAGAAAGGGCATCCACATCTCGATCCCAAGCTCCCTTATCCAAATCTAGCTGGCATTCAGAGTTCATTTGTTTGATATTATCTACAGGCTGCATTTGTCAGGCTTAATCAATATCTGTCAGCGGCGAGTAGGTATTAGGGTCAGTTAGGTTTCCAAAGTCAATCAGGGGGTTATCTGCCTCTAAGATTGATTCTGGACTATCCTTAGTCTGTTTAAACCATGAAAAGACTTCATGCAAGTCTAACATGTTAACTAAATGTATTCCCAAACAATCCAGCTTGCTGGCCTGAGAAAGCAAGCTGCTAGCTGTATGAGGATTTTTAAATGTAATATCAATCTGTGTTGTGGGCTCAGGATCTCCATATAACTTTATGGACTCCACTATGTTTCTGGAAATATAAAATCCTAATGCTCTTTCCAAGAGCAGCAACAAATCTTCCCTAACTTTCCTATGAGAATCCTTGAGTGAAACCTTCCATCCAAAGATAGTTATGGTCCTACTCAGCCATACTTCTCTCTGCTTCACTGCGTGATCCTCTATCACTCCCAAGATTTTTCTCTGTGCTGTCAGAGCCTTCTCACTCTGCACCTCCCTATGGAGAATCTCTTCTGGGGAAGGATAAGACTGTGTAGGAACCTCTATACATGATAGCTTCATGTTTAGCTTGGAATGTAGCACATACATGAATAAGTTTAGCCACCATGCTGTACTGCACGTTAGTCAAAGCAAAGTGGATCATGCCAGTAAAGGATTTTAATGATCCTCCCTTTATTTTTTCAGCAGCTATAAATCAGAAGTCATCGTACTGGCTAACAATTTCTGCCTGGTCCACTGATGAAAATAAATAGTCCAGATATTTGCTGTACAGTCTCTCAATATTTGATAAACCAAACTCAAAGCTGCAAAGTGGCACTGCTGCAAAATCAAAGGCAGATCAGACAGAAAGTTCACCTGCAGGAAATCAGCTGTCCAGATGGTCACATAACAGGCCAATGAATTGCAAAATTGCTGTTCCTTCAGCTGTGCAATTAGCCAAAAGCAGTTTTACTGGTGGGCTCCAGTAGACAGTTCCAACCAGGTACTGGATTCTGATCTTTTTTTATTTTTCCCTAGCAATCTGCACAGCTTCAACTGTTGCTAGACCACTTTCTGAAACATCTTAGACAACTCTGCCAACTCCAGAAGTGAATCATTTAATACTGTTATGGCAATGTGGTATTCAGGGATGGACAGATTCTTAAAGCAGTACTTAGCAATGGGATCTTTGATGGATGCATGCATAATTGCATGTGATACACTAGGTATGGTTTACAATAACTATGCTGGGTATTGTCAAGCTCAGTGGGGGGTTTAAAATGTATTTTTGCAATGTAGTGAGTGAGTCAATTTGATATGAGAGAGGAGATGCTTTGAGGAGACTGTATTTCTCTTCCATTCTGGATCCATACTAAGCGCAGTCTGAATTTATGACATTAAATGAAAAGGATATTTTTTGCGCTACTATTTCTTGTTGTCCATTTTAGAATTACTATCCCCATGTAGCCAACATGGGCAACCTTTTACAAGCACTGATTGATTGAATCTCAGATGTGTGTATAATGTGAGAAACTGCTTTAAAGATAAGCGTAATCTCATCTCTCTAGACATATCTAAAGTCAGTGTCTCAGCCTGCAAATTGAGAAGGTTATACCCATCCCAGCCCCCAGAAAATACATAAAAAAAATGACACAAACAGACAGTAGGTTACTTTGATGCTTTTATTGCAAACAAAAACTATAGTTTTCCTATTTTCTTGTACTGAAAAAAAAAATTAACACGCTTTCAACGGTGAGGCTTTAAATCTATTATAAACACATTTTGTATGTGAGACGCTGCTTGGGGAGGAGGCAGATTATACTGAAATTGTGCAACTTTAAAACTGAAATAATATAATATATACCCTATGTCAGAGAATCTCTCGCATTGCTTTTTTGGGGGGACTCTACTAAACAAATAAAACATGCCATTTCTGTGAACAGCAGGGGAATACTGTTCATTATCAAAAACGGTCTTACTGAAAAGAGGTGTCAAGCCGAAAACGTTGCTGTAACTTCAAAGCCGACTGTTTGGAATTTTGCAGATCGGTTCCATTGTTCAACAAGTGGAGCAAGAGAACGAGATGTCTGGCTTGTTAACTGCTGGCTTGTTAAAGTTAATGGGCTGTGGCATCAGGGGTGGGCATACAATGTTTCTTTCCCATTCACTTTCATGTCCTGCTGTCTGAGTCTTAAATCTGAGCGATGACTGTAGTCACTACTTCATGAACATGAGGATCCCTGTCAGCTGCTTTGTGTGCTACTACTGAAGCCGTGTGCAGGTTATTTCTGACTGCTGTGCGGACGCATGTGCGCACACCTTAGGGGGGGACATACATTGGGATGTTATATAGGCATAAATACAAATTGACCCTGGAAACATTAAACCTGACTATATGTAACTCTGTCATTTCTCTTGCTGATGTATGGCCTCAATATCTATGGATCAGCCACAGATACGACTCTCCACTGCTTCAAAACAGCCTTAAACAAGACATGCCGCCGTGTCACTGGTGCTGGGCATCTTACTCACACTTGCAATCTATACATCCAGGCTAACTGGCTGCAATTCAATAGCAGACTTCGATATCAAGCATGCCTGCTTGCTAAAAAAGTCAGTCTTGGAATGATGCCCCCTGGAGTTTTAAACCTACTTACTGCATCTTTAAAACCATGTAGTACCAGATGTTCTGGCATCCAAATTTTCCGTACTCCTCGATGCTGCACCTCCTTTGGTTAATGAGCATTTGCCTACAGATCCATTCTCTGGTTCAACTCTCTTTAGTCTGATATATCCAATGCAACTATGCTGAGGTCTTATAAGCATAGACTTCAGCAACATCTTGTGTTCTTGGCCACCTGTGACTGCTGCCATTAGGTCCCTCTGCTCTGTTCCACACTGAACCTTTAGCCAGCCACTTCTGTCTCCGGTAGTCTCTACCTGACTATTATAGCACTTAGTAGCACACTTCGCCAATGCTTCGCCTTTCCCTTCTCCCCCTTCCCCTCTTCCCTAGCCCATTCTGCTGCTTGCCTCCTTTCCTCAATGCACTCAATGCTTCCTCCTCCTCCTTCTTCTGACCATTCACTCCTTCTCTTTACCTAGGCCACATGGGCTCCTCCCTTCCTCACTCTCAAGCCTTTCCTCTCCTACCTTCCCTTTTCTGCATCCCTGACTCCCCCCTTGTCCATGCCTCAGGTTGACTATCACCTCCTTCCCCCAGGCTTCTTGCTATACCTTATTGTTTGTAGTAGTATTGTAATCTACTGACACTGGCATACACTGTACAATGCCTACCTAATATTGTCATGCTTTCCTTTGTTACCAGTGAAAGTTCCTGTTTTATTGTTTCATTTATTCCCTAGGTTAAATGTGTTTACTGCTTTTGTACCACTTACCTGCTTTATAATATCTATAAGTGACTGCCTTGAGACACTTGCAATGTAATCCTGTTACTTGTATTGTTTCCTGTTTCCTGACTTTGTTATCTTTTAACGTGGAACCTATGTAAAGAGCTTCTGCACAAAGGTTTAATCCTAGATTTCAATAAATAAAAAAAATATATACATACAGTATGTCTGTCACAAAAGCCAATCAAGACCCAAACTGTGGTGCTTAATTGTTGCACTATTGTTAATATTGTGATACTCTGAAGAACTCATAGCACTGAATGTCTATGTCAAAACTGGGGACAATGCAATAAATTGATTGCAGAATACAGCCAGAAAGGAAAGTGTACATATTAATATCAAGTACAGATGAAAAAAGTGCACTCATAGCTGAAGCAGGAAACACACAGCTGCTTGGTTGCAAACTAAAAGGCCATTCAGAAATGAAAGCACAGTGGCTATCATCTGCAAGGTGGCATAGAACAGTTTATAACATAGGCTGGAAAAAAGAGGCAACATAACTGGTCAAAGAACATCACCTGACTGTGGATTAAGTTTCCTATTTAATCCACGGTTGGAGTGAATGGCTGTGACTAAATATCCTTGCACTGTCATTCAATCCTGTGAACGGCTGTTGGAACTTGTTCCTTGCTGCCGAAAGACAAAACTAAGACACAGCCTTCTAAAAGTCCTGAAGCAGGAGACAGTGATGTAAAGTAGCAGGATGAATGGCCATGATCCCCGGCACCCCAATGATACAGCTTTTACACGCACCCACATGCTGCCCCTCCCCTCCCCCGACGATACCTTGCAGGCTCTGAATTAATACTATAGTGACTGAGAGATTTACTGTTCTGCTGAATGGCAGGGTTTTGTGTATGAGAGAGAGAGAGAGAGAGAGAGAGACACACACACACACACACAGGAGACAGAGAGAGCAAACTGAAGCTCATTGCCGGCGGTCTCCCCACTGCCCGTACATCATCTCTTAAAGAGCTGTTATTGGTTTTCCCAACCTATTCTGTGTTGCAAAATGTGTCTCAGTTGCTCTGCTTGTTGTCAGCTCATTCTGTTACACTGTCACTCATAAGCATTTGTCCCCCGCCGTGGAGCTACAGTGCAGAGAGAGAGAGATAGAGTTTACAGCCTGTTCTGTGTTGCATTGTTAGTCCAAGCAATTGTCCCCCTCCATGGTGATATACAGTAGATAGAGAGAGCAAGACAGCGAAAGCGAGAGAGAGAGAGAGAGAGAGAGAGCTCTAACATTTTTTCTCAGCCAGTTCTGTCTTCCAAATTGTCTGTCAGTCGCTCTGCTTGTGTCCCGTGTTGGTGCCCCTCACTGCTCAGCAGTTAGCTAATTGAAAGGGAAAACTGTCTTTTGGATGAGAAATTAAACTGAGGTCCCATTCGGCCTGTTCTTGTGGTTGTTCAGGTGGATGTTAAAGACCCCATGGCACTTCTTGATTTGGATAAAATAACAAACAGGAAAACAGAGACAATACATCGTGTACAGGGTACATTACAGAAGAGGAAAAGGACAAAAACATTAACAACATCCTACATCCAGGGAAGAAAACAACAGGAAATAAACCTAAATATCAAGCAGTATTACAGACATACTCCTGAGCATAGATAGAGAAAAACATCTTGAATCAACATTAGAAATAAACAATGCACCCTGTATTCAGTCCCCCACTTTTCATAGGAAGATAGAACACATTCCTTTGGATCGGATTCAACTGACTTCCCCAGATCATCTGGAAAAAAAAAAAACTGTAGAATCTTGTCTGCAACACCTTGGGAAGCAGAAAAATCTGTCAAATGTGCAAAAAAAATAGGAAATAAAAACATTTTCACAACCGCCACCCACTTTTTCTTGGTTGTCCTCCAGGATTTCTATTGGGCAATTCTGGCTTAACAGAAATCAGTCTTAGATTCCCAGTTCCAGAGGGCTAAATCCCCCAAACCAAATTGAATACCATGAATCCTGACAGGTTCTGTGAATAGCTGAATGCCTTCTATGTGGGGCACAGGAGGCAATCCAGAGCCCCAAAACACACCCATACAATTCTGTAGATTCAATATCACCCCCAAAATGGGTTGGAAAGAATGAAAAATGTCCAGGGCCAGGGATCCTGAAGGGATATTGTGTACCACCAAAGTGTCATAATCCGCATATGCAGTCACCTTCGCTTCAAAGGCTGGAGCAGGACTCTGAATGCCCCTAATCTGAGGGTGCATCTTTATTTTCCTCAGAATGGGATCTAATCAAAATGTACACAACAAGAGACTTAAAGGACACCCTTGCCGAACTCCTCGTCTAACTGCAGTACACCCTCCCTTATGGCCATTAATCTGGGGAACAATGGAAGCAGACTCATAAATAGCTGTAATCCAAGAACAGAAGCCAGGACAGTAAATAAATAATGATGTGAGACCTTATCAAATACTTTTTACTGGCTGAGTGACAACAGTAAACCCCTTCCCCCAGGAGAATGTTCCTGTCTAAATAGTTCCTGAATCAAAATCAGGTTTTCCACCGTATGTCAGCCAGGAATAGCACATGTTTGAACAGGGGAAATCACAATATTAGTCACCTTCACCAATCTCTTATTCAGGATTATCACTAAAATCTTCAAATCATTATTCAGGAGACACAGAGGCCTCCAATTATGCAAGTCCATAACTGGTCCATTCTTATATAACAGGATTTGTATAGCCTCAGAGAATGTGGCGGTAACCCTCCTATTCTGCAGGATCCAATTAAGGACTATTGGCAGAATATTCACCATAGTCTCCTGATATGTTTCATAAAATGCAGCTGTCAGCCCATCCAAATTTAGGGCCTTATTTGTATTCAAACCTGAAACTGCCTGGTCAATCTCTGAAGGAGTAATATCCCTAATGAGGGCATTCAACTCCCTCTCAGGAATAAGAAGAACCACTACTGGGTCCAGAAAGGTCTCCAAAGGCCTACTAGGTTCAAGGCATCTGAACATGGCAAAATAATGCTCTTGAACCTGTGTCATGATACCTGTTTTATCCTTCAATATCATCCCCAATGGTGTGGTGACCCCCACCAATGTCCGACGAGCAACCCATTCCTTACAGCTCTCAAATGGGTTTCCGCAGACAATGCTTACCCCGGTGCCATACTGATGCTACATATGAAGGGAGGCACTTTGATCATATTGTAGGCCCATCATTCTCCACCTAGTAAGAGTAAGCTGAGTGAAAAAATTTCTCTGTTTCATTTTGCAGAGTGAGCAATCGGGTAAATTACGTCCTCGAAGCCAGATATTCCTTATATGAGGTAGTAATTCTCTTGGATAAGAGACAGCTACAGAAGACCTGCACCTCTGATTTCATGGCATCCCACAAGTGCCCCATATCCTCAGTAAGACACGCCACAGACTGGCTGGCCCAGAGAAATTCTAAGATCACCTGTTGCATGTACAAGTCAAGCAGGATGGCGTCATTTAATCTCCAATATCTCCTCCCTGGTATCATGGAGGAGGACTCCCCAAAGGTACCCCCAACAGGAGGTGATCCAAGATCTCAATAGGGACCATTCTCATTTCACTGGGAGTCAAAAAAGGGGAAACAAAAAGATAGTCTATGCGTGTTGCCAAATTAGACTTATGAAAAGTAAAGCCACCCCTTATGCACACTACCATATGCATCCATAAAGGATGGCACATTCAAGATGTAATTTAAGGTATTGGCATCACAAAATAACTTTGTAGTCATCCCACCCCTATGTCGACAGGACAAGCCACAATTAAAATCCCCCCAAACACAATATGCCTTGAAGTGTACAAAAAAGACTAAAGCAACCAAAAAAGATCCACCTGCTCTAATTTTTTTGGGGTGCATAAATATTAATAAATGGAAATCTAGAATCCTGGAATGTAACATCCAGCAGAAGAGGTCTCTCAGGATCTAGGTCCACCAATCTTGTGACAGAATGGGAATAACCACAAAAGAGGATGCTCACGCTGTCACAGAGATCCATGCCCAGCGACCAGAAGGATGGGCCCCAGAACCAATGCCTACTGGCCTGGTATACATCATTAGGAGAATGCAAATGAGTATCCTGCAGGAAAACAAATGTCAAAGTCCAATTCCTTCAAAAGGGTAAACAAAAATGCCTCCTTGTTAAGGATTTAATGCTGTACGCATTTAAAGTAGCTAGGCGAATCCTAGGTGCCAAGATTGACAAAGGAAGAAAAGAAACATGAAAAACTCAATAGGAAAAAAGGACCCATGAAAATCAGGTCACATCCAAAGATAGTTCTGGCATTATTCATATCTTTATTGTCGTTGCCTTTTACTGTTTTCTTATCATGCATGATTGTAATTGTTGTACTTTGTTTTCATTGAGAAAACCCAGGTCCACCTCGAAAATGAGCATTGCTCAATGGTGATCGCCTGGTTAAATAAAGATTTTGATTGACTGACTGATTGAATGATCTGTTGGGTAACCATCTTCTACTTCCATATTTTTTGTCTTTGGTTTCACTTTAGGGGTTTCATCCTCCGTGTCCGAGGTGACCGAATTTTGTGAAGAAGCACATGATAAATATTCAGAAGCCACACTCAGATCCTGCTTGTCTCCTTCCTCCCTGTAGTACAGAAAAGGTATTTTCTAGGGGTATAACTTTCCCCCCCTTTGACAGCAGTGTGGAAACTGAGAGAGCTTTAGCGACCACAAGGATAGTTTCCTGCTAACCATTGTCAAGTCTGCAGTAGGTGGGGAGGGAGGTGGCATGATCCCCATCTCCATCAAATCCAGCTCTCCCTAAGGTAAGGCTGGGGATGGATTGTCAGCAAAAGGAAACACCTGAGCCTCTGTAATGGGGGGGGGTAAGGCAAAGTCCAGCACCAGCAAAAAAGGGGGAGGGGTCTCAACTGGTGTCTTAGGACCAGACACAAGCCTCCCTGATGGGGAGAGTCTTCCTCTGAGTCCGGACCATGAGCAAGGGAAGCAACTAGCTCTTTGGTCCATCATTGTTGTATTGTGTGCAATGCACATGTTCCAAAATGTTGTCCTAGTTATCATCTCTGCCCTTACTGTTAGTCACCCAAGGGCACATGTGGAATGAGTGCCCCAAGTCTCCAAACAGATTACAGCATAAATCATTGGTGCATTGAGAACTGACATGTCCCAAGGATAAACATAGATTGCAGTGCAACTTGTCACAAGCATTGCTTAACTGTGTGTCCAAGCTGCAATGGAAGCAGGTTTTTGGTTATCCAGGGTAGAAACACTGGGCCCGATCCCATCCCAGATAGAAAACACTGGTAATATGCTGCAACCCTGATGCGTTGTGGTGCAACATAAATCTCCAATGACCTGTCCAAAACAGTTCCGAATCCAAGATGGGCTCAGTTCCCTCATCACCTCACACCTCTGGGAGAGCCAATAATGAACATCCTGTACCCTGACCCCTTCATTCTTCAACATAACAGTAAGTGTGCGAATAGTTGGTTTAGTCAAAGAATAGCCTGGAAGGGGACCCATAGTGACGTATATTTTAGTTTATTATAGGAAGTGGCATGGGATCTCACAGGGGAAGGAAATGACTCCTGGTGAGAGACTCAGTTATTAGGGGGTAGATCTGGGGAATGGAGGGGAGAGGGAGGTAAGGTGCCTGCCTGGGGCCATAGCTTGGAGGGACAGGGAGTGAATCCTCAGGATCACGGGAGCAGCTGTACGAGGGAGGGAGCTGGATATCATTGTCCACCTAGGGACAAATGACCTGGCTATGAATGGGATCACAGCAGCACAAGAGGAGTTTGAAGAGTTGCGGAGAGGCCTTAGACAAGTAGCACACACAAAAACCTTCTCAGAGGTGCTGCATGTCTATGACAAGGGTGATACTAGAGTCACACCATGGGATTCAATGAATGGTTGAAAAACTGGTGCAGAGCTCAGGATTTTGGCTTCACTGAGGGCTGGTGGTCCACCTGGAGGGATACAGGTCTATACTGGCATGATGGTCTGCATCTGTCCACGAGGGGAACCAGAATTTTAGGTGCTAGGTTTAAATGCATAATTGGCAAGCATTTAAACTAGCCAAGGGGAGCACTGAAAAGGAGCAGGAAAACCAGTCCCCCCAACAAACACAGTAGTTAGAGAGGTAAACACTAAGGTAGAGAAGTTAATGGGGAGCAGGACAGGGGTAAATGCAGAAAAAGTCAGTAAGGGCAGGAATGGGACTAAAAGGGGTAAGGCCATCAACAAATGGAGGCGGATGAGTACCAATGCCTGTAGTCTGTGTAATAAGCTCCCTGAACTAGTAGCCTTGACAGAAGAGGGACATCTGGATATCATGGCAATCATAGAAACATGGTACACTGAGAACCATGACTGGGATGTCAACATACCAGGATACACAATGTACAGGAGGGACAGGGAGGGTAAAAAAGGAGGTGTAGCTCTCTATGTAATGGAAGGGATCAAAGCAACAAAACTAAAGGATAAACAGGGAGTAGAGGGGGCACTGTGGGTTACCCTGGAAACAGAATATGGCACCACGATTCACACAGGGGTGGGATATAGACACCCACCTCACGGGGAGGCAGTGGACAAGGAAATGATAGAAGGCATCCTCAGAATCACAGAAAAAGGGGAGTTATTGTTGATGGGGAACCCGAACATGCCAGACGTTAGCTGGAGCACCCTGGCTGCAGCCACATCAAAAAACACGTTTATTCTTGATGCCCTGCAGGGGGCATGCCTCAGACAGCTAGTGGTGGAACCCACTAGGGTGGGAGCAGTATTAGACCTGGTACTGTCAAATGGGGATGGAGAAAGGATCTCAGATCTAGAAGTCGGTAGCCATCTGGGAACAAGTGACCACGAAACAGTGTGGTTCGCAATAAACACAGCCATAGAGTTGAGCCATACCAAAGCAAGTGTTGGACTTTAGGAGGGCTGACTTTGGGAAAATGGGCGAGTGCCTCAGAAAAGCGCTAGCAAACTGGCAAGAAGGAGGGGTGGAGGAACAATGGGGAAAAATCAAAACAGCCATCACAGAGGCAACAAGCCTTTGTGTGAATCAAATCACAAAGCAAAATGAAGGAAAAAAAACACTATAGTTCTCAAAAGAGGTGGAGGGGAAGATTAAGGAGAAAAAGGTAGGATTCAGGAAGTATAAGGAAACACAGAAGGAGCAGGACAGAGAACTGTACCAGTTAAAGCAGAAGGAAGTGGGGAAGGCAGTCAGAATAGCAAAGGCCCAAACTGAGGAAAAGATAGCCAACTCAGTTAAGAAGGCCGATACAGCCTTTTATAGGTACATTAGGGAGCGAAGAAAGTTGAAGGAAACGATAGTGAGGCTTACTAAAGGGAAGGGGCTGTGGGCAGAGGATGACAGTAAAAAGCAGGGATACTGGATGAATACTTCTGCTCAGTATTCACAAAAGAAGAGAAGGGGAGGTACCGAAATCAAAGAATAGAAGCACTCTGGATAGGGAGGTCGATACTAGTCCATTCACAGAAGAAAGGATCCTGAAAGAACTCTTAAAACTGAAGGTGGACAAAGCAATGGGGCCTGAAGGGATTCACCCAAGAATTCTAAAAGAACTAAGGGTAGAATTAGTGACACCACTGACCTTCCTTTTTAACAAATCATGGGAGGATGGTGTAGTACCGGAGGACTGGAGGAGGGCAGATTTGATTCCCCTTCACAAAAGTGGGAGCAAGGCAGAGGCAGGAAACTACAGACCTGTTAGTTTGACCTCAGTGGTAGGGAAAATGATGGAATCACTTCTAAAGGAAAGAATTGTTGAGTTCCTTGAGGCCAGTGGGGCACAGGACCCAAGGCAGCATGGATTCATAGCAGGAAGGTCAGGTCAGATGAATCTAATAGATTTCTTTGACTGGGTGACCAATGTGGTAGACGGGGGCAGTGGACATGGCCTACCTAGACTTTAACAAGGCATTTGACACAGTCCCACACAAAAGATTATTATACAAGTTAGCCAGCCTTGGAGTGGGTCCCAAGGTGGTAGCCTGGGTTAAATATTGGCTGTACAACAGAATACAGAGGATAATAGTAAACAGAGTTTACTCTGAAGAAAGAGGGGTTACTAGTGGGGTACCGCAGGGTTCAGTACTGGGACCGGTCCTCTTTAATGTCTTCATAAGTGACATTGCAGAGGAACTGGAAGGAAAAGTATGTCTCTTTGCGGATGACACAAAGATCTGCAACAGGGTTGATACAGAAGGTGGGGTGGAGAAAATGCAAAGGGACTTGGCAAGGCTGGAGGAATGATCAAATATATGGCAGCTCAGATTCAATGCAAAGAAGTGCAAAGTAATGCACCTGGGAAACAAAAATCTAGGGGACAGTACACAATGGGGGGGGGTGAGATAATAACAACTACAGAAATGCAAAGGGACCTGGGGTGGTCATATCAGATGACCTTAAGGTGGGCAAGGAATGTTAGAAAGCAGTAAGAAGAGCTGGAGGGATACTGAGATGCATAGGGAGAGGCATCACCAGTAGAAAACGGGAAGTTGTAATCCCTTTGAACAGATAGTTGGTGAGACCCCATCTGGAGTTCTGCGTCCAGTTCTGGAGACCCCATCTCCACAAGGACATAGACAGGATGGAGGCTGTCCAGAGGAGGGCAACTAAAATGGTGCAGGGTCTGCACCAGAAGACATACAAAGAGAGATTAAAGAAGCTTAATATGTATACAATCTAGGAAAGGAGGGAGAGGGGGACATGATAGAAACTTTCAAATACATCAAGGGAATCAACAGAGTCCAAGAGGGTAGCATCTTTCAGAAAAAGAGATGTGCAAGAACAAGGAAGCACAATTTGAAGATAGATGGGGATGGCTCAAAGGTAATGTGAAGAAGTATTTTTTCATGGAGAGGGTTGTGGATACATGGAACAGCCTTCCTGAGGAGGTAGTGGACTCAAAAACATTGGAGGAATTCAAGAATGCATGGGACAGACATAAGGCAATTCTAGTGGGGGGTAGAAGGAAGTAGGCTGTTGGTTAACTAGGATCTGCAGCCTATGCATTAGGTAGGGAAATGGGCAGGCTAGGTGGGCCAAGTGGTCCTTATCTGCCATAAAATTCTATGCTTCTATGTTTCTATGAAGTCTAAAACTTGTCCAGATAAACTGGGGAAGTAAAATCATGAGGTGTGACACATAAAAGGTTTTTTAAAAGATAGCGTCCCACATAGGATCGGTCTGGTTTGGGGTCCAAACCCCACTTATAAAGCAGATGGACAGCATTTCACCTCTGGGCCAGAGCAGGAGATTTTGAAAAGGAGTCTGTCTTACAAAATTGGGACCATTTCTGAACTGCAGTCATGTCCCCCTCGGACTGCCCAAATGCTGAAAGTTGGGCTGCGGGGGGGGGGGGAGCAGAGCCAGAGTCCACCTGATCCACCCATGAAAGAGTTTGTGACACTCCCTGAGAGGTGGCTATGGAAGCATCAGCACAAGGAAGCTCAGTTGGTGTTGTAGGGATTGAAGTGGCAATGTCATTCGGAGCAATCAGTAGGTGTGGCAAGGACTGGCAGGGAGACCAAAGCCTCTGGAAGCTGCAATTGGTCATGTTGATCCATTGCCAAAGCATGTGTCACAGCAGTCCAGGATGTAACCCATCACATGCCACCCTGTTGCAGTATTCTGGGGGGGGGGGCTGCTGCTCTTGAAACAGAGCCTCCTGAGTGCTATCATTCTTACTTGCCCTAGTAGGCAAACTGCAGTCGGTGGCATTCCCCTCTGTAGGGGCTCCTGACCTACAGCATAAGCCATAAAGATAGGCACTGACAGTTCTCTGGGAGCACCTGAGTGCCAGTGTCCTGTTTAGTCCCTGGACCAACCAGCCTCCACCAAGGCACGAATCAGTGACCAGTCTCCAGGAGGGTAAGAGCCCCTCTAAGGAGAAGAAAAAGGTTGTGTCTTTGCAGGTTTTGGCATGCCAGGTGGCATGGAGTGAACAGAAATCACCTGATTCATACTGCAGTCTGCTGTCCCAGAACCCCTGCAGTAACAGGTTGCAGGTGTCCCCCCAGAAGTTCCATTTGCATTGCAAGGCCTGAATCCTAAGCCTCAGAGGAAACAGTGGTAAAAGAAAAACAGTCCCCTGTCAATGGGACCGACAGTGTAGCAACCCCAGTCCTGGAAAAATCAAATGGCTGTACCTGTTGAAACGCATGGTGTTCCTACAAACAGTTCACTGTGTGAACAGTAGTTTCCGCTCCTGGACTCCTCTGTACCTGTGTTTCTCTTCTTGGCCTTGGCTCCGGCATCCATCGCCACCACACTTCTACGTCAACAGCCAGTGAAACAAACTCCTTGTCATCCACAAGAACCCACAGGTAATCCTCCTTTTTCTTTAGGGTGCCCCTCAAGAAAAAATCTCCCCTGAGTAAACATTGTACTGGCAAAATTAGTGCATGCAACTTGTCAGGTTCCTTATCTTTGGCAGCAACTTGTCCTGGGGATCCCAACAGTGGAAGTTTCTCTGTAGTATGGGCAACAAACTCCTTCGCTGGAGCCATCATCCTAGCCCCGTCAGCTCTTCCACATCCGTGTGTGCTGGTAGTTGCCATTAGTGACTCCGGTGCACCAGTGCCCCTACCAAAAAATAGGGGAATTTCCCCAGTCTCCTAGTCAAATCTTCCCCATTCGCTAAAAATACCAACAGCTTAATCTGGTTCAATTTCAGTTGGTTGCCATCTGTATCTCCTGTATCTCCCCTACCCGGGTTGCCCCCAGACTTCTAGTCTCAGTAGGCCTTCCCAGTCGACAAAATTCAATGAAATAAATAAAATAAACTTTACAGCACACTGATGCATGCATATGTTATTTATTTTATAAACATACATACGTCAGAAATCATTTCAGGACTCTATTTCTAGCAGTTGTATCTTCATAAAATAAATAACATATGCATGATTTATGAGGACTACTTTTCAAGTCAGCAGGATACACAACCGCTTTTGCTCTTTAGACCGGGAAAAACAATGTTGTGGATTATTTTTTACATAACCCATGTTATAAGCACAATAACTCACTCCAGGGAATGGGGTTATTGGGATTTAATCCACACCCCAGGTGCGTGAGGACACTTGGCTTGCAGCCTTGTGCCTCACAACCCAACCAGGTTGTGGACTAAATTCCAATAACCCATACCTTGTTGTGAGTTATTGCTTCCTTATTATGTTGGCTTGCGTGCATGTGCAAGCAAAACATCTTGCGACAGTGCAGGTCTTGGGGGCGTGGCTGTTCTTGGGCGAATGCAGGGCACACATCAGTAGGTGTGTCCCTCATTCCCCAATCAGCCTGCATGCCACCGCCACACCATGCAGTTATAATGGGGTGAGCACATCAAAGCAAAGGTCTGCTGCAATCTGAGCAAAGCTCGTCATATGCAGCGGTCCTTTGCTTGCTGTGCTCGCCGCCATTATGACCATGGTCGGCGAGTGGGTGGCCGCCTCACGTTTTCTGACATCGGGGGTGCCCAATCCCCCTGTTGACAACCCTCCCCCTATGTTTGTGTGTGCGCCAGGGAGCCCTCCCGTTGCATCATCCCCACTGTTGAATGCCGGGTGCCCAATCTCCCCTTGGCTCCCCTCCCCTTTCTTTGTTTGCAGGCAGGGTGCCCAATCCCCCACCATTACCCCCAGTGTTGTGTGCGATAAGGGGCCCAATCCCCATCGGCTGCTGTCCCCCACAAAACCCACTTAGGTGGCATGCTGGGAGCCCACCCCAGCGTGCCAAATGCCCTGTAATGCAAAACTGTCCTAGCGGTTTTCTTTTTTCTTTTCCACCTGCAAAACAAAACCGTCCCTCTTAGTCTAGATGCCCCCTACTCCCACCGCACCCACCCTGCGCACCTGCCTCCCCTCCCCCCTCACCCAATACTTACCTCCGGACTCCGGCGCGATGATCTTCCGTGGACCGGGAACACGTCTGCACTCTTCAAAGCCGACCGCGAACTGAGGAAATGCCAGTAAGCTGTATAATGCAATGAATAGGGTTTTTTCAACTTTGCTGCATATCTCAGGCATTTCTTGGAATTTTGGCACCAAATTTTCAACATGGGGTTTTTGGGTCCCCTCCTCATGAATTCTGTCACTGTCATGGTGTTAATCGGCCTCGGAAGGTGATTTCGCAGTCACTGCGCAAAATTACCTTTTGGGACCCATTAACGAAATGACAGTGCTAGTGTTCATGAGGTAGCCTCTCAAAAAGCCTATGTTCCAAATCTGGTGAAAAAAATCCAACAAATGCCTGTTTTACGTGCGTGCGTTGCGCAGTTGCTACACAGGCTCGCAACTTCGCGCATTGGCAATATTTTAACGCCGTATATTCAGCATTGGCATTTTTGTGCACCTCCTTGTGACCAGTACAGCTATCATTTCCACATCCTGCCCGAAATGTGTTTCTACACTTCCGGCGCACAATTGCGCAGTCGCTGTGGGAAATCAGTGTTAAGGCCAGATTATGAAAATGACAGTGACACAGTTCATGAGCAGAGCTCCTAGAATGCCTATGTTGAAAATTTGGAGCTGATACTCCATAAAATGACTGTGTTACGAGCATGCATTGGCAGATTTCACGCATGCTCGTACCGTCGTGCAATTTGTGATATTTTCACTCTGGATTTTCACATTGCCATTTTTACACACCTCTTGATGAACTGTACAGCTGTCACTTCACATATCCTGCCCAAAATGTGTTTCTGCACTTCCAGTGCAGAATAGCGTGGTCGCTGTACGAAATCACTTCTTGGGACACTTTGAGGAAATGACAGTGACACTGTACATGAGCAGAGGTGCTAAAATGCCTATGCTGAAAATCTGGTGCCGAACGCCCACAAACTGGCAGTGCTGCAGCGTGCCTCGCATATTTCCCACGCACCCTTGCAACTCCAAGAATTTCGTATATTTGTATGCCACATTTTCAGCACTGGCATTTAATTACACCTCCTTATGAACTGTGCAGCTGTCATTTTTCACATCCTGCCCAGCATGTTTTCCCGCACTGCACTAACAAACACCCACAGGGACACCCTAATGCCTCTCACTCACTGCAGGGTGGGGGTGGGTTGGCATCAGTTCAATACTGGACTGCCACTCCTATGCTGCATCTCTCTAACTCCTGCACTGCCAATGGCAGCAAGACAAGATTCGGCATTGACAAATGCTTGTTTAGCTTAGTAGCAAAAATGCTGAGGTTGCAGCATTGGAACTTTGGTTTCTGAATTGCCTTTGTATGTTCACCCTTTTGCTTGTGCAAAGTGAATATAATGGTGTAATAGTAGATTTTAAAAAGTATGTCACTGTTAGTCCAGTGCAGGGCAGTCTGCAAGGGGCTCGACATTGTCAGACCAATCATCAGCCAGGCTAATTATGACACTCTTAGTTTAGTTTAGTTTAGTTTATTGTTCTAGGAATTACTACCTTTGAGCCAGAGGCTCTTTTACAAAGGTTCCACGTCAATTAGGTACAGTACAAAAAAGGTTACATAGATAACACAACAATTTGGGCTGTGTCAAGAGCGAGAAAACATATACAAATACATATCAAATCATTTGTGCAAAAGGACATGAGATATCAATAATCACATTATTATTAAAAGAAAGAGGTCATGCCAGATTAGGAGAAACAAATAGGGAAAAAGTCTAGAACAGAGAGGGTAAGTGAAAGGTGTGGGAGACAGACAATAGCAGGAGAAAGGTTTCCCAAACATGTCTTTGTCAAATAACAGAACAGGGTGGGTAGTGAGAAAATAGGAGGTTTAATCAGGGCAGTCACAGGAGCTGGAGGTGGCAAGGTGAGAGAACAGCCTTGATTTGAAAATACCTAGAGAGGTGGAGGCAGTAATATGAGTGCTGAGAGCATTTAGCCAGCTGGGGGCACGATAGGCAAATGATCTTTGTCCCTGAGAGGTCCGGCATCATGGGACTTGGAGAGGCTGGTGTTCTGATCTTCTGGTAAAACGGGTGCTAAATGGGTGCTAACTCAGGCATAACAGGTCTTGGATACAAGGTGGAGTGAGGCCCAGAGTGGATTTTTTCGCCATCAGGCAGGTAAGGTACTTTATCCGGTTTGAGAGTTGTAACCAACCTGAGTCAGCATAGAGTTCACATGTGTGGGTACGTCGATGTGCACCAGTGAGCAGCTGACAGGCCTTATTTAGGGATGTTGTAATGCGACTAAGTGCTGTAGTAGTGGCAGATCCGTATATAACTAAGCCATAGTCAACGACTGAGATGATAGAGGATTGGATGGCAATCTTCAGTGCAGAATGGGTAAGGAGCTGTCGGTTCAATACAGAATCCCAATTCGCTGATTAATAGTTTTTGCTGTACTATCAATGTGAGTTGCAAAGGTTAGGCCTTGATCAAAGTTGATTCAAGATATTTGAAAATTGGCACTTGTTCAAGGGTATTTCCCAGGTATGTATTAATGGTGAGTGGGACTTGCCGTTTCTTGTTTTGTGGGTTAGAGAAGAGCATGGATTTAGTTTTTTTGTGGTTTAGAACCAGCTTATGTTCAAGGAACCACATCTCAACTTTAGAAAAAGCATGCTGAAGGTTGAGGCGTAAGAGGTTCGGATCTTTATGAGTGGCAAGAATCACGGCATCATCGGCATAGAGGATAATTTGTTCAGGGCAGGATTTGGAGAGGGAGTTTAGGAAAAGGCTGAAAAGGAGGGGGCCAAGGATGGATCCCTGGGGAACTCCTGAGCGAACCAGTTTTGAGTCTGAGAGAACGCCAGCTACTTTTACAGCTTGAGAGCGCTGAGCAAGGTAATTTTTTACCCAGTCGCCAGGACCCTGTGAGAGCCCTAGGGATAGTAGTTGTTTGATAAGTAGGCCATGGTGTACTGTATCAAATGCCTTGGTTAAGTCAATGTAGACTGCTCCAGTTAGGTTTCCTTTGTCCATGACATTGTGGATTGCTCCTGAGAATTCAAGTAGGGCAGTCGATGTGCTCTGCCCTTTCCTAAATCCATGCTGCTGGGTGCATAGGATGTTGTGCTTTTCCAGGTAGTCTGAAAGTTGGTCCGCCACCAAGCGTTCAAGGGCCTTAGAGAGAGGTGGTAGTATTGATATCGGGCGAAAGTTATCAGGCAGTGACTTATCACCACTTTTGTGCACGGAGTGACAACTGCAGCCTTCCATTTCTAGGGACTTGGCTGTAGCAGAGGAGAGATTGAACATTTTGTGAGGGGAGCAGTACTTCCTCCAGAGTGAGGACAGAGTTTAAGGTCAAAAGTGTTGCTGCTTGCTCGGGACTTAGAAATGGCCTTCTTTACATATTTATAGACTTCATGTGCCTTTACTAGTTTGAAATGGAAGGGTGGTTTGGTTGGAGAGGCAGTAGTAGAAGTAGAAATTGGAGGGTCAGCATCAGTGAAGAAATCAGATGAGAGAACACCACTAAGGTCCGTGAAGGTATCATTGAGGGTGTTTGTAATGATCTCTGGGTCTAATGTAGTGGTTCCATCCACATTCATTATTGTAGGAGAGGATTTGGACTGCTGGCCCATGATATTTCTTATGTTGTCCCAGAAGGATTTCCCTTCACCCCAGGAGTTGGAGAGGGCATTCTTGAAGTAGGAGCTCTTCATCAAGCGGATCTGTTTAGTACAATGGTTGCGAGCCTGTTTATATTTTTGGATGTCCGACAGAGTGCCAGTAGCTCTTGCAATGGCCCAGAGGTGATCCCTGCTTTTGAGTTGTGCCAATAGCTTCGCCGTGAGCCAGGAATTTGTGAGTGCTTTGATTTTGTGCTTTTTCACTGGTGCATAGGTGTCACAGGCAGTGTTGAAAGTAGTAATAAAGTAATAAAGGGCTAGGTCAACATCTTGAGTTTTGTAAATCAAGGACCAGTCTATCTGCCTAAGACAGGTCTTGAGATGTGTAACGTTGCCATAAGGTAGGACTCTGCTATAGATGTTTTTTGGAGGCGGCTTACGAAACTTATTGGTCCAGGTACATATTATTAGAGAGTGATCACTGAGCGAGTCAGGGAGAACACTTACATTGGTTATACGGGTAGGGTGGCTGGTAAGGATCCAGTCAATGAGGGTGCTGATCCCTGATTTGTAGTTTTTCCTGGTAGGGGAGTTTACCACTTGTGTTAAATTTGCTGCTAGGATAGCATCTTTGTTTGACCCTGCATCAGGAGCAAGCCAATTTATATTAAAGTCCCCAAGGAGAAGGAGTTCAATGTCAGAAGGTTGTGTACTTATGAACTCGAGGACAGCCTGTAGGCCGGAATCAGGATCTTTTGGTGGGATATAGACAGCAGCAATCGTGAGGACTTTGTTTTGGGCACCAAGTAGTATCCTGATAGGGAGGAGTTGCACTGAGGTTTCTGTGGTGGGGTAAGAACCAGGGAGACATGTGAGGTAGTCCTTTATGTAGATTGCACACCCACCACCCCTTTTGAGGTCCTATCCAGCCTGAATATCTTGTAGCCTTGTATAGAGATGGCATGATCCGGAGTATTAGGTGTCAGCCAAGTTTCGATGATGGCAAGGATATCCGGGTTGTGTTGACTGGCAAAGATTTGAAGGGAGGCCAGTTTTGGGAGGAGACTGCAGATGTTTAAGGTAGCAATTTTGAGCCCCCCTTCCATTTTGGCAGGCTTTGTTGTACTGTAGGAGACAGGGCCAGGATTTGAGTGGACACTTCCTGATATCAAGAGGAGGAGGAGTAGGAGTTTAAAGACAGTTTACCCTTGCTCGTAGTCAATAGAATTACACTTCTGAGGCTTATGCGGCTTGGACTAGTGCAGGCGTCTAGGGTCCCAGAGCAAGGAGGTTGTTAGTAATAGAGACAATATGCCCATTTATCCTTGTTGTAGCTTGTCAGTTGCACCCAGTCGCTTGCAGATAGGTACCTGGTGGTTAAGTCAAAAGCCAAAAGAATGATCAACAGCTGAGGTCCAGAGTCACTGAAATGTTAAAATTCCTGAAGGTGATTAACTGTGCCTGCACATATGCAGGATGTGAAATCCCTTTGTCTGTATGCTTCTTTGTCATTCAAACGGGTTGCTGAAAAGCCCACATACAGATCATGGAGCAGGTCAGACGAAAATGTGGATTCCAGCAGGACCCAGAGTCACCGAGTTTGTCAGATGTAGTTGCTTCACTTATGTTTTGCTTGGGATAGCTTCCAAAAAGTTGATTTTAAAATGAAAATAAAGATACCTGATGATGATTTTTTGCAGAAATCCAGTCCAGAAGACTTTCACGGATGTAGTGAGCAAGAATAGTATAGTTACCACAAGCAGAAAAACATGTAAATCCACAAAAACTAAGCTACAGACACAGACAAACACAAGCAGCCACCACACAGACCCAGGGGGCGTGGTCTTCTGGTCTTGCTGGGTGGAAACTTCATGTAGTTCAAAGGAAAGAGCTACCCAAACCATAGGGCAGCTCTTTCCTTTGATCTGCATAATGCTGCCCAGCAAGCAGAGCTGATCGTGTCATGACCAGCCTGCTGTGGCCCTCACTCCTAACGAGCAAACAGTCCCTCCCACCCTGTGCTAAGCATTCCTCCCACCTCTCATTACTTCCTCTTTTCTTATTAATTTTCCCACACCGAGGTATCAAATCCCTAGTGCTGGCAAATACTCACACCCCACCAGTTTTCACTGTGCGACAGTGGGGAGCCCACCCCCAGTGACACCTAACATAACACCAACACTGGGGTACCCCATGCTCAGTGTCAGTATCTGAAATAAAGAAAACTGTCCCTTGTATTATTTTTGGCACTGGGTCAGAACATCGTCAACCAGAACAGCGCGGTCAAGAACTGCTGTTTTTGTTTTGGCCCACCACACCCCAGGGACTAAAGGATTCTCACTATGGGGGGGGGGGCGGATCATGGGGAAAATGAAATTTGTAGGGCCGTGGAATACTGTTTCCATGGTCCCTTGTAAAAACAAAAAAAGTCTCGATTACAAAAATCTTAGTAGACCATGATTAAAACCCTGATCTCCACTGCCACCTGGCCAAGCTGCTCTATGCCTTAGCCTTCCACACCACAGGAGGAGCTCAGCCAGCCTCCTGGATTCTGTTGCCCTTATCCACAGTCAGCCCCATGGACAGCGACCTGGGAAGCGATTACTGCAAGCACTGTAAATCCCCTCTTGCTGTCCGTGGTAACGGTATCTAGACTAGCGCTCAGTTAACTGGTGCTATTCTGGTAGTGCTATTCTAGAGGATTACCATTATTTTTACTTCCTGTAATCCAACCCTCTGCTAAGTATCCCTCCTACCTCCCCATCACTTCCTGTGTCCCTAGAGGATAAACCAACACTGGATGCCCAATCCCCAGTGCTGGTACCCGAAATAAAGGCAACTGTTCCTCATAGTCTTTTTGTATACACCCTGTAAAAAAGAAAGCCATCTAGCAATGTTTGTTGCTGCTACCGGCCGACCACCATCGTTATTCTCCAGCTATCTGACCTTCCCATATAGCACCCCCCCAACACCCCTTACTTACCAACTGGGGGTCCAACACCATAATCCTTTCTGGACTGGAGACACATCTTCACTGTTTCAATAGTGGACCAGGAACTGCAGAAATCAGGTCTACAGTTCGATGCATTTCAATGTGTTTTGAATTTTCCTCTTAACTTAGTCATTTTTAAATATTTTTTCCCAGATTTTGAATACGGCTGTTTTGGGACACTTCATTAAAAAGGGTGGTAAAGTCTTGTAAATACACCCCAAAAGGTGATTTTGTGGTCACTGCATGAAATCACCTTTTGGGCAGCATTGAAAAATGTTCTGCACCCTTGCTCATGAGGTGGGGTCATACGAAGGGTATGTTTAAAATTTAGGGTAAATATATTAAGAAACAACAAACTTATGAGCATGCATTGAAATTTTTCAATGTGCACTTGTAACTTTGGTAATTTTCAATATTTTAACCCCAAATCTTAACTATCGCCATTTTTAATACCACCTCATGAACATGACAGCTATCATATTTCAAATCGTGGCCAAAATATGTTTTCACAGTTGTGGTGTGTGTAACCCATAGGTGGCATTATCCCAAGGGCTACTACCCATGCCTGCATGGCTAGTTGCAGGTTAAAGGGCCTGGGTACTGAAACAGCCAGAGGACAGGGTTGTTAGTAACAAGGTTAACCTGGGTACAGCCGTCTGGGACTCTGTAACCCCCCTTTTTCCTCTCTAGTGGCCTAGATAACGTGCAGCAACACTTTCACAGTAGCCCCTATTCAGCATACAGTTCCCCACACTGTTTGTACTTACCACAAGGGCTGGTTCCACCAGTTTGACCCTGGAGACCTCCTGTAAAATAAGGTTAGGCATGGCAAATAATAGTACAGTGATTTTGGTACAAACTGGGACCACAGTCAGATTAAATGCAAAAAAGTTAGATCTGATTTAGGGGAATTGAACAAGGGAGGGGTGTAATCAGGTTGATTGATTCGAAAACTGATCTAGTCAGGCAATTATGCATGCAGTTTTAGTCCTTACACAATCACACGCTCTGGGTACCCAGTTGGAAGTAAGGTGGGCTAGCCTGGAACGTTGCCCGGGGTAGGCTGGCGTCACAGCTGGTTGGGGCCCTGTGATGAAAAGAAAAGGCATGCACAACCACACATAATTTGTAATCCAGAGTCTGAAGGCTCAGTTCATGAAATGAAAAACAACAATGCAATCAGATGACAACACTTGAGATTTAGCTGTTGTTGCATTACTCACGCTACCCAATATGAGACACAGGCTAGATGAAATGGAGATTGCAGGTTGATGACTGGTTTGCCAGGAGAAGCAAGGCCCACACGAACCACCGAGGTGTTGTTCCTATTTGAGATGGTTGAGCAGGGGGCTGATCCCTGGTGAGTCTCTCGTCGATGGTGGTTTATGTGCCTGA
The DNA here is from genome assembly GCA_016271365.2 of Neoceratodus forsteri. Taxonomy (NCBI): domain Eukaryota; kingdom Metazoa; phylum Chordata; order Ceratodontiformes; family Ceratodontidae; genus Neoceratodus; species Neoceratodus forsteri. The sequence goes on along the minus strand of CM028130.1, from coordinate 1,564,188,287 downwards.
AGTAGCTGGCTGTGCCAGGTGGCAAGGCCCAGACCAGGTGGAACAGTTCAGATTTTGAGTCTAGCAGTGCTGGATGCAGCTTCCAGCAAGCTTGGCACATTTACACAGTGGGGGAACCAAATCGTGACCCACTTACAGCACACAGCACATTTATAGTAAAGAAATCGCCATACCACAATGTGGAAGGCAGTCTGGACACAATATCAGTGTCTTTGAGCAAAACCAGGAATTCTGTGGTAAATGGATGCCCTGACAGGCCGATTGCGTACAGCAAATCTTTGGTCTTCTTCAGGTTCAAATCTGGTCACTCTTCATTGGCTTTGTTGCACTCCAATTTGGATATAGTCCAATTGCTAAGCCTTTCAAATGATTCCTTCTCAAAGGGACTGCAGGCAGACAGGCCAAAAAGCATCTGCTTGAATCACCCAAGTTGTTTACTCTTCAAACTCTTAACTCCAGACTGACTGACTGCAGCAGGCAGCCCGGGAATTCCCCTTCGGTCCAAAAGGTTCTGGTTGGTTGATCCATCAGTCTGTTAAAGCAAGGGCTCCCCCTCCAGGTCTGTTTTGGCACCAAAATGCCAAAACTACTATTCCTACAGAAATTTGCTCCCACAAGACCCTTGGGGACAGGCTCCATTTTAGAGTCCCCAAAGATACCGATTGGTGCTGACTGGCAGTCCAAAACCACAATGGTGGTGCAATACAGAAAGTCCATGCTGCAAAGGAAAGCAGTTTAAACAAACTACAATATTATCACTACTTCAGAAAATACTCGGCAAACAGTCATAGCTCTCAATAGGGCTCCCTTTGTGCAATTAGTGATGGCAGAATGGAGCAAAGGCACTGCAGCCCAGGCAGGACTCAAGCCTAGACACACTTGGCCGCCACCCAGAATAATTATACACTGCAAAAAAGGCAGCTCTTAAAGAGACAGGTGCAGAGGCAATTAGGCACTCTCACGCAATTTCTTTTTAAACAGCTAAAACACAGGACACCAGCTTGGCAGAAGGCATTTAGGCACACCCAAGGAAGGTTTTCAGGAACCCCCATTTGTAGGGGGGGGGTTACACCCTTCTCTGCCTGGAAAAACTTGGCATCCGCATCAAGTCTACACCATCACAGTATTGAAGAAGCAATATATACGAAACATACATTACATTAACATACTATGGGAATAATATATGATATATCAGTTAACATAAACTTATCACATTACTATACATTTCACTATATTTCACTATACCATATCTTCGTTGATAATACTTATGCATGTTTCTTACATTCTATACTGATTCTATTATGATTAACATACTGTGAACAGTTACCTATGACTTCACTTTGTACCTTCTTGTACAATAAACAAAACAATGCAGAAGGGGCCCTTCCCTATTAGCTCTCTTGGGGCTAGATGGGACAGGGACACCATGTTCTGAAGGAAGAACAATTAATCGGGAGGTGGCAGTCAGGCTTAGTTTGGGCAGCAAGCTTTTGGAAACGTAAACACCTTTATGGTCCACACTGAGAGGCAAGTCCACAGGCCTCCCAGGGGAATCATAACTAAACCGTAGCACTGGCTTAACTGCTTGCCCAGATGTTCTTGGGGGAACAGACACAGGCTGTGGGCTGTCAACACTGGCATTGATTTCTTCTCCTGTAGTGGGGGGTGCCTCTGCACTGGTTGAAATGTCCAGATTGGGAACTCTATCAGCTGCTTGGTTTGCAGACTCTGTTTCCACAATACTTTGCTCATTATCTTCTGAAGAGGGTCCAGCTTGCTAATTCTGAGGAAACTCTGGCACAATTAAGCTTTGTGGCACTGAAGAGGGGCTGCCAACACTTTCATATTGTTCTTCAAGTCCTGGTATGTCACCAGGGAGACTCAGACCATGAGCCCCTTCTTCAGGCAAGTCAAACAGTGCTACAAGACACAGAGAGTCCGCAACCTCAGACATGATACTTTGAGCCTCACTTTCAGGGGGCATTGCATTGGGTCCACGGAAGAAGCTGGGGGGTTAGGCAGTTCTGAAGGCCCAGCTTCATTCCCATGATTCTGCAGAGGATTGCCTAGAAGCAACTGACTCAGTTCATATGAGGAATAATAGGCATTATCACAGTCACTCATCAGGGACAGATGAAGAGTCATCACTATCACCCTGGGCTTGCTGAGGAGAAGTCCTTAGTTCTGGAACAATATGGACAGGTTGGCTTTGTTTCCTCTTTGCTGCAGCACGAGTCACTGGCCCAGGAGAAGTGTCAGGTGTTGGTTCAGCATCAATAATAACTTGGCCGTTGGGCAGTAAGTGATTTTCGGTGCATGGTCTTCTCAGCTTTGAAATTATTATCTGGGTGCACCTTGTACACCGGCAGATCATCTAATTTACCAACTACTACATGGGGGAAGATGGTGCCATCTAGCAGCAATTTTGTGTTTTCCTTGCAGTTCCAAATTGCTTAGTAACACCCTATCTCCAGGCAACAACTCCTGGGCTTGTACTCATCGATCACGTCTTTCTTTGTTGGTGAGATTTCACTTAGCAGCCATAGTTTGAGTTAGTTGATAGGCATGATTCAACTGATCTTACAATTTCCGTCCGTACTTCAAGTAGTTTTCGACTCGGACCCCATCTGGAGGGACCCTAAAGCAGATATCAACTGGCAGTCGGGCCTCCCTCCCAAACATGAGATGGTAGGGGGAGAACGCAGTAGCATCACTTTTGGTGCAATTGTACGAGTATACCAAGGTGCTAATATGCTGGCTCCACTTACACTTGTCTTTTGGTAGAGGGTGCCCAGCATGTCTAGAAGGGTGTAGTTAAAGCGTTCTGGTTGAGGAACCCCCAGCAGGTGATGGGGGGGGGTTCTTGACTTCTGCATCCCCACAGAGAGCATTTCTTTGATCTACCTACTTTCAAAGTCTCTGCCTTGGTCAGAATGGATCCGCTGGGGGGCACCATATTGGACAAAGAATTTTTCCACCAGCACCTTGGCCGCAGTAGAGGCCTTTTGATTTAGTTGGGAAGGCTTGTGCGTACTGTGTAAAATGATCAGTAACTACCAACACATTGCCAGTGTTCTTTTGGTCGGGTTCTATGCACAAGAAGTCTATGCAGACCAATTCTAGAGGGGCGCCGGCAGAGATACTGACAAGAGGGGCAGCCTTCTGAGGCAGAGCTTTTCTCTGGAGGGAATGACATCAGGTCTTTACATGGTGCTTGACATCTGCCCCCATCTTTGGCCAGTAGAATCAGGATTGTACCAAGTCGAAAGTTCTGTCAATACTGAGGTGCCCTATGTGATTGTGGAGGGACCTCAGTACCAGCTGTTTAAAGGCCATGGGTAGAACCAACTGTTGCTTGTCTATTTGACCACAGTGATCCACTGTCTCTCTGTATAACAACTGATCTTGCAACATTAACCTGGGGCCTTCCTTGAACAACAGAGCAGTTCGCAAGTCAGGGGAATGCAACTTGGACACATCTTTCCCCATACACAGGGCGTTAAGTGCTGGTTGAATCATAGGATCTTGGGATTGAGACCACTGAATACTGTCATTGTCGAACTGAGGTAGTGCACTAATATCTAGAGCAGAGAAATTGCAATAGGCATATGGTATGCAGGTATCAGGAGGGCCCAAGCAATATACTAGGCAGTCCACTGTGCAGACATTTGTTCAGCTTTGTCAAAATTCTGGCATAATGCTTTGATGTCAGGTTCAGACAATCTGACCCAATTGTTCTTAGAAGCTGGCCTTCATGACAGGGCATCAGCATCAATGTGGTTTAGTCCCGGTCTATATTCAATAGCATAATCATTAGTCGATAAGGCAGAGAGCCAACAGTGCCCAATGGCATCCAGTTTAGCTGAAGTCTGCACATAGGTCAGTGGGTTATTTTCAGTCTTCACTAATATCTTTGCCCCATAGAGGTACTCATGAAACTGGTCAACTATGGCCCATTTTAGGATGAGGAATCCACCTTGTGGACTGGATAGTTCTGCACTGATGGGGTCAAGCTCCTACTGGCGAAAGCTACAGGTCTCAAGCCATCTTCGTAGTCTTGATATAGCACAGCCCTAGGGCCCTGCAAACTAGCATCCATATGCAGAACATAGGGCTTGGTAGGATCAGCATAGGCAAGGGCTGGGGCGTGGGTGAGCTGGTATATGACTTCAAAGAATGTTGCTTCACATTCGGGTGTCCACTGAGTCCCAAAAGGCTCACCTGTTTGAAAATACACTTTCTCTTGGTCTTTGATAGCCTCCTTTTTATGTTGATTGTGCGCAGCACAGGAATCATATTGGGACAGCTTTCTCAGAAGCAGGTTGTGAAGGTGCGGCACTGTTGTGGCCAATGCCCCACAGCCTGCAAAGGCTTGTCCCGTTTCCCCCAATGTCAGGGTACGCCTGTTGCTGACACTAGTTCAGCCAGCGTGCCACCAACTTGTGAGAAATTAGTTGCTGCAATCAGGGGCTGCCTCTGTCAAGGTAGTGTCAGCCATCCGCTCAATGAGGGAGCGACCATTATTGCAGGCGGATCTAGAATGATTGATATTGTTTAGAACAGTTACGGCTTGCCGCCGTGTTCACAAAACAATATAACCCCCCCACCATGTTTATTTGCCAACGGGGGCACCAATTCCTGTTGGCTTCAGTGCCCCAATGTTGATTTTGCCAACAGGAGAGCCCACTCCCTGTCGGTATTCTGTAACCAACCCCCCCCCCACACTTTTTATTGTCTGCTGACGGGTGCCCAATCCCGTCGGCATAATCTAAGCCCCCTCTTTTGTTGTGTGACGAGTGGGGTGCCCAATCCCCATCAGCTACTGCTGCCTCCCCAAAAGAAAGAGTCCGTTAGCATGCTGGGAGCCCACCCCAGCATGCCACATGCCCCAGTAAAATAAAAAACTGTTCCACGACGTGTGTTTTTTTTTAACCCTGTAAAAAAGGAAACTGTCCCTCAGCGGTCTCCCTGACCTTTCTCCCACAACCCATGCCCACCCACTGTGCACCCTGCCTCCCTGCACCCCCCTCACCCCATATTTACCTCCAGAGCTCGGCGCGATGATCTTCGGTGGACCAGGAACACGTCTGCACTCTTCAAAGCCGATCGCGAACTGAGGAAATGCTGGTAAGCTGTATAATGGAATAAATGGGGTTTTACCAACTTTAATGCATATCTCAGTCATTTTTGGAAATTTTTGCACCAAATTTTCAACATGGGGGTTTTGGGACCCTTCCTCATGAATTCTTGAACTGTCATGGCGTTAATCGGCCCAGAGAGGTAATTTCGCGGTCACTGCATGGAATCACCTATCGAGGCTGATTAACAAAATGACAGTGCCAGTGTTCATGAGGTCGGCTCTCAAAAAAACCTATGTTGCAAATTTGGTGGAAAGAATCCAAAAAATGAGTGTTTTACTAGCGAGCGCCGAGCAGTTGCTATGCACGCTTGTAACTTCATGAATTTACAATATTTTCACACAGATTTTCAACATTGGCATTTTTTCATACCTCCTTGTGAACAGTACAGCTGTCATTGTTCACATCCTGGCAGAAATGTGGTTTCGCACTTCCGGCACAGAATAGCGCGGTTGCTGTGGGAAATCAGTGTTTGGGACAGATTAAGAAAATGACAGTGACACTGTTCATGAGTAGAGGTCCTAAAATGCCTATGTTGAAAATTTGGTAATGATACTCCATAAAATGACTGTGTTACGAGCATGCGTTGCGCAGTTTGCACACATGCTTTTAACTTCGCGAATTTATTATATTTTCACCCCAGATTTTCAACATTGCTATTTTCCCACACCTACTTATGAACAGTGCAGCTGTCATTTTTCCCATCCTTGCCAAAATGTGTTTTTGCACTCCCAGTGCAGAATAGTGCAGTCACTGTGGAAATCACTGTCCGGGACAGATTAAGGAAATGACAGTGATACTGTTCATGAGCAGAGGTCCTAAAATGCCTATGTTGAAAATCTGGTGATGATAGCCCTTCAAATGACTGTGTTACAAGTGTGTGTTGTACACTTTCCACACACCCTTGTAACTTCGCAGATTTGTAATATTGTCATGCCAGATTTTCAACAGTGACATTTTTTCACACCTCCTTATGAGCAGTACAGCTGTCATTTTTCACATCCTGACTGAAATGTAGTTTCACAGTTGCGGCACAGAATAACGCGGTCACTGTGGGAAATCAGTATTCGGGACAGATTAAGAAAATGACAGTGGCACTGTTAATGAGCAGAGGTCCTAAAATCCCTATGATGAAAATTTGGTGCCGAAACTCCATAACATGACTGTGTTACAAGTGTGCATTGAACTGTTTCCACACACCCTTGTAACTTCACAAATTTGTAATATTTTCACGCCACATTTTCAACAGTGACATTTTTTCACACCTTCTTATGAACAGTAAAGCTGTCATTTTTCACATCCTGGCTATGATATGTTTTTGCACTCCTGCCGGAGAATTTTATTTTTTTTTATTTTAGTTGTTTAACCAGATATAGCACACTAAGCTGAAAGCTTTTTTACAGGAGCGACCTGGGAGCACAAGGAGATTAAGTGATTTGCTCAGGGTCACACAGTATGCAAGTGGAAGCTGTGCGATTCAAACCCAGGTCTGGTCTGCTGGATGTCACCAGATTTGCAGCTCAGAGCCTTAGACCACTGCGCTATACTGCCTCCTATAGCATGAATAGCAGAACAGCATGGTCGCTGTGGGAAATCAGTGTTTGGGACAGATTAAGATTGAATGAGTGAGGGAGGAAGTGACCGAGCTCAACTGAGCTCTGTCAGGACTTCTGTGGATTTGTTTGTGGGCTGAAAAAGGCCCCAGTGCAAGAGGCCAGTACATAGGGCAGCCTGCAGCACTGGGAGAAACAGAACGAGAGAGTGAGGGAGGGAAGGAGGGGGAGTGAGTGAACTCACCGGAGCGCTGTCAGGACTGCTGCAGATTTCTTTGGGGGCAGAAAAGGGTGTCAATGCAGGCATGGGCCCAGTAGAAAAGGCCAGCCTGCAGTGGTGGGAGAAACAGTATGAGTGAATGAGACGGGGGACTGAGTGAGCTCAATGGAGCTCTATCAGGACTGCTGCAGATTCTCTGTGGGCAGAAAAAGGCACCAATGCAGGCAGGAGCCCTGTACAAAAGGGCCGCTGGCAGCGCCAGGGCAAACAGAATGAGCGCATGACAGAGGGAGACTGAGCGACCTCAACGGAGCTCTGTCAGGACAGCTGCAGATTTCTTTGTGGACAGACAAAGGTGCCAATGCAGCCAGGAGCCCCGTATACAAGTGCAGCCTGCAGCGCAAAGTGAAACAGAATGAGTGGGTGACAGAGCAGTAGTGAGTGAGCTCAGTGGAGCTGTGTCAGGACTGCTTCATATTTCTTTCTGGCCAGAACAAGCCGCCAATGCAGGCAGGACCCCAGAACAAAAGGGCATCCTGCAGCGGCAGGAGACACAGAACGAGCGAGTGAGTGAGCTCAATGGAGCTTTGTTGGGACTGCTGCAGATTTTTTTGTGGGCAGAAAAAGGCAGCAATGCACGCAGGGGCCCAGTACAAAAGGATAGCCTGCAGTGGTGGGAAAACCAGAATGAGCGAGTGAGAGAGGGGTAGTGAGTGAGCTCAACAGAGCTCTACTGTAACTGCTGCAAATTTATTTCTGGGCAGAAGAAGGCAGCAACGCAGGCAGGAGCCCAATAGAAAAGGGCAGCCTGCAGCACCAGCAGAAATGGAATGAGTGAGTGAGAGAAGGGGAGTGAGCGAGCTCAACGGAGCTTTGTCAAGACTGCTGCAGATTTCTTTGTGGGCAGAAAAAGGCATAAAAACAGAGGCAGAAGCCCAATACAAAGGGCAGCCTGTGGCGCCAGGAGAAACAGAATGAGTGAGTGACACAGGGGAGTGAGAGGCCTCAGCGAACTCTGTCGGGACAGCTGTGGTTCTCTGTGCACAGAAAAGGTGCCAACACAGGCAGGAGCCCAGTACAAAAGGCAGCCTGCAGCACCGGAGAAACACAGCGACAAAGTGAGAGAGGGAGGAGCAAGCTGAATGGGCTCTATCGTGACTGCTGTGGATTTCTTTGTTGGCAGAAAAAGGCAGCAATGCAGGCAGGAACCCAGTACAAAGGCCAGCCTGCAACACGGCAGAAATGGAGCGAGTGAGTGAGAGAGGGAGTCAGCAGGCTCAACAGACCTGTGTTGGGACTACTGCAGATTTCTTTGTGGGCAGAAAAGTCACCAACAGAGGCAGGAGCCCAGTACAAAAGGGCAGCCTGCAGTGCCAGGAGAAACAGAATGAGCGAGTGAGAGAGGGGGAGTGAGCCACCTCAACGGAGTTCTGTCGGGACAGCTGCAGATTTCTTAGTGGGCAGAACAAGGTGCAATGCAGGCAGGAGTCCAGTACAAAAGAGCAGCCTGCAGCACCAGGAGAAACAGACTGAGAGAGTGACAGAGGGGCAGTGAGCAAGCTCAACACACCAACGCAATCAACATTCGGCATTGACAAATGCTTGTTGTATTTGTGGTTGGTAGGAGGGTAGCCTTTAGTAAGGTTAAGGAGTGGTTGAATCACCTTTGAATAGTCTTTAATGAACCTGTGGTAGTGGCCGCAGAACCCCAGGAAATGCTGTGCTCTTTTAGGTTATTGGGCTGGGGTCAAGTGGTCAAAGCTTCAGCTTTACTGGGATCTGTCTGTATCCCTTCTGCAGACACTGTGTCCCACATATTTCACAGATGTTTGAAAAAACTGGCGCTTTTCTATTCATAACTTGAGGTCGAATTCTTCCAAATGATCGAGGACTTTGAACAGTCTGGTCTCATGTTCCTCCAGAGTACATCAAAAAACAATGACATCATCCAAGTACACTAAACATTCCAGCAAGTTCATGTCTCCCACCTCACATTCCATCAATCTCTGGAAAGTGGCAGGGGTACCCGAAATCCCCCGTGGCATCCTTAGGAATTCGTAGAACCACAAAGGACAGATAAAGGCTGTTTTCTCATGGTCGTCTGGGGCCATCAGAATCTGATAATATCCGTTGCAGAGATCCAGTACAGAGAACCACTGACCCCTGTTCAGGCAATCCAGGGCATCCTGTATGTGCGGCATGGTGTATTGATCTGTGATGGTTCACCAGTTTAGGGTCCAATAATCCACACACATCCTCACGAATCCATTCTTATTATGCACCATTACAATGGGGGATGCATATGGGCTTCTTGATTCTTGAATAATGCCAGCAGCGAACACTTCCTGTAGGTGCCTCCTAACATCATCTATGTCCACTGGGACAAGGCGTCGGGACCTCTCTCGAAATGGTCGGTCATCATGCAGGTATATGTTATGCTTGGCACCATGGACACACCTCACGTCACACTCTTTTAGTGAGAACACTTGGCCTCTCTGAGCAAGATTCCTGCTAATTCAGGTCTTCCATTCGGCAGACAAGGGGGAATCACCGAAGTCAAATAATTCTGGGGTCACTTTCTCCATTTTGCCAGAGTACTTGTTACTTGGTAATACTGTAGTGTCTGCGCAGTGTGCTGTAGCCAGCGTACATCCGCAGTTCACAGTAACTTCTCTGTCCGACATATTTCTCACTTGCACCATCACTTGGTGGACATAGGCATGGGCACGTGCAGGTAGTATACTGGGCTTAACCATCAACCTCTCTGGCAGCTTTCCCTCACCAGGGGCATCTATCATCAATATTTTGTTCCTTACACCTCTCCTTAGGTGGACTTCTCCGTGGATCATATACTGGGTATTGGGGGCCAACACCAAAGAGTCAGGATCCTTTTTCCACACTATCCCCACTGGCTCATCTTGGTCCACGTCATCAGGTTTCTGTTGCAAGTCATAATCCCTTTTGATTAATGCTGGAATTCTTAAGGCCTGTCCAGTCCATTGCCCTTGTTTCTCATGGCAGAGTTGTGCTAATCTCCCAGACATGTGGGGGTTTGTTCCAATTAACAGGGGAACTCCGTCATACAGTCTGGTGGGGGGGACACACTAGGGCAAGTGTCTCAACTTGTTCATCTACTCCAGCCACGGTGGTAGGGAATGACTGCCAGATCCGGATACACCCCGAGTATGGATAGGACTTCTCATTCAACCCTCACACATGCAAACCTTCCAAGGATTGTAGGGGCATGTCAGCAGATGCTTCAGGCACCAATCTTGAAATACTATGGTTATTGAGATCCACTGTCAAGCATGGCTCGGGCAGACACACCATTCACCGTCACTGTAGATTCTATTGAAGGTCCCACCACCTTGGACCACTCAGGTGACTTGGACTTGGACGACGGCTTTACAGCTGCCTTGGATGAATAGCTTTTCTGGGCAGCCCCACCTTGCGGCCATACATTGCTCCATCGAATCAATGCCAGCAGCCTAGTGCTTACTTTTCTCAGATTCTCAGGTGAATGGCAAGTGAACCGGATGTGCCCATCCTCTCCGCAGTGGTAACAGAAAACAGGTTCTTAAGAGTCTCTAGGGGAAGAGGAGCTGTTCCCCTGCTTGAACATAGTGGGGGAGTCTCTGGGTCTCTTTCTGGTCGGGGGTTTGCTCTCTTGACTTTCTGAGTTCCCCCAAGGTTCAGTGTCTCAGGTAGCTTGGAGTCGGAGTAAGTCTTCTACCACAGTTCTCAGTTCTCATACCTCTTCCCGCAGGCTGTCTTTAGGCTGGGTTTCAGAAGAAACCCCACCCCTCCCGGCAGGACTTCCCTCTTTGTCTCGGGGGAGACTGGACAGGAATTAGCATCTTTGGCTGCCTCGGCAGCTTGCTGACTGACTCTCGACTCAGTTAACTCCTTGATCAGTTCTCTCATCTGTTGTCATTCAGCCTCCTCACCTCTCTCAGGGGTCTGGCAGGTGAGGGCAGCCCCAGCATAGGGCTCCCATCCCTCTTCGTCATTCTCAGTCTCACAGATCTCTTTCATTAGGTCACAATATTGGGGGGGATTGCCCCTTCTGTCTTGCAGTTTAAGCTTCAACAACATCACGCTAGAGTACCTTGCTGATTTTAAGATGTGATCTAGCCTGACCCTGTTCAATTCACTGGCAGGCACCCCCTCCTTTCCGGTGGGCCCAATGCAAAGCTCACTCAATTTGAGTAATAAACACTAACAATTATTCCTTCTTCCATTGTTTTGCAGATTTAAACTTCCACATCAGGTCATCTACTAACTCGATGCTACCAAATACCCCCTCCAGGGCAGAGAGGTACTCAGCAGCTGTGACCTTTGGGCTGGTGGATCGCAGGAAATGAATGGCCTCCATTGCAGGGCCCCTCAAGCTTTCCATGAGTCTCTTCCTCTTTTCCCCTTCAGTACACTGCCACTCCTGGACCAATGGGGTGGCATAGTCCATCCACATTTCCAGATTATCCTCCCCCACGGGCACTGGGACCATGCCCGAAAAGAGCCTAAGTCTGCGGTTTGAGTTCAAATGTACAGTAGGTATCACTATGGGGGAAACAACTGTAGGGGTGGCAGGAGAGGCTATGGGGGACTGCATGGGAGTGATCTCCTCAGAAAGCTTTAACATTTGTACTAGCTCTGTAGCAGAGCACTACTCAGAGGCTAACAGTTTAGACAGCTTATCTTTAAACCCCTCTACATAGGGGGACCCTCCAGGAGCAGCTGGGTCGCTATGTAAATGAATGACCCTCCACCCCTTTTGGGACCCTTCAGGTAAAATGACAGGGGGTACCTTCTCTGCTTCAATGGGCAGGCTGCAGGAGAGTAGGGCCACCATAGTTTGATCAAACAGGTCAGAATCCCTTCCCCTTACTTCAACTTTCCCCAAACACTTCATTCGTTCAACCACTTCCACAGTAGTGGCATTATCAGTCCCCAAGGGAATGTCCATTAATAGCAGAGCTTGCTGGGGGGTCCACCCCCTCTGCTTCACTCCACCCCATCATATGGTGCAGTAGCAGTTTGTGGGGAGCAAGTTTAAACTTTACTGTTATACTTATGTGTTGTACTGCTATACTGTGTATTTTGGTTTGTCTTACTGTGACAAGGTACCTTTGTAAATGAGCCTATGGCTCAAAGGTTTTCCAAACTGCTGTTTAAATAAAAAAAAACAAAAAAAAAAACTTGGGCATAGTGAGTGCCTCCATTTTACCACAATTTTTGAGTGTGGGGTTGTAGTACCCACTTCTGACCACTAAAAGGCACAAATCCCACCATTGGTGCCTCTAAGATGTATTTATTTATTTAATTTTTGTTGACCAGGTAAGTGCACTAGACAAATCCTGCCTATTTTCAGTCACGACCCTGGGGAGGGGGATACAGATGAATGCCAACTGACCTTGAATCAGATTAAGCTGTTGGTGGTATTTTTTTAGTGAATGAGGGAAATTTGGCCAGGACAGCGGGGAAAATCCCCTACTCTTTTCGATAAGTGCCATGGGGTCTTTAACATCCACCTGAACTACCACCAATCCAGGCAGATGGGACCTTGGTTTAACATCTCATCCGAAAGATGGCACCTCAGAAGTGCAGCACCCCTCTCATGCTGCTCTACAGTGTCAGTACTGGGATATTAACCCAAGTGCCAGATGTGGGAACTGAACCCACAGCCCTCTGATCTCCCGGCCTCAGAGGCGAGTGTGCTACCTACTGAGCCAATGACACTGCTTAACCCCTAGGATGCGCTATCCCAAGGGCTACTACCCTTGCCTGCATGGCTAGTTGCAAGTTAAGTGGTCTGGGTAGTGAAACAGGTTCCTCCACCTGGAGGATGGGGTTGTTAGTAACAAGGCTAACCTGGGTACAGACCTCCGGGACACTGTAACCCCCCTCTTTCCCCTCTAGTGGCCTAGACAATATACAACAAACACTTTTACAGTAGCCCCTATTCAGCATACACTGTTTGCACTTACCACCAGGGCTGGTTCCACCAGTTCTACCCTGGAGACCCCCTGTAAAACAAGGTTAGGCACATCAAATAACAGTACAGTGCTTTTGGTACAGACTGGGTCCACAGTCAGATTAAATGCAAAAAAAGTTAGATCTGCTTTATTCAGGGGAATTGAACAAGGGAGGGGTGTAATCAGGTTGATTGATTCAAAAACTGATCTAGTCAGGCAATTATGAATGCACTTTTAGTCCCTACACAGTCACACGCTCTGGGTATCCAGTTGGAAGTAAGGTGGGCTAGCCTGGAACGTTGCCCGGGAAGGCTGGCATTGCAGCTGGTTGGGGCCCTGTGATGAAAAGAAAAGGCATGCACAACCACACACGATTTGTCATCCAGAGCCTGAAGGCTCAGTTCATGAAGGGAAAAACAACAATGCAATCAGATGACACTTGAGATTTAGCTGTAGTTGCACGGAGCTACCCTGATTGTTACTCACACTACCCAATACAAGACACAGGCTAGATGAAATGGAGACTGTAGGTTGATGACTGGTTTGCCAGGAGAAGCAGGGCCCACACAAATCACCGAGGTGTCATTCCTGTTCAAGATGGTTGAGCAGGGGGCTGATCCCCGGGAGAGTCTCTCGTCTATCATCGTTTATGTGCCTGGCTGGACCAGCTGGCAAGGCCCAGGCCGGGTAGAACAGTTTGGATTTTGAGTCGGGTAGTGCTGGATGCAGCTTCCAGCAAGCGTGGCACATTTACACAGTGGGGAACCAAATCATGACCCACTAACAGCACACAGCACATTTATAGTAAATCACCATACCACAATGCGGAATACAGTCCGGCCGCAATATCAGTGCCTCTGAGCAAAACCGGGAATTCTGTGGTAAATGGATGTCCTGACAGGTCAATCGTGTACAGCAAATCTTTGGACTTCTTCAGGTTCAAATCTGGTCACTCTTCAGTGGCTTTGTCACACTTCAGTTCAGATATAGTCCAATTGCTAAACCTTTCAAAGAATTCCCTCTCAAGGGACTGCAGGCAGACAGGCCAAAAAGCAGCTGCTTGAATCACTCATGTTGTTTACTCTTCAAACTCTAACTCCAGACTGACTGACTGCAGCCGGCAGCTTGGGAATTTCCCTTCAGTCCGAAAGGTTCAGGTTGGTTGATCCATCAGTCTGTCAAAGCAAGGGCTCCCCCTGCAGATCTGTTTTGGCACCACAATACAAAAACTACAATTCCTACAGAAATTTACTCCCATAAGAACCCTGGGGACAGGCTCCATTTTAGAGTCTCCAAAGGTACCGATTGGTGCTGACTGGCAGTCCAAAACCAAAATGGTGGTGCAATACAGAAAGTCAATGCTGCAAAGGAAAGCAGTTTAAGCAAACTACAATATTATCACTACTACAGAAAATACACAGCAAACAGTCATAGCTCTCAATAGGGCTCCCTCTGCGCAATTAGCAGTGGCAGAATGGAGCAAAGGCGCTGCAGCCCAGGCGGGACTCGAGCCTAGACACACTCGGCCGCCACCCAGAATAATTATACACTGCAAAATAGGCAGCTCTTAAAGAGACAGGTGCAAAGGCAGTTAGGCACTCTCATGCAGTTTGTTTTTAAGCAACTTAAACACAGGACACCAGCCTGGCAGAGGGCATTTAGACACACCCAAGGAAGGTTTTCAGGAACCCCCATTTGTAGGGGGTTACATGTGTATAACCCATAGGTGGTGCTATCCCAAGGGCTACTACCCATGCCTGCTTGGCTAGTAGCAGGTTAAGGGGCCTGAGTTCTGAAACGGGTGCCTCCACCAGGAGGTCAGGGTTGGTTGTGGTCAAGCTAACCTGGGCACCACCCTCCGGGACACTGTAACTCCCCTCTTTCCCCTCTAGTGGCCCGAACACTGTACAATAATCACTTTCACAATACCCCTGGTACACCACACAAGTACCCACTCTGTTTGCACTTACCACCAGGGCTGGTTCCTCTGGCTCAACCCTGGGGACCCCCTGTAAAACAAAGTTATGCACAGCAAATAACAACAGTACAGTACTTTGAGCACAAACTGGAACCACAGTCAGATTACATGCAGAAAAAATTAGATCTGATTTATTCAGGGGACTTGAACAAGGGAGGGACAAAATCAGGTTAATTAGCTTAAAGGTTAACCCTCGACCCCAAGGTGATGGCAAACATCTTTAACATGGCTTTTTCAGACCTTAGTGCTGTTCTACCACATGACTTTTTCGAAAACGGGGCCTACTCCCCAAATACCTCATCCCTCAGTCTAACCATCCCCTCTTCTACTTCAGGGAGGTAAGGCTGAATGAAGTTTGCCGCTATATTACTGCAGCTATCTGTAAATCTAGATCTAGTAGCGACACCCTGGACCTTAAGCTTCTGTTGCTCATCCTCAATGAGGTAATTCACCCATTAACAAAAACCCTAAACCTCTCTCTCTCAGCTGTGGAAAATTCCCAGTCCTATGGAAATCAGCCACCGTGACACCTGTCCATAAACGTGGGGATAAGAAGAATCACTCAAATTATCGCCCTATCTCCATACTGCCCCCACTCTCTAAAGCACTCGAGCACATCATGGCTGATCAACTTACCTACCACTTGGATAAATACAGTATACCTTGTCCACAACAACACGGCTTCCGGAAAGGTCACAGCACCACCACAGCCCTTCTTGAGTTCACTGGATCTTTGCACAAATCTCTTGACAACAGCCTTCTCACAGGGGCTGTTTTTGTCGACCTCTCCAAGACCTTCGATACAGTACACCATGGACTACTAATACACCAACTACTGAATGCCGGGCTATCACCTGACTCTTCTCTCTGGTTTTTAAAGCTACTTAGAAAAGTGGTACTTGAGAGTTAAAATTGCAGGCAGCTCTTTCCCAACACTCTGCCTGTTGGCTCGGGTGTCCACAGGATCCATACTGGGCCCCTCCTTTTATCCTTTTCTTAAACTCCTTCCCTTACCACTGCTCTGAGCAGATCATACTATATGCCGATGATACTGTTGTATTCTCCACTCACAAAGATCCTGCAACTCTTCAATACAACCTTCAACTTGGTTTCAGTTCTGTAGAGACATGGTTTCTTAACCATAAACTGGTCCTCAATGACGAGAAAACCAAATATATGCTCTTCTGCAGCTCTCATAACCCACACAAGCTACACCACTTGGCTATCTCCACCACCCAGGGGAACACTCTAGATCAGGTGGGGTCCTTCAGATACTTAGGGATATAGCTTGACCCTAATCTCTCCTATGGACTTCATATAGATAATGTAGCTAGAGCTGCTAATACACGGCTTGGTCTCCTCTACAAACAGACCACACCTCATGCCAGAAGCTTTGAAGGTTGCAGTCCTGAGTTCTGTGATCTCTGTAATAGACTATGGTCTCATCATTTATGGCTCGGCCACAACCACAACCCTTGGACGCCTCTCAACTGCCTTAAATAAGGCATGTCGGCTCACCACTGGTGCTCACTGTCTCACCCACACATGTGACCTGTACACTCAGACTGGCTGGCTCCAACTATCAAACTGCATAAAGTTTCTCACCTGCGCCATGGCGAAAAAAATCTACCTTGGCCTTGCACCTTCTGGGGTCTCAACTCTGTTACAACACCTAATTAAAAGATGGTGCCTTAGGAGATCCATGCTACAGCTACTGAAAGTCCCCCACTGTCACACTTCACAGGGACAATGCTCTTTTGCTTATCGAGCGCCACTCTGGTTCAATGGCCTCAGCCCAACCATCTCCTCTGCCCCAACAATTGGTATGTTTAAAACTAGGCTCCGGGACCATCTCACTAGCAACAGCTCCTGTGACTGCCCAACTTAACCTTGTTTCTCCACTTCCCTTCTTGCTCTAGTGGTCCCCCCCTCCCCTCCACACTGGATTCTACCCTCACATCTTGGTATACGCAATGCTGCACTTTTCACCCTCTCCCCACCCTTCCTACATTCCTTCTCCCCCCCTTCCCCTCTTCCCTCTCCCTATGACTCTAGCACTTCTTATCTGTTGTCTATTTTCTCCAACAAATGCCGCTGGCTGCCTTGTTACAATGCTACCCTTGAATTGTATTAATCTGTACTCTGTTTGTAATGTCCACATTGTTGTAATGTCTGTCTTGATGTTCCCCATAATTTGTATTTCTCTGACGTGGAACCTTTGTAAAAGAGCCAAGGCTCAAAGGTATTTGTAATCCTAGACTTGATAAATAAATAAATAAAAATAACGGTAATATCAATCAAGCAGTTATGCATGTGCTTTGAGTTCCCCCACATAGACACACCTCTGGGTACCCAGGTGGAGAAGAGATGGGCTGGCCAGGACTGTTGCCCGAGGTTGGCCGGCGTTGCAGCTGGTTGGAGCCCTATGATGGAAAACACAACATGCACAGAACACAATATTTGTTATCTAGAGCCAGACGGCTCAGTTCGTAAAGGAAACGAAACAAGACAATCAGATGACACACTCAGATTAAGCTGTTGTTGCAGGGAGCTACCCTAGTATTTACTCATGATACCCAAGACTGGACACAAGCTGGATGAAAATTGAGACTGCAGGTGGTTGATCTGGAATGCCAGGAGAAGCAGGGCCCACACGAGTCACAGAGGCATCGTTCCTGTTCAAGTGTGGAGCAGGGGGCTGATCCCCAAGCAGGTCTTTCGTCGATGGCTTCTCTGTGCAGTGAATAGTCTGGCTGGGCCAGTCTGGCAAGGCCCAGACCTCATGGAGACAAATTCGGATACAGTCTGTTTTGGGCTGGATACAGCTTCCAGCAAGCAGAACGCAGTTCACACAGTGGGGATCTAACTCACGACCCACTAGCAGCTCATAGCACATTTACATGTAAGGGAATTCTACTGTACCAGGCAAAGCGCTCCCCGGTCACAATCACAAAGTCTCTGCACACACCGGGAGCTTAGGGATAGCTGGAACTCCTGACAGCCGATCGCATTCAGCAAAATCTTCGGTCTTCTTCAGGTTGAGCCTGGCCCACTTCAGTAGCTTACTTTAGTCACACAAACTTGGATTTAGTCCAAAATAATTCTCTTCTGTCCCTCTAAGGAGCAGGAGGCAGACATGCAGGCCAAAGACTTAACCTTTTCACAGTTCTCCCATGCGAATCCACTCAGGATTGCTGCTCAGAATCACTTCAGCTCCTTACTCTTCAGCTTCCAGCTCAGATCTGACTGAAAACTGCAAGCAGCCCAGGACTTCCCCAAGATCTGAAAGGTTTGGTTGGCTGATTTGGCTGTCAGTCAAAGCAAGAGCTCCCCCTTCAGTTGCAAAAAAGGCGCAAAAAGTTCAGAACTACAGTTCCTACAGATTTTAACTTCAGACAGCTCCTGTAATCCGTACATTTTAGGTCCCTCCAGAACTGATTGGTCCAATTCACAGTCCCAGGCCAAATGGTGGGGGTAAACAAGACAGTCCTTGCTGCAAAGAAGACAGGTTAGACAAACTACATTATCATTAACACTAAATTATTTTCAGCAAATAGCTACATCTTTCAACAGAGCTCCCTCTCAGATTACTTGTACTGCAATCAGGCAGCTCTTAAAGAGACAGTACACTGAGGCTATACAGGCTCTGGTAATCACATTTAAACTGCTAAAACGCAGGACACCAGCCTGGCAGTGAGCATTTAGGCAAGCTCAAGGAAGACTTTTTGAGAACCCCCATTTGTAGGGGGGGGGGTTACATGTGAACTCAACATTTGGGCAGGATTTGAACATTTTTCCATACTTGTTCAGGAGGTAGGGTCATAAGAAGGCTATGTTGAAAATTTGGGGTAAAAAATACTGTATTTAAAAACAACAATGTTATGAGTTTACATTGACAGTTTTCAACACACACATGTAACTTTGGTAATTGTTTATATTTTGACCCTAGATTTTCAACATAACTATTTTTTTCACACCACCTCATGAATGTGGCAGCTGTCATTTTCCAAATCCTGGCTGAACTGTGTTTTCCCACTTGTGGCACAAAATGATGTTTCAGCCTTTGTTTTATAAATGACACCTGTCATGTTCAGAAGGAGTGGTCATAAAAAGTCTAGGTTAAACATTTGGAGTCAAAATGTGAAAAAAAACAACTAGTTTATGAAGAAATGTTGATTTGCTCCAGCGTTTACTCATTAACTTGTTTTTTTGCAGATTTTGGCCCCCAGTGTTCAGCATATCCCTTGTGTTACCCACCTCCTGAACATGACAGGTGTCATTTTTCAAATCCCCTCTGATACTTGCTTTCGCAGTTGCACTGCAAAATCACCTTTCAGATGGGATTTAAAAAGTTCTGCCTGTCTTGATCTTAATGTTAGGTCATAAAAAGACTTGGAAATTTGGGATCAAAATGTGGGAGCTGACTGAAAATTAAGTATTATCTCTCGGATGGCCTATCCTGAATAAATACAATTTAAAAATGTGTAAAAGCAGGCCACCACTGAAAATGAGCTATTGCCTTTCATCTGGTCTATCCAGGGTACATATATAGTAAAAATGTATACAAGCAAGACCCAGTACAACATCAATGCAAGCAGCGAATATTCGACATTGACAAATTTATTTATTTATTTAAAAGTTGGTAACCAGGAAAGGCATACTGCAACAAGACTCGTTTCCAGGTGTGACCCAGGGAAAGGGCTGTAGGGAGAACAACTACAGATACAGATTGTGTTTGTTAGCAGAACACCCCCTTATGCTTCTCAAGCACTCTCCCCTTCCCCCGTCTCCTATCCCCTCCTTTTACCTCCCACCTTCGTCTTACCTCCCCTTGCCCCCTGTATCCCCCCTCCACTACCCTAACATATTTTCCTCCTAGCTCCTCCCACCACCTCATGCTCATACTTTCCCCTCCTGCTCCTTACAGCCTCCACCCCCCACTCCATAGACCCCAAGTTTTACCTGACCACACTTATTCACCTCCCCTGCCCCAATCTCCCTAACTTACTGCTCTCTTTCTCTCTCACCTAACACTGTTAATGCTGACTGCTTTGTACCCCCTCCTATTTATGCCCACTCTTTCTCCTAACCTCCTATTCTGCTGCTTTCCTTCGCTCTCACTAGACTGCTGTGCTCACTTCCCTATTTTGCCCAGACCTCCAACCAAGGCTCTGTGTCCCTCCCCTGCCCCCTTGTATCTGTACCTACTACCTAGGTACCCAACCTTGTCTCCATATTTTGTGATATACTATGACATTGTGACATACTGTTACCTTAGTGATGTTCTGTACCCTGGTTAACCATGTCAGAATCTTCCTTTCTGTTGCTCCCGTTGCCTTTGTACTCAGGTCTTTTACTGTTTTTTTGATCGCTTACTATGCACTTTGTTAACCTACTGTTAAATCTTTGATGTGGAACCTTTGTAAAAGAATTGTTTTGTTCAAAGGTATTTGTAATCCTAGACATCAATAAATAAAAATATAATTCAGAGTCAGCATAGCAATTACAGGATAACTGGTATACACAGAGGCAGGGGAGAGTGGCTGACATGGTCTATCTGGATTTCAGCAAGGCTTTCTACACCATTCCATACAGGAGACTGGTAAGCAAGCTGGGTAACTTGGGGGTGGTTAACAAGGCAGTAATCTGGGTAAGAAACTGCTTAGCAGATAGTACACAGAGGGTAGTGGTAAAGGGAGTTTGCTCCGAGGAAGGGAGGGTGACCAGCAGGGTGCACGGGGTATCTCAGGGATCAGTTCTTGTACCAGTTCTCTTCAATGTCTTTATAAATTACATAGTGGAGGAACTGGAAGGGTAGGTCTGTCTCTTTTCAAATAACATCAAGATCTGTAACAGAGTGGATACTCTGGGGGAGGGGTAGAAAGGATGGGCAGGGATCTTAAAAGACTGGAAGAGTGGTCAAGGGTATGGCAGCTGGGTTTTAATGCAAAAAAAGTGCAAAATAATGCACTCGGGCCATAGACACCTGTGAGCAGAGTGCAAAATGGGTGGAGTGATGCAGACAAAGACCAAGTAGGAAAAGATCTAGGGGTAATCATATTGGCTGACCTAACGGTATTGTGACAGTGCAGTTGGAAGGGCTGGTGAGATACTGGGGTGCATAGAAAAGAGTATCACCACAAGGAAGAGGAAGGTGGTGCTGCCCATATATGCTGTAGATTGCTGGTAAGACCCCAACTTGAGTACTGTGTCCAGTTCTGGACACCACATCTCAGGAAGGACATAGACAGAGTGGAGGCTGTCCAGAGGAGGGTTGCCAAAATTATGCATGGCCTACATCAGAAGCCCTATGAGGAGAGGCTAAAGGAACTAAACATGTACACCTTGGAGGAGGGGGGATATGATACAGAACTTTAACTACCTCACAAGGGTTAGTAAAGTACAGGAGGGGGATATTTCTTCAGAGAAAAGAGTGCTGTAGAACAATAGGGCATGCTGTGAAGCTGGAGTGGGGTATATTTAGGAGGGATGTGAAGAAGTACTTTTCACAGAAAGGGTGGTGGATACCTGGAAGAGCTTTCCAGTGGAAGTAGTGGGGCAAAAACAATGGTGAGGTTCAAAAATGCCTGGGACATGCACCAGGAATCATAGGGGTGGGGGTTGGCTTGCTGAGATCAAGTAGGGTGTCAGGAAATAAATGAAGGTTAAAAAATTGGGCAAACTTCTGTCTGCCATCACATTCTATGTTTCTATATTACAATGTGGCATAATACAAATACAGCATTGTATACAGCAGTGAGCAGTAAATCATGTGTGAAGCGAAGTGCACACTCTACGTTGAGGTGGGGTAAGAAGGTGAAGGGCAACAGCTAGGGCACTGAGCAGGTGAGGGTCAGGAGTCTGAAGGCAGGGAGAGAGGGGGAGAGGTGGGGGGAGCAGATTCCAGAGGGAGGGAAGGTGATAGGAGGAAGCCGCTTGGCCAGCAGACGAGTGAGGGTGGGGAATGGAGAAGGTGTGTGAATCCCTGGAGTGAAGCGAGTAGGGAGAGCATGGAGCAGGAGATAACAGGGATGAGAGATAGGAGAGGAAGGAACCAGGCCAGTATTTGGTCTGCACCTGGGACCATGACAGCAAGGGGAGGATGGAAAGTGAAGTGTAGAGGGAGCAGTGATGGCTTGTTTTCAAATGTGAGCAGATGTGTATTTCGTGTATTCTGCTTTTCAACTCACAGTTCCTGTGAGTGTCTTGTTCTGTGTTGTTACCTGAAGCAGTATGCTTCTGAAGCACTTCACCAGCCATCAGAATCATTGTTCCGGTTTATTAGATTATACAAA
Organism: Neoceratodus forsteri; assembly: GCA_016271365.2. Classification (NCBI taxonomy): domain Eukaryota; kingdom Metazoa; phylum Chordata; order Ceratodontiformes; family Ceratodontidae; genus Neoceratodus; species Neoceratodus forsteri. Next base: position 1,564,166,128 of record CM028130.1, on the reverse strand, counting down.
ACAAAGTGCTGTACAGTGCAGTTACACATTCAATCTGGAAATCCAGGGAGCTTCACTGCTAGTAGCTACTTGCCCTAATGCTTCAATCAGTAGGTCTTTCTCTGGAGGCACGGCGAGAGTAGTTATCCCATCTTGCTTTAATACCAGAATATCTGTGATATCATAATGGTGTCATATAGTGAAAGTGCATATTTTAAGTGAAATCTAAGTATCAACATTGTTTCTATTTACAATTTTACAAGCTATTAAATTCGTGAACTATCTTATGGAAATGTTATTTCTCCATGCAGTGTTATTATTCAACCAAAGTTTGCAAACAAAAGTGCATCGTGTGCCTTGTGTTTCTATTTAGTTTGATGCTGTTCAACAACCCTTGCAGTGTACCGTGGACTAAAGAAATCTACCACTAGGTATTCAACTTCCAAAAGGTTAGCCAATTTCCATACAGCAAACTCTTATAAATGTTGGTATCATCCATGATTACTGTGCAAGAGTCCTCGAATCCGGGGTTCTCCACGTATCAATTATTGTAATCATTATTATTACTTTTACATTATTTTTCCATTATTTTTTCAAATATTATTTCAAGCTACTGTGTGTATCCCTGAACTACCCTTGGTTAAAAGCTACTAAATTTATATGGACAGTTGTCACCATTTTAAAGTGCAGTGGGCATTCAAAGGATATCTCCAACATTTCAAATACAGTATGTCATGAAGATCTCCCATATTGAAACAACAGTCTTATACAAATGATTAAAATGGCTTTTATAGCATCCGACCTGTATGAATGTTCAGTTCTAAGAGACAGAAAGGTAGAAAACCTGCTTTGTGAATGGATAGTTGCGGAGCTGGATGGATCCCATAGACAGAAAGAGATAATAGAGAAGCTGCCAAAGACTTGCAGCAACTGTCCATTTGTCTGTGGCCCTCCTTCCCTCCCTGGACCTGGGGAAAGGGAGAAGGTGCCTCCTCTTGGGGTGGGCAGCAGGCCCTGGCAACACCCTAGGAGGAGGTACCACCGAGGCTGCCCCCAAGGCAGTGGCATCTGGGGGAGGGAGGAGAAAGAGGGGTTAAATAGAGCTTTAGGCCAGCAGCTCCCCCTCTTTCTTCACCATTCTTCGGATGGAAGACATTGGTAAAGTCATCTCCTTCAGCATGAGACCACCCAGCTCATCTTAAGGTAAGGGATTTGTTTCTTGTTTCTTGTTAATCCCATTTGATATGTAAGGAGATAAGTGGGCAATGGGGAAGGAGAGAGAAAGTGTAGCTTGAATGCTACCAGCCTTTGTTCCATCACAATGGGTTTAATCAGAAGGTCTCCAAGGGATGAAGTTCTAGGCCCTCTGAATAGGACCTGCTGAGCCAGGTATATTGAGCCCCTGCAGCTGGCAGTGTACAGAGGGTTGGCTGTGGTGGTGCCACGGGGCAAGCGACTAGGCTCATAATGGCTGGAGAGCGCAGAGACCATGGTAGACATTTTTAAGCAGATAGCAGCTGGACATAATTAAACATATGCATGTTCACAGTTAGTGATTACCTGCAGAGGAAAAAGTGTGTGGCTCTGCTACAGTGCGAGAAGAGATCCTGGGGCCACATGAAGAATCCAGTGGGAGGGCTATGCATTCTTGTGACCTTGTCAACTGTTACTCCGTTGGAAAAATAAGTAGTGAGCAGTCCAGTGACAGGTGTGCCCAGCAGTGTGGTGGTTGTCTCCTACGGCAGACTTCCTTTGGCGTGGCATGGCCTGGGTTATTCGGGCTCCAGCTCTTCATGGTAGTTTCATTGTCTTCTCCAGGCAATCCCATCACTGTTCTGATCCCCCCTTTGGGCTTCCCTGTGGATATTAGCACCAAGCATTGCTTTTCTTTGTCTACCCAGGGATGTTCTTGCCAGTGGTCAGGATGGCACCGTGCATGTGCATGGGCAGCAATCAGGGCACAGGTGCGGTGATGGGAGGCTTAAGGTGATGCAGCAGTATTAAGTGGACAATGCTGGGATCAGGGCTTAGGGTAACTGGGCATGACATGTAAGGGGAGCCCATTACTGCTTGATCCCCACAGGTGTTACAGAGCCACAGCAAACAGTGGTGAATGGCACACTAGGGATTACCAAGATAGTGTCCACTTGAGGATGGTAGCCATCTTGGGAAGGCCAAGGCAGCCACATTTTGCTCTGGGGCTTATTGGTAAACTCAAGATGGTGGCGGGCTTTAGTGGAGGCCATCTTGGCTAAGGATATCAAGGATCCATTATTATGGTATGTTGCTTAACAGCAGCTTCATGGATCCCAGATATTGTCCCAGCCTTCAGGGCACACTATCTCAGAAGGTCTTCCTGAACAGATTAGCAGGATAAACCAGCATGGAATGGTGGACTGGGTGACAGGAGATTGCAATGCAGCTTGCTCAGGTCAGGACAGCAGTACAGGGCAGGATGACAGCTGCATCCCTTCCTTCCTTCCAGCCTTAAAGGAAGGAAGCTTTCATTACACCCTTATCAGGCTAACCAGCTCATACCAATGACCCTAATCTACAGTAGAAGGGGCAGAAGCACCCAGTCTGGGCTATGAATCCCAGCTGTCCAATCACTGCCACCCTCCACTACCTCCCAAATGCTGAGTTAGATAGATAGCCGCAGGAAAGAGAAAAAAAGGGGGGCAGTAGCACGGGTCAGGAAGCTGGGCCTGCATCCTCCCTACTGCTGGTTATACCCATCTAATGAGCCTTCTGTGGTGGGGAAGATAGTTGTCACTGCAGGTTAAGATGCCCAGCTGACACAGGATGCCCCAGTGAAGGCTACAGCGCCTGGAGGATCATCTGTGGCAGCTGTGCGAGGAAAAGGCATGGCATGGTTGCAGGCATGCCTGGATAGCGTGGAAGGCCCTTCAACATTGGCAGCAGCAACAGGGGTCACCGTAAACAAGAAACCTACCAAGGACAAGCGATGTCCCCAACTAAGATAACCCACACCCCACAAGCAGGCAAAGCAAGGTCTGAGACTTGGAGCTGGGGCTGAGGAGATTCAGACAACAGTCAAGGAAACTATTGAGGAGTCTCACAGGGGGATGAGGTTGTGAAGAACAGGGAGGTCATACCAGCCCCAGACGGTACCAAACTGGTCTCCTGGAATGCTTTCATCAAGGAGGCACTGGCAGGTGAAGTGCAAGCCTTGGGGCTGAGGGTATCAGCTCTGGCAGAGCCAGAGGCCCAGAGATGGTCCACTACTGATGAGAAGCTGGATAAGCTCATTGCTCAGGTGGTAGACCTGGCTGCCAAGGTCAAGGGGCAGGTACAGGCAGGGTCAATACAGGGAGCAGTGGCTATGGCTGGTACCAGCACTCCAGCGGGCAGGCGGCCCTGGTGCTGACTACTAGCTTATATGCCGCCTGGACAAAGTTGGATATACCTGATGGAGAAGGTCAAGCACCAGATCCGCAACAGGGAGTATGTGGATATATTCTCCCTCTTGAATTGACCAGTGGATCATGACAAGAAAAGAAGGATAAATCAGGTAAGTCCGATAAGAAAAAGTTAAAGTGCCTCACACTTATGATAATTGAATTGTGGCATTTGCAGTGTGCATACCATGGGCTGACAGTATAGCCTAGAGGTTAGAAGAATGAGGTGTGAATAAGCTTGATACATCCAGCAGACCAGACCTGAGTTTGATTCTCACAACCTCCACTTGCATACTGTGTGACTCTGAGCAAGTCACTTAACTGCTCAGTGCCCCCAGGTCACCCCTGAAAACAGGCACTTGTGCCTAGTGGACCTTACCCGGTTACCAAAGACTAAAATAAAAAAAAAATATTGCAGGTCAAGAAAGATCAGGGCTTGGAACTATTTAATTACATGCACAGGATCACACTGATGCATAGGTGTAAAGGGGGATGGCTTGGATGGAGAATAAGGAGGTTCGGAAGTGTAGGCACGAAGACGCCACCCTCGGGTGGGGTTAGATAGGTATGTCCCCTTGGTGCTGGTAATGCATGGGGGAGGGGTCATACATACGGGCAGTGGTCTCCCTCTTAAAGTGACCACACCCAATGGCATGAGACAGGGAGTTCTCCCCCCCAGGTGTGCTACACGTACAATCAAGGGATCTGCAGTAGAGCCAACTGCAAGTTTCAACATTCATGTTTTGCCTGTGGGCAGCAGCATCCATTTGTGCACTGGACATCTCCATGACCGCTGAAAGGAAGCTTTTGGGGAAATCAGTGAAAGTCCCAGAAGCCACAGAACAAAACTGCTCACCCGGTGAGGTGGACAGGATTAAACCTAGGTTGGACCAGTATGAGCACAGACCAGCTGCCTGCCTGTTAGAGGAAGGGTTCACGATGGTCCTACTGCCTCCATGTGGGTTACCCTAATCTCACATATTCTGGGTTCACATTGTGTTCAGATTCATCTGTTTCTTTAGGGTTCAAGTTCTGTTCGGATCAGGTAAAAATCAAAGGTTCAGTTTGCAGAGCGAACCCTGGCTCTAATTACAGGCTTTCAGATACTGTACTCAGGCCCCAGAAGGGGACAAGGCAGAGAATTTGAAGTCCATGTGGGATCATCCTCAGGTGATCTGGGATAAACTGGAAAGAGAGGTAGCTAGGTGGTGGGCTTTTCCACTCCTCCTTTGCTTAACTTGAGGTGTCCTCAACTGGGCTGTTTTCAAAGCAGGTGCCAGGAGAGTTCAGGATGATTAACCATCTGTCCTACCTGGAAGAGGATTGTAAATGACCACACTGATCCACAGTATATGTCAGTTCAATATGAGGGGCTAACTAGGTAGGGGAATTCAAAATGCACCGGATAGGCATGAGAATCCTAACGATAGTAAAGAGAATAAAGCCAGATATCAAGTAGGGTCTGTCATTTTGCAGCAGGTAGGGAAAATGGGCAGACTGGGTGGGCTGCAGTCCTTATCAGCTGTCAGTTTCCATGTTTCTATGAGTCGTTTGACAGAGCCATTTAGGTGGTTTGTGCAGCCAGGCCTAGCACTCAATGGCCAGAGCAGACACTGAGTCAGCTTTCAGCTGCCACCAGTGCACCAAATGATAGGGAGCTCTTGAGCATTAAGTTTGCAGGGAATATTATGTAGACAATTGCATGCCCATGGGGTGCACTGTAGTGTGTACTGTCTTTGATCGGTTCAACCTCCTTCTTGCCCTGGGTCATGGCACAGGCCTCTCAGAACTTGGCCATCATTCAGAGCCTCACTTACTTCCTGTTCGTGGTGTCAGTAGGGTCCCCGATCTGCAGGTCGACCCTGGTCACATTTGAGGATGTGTGCCAGGACATTGGGGTGCCTTTAGGTCCATGGGAGATAGAACCTCCCAGTCTGGTGATAACCTTCTTGGGCATCAATATTGACACTGGGGGCCAGCAGTGCCACCTGCCTGCGGATAACCTGGATTCCTTGCAGGTAGTATTGGAGAAAGTGGAAAGGGCCAAAAGATTATGCTATGGGATGCGCAGCAGTTGGTAGGGCACCATAACTTTGCCTGCAGGGTTATCCCATTGGTAGGACCTTCTTGAGACACATGGCAAAGCTGGGCAAGGGCTTCAAGAAGCCACACCACAGGAGGACTTGCAGGTCTGGCGGACCTTCATGACTCATTTCAATAGGATGGCACTGTGGCAGGAGCCTGGGGATGACCAGCACCTGGAGTTATTTTTGGACGTGGCTGGAGGGCTTGGGTTTGGGGCATACGTCTGGGGGGAATGGTGTGCGGTGCAATGGTCCCCCAAGTGGGTAGTGGAAAGTCTGCACAAGTGGATCACACTCATGGAGTTCTTTCCAGTGGTGGCAGCATTGTGTGTTTGGTACCCTAGGCTGAGGGACAGGAAGGTCCATTTCTAGTCTGATAACATGGCTGACATGCACACCATCAATGGCCAACTCGGGCCAAAAGGCCCCTTGGGGGATCTGATATGAATTTTTGTCGTGAAATGTGTACTGCTGAACATTCACATTAGGGTTGTTCATATACCCGGTGTTGACGATGGAATTGTAAGCTTTATCTCGTTCGCAATTGCAGAGATTCAGGGAGCTGGTGCCAGCAGTGGAACAGCAGCCACGGACGGTTGCTCCTTTCCTGTGGGAGATGGTGACCTTGAGACTTGGAGATGCACAGGTAATTTCATTGCACCACAGACAAGGGAGGCCTATGCCATGTGGTAGAGCAGTATCTCGTGGCTCATTCAGAGGCTGGATGACCAACTACCTGGCCAATTCTGGTAGATCAGCTGTGTGCATACATCATGCAGGCCAAATGGGGAGGGTTGTCACTGGGGGTGGTGGGACATCATCTTTCCAGGTTATTGTGGTTTCCTTGGGTGATGAGGTTCACAAACACAACTATGCCTTCAAGGTTTGGAAGGTCATGGAGGGCTGGGGAAAGTTGCGGGGTGCCCAGCTGGATGAACGGAGTCCCACTCACTGGCAATCTTGGACTGAATTTGGGCAGTTTGCCCTTGGTGTGCTGGACTGCACACGAGGCATGGTTGTTTGAGACAATGTTCTTGATGGTGTTGGGCATTCTGGGTATTGAGCTAACACAGACCATGCAAGCCAAGGGGACCTTAGGCCTGTGGTCCGAGGATGTGGTGTCCTTGAAGGAGGGGATTTTCTTGTATTTATTTATTTATTGAAATGTTTCACCAATGCATTTAAGGAAAAGCAAGATGGATCAGAAGAGTAGGAGGTGCTGGTGCCCAGTGAAGGCTCCTCCTTTTTTCTCCTGGCAGGTCTTCGAGAGGATAGAGGCCTACATAACCACCTGCCAAGGTGGGGGGGGTGGATTTTTTTGGCACAAGGATGGCAAGCTGGTGATGGCTAATCAGTTCTGATATATCCTGAATAAGGCCATCCAACAGGCTGGGTTGGATGCTCAGGAATTTGGGACATGTTCCTTTTGGACTGCAGCGTCAACAACTGTGGGGAGCACAGGATTGTCAGATGGTGAAATCCAGGCATTGGGGTACTGGAGGTCACAGGCATTCTTGCACTACTTCCATCTGCATTTGCAGCAATTTTCTTTTTTCTCTTGCAGGTTCCCTGGATGGTGCCAGAAGCATGTGGATCTAAGGTAATTCCTTCATTTAGTGGGCAGCAGTGAGAGTGGCTTGCCAGTCAGGGGGAAGCAACCTGTTGATTCCACTGCAGAAAGTGCAAATTTGATGGCTGGGAATGAAGGGCATGCACTAGAGGAAGTTGTTTCAGAAATTGTAAGAAGAGGTTTGCATGTAGAATAACCCAGACATCTTGTTGATCTGTCTTGTGGGTGAAGACTTGGGATCTCAGAAGGCGATGGACCTGCTGCTGTCAATGAAGGAGGACCTGCACTCCATTAGACACTAGTGGCACCATACGGTTCTCATTTGGTCACACCTGATTCCGAGGGAGCACTGGCCACATGCTAGAGATGTGAGAGCAATTAATGCTGCACACATTTGTTTCAATCAGGAAATGAGAAACTTTATGAAGTTTGTGGGGGATCTGTGGTGAGACATAGGGACAATTATGATTTCTGCTGGGGCCTTTTGGTGGGGGAGGAAGGACAAATACAGGGAAAAAGGCATAGACGTGATAATACAAAATCACACATGCCCACACAATGCAAAGCATCATGGGCTGCATATGCAAATTACCACAGAATGTTATGCTGGTTCAACTTTAAGCAGAATTGCATGGTGCCAAAAGGCCTCTCACACAGTCTGCAAAGGGTGCTAACAGATAACATAGACACGTGTTTCGTCCTACCAGAACTCATCAGTATGCCTTGTCTGTTTGACACTCCAGTGGAATGAACCAGCTATCCTAAGACAGTGTGTCTTGGTTATGTTGTGGTGAATTCATTAAAATAAAAACTATTTAAAGACGAAGACCTGTGCAAGAACACTGAGGCAAGGGTTTTTAGAGCAAGTTTCAGGAGATACAAAATCACACATGCTCGCACAATGCTGTTGAACCAGCATAACATTCTGTGGTGATTTGCATATGCAACCCATAATGCTTTGCATTGTGTGGGCATGTGTGATTTTGTATTTTCTTGAAACTTGGCTTCCCAGCCAAATGCCCTTTGAGTAACCCTTGCCTCAGTGTTTGTGCACAGAGGTTCTTTCTCTTTAAATAGTTTTATTTGAATGGGTTTACTACAACATAACCAAACACACTGTCTTAGGGTAGCTGGTTCATTCCACTGGGGTGTCAAACAGACAAGGTATACTGATGAGTCCTGGTAGGACAAAACATGTGTCTATGTCATCTGGTAGCACTCTTTGCAGACAGTGTGAGAGGCCTTTCGGCACCATGCAATTCTGCTTAAAGTTGAACCAGCATAACATTCTGTGGTGATTTGCATATATAGCACATGATGCTTTGCATTGTGTGGGCATGTGTGATTTTGTATTTTCTGAAACTTGGCTTCCCAGCCAAATGCTCTTTGGGGTAACCTTGCTTCCAGTGTTTAGCACAGAGGTTCTTTGTCTTTTAAATAGTTTTTATTTTAATGGGTTCACTACAACATAAGCAAGACACACTGTCTTAGGGTAGCTGGTTCATTCCACTGGGGTGTCAAACAGACAAGGCATACTGATGAGTCCTGGTAGGATGAAACATGTGTCTATGTCATCTTTAGCACCCTTGCAGACAGTGTGAGAGGCCTTTAGGCACCATGCAATTCTGCTTAAAGTTGAACCAGCATAACATTCTGTGGTGATTTGCATATGCAGCCCATGATGCTTTGCATTGTGTGGGTATGTGTGATTTTGTATTTTCTTGAAACTTGGCTTCCCAGCCAAATGCCCTTTGGGTAACCCTTTGCTTCAGTGTTTACATTATGTCTTTTTTTATCTTTAAATAGACATGATATTGAATTCATTTAAACAGGTCTTGGAGGAACAGTTAGAGTGAGTGGCTTTGGGGGTCAGACCAAGTCCATCCTGTGTGGCTCTGGAGGATCACAGACAGTACAGGGGAAGAAGGGGGATGGGTTGAATTCTTTTGAAGGCTCATTGTCACTGGTCAGCATGAGGCCAGGGACTGCAGGATCCAGACCCAGATGGGGAGTTGCGGTCCACCCTCATCAGGTTATCTTGCAAGGACAGTGGTGCTATACAGGGGCAGCTGCAGTAGCCTTGGCCACATGAACTCCCCAGGAGCTGCATCAGCCATTCAGGCACACACCAGGGGTGGACCAGGATTGAGGGCAGGTGTGTGGGAGGCCTGAAGAAGCTGCGTATCCTCCTGGTTATGCACGCTGCTCAAAGAAGGTGTGTTCATAAACAATACATACATGGCTGTGGCCATTTTCTCCAAGACCTGTTTTGTGTGGTTATTCCAGGGAAGAGGTGGGGGCACAGGACAATAGAGAAGCTACCAAAGACTTGCAGCAGCTGGCCATTTGTATGGGGCCCCTCCCTCCTTCTCTGGACCTGGGGGAAGGGAGAAGGGGGCTCCTCTTGGGGTGGACGCAGGCCCTGGCAACACCCTAGGAGGAGGTACCTCCGAGGCCACCTCCAGGGTGCTGGCATCTGGGGAGGGAGGAGAATGGGTTAAATAGAGCTGAGGTCAGCAGCAACCCTTCTTTCTTCCTCCTTCCTTTAGATGAATACCCAACCTTGTAAAAGCAGGCACAGTGGCCACAGTAGGTACTGCGCCCCCTTGGACCCAGTAGGGGTGACTACATTAGAGGTTGGGAGGTGTTTTCCTGGTTTTCCATTCTAGATTTTTTTTTCTGTGTTGTTCACCTCCTTCAAAGGGTTGCAAAACTTAGTGAAAAAAGAAAAAGAGAAATAATAAATTATAATCATAATAAAGAGTGGATAAGAGTTTAGTAAAGAATGCAGCAAACTGTTGCAGCCAGGTGAGGTTGCTTGGGAGAATCGCAGACCAATGGTACAGAGGGAAGAAGGGGTGTCAAGTTCTTCCAAGGGCTTTTTGTCCCCAGTCAGCATGAGGCCTGGGGACCACAGGACCTGGACTAGGTTAAGGGGGTCATGATTTACCCTCATCAGGTTATCCTGGAAGGACAGCAACACTGGACAGAGGCGCCACAGGATCCTTGGCCACATGACCTCCCAGGAGCTCTATCAGCCATTCAGGCACACACCAGGGTGGCCCAGGATTGAGGGCAGGTGTGTGGGAGGCCTAAAGAAGCTGTGTATCCTCCCAGCTGCACGCTGCTCAAAAAGCTGTGCTCATAAGCGATAAATGCATGGCTGTGCCATTTCCTGCAAGACCTGTGTTTCTGTGGTTATTCCAGGAAAGGGTTTTATGTGATAGGACAACTCCATAAAGGCTGACAGAAACAGCAAATTCAGCATCGCGCGAAAGTCAAAACAGTGATTGGGCCAGCCTGGCCGCGCAGGTTGATCCCCACAGGACGCCCAGCCATCTGTCTGGGAACGGTCCCAGTCACTGGAGGGCCGGCCGGGGGTGGGAAGGATCGAGCATCCTGCGACAGCTCTCCTTCTCTGGGGGGAGGGCAGGAGACAGGTCCGGTGTCTTGCTGGCTCTTAGCAGAGGCTGGGAGTAGGGCAGACAAACACGGCCCAGTTACTTGGGGGGAGGAGCAGACGCAGGCATATGCCGGGTCATCACCACGCTGCCTCCCCCACAGAAAATCGGGAAATCACCCACTGGCCGCCTAGATGATGGCTCTCCGCCCTCTCGCATCCTCCAGTGCCTGTCCAGGGCCCTGCCCTCAGTGGCATCCTCCGGCCCTAGTACAAGTGTGTGCCGGGGTCTTCCTTCTGTGCCCCTTCCCTCGGAGGAGGGGGACCTGGGATACACCGGATGTCCCGGGGATCGGGCCGATATGTGAGGACCTGAGGGGGCTGGACAAAGGCCAGTGGCTTCGAGGAGCCATGGATCCCGAAGGAGTGGGGCCAGTGGCATGGGAGGCGATAAACATAGCATGCAAAACAGCGATCGGAACTACAGCGACGGGCGCTAAATAGCGACGGGTCACTTTTACCTCTGTGGTGACAATATAAAATACATATTTCTGAAGGGGCCCACACCTCCCAAACATACTATAATCAACTCCATGGGGGAGTGGACACAGGGGTACAAAGTCAGCAGATTGAGGGAACAGCACTTAATTGAAAATATACTACCCCAAAAATAAAAAATAAAAAATTCCACCACAATCAGACCGGAACCCAGGTTCACCAGCTCCAGGGCCAGTGACTGAAGCCACGACACCAAACACCCAGCTGAGAACTACTTGGCCAAACAAAGCCCCATAGCCTGATGTAGCTCATTGCTACACTTACATACAGAAATTTCTGCTATACTTTGACACTGCTCATCCATACCGCAGTCAAACTGAGTCACTCAAATTGGGTCCCTCAATTTGACTCTGCCACATTATGTGCTACCCAGGTTATGGGTAGTGGGGGGCTATCAGACAATAGATTTATTTATTTATTTATTTAAAATGTGATAACCAGGAAAGGTACACTGAGCCGAGGCTCGTTTCTGGGTGTGACCCGGTGAAGGGGTGTGTGGAGATACAATGCAGGGTTGGCTGCAAGGCAGTAGATACAGAACAATTACAATATAGTTTTATACAAACTATATTTATAAGGTACAAGAGTAAAACATCAGTACACAATAAGTACAAATAAATAAAACTGGAGAGTGCAATGTCATGCAAATTGGCAGCGGGAAAGGAGTGAAGTGCAAGAAGTCACATGTGCCAGACTAGGTGGTAGGGGAGACATGGAGGAAAGGGGAGAGGGGGAAGTGAGGACTGCATCAAGGGCGATGAAGAGGGAGGCAAAAGAAAGGGGGAGGGGAGGGGAGGGAAGGGGCTTTAGGTGCTTTTTAAGAGCTGAAATCGTAGGCAAGGTTCGGACCACATTGGGAAGATTATTTCAGAGGGAGGAGAGCCTGAAGATGAAGGATAACTCATAAGCATGGGAGTGTGGTTGTGGAGGGTGAAGAAGTGTGGGTTATGGGTGCGAAGTACGAAGTGCCTAACCAGGGTTGGTGGAGGGGGACAGGAGATTGGAGAGGTAGGAGAGGAGTGTACCAAACCAGTACTTAGCAGTGAAGATTTCACAGTGGGCAGAACAGCAGCAGGCTAGTGAGGTGAGAGAGAGAGAGAGAGATGAGTACAAGGAGCAGTGATGTGTTTGAAAGGAAAGATCTGAGGCAAAGTGACAAAAGGCATTATATAATGGGTCCAATTTTGAGAGAGAAAGTAGGTACACGGAGCTGTATATGATGTCGAGCGTAGTCTGGAGGACAGAATTAGCTTTCAGACAAGCTCTTTCTGAGTATGGAGAGAGACAACCTTATGCTGGTATAAGGCACCTAGTTTATTCTGGAGTTTGTGGATGGAGCCATGTGTCGGGAGAAGTGCAGCTTAGGACTGAGCCAAAGTCGTAGATACTTGAAGGAGTCTACTGTTTCTAGTTTAGAGCCATCCAAGGACTGGAAATGGGGGAAGAGAGCCTAGCCAGTTTTTGTGCCGTACCAAAGACCATAGTGACGATCTTCTTTGTGTTGCATTTGAGCAGATTTAGTTCAAACCATTTTTGTACGCTTTCAAAGTCAGCCTGGAGTGAGGCCTGTACACTGGAAAGGGAGGGGACGGACATGTAGATGACCATGTCATCGGCATACATATGTATGTGGGATGTGGAGCAGGAGGAGGGTAATTCATTTACTAAGATTGAAAATAATGAAGGGCCCAGTATTGAGCCCTATGGAACCCAGCAAGGATGGAAGGGGAGAGGCTGTGTCACCCAATTGCATGCACTGAAATATGTTGGAGAGATAAGCTCTGAACCAATTGGTGGATGAGGAAGAGAGGCTGATGGAAACAAGTTGGTCCAGAAGGAAACAGTGGAAGACCGTGTCAAAGGCTTGGCAAGGTCTGTGAAGATGGCTAGATTCAGCTGGCCACTGACCATGGCAGAGTGGCAGTGATTAGTAAGACAGAGTAGTGAGGATGAAGTGGAATGATGGCTCTGAAAGCCAGATTGATATGGGCTAAGTACATTATTGGTATTCAGGAAGGAGGTTAGCCTTCTACAAATAAGGGTCTCCACCACTTTAGCAAGGGAGGGGAGTAAGGAGATGGGTCTATAGTTACCCGGTTGGGAGGGGTCACCACCTTTATGCAGGGGGATGACCTTGGCAAGCTTCCATGCCAAGGAGATTGAACCTTGGGTCACTAAGAGATTGAAAATGTGAGTGAGTTAGGGTGCAATAGCCAGGGTTGAGATCTTGAGGTTATCAGGGTTGAGCCCATCGGGACTTTGTTTGGATTGGTTCAAGGCTTTGAGGGAGCGAAGGACCTCAATAAGGGTGATGGGGGGAAGGAGTAGGCCATTGAGGAGGAGGTAGAGGAGAGGTAATTATAGGTGGGGAAAGATAGGGAGGTGCAGGATCCTTAGGTAGGGCACAGGTGGTGAAATAATGGTTTAAGGCAGCGGCTGCAGAGTTGAGGTCATTTACGTCAGAGACTAAGGAGGAGGAGGGTGGGTGGTAGATCCTAGTAGGGAGTTAAAAATTTTCCAGAATTCTGCAAGGGTGGAGCGATTGTCATCTATATGGGTTTTGACAAATTTGACTTTAGCTGAATGCACTGCCTTAATGCAAACATTCCTCAGGGTTCTTCCTTTTGCTCCTTAGCCTCTCATCTCCCCCAATCCATTATGATAATCATAGTATACCCCTGTCATGAGAATAAGTTAATGAGTATGTTCTGCTCTCCACTGCCATCCACTATGTACAACCATCTATTCCTTATTCACTTTGAACCACTCTTACACTGCAACCCCTGGGGTATCCCACATAAAGCCTCTCTAACAATCCAGCACTCCCCTAGCCCCTTACATGTATCCTGGCTTTATAATAACCCACTATGCCTGTCCATCAGACTCCTATGTTATGATAAAAGACACACCTATAGAACAGGACCATCTCCCACTACACAGTGGGCATCTAGGACTAAGAGGAAACGCTCTGATCACTCTCTATCCCTAACCCTTGGTGCCCTACTCAAATTAATCTTCTACCTCCTTTTATGCATTGGCACTATTGAGATTAATCCTGGCCCCATTGTAAGTTTATCTTCCCCTGCTGATCTGACTTCCATAAAAGGCCTAAGCTTCATACACTTCAATGCTTGCAGCCTCCTAAAAAAGTTCATCTTAATACAGGCTTGGGTGGCACATACTCTTCCAGATTTCCTGGTCATCTCTGAATCTTGGCTCAGGCCTACAACAAAAGACAGTGTTGTAAACCTTCCCAACTATCAGCTCTTCAGAGCAGATCGCCCTTCCAGGGGTGGTGGGGTGGCCATATACATTAAGGACACCATCTCTGCAACCTGCCTCATCAACATCCGAGCCAAATGAATTTGAATGTTTATCAATCAAAATATCCCTTCCTAATTGTCTTCATTTAAACTGATTGGATGCTATAGCCCCTCTGCAGGCCTTAAACTGCTTTCTCACCTAGGGTCAATTCTCAACCTAGGCCCTGAAGATACCATCATCCTTGGTGATTTGAATTTAAACTGGCTGTCTAATGTATCTGCACCTTTGATAACCTTTGTGACACCTATGGATTCACACAGCTAATTAAAGACCCAACTAGGATCAACCCTAAGAAATTCCAGCAACAGCTCACTCCTGGATATTATGTTGGTAAACAAGCCTCACTTATATTCACATGCAGGAGTACTGCCGAGTGATGTCAGTGACCATTACCCTATAGCGGCATAAGATCCACACTCAAACCACCAAATCCTGCAGAATTTGTCCTCAAAAGGTCAAAAAGAATTTCAATATCTCAGGTTACCTCCATGACCTGAGTAATACAATATATTGGCAAGATTTCTATCTTACAACTTCTGTTGAAACAGCTCTCCAGACTTTAAAGGATATTATCACTAATGCTCTCAATATTCATGCACCTATCACAGTATCAGAACTAAGGTAAAATCCTGCCCTTGGTTCACCTCTGAGCTTAAAGCAGCCTTGAGAACCAGAGACAAACTGTGGAAAAGGCAAGAAAAACAAGGACACCAGAGATTGGCTAAATTTCAGAAAAGCAAGGAATTCATGTACAAAAAAATAAGAACTGCAAAACTGCCTACTATACAGCTGAATTGGATGCCTCCTACAATAACCCATCCAGACTCTGGGGTACAATAAAAGGACTTCTGGGCCAAAATTCTACTCCTGCCTAACCTCCAAACTGCTACTAAATGATACAGAAATTACAGATAAACAAGAAATCTTAAATACCTTCAATGTTCACTTCACCACAGCTGGCCTAGCATTTGACTCATCACCTGCAAATATCCTGAGATCTTCCTTGAACCTGCAAACTACTGTGGGACAAATGGCCACTTCAACTTTTCCTTCATCCCAATATCCGTGAAAGAAGTGGAAGATCTCCTCTCTAATTTAGACACTACTAAGAGTGCAGGTGCAGACTCCCTGGATCCCTATTTCCTGAAAATTGCTTCACATGTCTTATCTGCCCTCTCACTCATCTCTTCAATCTTCCTAACTACTGGATCCATTCCCTCTACTTGGAAAACAGCTCAAGTAGTTCCATTACTCAAATCTGGTGATACTAGGGATCTCAACAATTACAGACCTATCTCCATCCTACCAGTACTATCCAAGATGCTCAAAACTAGTAAACTCTCAGTTAAGGGACTATCTGGATAACAATAACCTTCTAAATTCTGCACAATCTGGATTTAGATCAAAGCATAACACCATTACTGCCTTAGCCAAGGTAACCAATGATTGGCAGACTACCTTGGACAAGAAAAATTGTACCTGTGCTGTGTTTCTGGATTTGAGTAAAGCCTTTGACACAGTGGATCATGACTTATTAATCACCTCCCTTAACTCACTAGGCCTGGATTCCCTATCACTCAACTGGTTTAAGGATTACCTTTCAGATAGGTCACAACTGGTTAAAAATGGAAATTACCTATCCACCTCAAAACCACTGCTAAGGGGCGTACCACAAGGCTCTATTCTTGGCCCTATCCTCTTTGCCATTTATATAAACAATATTGATGCCAATCTCACTCAATCTAACATTCATCTGTTTGCTGATGATACTGTATTATATGTCAGCAATCCCTCACCTTCCAAAGCCTGTGAACTGTTACAATCCGAATTCTCCATTCTGCAGCACAATCTACTTGACAAAAAACTACTTCTGAATGCAAAAAAAACAAAAGCTATGTTCTTTGCCACAAAGAGTTGCTCTACCACTACCCCAGCATCCACCACCATACATTTATCCACCTTACTAGGAGAGAAACTTGAATTTGTTGATAACTTCAAATACCTTGGAGTCTGGATAGATAACAGGCTTGACTATTCTGTCCATATTGAAGAGCTACTTAAAAGCTAAGACAGAGGCTTGGACTATTTTTAGAATAAAACATTACCTAAACAGTGATTCCAAAAAGGTTAATTCAGGCCTCATTCCTATCCCTCATTGATTATGTTGATTTTCTACTGCCATTGTTCACAACATCTCTTACATAAACTGGACACCCTGTATCACAGGTCCATAAGATTTATTACTGACCTTCCCTCCAGCACCCATCATTGCTCCCTTTATATGGCAGTCAACTGGACATCATTACATCACAGAAGAAATAGGAATGCTGTTATCTGGATATTCAAAGCGTTAACAGGCAAACTACCTACCTATATCACTGATTGCTTTACCCAAATTACAACTAGGCCATACACCTTAAGGATCAGTAAACTCATCATATTAAAGGTCCCAATGCCTGCACCGGTATGGGAGGGCTGCTTTCAGCTATACCCTAGCAGTTGCATGGAACTCTCTCCAAAATCCATGAAGCTAGATAGCCTACTACCTCTGGCATCTTTCAAAGATTGTTCTCGCCCTTTTCCAGAGCTCTGCAATTGCTTTTATAAAGCCTAATCCCCTACCCTACCTGACCCACCTTCCTTTTCCATCCATTATATTAATTCAATTTCTATCTTCCGAATCACCTATTATATTCTCATAAAACTAGTTAGACCCTATAATTTATATTTTATGCCTGCTATACCCTTTGTCCCCTTTTTTCTTACAGGCTAAATGGTTCTACTGTTCCTTGTATATATGTAAATTGTTGTATATAATCATTTCATGCCATTGTATTGCTATTTATGCTATTCTTGTCTATGTAATAATACTTGTATCCTCATTTGTATGACCACTCAGGTCCATCTTGTAAATGAGCTTTGCTCAATGATGTTCGCCTGAATAAATAAAGATTTTGATTGATTGATTGATTGATTGATACCTTTGTAGGTCAAAGGAATTGAATGTTGTTTTGTAAGTGTTCCAAGCTTGGTCTCTGACTCAGAAGAGGTTAATCAAGTCAGGGGACACTCAAGGGAGGTGTCTGTGCTGGAGGTGTACACTCTTGGAGGGGGCATGGGTATCCCAAATGTTTTAAAAAGGTGTTGGAGAAGGCTGCAAGGGCAGAGTCAGTATTGGGGGCAGTGAAAACCCCAGACCGGTCTGCTAGGTAGAGGTCAGACTATAGTGACTGGGTGTTGAGGGATATTAGAGGGCAAAGCAAAATATACTCAGGGGAGAGTGTGGGGAACTGGAGTTTCTGACACAGTAGGTGAGACAATGGTTTCTAAAAGGGTCAGGGAGGGTCTCTGCCATGGGGTACTTGAGAGGGTGGGAGGAGAGACACAGTTAATGAGGGTGGTTGTTTGAGTGGGGTTAAGTCTAGTTGGTTTGGTTATGAGTTGACTAAGATTAAGGGACTCTATTACCTGAATATCTCCTGAATAACACTTTTAGATTGTGGTGGGGGAGCTAATTTAGATTAAAGTCTCCCAAGAGGAGAAGCTCATTTGATTGAGCAGGAGGTGATAGTGGCCAGGCAGGAGATGATGGAGGAAGATTTGGCTTTGGGAGAAATAATAAACCCCAATAAAGAGGAGCAGTGGATGGGGGGTTAATTTGATGAGTAATAATTCATGGGCCATAGAGGCATCCTGCAGGGTGATAAAATGGAGAGGGATTCGCGTATATAAATAGCAACCCTATCTCCTCACTTCCCTTGTCCTGCGAATGAGGAATAGTTAGGTATCACTAATGAGGAACAGTTAGTCTAGAGGAAAGCCAGGCATAGGATATCAGGGGACTTTAGAGTTATCCATACTTTCATGTGATCAAGTTTGGGCAGGAGGCTTCTGGCATTTATGTGATAGAAACTAATATCACCTTTTGTTGAGGATCTAATAGAGGACCTATAGGCCCGATTTGATTTGATGTTCCCAGAGAGAAGAAGCTGTAGAGGACAGTGTAGGTAAGGTAGTCACTGTCTTTAAAGTTCAGGAGTCCTTCTGAATAATTCCAAGTAGACTTCACTTTTCCTTCAAAATTATTTTATTATTTATATGAATCCCCCTATGTTTCACTCTGTAGCAGAGCTATTCATGGCATAATATTTTCTGTAAAATAATTTTTTAGACACACCATATTAGTTACCATTATCATATCAATTGGATATTTAAATACTTCTTAACTTGATTCTTTATTATGCATATTGCTAGGCACCATACTGAAGCTTGAACCTTTACTTACTGCGCTTTAAATATAACAAAAGCTTTTTTCTGTTTCTTCCACTCTCACTTTTTCTTAAAATTGTCTCCAATCTGTGGGTTATATAATGTAACATTGTTTTACTATTCCCACTGGTTTTTATTGCATCTTTCAACTACTCAGCATATTTAATTTAGCCATTATTACACAATATATATTACTTGTGCTGAACTAGCTTGAAATCCCATAACTGCTGGGCCTTTACCCGAAGACTCGATTGGCTTTAAAAGACCTGTTCCAAACTTGCACCACTCTTGTAAGGCACATAATTCATATGGGCCTTCATTTACATGTGGCTTGCTTTTATCTTACAAAACCAATATTCCAAATCACTAATACATTTGCAATCTTTATTTCAGTTTAGACAAAGGCGTTGCTTTGTAAACTATGTAGACTTTTAAACACAATTTGAAATGTTTTTTACCTGCTTGTAAGTCCTGGTGTCCTCCCCAGGACTTACAAGCAGGCTCGAGAGGTAGGCTCCACACCGAAGCAATACGTTAGCAGTGTTCAGAGCAATGTGAAAGCACAAGCAGAGATTTCATACCACAAGGTAAAACCGCTTAAAAATTAAAAGTAAGTAAAGGTTCAAACTTCAATATGGTGCCTAGCAATATGCATGATAAAAGAATCAAGTTAGGATGTATTTAAATATACAATTGATACGACAATGGTAACTAATATGCTGATTATAAAAATATGTATTTTTGTTTAGTCTTTTCTCCTACCTAGCTCCCTGGTTGGTCTCTTTGTCTGAGCATCCCATGTGCCGCCACCATCCAGTCCACCCTGGCTCCTGTAGGGCCCTCACTGTCAACCCCTGTGGCTTATCCCACATGGTGGGGTGGCTGAAACCCCTTCTCACACACCAAGTCCAGATCCAGTCGTTGGTGATGCTTCTGAAGCCAGGCACCCCATTGAATGACCATCAAGCCCACGGCGACCTGGGTCACCATTTTCCTGTTCTCCTAAATGAGTGGGGCATGCAATGATGCCAATCGAGGGAGTGTGCATGCATCCACACACGCTTCTCCCAGCGCCTTGCCCCAGCTCAGTCCCTTGTGCACAGAATTGGTGCACCACCCCCAGCCTCTGCTAGGGGCCAGAAGCGCGCCGACAGCTGGAGTCCCCCCCCCACCCTGGAGAGGGAGAGCAGTCCCTCAGACACTCAATCCCTCTCCTCCCCTGCTGACCCCCAGTGGCCCAAGTCTGTTTCCAAACCTTGGTCACTGGTGTGGAGCGAGGTGTGGTGTCCAGCACCTCAATCCTCAGTGCCACCGGGCCAGCGCTATGAAATATATTTTAACAGAAAATATTACCTGGTGAACAGGCTCCGTTACAGAGTGAAATGTAGGGGGATTCATCTAAATAATAAAAGAATTCTTAAGGAAAAGTGAAGTCTACTTGGAATTATTCAGAACAGCTCCTGAACATTAAAGAAAGTGAATATTTCAAGCACCTCTGGGAGTCGGAAGCACAGTGTGCACATAAAGCATATTAGAAAGTTCATTTCCCACTAATTTTGTATATGTAATTAGGTAAGGGGTAGGCAAGGGGTCCAAATGCACATACTGCAGGGCCAGATAGCGGCATAGAATAAGTAAGGTTGCAAGCACGGGTCAGTATGATGTAGGCTTCTCGCTAGAGTTATGGGTTGACTATTAGGTGTACTGTCTCTTTAAGTGTACTGTCCCTTTAACAGACTAGTTAAAAGAGTAATGCCAGGTTGGGTGGAGATGTCTAACAGGTGGAGTGCTCCAAATGATAGTGAGGGGAGACAGCAAAACACACATCGTAGAGATAGTCTGAAACAAGGGGCTGATCAAACGTAGGGGGCTGGGCAGCAGTGGGAGGGGAGGGGTTGAAGTCAAGCAGCTCTCAGAAGGAGAAAAATTTAACAGGCTGGATGGCCTAGTGGTAGGTCTGAGGTCTTCTGTGTGGTCAGCCTGCATAACGACAGCGGCAGCAGAGCTAGCATGTCCTCTGATGGTCCAGGAGAGTTGTAGTACCTGCCTGTGAGGAGCAAGGGTCTGAGTGCTGGCAACTGCTGCAGGGAAACTGGAGTGCTCTAAGACTGTTTCAATTGCCTAGGGGGAAGGAGGAGGGTAAACTGATCAGTAAGGGGAGATGCAGATGCCGATGTCAGAGTCAGCAGATAAAGGCTGGAGGAAGGTCAGGTGGAAAATCCCCAGAGGAGGGGAAGGGGGAGGGGGTCCTGTAATGGTGACCGGAGCAGAGTGGAGGCAAAGAAAAGAGAAATAGAAGTACAATGGCATTATCATACAACCATCAGCCAAATAAAGCTTAAACACTATCCTGCAGAGACACTATCTGAATCAAAAGAGTGGCAGGAATGGCTCTGAGCAGGTCCCACTGAATGTGAATATGCCATTTCATTTTCATCCCTGGCTGGTGTTGTTGAAGCTCTGAAGCTGATCCTCAGTCAGGATCGGGTCATGAGGCTACCAGGCAACAGCCCTCCCAGCCAGCAGCAGCTGTGTCAGGAAGAGCCCCCAAAAGCTCGAAGCTGATCCTCAGTTAGGATCGGGTGTGAGGGCTACCAGAGCAACAACCCTCCCTAGCAAGCAGCAGCATCAAAGGCAGCCCCAAACTCAAAGAAGCTGATCCTCAGGTATGGGCCCTGCAGATCTTGAGCCACGTGTTTTGGCGCCAATACTCAATTCAGATCTTGGACAATAGAATCTGTAAAGGCTCGGTCTACCATAAGGACCTTAAGTGCTTTAAATATGCTTTAATTGTCGGCATACGTTTACAGATTTGCCAGCAGATTTATTTTATATGCCTATGAGTTTTATTGCTTTCTCCTGGGTCCCTTAACATTCTTAACTGCAATACATTTTTTTGCCTGTTAAAGTAATTGCATTATCTCCCCAAGTCAACAGATTGCTCTGCCCAGGTGTAAAAGTGTAGCATAGAATTTACCAGGCTGACTGTGATGCTCCTCCTCTGCTGCATTATATAAGTCTCCTCTCCTTTCTCTGAGTCGGGATCGAGTCATGAAGGCTACCAGAGCAACAGCCCTGCCCAGCAGCAACAGCCGCATCAAGGAAGCCCCAAGCTCAGGCTGATCCTCAGGTACGGACGCTGCAGATCTTCGAGCACGTGTTTCTGGCCCTGCCACCCCCACCGCCTTTGGTGAGCTCCTTGCTTTAGTGCTCCCACGTGACTTCAAAACCCTATCAGCCCACTCTCCCATTTGCAGTTTATCAGCTGCTACCACTAGTGGCCACTACACCCCAGACATGGCATTTCTCCACTCTTTTCTGCCTATGATGCTGCCTATTCTAGCCCTGCTACTCCTCTCACCTGCACCACTGACATCCCTTCCCCCAGCAGACCTCCCAAACAGGGAACCGCCCCCTCGTATGACCATGTGCCTCATCCCCCAGCCCTACCAAGCTGCCCCTCACCACCTGCATGCCCATGCCCATGCTAATGTACACAACTGGGCCATTAGTGCCACCATCCTGCCCCCCTCCTTTCTCCCTGGTCATTCTGCTCTCCGCATCCCAGCCCTCCGCTGCCCACTACCCACAGCCTCAGATCACACACCTACCACCTGGCCAAAATACCCCTGGCAAAAATCCAAACAGCTTATTATGCTGCTACTCCTCCTGGCCAGGGATATTGAAGCAAACCCTGGACCCACCACCACAAACGCCCACAACCCATTCTCATTCCCTAAAGGTCTCTGGCTCCTGCACCTCAACACCTGCAGCTTACTAAACAAAATAACTATGCTGCAACCAATTGCCCTAACCCATCGCCCTGACATCCTGATCATATCCGAAACCTGGCTAAAACCCCATCATACTGATGCTGAACTATCCATACCTGGCTACACAATCATTAGACATGATAGACAAGGGAAAAAGAGAGGCGGTGGAACAGCCATGTACATCTCCACTAATCTGTAGTTTACAATGGTGCAAATGCCCTCACTTCCAGCCCACATAGACTCTCTCCTAATTAAACTCTCACTCCCGTGTACCACCCCTGCATACGTTGCAGGTACCTACTACCCACCCAGCACCCCCCTAACTGAGATCCTAGCTCACCTGGACACACTAAAGTCCTTAACCACAGGAGTCAAGCTTCACGCCATCGGAGACTATATCCACAACTGGCTAGCCATAGATAAGGCCTACCTTAAGACCAAGATCAATGCTCTAAATCTCACACAACTAATTGTAGACCCCACCTGGCTAAACCACAAAACGCAAAATCACTCACTCCTGGACTGGACCCTCTCCTCCCACAGGATCCTACACACGGGCCTGCTCCCTGACTCCCTAAGTGACCACCACATGATTTTCCTGATCAGGAAAGTGCACAGGCCCACAGCTCCCCCCAAGACACTGCGCACAAGGTCATATAATTCCCTGGACCAAGCATTGCTTGTGCAACACCTAGGACAAGTAGACTGGTCCTTCAACCCAGTGGCCACATTTATTGATGCTGCACTCGAAACTTTCAAGACCAAATTTCTAAAAGTCTGGGACAAACATGCTCCCCTGCACACAAAAAGGGTCAGAGGCGCCCACCTTCCCTGAATCACTGCTGATATCATCAGCAAATGCCACTCCAGGGACCATGCATGGAAAGCCCACAAGAAACTGGGCACCCAGGCATCCTTCCAAACCTGCAGCGCCCTCCGCAACTCCTGCACTAACCTCATTCGCCAGGCAAAAAATAACTATTTTCTATTGGCTTTCAGCGCAAACCTAAACCACTCAAAAAACTTCTGGAAATGGTTCAAATCCCTTTTCTCCCCCCCTACCCAGCCTCCACCTACATCACTGTCAGCTCAGGGCACCTACATCACCGATCCCTGCGAGGTCACCGCTGCTTTCAATACCTACTTCTCCAGCTGTACTGACTTGCTTCTATCAGCCTCAGTGTTCACCCACCCTGGCCCCTCCCCTACCAAGAACGCCTCCCACCAGCCTTACAGTTCTCCTTCCGCCCTGTATCCCAGGTCAAAATATTCAAATCCCTATCATCCCTGAACCCCAAAAAAGGTAAATGCCCTACATCCCTGGATGCCAAGATGTTATATTTGTCCTCTCCAGCCATAGCCACCCCTCTAGCCACACTATTCAACCTCTCGTTGACACTGGACAAATTACCCACCAAATGGAAATGGGCTACCGTCATACCCCTACCTAAAGGGGGCGACCCCTCCTCCCCAGGTAACTATCACCCCATCGTCCTACTCCCGATTAAGGTAAAACTACAGGAATGTCTTGTCCTCGCCCAACTCTCTCCCTATCTGGACGCCTCCTCCTTCTTCACTCCATACCAATCCGGTTTTCGCAAATCACACTCAACTATCACCTCCCTGCTATGAGTCACTGATGACGTACTTACCGGCATGGACAAAGGCCACATCACCTCTGCCATCTTTATAGACTTAGCCAAGGGCTTTTGACACCATCTCCCATACTCTGCTCCTTTCTAAACTCAAAGAAGCTGGTCTTTCCAAACCAGCCACCACGTGGTTCCATGACTACCTGGTGGGCAGACACCAGCCTGTAAAAGTCACCTCACACATCTCTAACCCTCTACCAGTTACCACCGGCGTCCCCCAAGGATCAGTCTTGGGCCCACTGCTCTTCTCCATATTCCTAAACGACCTCTCATCAGCCTGTTGTTACTCATCCATACAAATGTATGCGGACGACACAGTACTGTATACCAGAGCCCCTCCACAAGTGAAGTTGCAACTCTTCTACAGCAGGATTGATGCCATCCAGGAATGGTTCTGGTCAAACCAACTATTCTTAAACCCTAAGAAAACTATATGTCGCTAACCTTGACTCTGTAAGACTCTCCCTTAAGCCCACCCCCTTTCAAAACCCTGGACGGGTCCCTACTGGAACAATGTACAGCTTCAGATACTTAGGCATCTGGCTCGATCCGCACCTTGATTTCACCACTCATATTGATTCCATACACAAGAAACTACTCCCTAAACTCGGCACCCTATACAGGAACAAAAGCTGCCTCCCCTCTCCTGCCAGGAAATCTATTGCTCAAAAGATGACCCTCCCAATACTTGACTACAGTGATATATTCTATTATATCGCTCCCTCCTCTGCCTTGGCCAGCCTTGACACCCTTTTCCACTCTTTTTGTCGGTTTATCCTCGACTGCCCACAAACAACCCACCACTGCACCTTATATAGCTCCCTAGCCCTGCTGTCCCTCCAAGACCGCAGATTAACCCACTGTGCTATGTCCGCAGCCAAATTTTGGTCCCATTCCCTTCCCCCCTACCTAGCCTCTACCCTCTCCTCACAACCTCCCCCTGCTTACTCCCTCAGAAGCACTGACCCCAGGCTCCTCCACATCCCCTTCCTGTGCACAACCAAAGGACAGGCTGCTTTCAAATTCCATATTCCCCAACTATGGAATGCCTTGCCAGCTGATATAAGACACTCACCCAACCTCAGACACCTCTATCGCCTGCTCAGCACCCACTTCTCTCCAGCTGCTCTTTGCTTTAGCTAGTGCCAAACTATGTAATTGT
Source organism: Neoceratodus forsteri (assembly GCA_016271365.2). Taxonomy (NCBI): domain Eukaryota; kingdom Metazoa; phylum Chordata; order Ceratodontiformes; family Ceratodontidae; genus Neoceratodus; species Neoceratodus forsteri. The sequence continues at coordinate 1,564,140,938 of CM028130.1, read as the reverse complement.
ATTTTGTGCACTCAGATGTGTCTCTCTAAAATATTCCTGTATCTATCTGATGATTGTCTGTACAGCAGATGGCCATTCATTGTGTTGTTTAACTACTGTACCTTGTGATTTGTGATATTGTCTTGGGTCTTGACCCCCAGGTCGCATCTGGAATTGAGCAACACTGCTCAGTATGCCTTCCTGATTAAACTCATAAATAAATAAATAAATAAATAAATAAACAACTATACTGTAGTTAGTTTGTAGGTGTACTCACCCCTTCACAAAGACCACACAAACAGCTGCTGTGCTATTGTATAAAGACGTTTATTACAGTGTCAGCCTCTCGCCAAATGCTGCTCAGGATTCTAAAGTTTCACACCCATTACCAGTGCTTCATCAGAGAATTCAATATGCTTCAACAGTCTGTGTTTTTATACAATCAATTAAATTCCCTTCAATCGAATTACTTCATTTGATGGTTTTTAAAGTTAATGACGGTCATGTGACTATGACATCATCACTATTGTTCATGAAGTCATGTGACTGACATAGTGTTACTATCAACTTCATTCATAAAAAATACTATCAGTTTCAATCGTAAATATAAGCATAAACAAATTGTTGTTTTTTTGCATACACATTCATAAGTGAAAAACAATCTTTAAGTTCTGGGTGTTTTCTTATCACAACCCATTAGATTTAAATTTTAACTTCACATGCAGTTGTGATTACGACTCCTTGTCTATGATGGTCATTTGTGGAACCTACAAGAAATACACAAAGAACATGAGAAAACAGTATTTAAGCTGTTCTTTACATCCATCTGTATTAAGGAAATAGAAAAAAGTCGGGTGGGGGCAGTTCTTGAAAAACCATAAGTAGGTTCTCTTATATGCTTCATCAAAAATGATGTTACTTCCAATTTGCCATTAAGGCCAGGTAATTTTAATGCCCCCAGCCTAAATATCCATTCCTGCTCTTTACAATTAAGAGCATTTTCAAGGTCCCCCTGGTGTTTTGGGGAATACTCTCTATTCCCATGGCCTTCACTTTGTGAGACTCCTTGTTTGTTTGTGAATTAATGTGCACTGCCATAGCATAATTAATGTTATTACTTTTTATGGCTAGTGCATGCTCATTAATTCTGAGTCTAAGTTCCCACTTGGTTCTTCCCACATAGAATTTGCCACATGAACAAGGCAGGAGATAAGCAACTGCTTCAGTGTTGCAGCTGACATCCACTTTTAACAACTATTTTGTGAACATTGCTCATTAAAACAAGGGCCTGGCACATCAAACACTAATCCCATTAAGGACAGACTGGTAAAGAGAAGTGAAGGAACCAGTCTTAGTTTCTGTTTCATGGCCTTGCAATCAAAGGAGGTACTAAAGGCTAAAACATTAAACATATCTAAAGACTTTGATCCAGACGGTGCAGTCACAAGTCTACTGAAACTTGCTGCAGGGAGCTGAGCACAACTAATTGCTGAGTTATTTAATCTTTCATTAACCACTGATAACTTTACTCAGGCTTGGAAGGTGGCCATGGTATTACCTTTTCACAAAAGAGGAGATGCCTTCTAGGCAACTACCACCCAGTTCTCTTTTGCCAATTAATTGTAAGATCTTTGAAGAAATTGTGCATAATCAGCCGGTTTCTTACCTGAACAAGTACAACAGGTTGTTTAAATTCCATGACCATGACTTTGACTATGGAGAAGGGAACATTTGTGTGCATGGGGCATCTTTGTAGCGCTTTAAAAAGGATATAATTTCATGGATCGTAACTTAGTTAATAAATTGCTAAATACAGACCTCAGCACACTGGCAGGAGCCTGGCTTAAAACATGATATCAGACAGGCCTCAGTTTGCTAGGCTGATTATTTATTTATTTATTTCTGTTTGGGATTAATACCTTTGAGTCAAGGACTCATTTTCAAAGGTTCCATGTCAGCCCCATGCCAGTTCCTCGCTGGGCCCCACAGGAATCTTTCTTGGGTCTCCTGTTCTTCTCAATACGTATTGATCAACTACGCAGTCTTTAAATTAAAGCTGATGCAGGGTACACCACACATGCTGTGCTCCCTTTGTCCAAAAATACAGGATAGCTCTGTGACTGGCCCCCTTGTGTAGCTGAGTGCATCCAAAGTAGTACTCCTCAAGTGACTGGTTATACACATGCATGAGTATACAGTATGGGGAAACATGGAAACTTTAATAAAGTAGGACCTAGTAGAGTACCTGGAGAAATGTGGTCTTCAGGATGGCAGATCTTGCCAGACGAACCTAATTACATTTATGACTGGGTGACTAAGGAAGTGGACAAGGGCCACCCTGTGAACCTCCTATATTTTGACTTCAGCAAGGCCTTCGATTCCATGCTGTACAAGCGCCTGCTGAAAAAGACAGAAGACCTAGGCATGGCCAAGAGTATAGTCAGTTGGGAAGGAAATTGGTTAAAGGGCAGGAAACAGACAGTGGTAGTAAATGGGATGAGGTCGAGGGAGGGAGCGGTCATTAGTGGTGTACTCCAGGGAATGTTCCTGGGCCCAGTTCTATTTAATACATTCATAAGTGACATCGGTGAAGGAATCCAGGGAAAGCTATACCTATTCGCAGATGACACCAAGCTAGGCAGTAGGGCAGAGAGCGCAGAGGCAGTTAGGGACCTTTAAAAGGACCTGCAGAGACTCAAAAGATGGTCAAATATCTGGCAGCTGAAGTTCAGCATGAGAAAGTGCAAGGTGATGCACCTGGGGAATGGTAACCCCAGGTTAGAATACTGACAAAATGGAGTCCAGCTCTGTACATCACATGAAGAAAGGGACCTAGCAGTTATCATCTCAGACACCCGTAATCAATCCAACCAATGCAACAGAGCTTACAGCAAGGCCAGCAAAATGTTGTGATGCATGGAGGGGGTGGATTTGACAGTAGGAGCAAGGAGGTGATCCTCCCACTCTACAGAACCCTGGTGAGGCCCCACCTGAAGTACTGTGTCCAGTTCTGGAGTCCTTACCTAAAGAAGGACTGTGATACACTGGAGGATGTACACAGAAGAGCAACCAAGATGATACAAGGGCTCCAGGAGCTCTCATATGGAGATCATTTGAAGCACTGGAATTGTACTCATTGGAGACTAGGGGAGAGAGGGGGGGATATGATTGAGTTGTTCAAGTTCATGAGAGGCATAAACAAGGTACCCTTCTCAGAACTCTTCAACAGGATATTAGACTCAAACACAAGAGGACACGAATGGAAACTGCAAGGAGGTCACTTCAAGAGTTAATTAAGGAAACATTACTTTACAGAGAGAGTGGTGAAACCATGGAACAGGTTGCCTACCAAAGTGGTGGGAGATAGGTCTGTGGTGGCAGTCAAGCATGGGTGGAACAGAATGAGGGCAACCTTAGAATTTGTGAGGGGGTAAAACTCAATGGGGGAGCTAGGTCCTATGACCGCTAGAGGTCTCGGAAACAATTGGGCAGACTAGATGGACCCTGGTCTCCTCTGCCATCCTTTCCTTTCTATGTTTCTATGTATTCAGTAAATGGAAATGGGCAGAAACATAGATGTCACATGCATTCATGAATAAACCCCTACTGAGAGAGCCAGTACTGATAAGTTCACAACCTTCCATAGCATGTGCCATAGTCTGCAAGATGAACCATATCAGAACCTTTGTTTTAGACTCAGGTTCTGATAATTTTCTAAACACTAGGGGCTAGATTCAGAAACGTCTGGAAACGCATGCAGCTGCAGGAAAAATCCAGCACAAGTGGGTGATCACTTGAGGATCTGCATATTTCCTGCAGCTGCAGGTATTAACAAAGGTGAAGCCGGATTACAGTCGGCTCAATGATTTACAACACCTTACAGGTGGTGTTACCTGGGAAATCCCTGCAGCTTCGGAAAACTGTTATTGCGGTGGAACCAGCCATAACTTTTGCCACAACTGCTATGGCTGTGAATATCAATCTCCACAGCTGCAGAGATTTCAGTCTGCATATGGTGTTGTGGTGTGGACTTATTCCACACATTTGTGAATCTAGCCCAAGGTTTGGAGTACTGGTACTCAGATTTGCAGAAATCAGTTCTGACAGGATTTTTTAAGGATTTCAGAAAACCCAATTCCGAATCAGAATCTGAAATCCTAATATTCCTAGCAGGCAAGAATTTCTTGCATGCAATCAAAATCAGATTTTGAATTCCAGAACTGGATTTCAGAATTTGATTAAGATTTGACCATTTTTAGGATATAGGATTTTAGATTTTGAATTTCTGAAAACTCTAAATTAAAAAAATAGAACCTGATGAATCCTATGCCATTTATTGGATTTGATCAAATGTATTTCTGAACATAGTATACTCCCACTAGAAGATGTTTGCTCAGAAAGCAGATTGGGGTGCGGGTGGAGAAAGGACCAAGTGAGCCAGATCTGTATTATCTCTTCATTTCACAGTGGTGCTAGTAGAGAGGGATATTAATTAGCTATACGGTGCAGAATATATTTAGTACAATTATTGGTTGATTTTCACATAATTTCCTTTCACTGACAATAGTGTATGGGTAGAAATGAAGTTTAAAACAGTTTCTACACTTTAAAGAGTCGGACATTGCAGCCATCACGAAACATGGACCACCCAATACAATGACTGGGACCTGTCTGTACCAGGGTACAGGTTATTTCAGAGGAACAGGGTGATTGAGAAAGGAGGGGGTGTGGCACTATAGGTGAAGGAAGGACTGAAGTGTGTAAGGGAGGAAGGAGGAGGGTAGTATGGAGCAATTTGGATGCAGATCCAGGATTCCAAGAATAGGAATGTTAGAATGGGAGTGGTGTACAGGCCACCATCTCAGAAGGAGGAGTTAGACAGGAACTAGCGGGACAGATCTGGAGGACCTGCGAGAAGGGTAGTGTGGTGATTGTGCGGGACTTCAACATGTCAGGAGTGGACTGGAGCACCCCAACAACCAGGAACAGAAGGGAACAGGTACTGTTGGATGCCTTCCAGGACACTTCCTGCTGCAAATGGTCAGTGAACCAACCAGGTTAGGGAATACCCTTGACCCTGTGCTGGAAAATGGGGACTTTGTGAGAGAACTTACAGTGGAGGAACCGCTGTCAGTGCGTGACCACCACTCAGTATGGCTCACATTGGATATGGCCAAGGAAGGAGTGGAATCTGGCACAAGAGTGCTGGACTTCAGGAGGGCTGACTTTGGGAGGATGGGGGAAGTGGTAAAAGGGTACCTGGCCAGAATTCAGTCTAGTATGGACACTAACTAGAGGTGGGAGCTCATAAAGCTGGGGATTGTGGAGGCAACCAAAACCTGCTGCAAGGCCCAGAGCAAGAAGGCTAGGGCTAAGAAACCGAGCTGGTTGAGCAAGGAGGTCATGGAAAAGGTAAGGAGGAAAGAGCTGCCTTTAGGAAGTACAAGAAAACAGTGAGAGGGGAGGACAGGGAGGAGTACTTGATGGAATCGAAGGAGGTGACAAAGGCAGTAAGGGGAGCCAAGGCATCTACAGAACTTAGGCTGGCACAAGGCATTAAAATGGGGGAGAAGGATTTCTTTAGGTACATCAGGGAGAAAAGGAGCTGTAATGACCACATAGTAAGGATTAGGAAGGAGGGGGGTTGGGTGGAAGCAGGGTGTGATAAGGCAGAAGCACTAAATGAGTACTTCTGCTCAGTATTTACTAAAGAGAAGAGGGGGGTGACACCAAAGGGAGGAGAAATGGCAGAAACAGGGGGGGAAGGGGGTGACAGATGGGGAAATCATGGAGGGCAGAGTTCGGAATTGTTTGAAGGCACTGAGGGTGGATAAGACGCCAAGCCCAGATGGCATCCACCCCAGGGTACTGAAGGAACTGGCAGAGGTCCTTGCAGGACCTTTGGCAGACCTATTTAATGCCTCACTACATTCGGGATGTGTACCTCAGGACTGGAGGATGGCTCATGTGGTGCCCCTCTGCAAAAGTGGTCCCAAGGATGAACCGGGAAACTACAGACCAGTGAGCCTCACATCCATCGTGGGTAAGCTAATGGAGACTATCCTGAAGGAAAGGCTGGTGGCCCTCCTAGAGGCCAAAGGGGTACAGGACAGCAGACAGCATGGCTTCATATGGGACAGATCCTGCCAAACCAACCTGGTGGAGTTCTATGACTGGGTAACTAGGCAGCTGGACAGGGGGCCATGCAGTGGATGTCCTGTCTGGACTTCAGTAAGGCATTCGACTCGAGTTGCCACATGCAAGGCTGGGAAGTAAGTTAGTAGGCACAGGGGCAGGTGCAAAGCTGGTGAGATGGGTAGGGAACTGGCTAGAGGGAAGGCAACAGAAGGTGGAGGTGGGTGGGGATCTCTCACACCCAAGGGTAGTGACGAGGTGTTCCACAGGGCTCGTGTGGGACCAGTCTTGTTTGGGATATTCATTGCAGACATATCATTGGACATCAACAGCAAGATCAGTCTGTTTGCTGATGATATCAAGGTAGGAGCAGTGGTGGATGACCTAGGGGATGGCAGGGGTTGCAGGATGATCTGGCAAAGCTTAAAACCTGGTCAGACACCTGGCAACTGGGGTTTAATGCTAAAAAGTGCAAGGTGCTGCATTTTGGGATGAAGAACCCAAGGAGGAGTTACCAGCTGGGAGGAGTGCAGCTAGCTCAGACAGAGGAGGATAAGGATCTGGGGGTGCTCATTACAGGGTCAATGAACAACTCGGCACAATGTAGGAAGGCAGCTGCAAAGGCCAACAAAATGCTGGGTTGTATTACAAGGAGTATATCCTCGAGGAAGGAGGAGGTGATTCTGCCAGTGTATAGGTCATTTGTTAGACCGCACCTAGAGTACTGTGTGCAGTACTGGCGCCTGTATCTGAAGAGGGACATTAAGTTACTGAAGGGGGTGAGCACAGGGCGACAAATATGATCAAGGGGCTGGGGGACTTATCATACGAGAGGAGGCTGAGGGCTGAGCGTGTATTCACACGGAGGAGAGGAGGGACAGGGGAGACATGATTGAAACCTTTGAAATGCATTGAAAGGAATAAACAAAACAGGTACAGAGGGCTGTTCAAAGTAAGGAAGGGAGGGACACAGGGGCCATGATATGAGACTGGAGGAGGAAGGTTCAGGAGGAGATGAGGAGACACTTTTGACAGAGAGGGTGGTGGCTGGGTGGAATGCGTTATCTGCAGAGTGGTATCCAGTAGAACAGTGGACTGCTTCAAAGGGATGGGACAGGACAAGGGAGGGTCAATGAAGGGGAAGGGTGGAAGGAAGGGGCAGCTGCAGAATAAGGGGTGCTAGCTGCACATTCGAGCAGACTTGATAGACCTCTAGGCCTTTATCTGCTGGCAAATTTCATATGTTCGTAAGCCAATAAAAAAGTATTAGGTTCTAAATGTTCTGATAAGTCTTGGAACTTGTGTGGTCTAGTGGTTACGTCTTTGCAGCTTGTTAACTGGGAGATCACAGATTCAAAACCTGCTCAAGCCAAATACTCACTATGTGACCTTGGCTAAGTCACTTGATCTCCCAGTGCTCCAGCCCACCCAGCTCTAGAAATGGGTAGAAGCAGACAGGACCCCACTGGAGATGAGATGCTGCATCTCAGCTGGGCTATCCTGGGTATATTAATTAGAAAAGAAATAATCAAGACTTCTCATGGCTTAGTTACCAGAGACTTTGCTGTTCCCTATATTGATCAAAAGGAAATTTATTTATTTTAATTTAGTTTTTGTTGATGGGAAGGAAGACTAAACTGTTTTTTGCCTTTTTCAGCCTCGTCAGGGAGGGGGAGGATACAGATGGATGCCAACTGAAATTGATCCATTTTTAAACTGTTGGTGGTATTTCCCTAATGAAGCCTCTGGAAGGAGATGCTACATTAGGGGTGCTTGGCGTCCTGATAAATTTTGTAATAAAGTAGTGGCTACTATTGTGTAGATGGCATGTGTACCTTTTGTTTCTTTTTGAATTCAGCCCACCTAGCCAGGGGTGCAGCCAGGATTTCAGATCTGCACACCAAAAGGACCCACTGCTACCCCCACCTTGTTAGGTGCGTATCACCCCCCATAGCCAGACAATATACAGATGTACACCAGGACCGTGTTTGTTGCCTCATTTGGTACAATAAATACAACTTTGTATCTCATGACAGTGGTTGTTGCCATGCATGAGTAAATACAAATGCCATGCATTGTTCCCTAAGACACCCATACCAGCAAGAGCATGTAAAATTCAGTACTGTCCTTGGGATGGAAGAGAGGATTAGTGACCAATCCTTCTAGTTTTGACTCCTATGAACAAAATTACAGAAAGGTTCAGTATTTTCTTAGTTTTCATGGAAAAAGGAAGCAGTTCAGAGCTTGTTTGCTACCTCCTTAAATAAAATTGCACACCATGGAGTGCTTGGGTATACCTGCCTATACCTTTGCACCTAAGCGGAAATGGGTAGAAGCAGCACCTGCAACAAACTTGATGTTGCATTTCAGTTACTTGGACTATTCTGGGTAATTAAATAAAGAAAATAAAGAAATAATAAAAAATCTGTCATTGTTTCAGCTTTACTGGAGTTTAAGTAACTCAGTGGATGTTTTGGAATTATACACTGGTGGTGATACCAAGTCAGAGTAGTATGATGTAGCTGATGTCCTTTTTGAATCACATAGTTCTGTAGTAGAACATGGATGCACTGTGACAAAAATGTAAGAACTTAACAAGGGCACAAATCACATTAAACAGCATAAGAAAGGTCTTTGCCACAAGTTTGCAAATCAAACCCATCAAGACGATTTACTAAATGGCCAAAAAATGGAAGAAATAACAAGAATGTGAACCATTATTATTTTAAAATGCATGTGCTCCATAGAATGAAACAAGCTTTTAGATTGAAGGCAGTTCTCCTTTAAGTGAGTAGACATGGAATTCTTATACTTAAAGTCAGAGAGGTGAGTCAAATGATGGGTGTGCCATCCATGAATAGGTTTATAAGGAGAATACAAATATGGACATCCAATTCCCTCAATAGTAAGTTCCCCAAGCCCCCAAGCACTGGTGCATCTGTAGTGTTGACAGCCCCCTCACCACACATTCTGAGTTTCAGATTAAAGCAGCTATCAATGCGGGTGTGAGCAGAGAAGAGCCTGCAGGGCAGACTTACAGGTGAAGGAGGAAACAAAATCTGCACAAAAGATAGATAAGAGTCAGACCCAGCCCTGGCTCCTGCGGAGTTATAATTCAAGGCGGAGTGAGTAACCGTGTAAAGAAGACAAACAACAGCCTTTAATTTCTCAGGTCATTTATGGGGTGTGTTTCTGTTCTTGTTTGATGCTGCACTGTGGTAAAATTCTTTAGTTCCAGGGAGGGACTTCCCAAATGTATTGCCACATTCCAGACAGCTGATAAAAGGAAACTAGTGTCTACAACCTTCAGCAGTAACTATTGCCTTTGTTTTATTTTATGTATTATTTATTTTACAACTTATTTATTTAGGATAGCCCAGCTCAGATGCAATATCTCTTTGTCAGTGGAGGTCCTGCTTTCCATTTCCACAAATGGGTGAATAGGAGCACTCAGCAGCTGTCTGTCCTGCTCAGAGAGAGAGAGAGAGAGTAGAGAGAGAGAGAGAGAGAGAGTTGTAGACACTATGCTGTGCTACAGGACACTACAGAGATTACATGTAGCTGATATGTGACCCAGATTTGTAATATTTAAAAAAAATAGGCCTCATCCTTACTTGTGTTTGTTCACAGTGCTGTAGGTTTACAGCAAGATAACATTCATTGTGTTCTTAAAGTATACTTTATTGTTCTTTAAAAACATAGTGATCCCAGAGATCACTGAATGTCAACATGTAAACTGCTGAAAAAGACTCATTTATATGTAGTTCACATTCATGGACAACTGCAATGATTGTTTTTTTTCCCCATAAAAATCAATGATAACAACATACAAAAAACATTCTGCATGATTCCACTTGCAAACCTACATCAATGGGGCGTATAAAATGGGCTGGTGGTATTTATTTATTTATTTCAATTAGGATTAATACCTTTGAGTCAGAGACTCATTTTCAAAGGTTCCAAGTCAAGGGCAAAAATAGTACAATACAATACAATGCAGATAGCAGAGATCACAGGGTAGGCATCATGAGATCAATATAGTGTCACATGAGGTTCAAGACTTTTCAGTTTCAGGTACACCTTAACAATAGATAAGCACATTCGTTATTTGTTGCAGGGTGGGGCTAGCCAGTGGGAAATAACATGTCAGTGTTATGTCGGGGTATGATTAGGGGGGTTAAGCAACCAGAGTGGTGTTGTCAAAAATGGAGGCTGTGTGGGTAGGGAGAAATGGGGGTAAGGTGGTGGTGGAGGGTGGTAAGTCGATTTATTGGGATTGGGGGACAGGGTAGGAGAGAAAGCGAGTAAAATCAAGAGGTATAGGCTAGAGATGCTATGAATGAGCTTGGTACATCCAGCAGACCTGGGTTTGATTCCTGCAATCTCTACTTGCACACGTGTGACTCTAAGCAAGTCGCTAACCTCTCCAATGCTCACAGGTCACACCTGTAAAGTCTGTAAACATGCCTTTGGTTCGTGGGCCTTATCGAGTTACCACAGAATAACACAAGTAAGAAGTAATGCTAGCTTTATGTTTATTCTGTGACTGCTATTTTTTTTATGACAATAGTTAAAAACCATGAAGAACAAGAATCGGCAGTTATGTATATAGTGCTCTTCATTCACATTGTGTTCCAAAGCTCTTTACAAGCAATGCTAGACTGGTAATGAAGTGCCTGAAGGTAATGTGTCAGTCATTTCTTGCATCAACACCCACACACAGCCTTGAACAACTGCATGAACTAGTTTTATGGGAAGGGGAATGTTGGCCAGGACACTAGGGAAAATCCTCAACTCTTTGGGTGGGGGGGACCTGCTGCTCACTTTCCTGGCTGACGGCCAAAGATGGCCGATGCTGAGATGGAGGAGGAAGGAAGTGTAGCCCACCTGTCCTCAGCCTCAACCCTTTCTGCTGCTACCTGTCCAGATTTGACATCTGTGGATACAATTACTGCTTCTGTTTTTTTTACGTTCTGCTTTTGGATTTTCTACATGTTGTGCTCTGCCAATGGACTTACCTCAGACCGTTTCTGGTACTGCTTTGTTTGTTGCTTCTGGTCAGGCACCCGCTGCACCATCTCTCATGCCTGTCACACTCCGTTCAGTTTGCCTGTATGCTGCTCAACTCCAGCGCATTTATTTGTTATTTATTTATTTAGTTAGTCAGTTAGTTAGTTAGTTAGTTAAACATCAGTTTAGAAACCTTGGAAGAGCTTATCCTGAAACAGGCTCTTAAGGACAAGAAAGGAAATTGCTCCGCCTTACTACGGAGAGAAATGCAGCTTTCACACTGCCAAGGTGAAACTCCCCATGGTGCTGCTGTCTCTGCAGATTTTGCCTCTACCCTATACTTTCCCCAGTGGCTGACCCTGCACCAACAGCTACTCTCCACAAAGTCCACTGCCAGTTTCTGTTCTGCCCATCATGATGACACCCAACCTGGGGATGGCTCCCTGAACTTTGCCTCGCCCAGTCTCGGCATCTGTTTCCTGACCTGATAACCCCTCCCACATGGTGCTTACTGCCCCCAAGAGGTGGGATGGATCAGGACTTATAGAAACATAGAATTTGATGGCAGATAAGGACGCTTGGCCCACTAGTCTGCCCATTTCCTATCTAACAGACAAGCTGCAGATCCTAGTTAACCAGCAGCTTACTTCCTCCTACCCCCCACTAGGACCGCCTTATGTCTGTCCCATGCATTCTTGAATTCCGCCACTGTTCTTGACTCCACGACCTCCTCAGGGAGGCTGTTCCATGCATCCACAACCCTCTCCGTGAAAAAATACTTCCTCATATTACCTCTGAGCCGTCACCCTCTATCTTCAAATTGTGCCCCCTTGTTCTTATAGAAACAGGCACTTGAACCCTGGCTCACTGACCTGGCAGTTCAAGCGTTACCCTGAACATTTGCCTAGCTCCTCACCTGCTCATGTCCCTCAGGACATTGCGTCCATGCTTGTACACACAGAGGTTGCCCCTGTTAGTCAGTCGACACCTTCAGCAACCATACTGACTCTGCCATCCTTTCCTGTCCCAGGATTGTCAGAGTGAGGCCTGTGCACTGAATGCTGTGCAGACATGGCACTCCCAGCATCTCCTGAACCTGGCCCATCCCAACCTGTACTTCCCACTTTCCCTCAGCTGCACACCACGGACCCTGACTATCTTCCTGTGGGATTTGCACCATCGGTCCTTCAAGACCCTGCTCAATGGACTTTTCTGAAGCCTCTGTTTTGGATGTCAGACCTTTTTCAAAAGCAAAGCGAACCTGCTTCACACAGAAATTACATTTGGGTGATGTATAAGAGCGACCTGGAAACACCACCAGACTGCATCTACATTGTTAGGACTTGCTGAAGGACTGCTGCAAATTCTGGGTGGCTGAGGTGTGTACATTTATTCACACCACAGAACATAACTTTGATATAAGTTTTAAAACTGTAGAATGTTTAGATCGATTTTGGGGTCACTATAATCAGTACAAGGGCACCCTCCTCTGTGTGCCCTTTCCAGCCATACTGATTACTAAACCTGCTGTTCCCACCTTCACTGTCTCCTTTAGAAATGAAGGTGTGAATATCTCAAACATTTTATTTTGGTTAAAAAATGCTGCGAAGTCCTTGAACACCCCTCCCCCATAATCAATTTGGAACGGATCTGGACATGTGGCCGGAGGATTAAGGTGAAATTGATTATGTCTAACAAAAGGCATAGTACACCTTTCCAGCAGCTTCTACCTGGTTCGAGACAGGGACCTGTTTTACCCAGACAACCCAAATCATGCCACAAATGTGGCTCCTGCCTCCACCTTAGCAATGCCTGTGATAACCCCATTGTGCCCACTGTTTGGAGTTTGGTGACCTAGCCTCCATCTGTGTCAACCTATTCCACTGCAATCTTTGTGAAGAAAAGGGCCACTCTTATGTTTGCTGCCCATGGGCCTCCCACAACGCTGAGGATAGTTTCTCCCATGAACCTCTCATCACCCTGGCTCAGATGCATGATGTCCAGTGCCCCCTTGACATACAGCCTCTGATCCCTGGCCATACCCTGGTTTTACCCCTGTGCCAAGAGGCCCCAGCTGGGGAGGACCCGACTGCATCCACTATTTCTGTTGTTCTGCATACTCACATCCTGCCTCAAGATGTTCCCTCAGAGCCAGCTCACAGCACATCATCGGAACAACCCCTTCGAGTGGAAGAGATTACTCCCCCCAAAGGTTGACACCTTTTGAAAAGTGGAACTGAAGACATGGCCCCAACTCCACCATAGGGAAGGTAAAATCACCCTGAAGGAAGATAAGCCACTCCCTCACTGCACAGTCCCCCTCCCCATGAGTAACATATTTGCTCCCTTGGCCACTACTCGGAATTGGGGTGACACTGACATAGAATATGACACCTCTAATCACCTCTACATAGCCTCCTCTATGAAGGACGTCTCCTCTGATCAGGAGGACCCTCCACCCAAATAGTGTACCTGGAAAAAATGAATGACTCACTCTCAAGTCACCTGAGGTGTTGACAGCTGCCTTATTCTGATATGAAGACCTCCTTATCTTTGTTCACTTTGAACGTGAACAGTGTTAAGAGCTACCATAAGAAACTGACAGCTTTTTTGGTACTTTGCACCATTCAAAGTGACATCATTTGTCTGCAAGACATACAATGATATTTACTCACCTGGTAAAGGTGATTATTTGAGTACCCTTTATAGTACTCCGTCCGCAGTCAAAACCGGTGGATATTCTCCATCCATCCTATAGGTTGATGCACGATCCAATCAAAGCCAGCCCCTCTGTCCCATCTCAGGATCTCCAATTTCCTTAGCTGTGGGTGTTCCTGTTTCAAGAAAAAGAATGGCGAGAACAAAAGTCTAGAAGAGGGGAGCACGTGTGGTTCTGGTGCACCTCTGTGCCCCTCCCCCCTAGTAACCTAGTATATTTACATGTGCCGAGTATGGAAATACTGAAATAACAATTCTAGGCATGTTATCAGTAGAAAGCACTTAGTTAATCGTTATAAGACAGTATGTACATTTCTTTATGCCTGATTTCTTCAAATGATACAATACTATAAACCACCCCTTATATTTGGGGTCAAAGATGTTGATCTGAATCCTCTGTCGGTCTGGGTGGGCCTTTGGAGTACTATAAAGCGTACTCAAATAATCACCTTTACCAGGTGAGTAAATACCATTATGTCTTGTACCCTTTATAGTACTCCGCAGTCAAAACCTGTGGGACGTGAAAAGCAGTATGATCACAGAGGACGTCTTGTGGGAGGGTGAGCTGGCCAAGAGGATTGCCCACGTCGGGAGCCTTCCCTCAGTATGCCTGTGCCGAAGGATGTTCTCTCGGCGGAGAGTACATCCAGTCGGTAGTATTTTGTGAAGTGTACAGAAGCCCATGTGGCTGCTGAACAAATCTTGGCAATGGAGGTCTGGCCCCTGTCTGCCCAGGAGGTCGCAATCACCCTGGTTGAGTGGGCTTTGATGTTGGGGGCAGGTTCTGGCCTGCTACTCTATATGACTCTTGTATAGTGTGTTTCAACCACCTGGCTATAGTGTCCTTGGACACTGCCTGACCTGACCTTTTTCTAGTTGTGAGGATGAGAGTCTTTGGTCTTTCTGGTGTGTCTGAACATGGTGAAGTACTCCCTCAGCTGCTGCCGACATCCAGGGCTTGTGGTATGCCTGTTGCTGTGTACTGACTTGCCGGCATGGATGGCAGTTTGACTTCTTGTTCCATGTGGAAGTAAAAGGTGATTTTGGGAATGAAGGTGGGTACTGTCCTCAGTGTGACCCTGTTATTGTGGAAAGTTAGGAAAGGTTCCTGACAGGAGAGGACTTGTAGTTCCCGGGTTCCCATGACAAATCAAAACTTCATTTTGGAGATTTCTACAATCATGTAAATATAGTGATTACCATCCTACCAACCAGTATATCAGCGAAACACCGATAATAGTGCCACTACCTGCAAATAAGTCAACAATAACTGTGACTCATCAATAACAGTGCTGCTGTCTGCCATCTGCTCTATTTAAAATTTTAATTATAGGCAAGCCCTCTCAGGTAGTCATATCTGCTCCTCTGTGCGTATTCTCCTGCGATAGAGACAATCCTCTCATTCATATCGTTGTACTTCCTTATCCTCCCACTTGTCCCAGTTCTTGAAACCATTTGCTCAAGCTTCATTTCTGTAAGCCATTGTTCCTCCTTTAAGCACTGTATCAACTTCCATATACTGGGGCGACAGGCTCTGAGGTGACTGTTAAAACCATGATGCCACCCCTCAACAGCATTGTTTGTGTGTGCTAACCCTCTCGAGGTGGCATCATAGCAATTCCACTGTTGTGGTGGAAATAATGCCCTTCTGCGGCCAGAGCGGCCTCTGCATTTTCCAATCCATGTGCTCTCAAAATAATTGTGCAGAGGTGAAAGAATATCTGCATGAGTTCAAAAAACTCTAATTCTTTCATATCATCAAATGTTGGCAAACATCATCTGTCTGTATGAATGTCAAAGACAAAAGCATTCTTAAATGAAGAGCAAAATCTGGATCTGCACAGTATTTCTCGTGAACCATGGGGTACTTTTGTATCCTGTGCCAAATTGCTTGCACAAAATGAAAAAACATACTGGATTTCTGTATCTGGGAAACATGCATGAAAAGCTAGCATGCCGACTTTTTGAATCCATCAATGCAGATTCAGGATTTAAGTGGGAGCACAATTCTTGCAACTGTGAGTATACCCTAGAATATCCTGCCATTGTTCGTGAACACATCAGGACATACAGTGCTGTTACCACCTGCCCTGACTTTAGACAGTGCACTGTATTCAGCTCCTCAAATAATAATGGGCATGATTTAAATGTCCCATCGAGCATCTAGTGGCTACTCTCCTGAAGCATTTTCATATTTGTGTAATCTCTTGGTGGCACTATCCCAAGGGCTACTACCCCTGCCTGAATGGCTAGTAGCAAGTTAAAAGGCCTGAGTTCTGAAATGGGTGCCTCCACTCCACCCAGAGGTCAGGGTTGGTAGTGGTCAAACTAACCTGGGCACAGCCCTCTGGGACACTGTAAACCCCCTATTTCCCTTCAAGTGGCCTGAGCAATATATGATAATCACTTTTGCAGTACTCCTTGTACACCATACCAGTACCCACTGTTTGCACTTACCATCAGGGCTGGTTCCTCTGGCTTGACCCTGGGTACCCCTTTAAACCAAGGTTAAGCATAGTAAATAGCAACAGTACAGTACTCTTGGCACAGACTGGAACCACAGTCAGGTTAAAAGCAGAAAAGTCAGATCTGATTCATTCAGGGGCTTGAACAAGGAAGGGCGTAATCAGGTTGATTGGCTTAAAGGCTATATTAATCAAACAGTTATGCATGCGCTTTAAGTCCCACACAGTCACACCTCTGGGTACCCAGGTAGGGAGACGATGGGCTAGCCAGGAACATTGCAGCTGGTTGGGGCCCTGTGATGGAAGAAAGCAACATGCACAACACACACTATTTGTAATCTGGAGCCAGAGGGCTCAGTTTGTGAAAGAAAAAGCAACCAGACAATCAAATGACAATACTTTAGATTTAGCTGTTGTTGCAGGGAGCTACCCTGATGTTTACTCATGATACCCAACATTGGACACAGGCAGGATGAAATTGAGACTGTGGGTTGTTGAGCTGGAGTGCCCGGAGAAGTGGGGCCCACATGAATCACCGAGGCATCATTCCTGTTCAAGTGTTGAGCAGGTGGCTGATCCCCAGGCAGGTCTCTTGTTGATGGCTTTCTCTGTATAGTGGGTAGTCGGGTTGGGCCAGTGTGGCAAGGCCCAGTCCCAATGGAGATGATTTTGGATTCAGTCTGTGGGGCTGGATGCAGCTTCTAGCAAGCAGAATACAGTTCAAACCACAGTGGGAACCAAATCGCGACCCTGAGCAACATAGCACTTTTACATGTAAGGAAATTCTTTTTTTTACTCTGTATTTTATACTCCTTACTGCCCCTCTCACTACTCTTTCAGATTGTCTCTGCTGCATGGACCCTCTTCTCACGGGGTCTGCACCTAGAGTACCTGGTGCCACTAATCCTTTGATGCCGGATAACCCCCAGTGTAGGGTGGGAGGGACCCACTTAGCTCCCCAACTTTTTACTTCTGGCGTGGACCCGGCACAGTGGAGTCTGCACGATGATCTGATGGCACACAGTGAGGAGTTGTCACCTAGGCAAGGCGAGGGTGTTTTTCCCTTGTTCTTTCTCCCCAGCATCGGCATGCAATGAGGGCCAATGAGTGAGGAGATGTGGTGAGATGCACCTGCTGCTCCGCCCGTCTGCCGATGTCTGCCCGTTCCCATACTGCTATCTCCCTCTGCACCTTCCACCCGAGTTCCCCAGGTGGTGGTATCATGGCGGGAGCTTGCAGGTTACCCCCCCAGAGAAGGAGAGCAGCCATCGGGTGCTCTATCCTTCTCTTCCCCGGCCAACCCCTGGCGGTCCATGCTTGTTCCTGAACACAGGTCACCAGCGTGGCGCAAGTTAAGGCATCCAGCACCTCAGCCCTCAGTGCCACCGGGCCGGCTCGTAAGGAAATTCTAATGCAGCTTCCAGTAAGCAGTATACAATTCAAATCACAGTGTGGAACCAAATCACGACCCACTATAAACACACAACACTTTCACATGTAAGGAAATTCTACTGTACCAGGCAAAAGGATCTCCGGTCGCAATTACAGCTCTGCACAATCCAGGAGTTCAGAGGTGGCTGGGGAAGATGGTGCCACCTATTCAGTTGAAATAGAAACAGTACAGTACTCTTGACACAAACTGGAACCACAGTCAGGTTAAATGCTGCAAAAAAGTCAGATCTGATTTATTCAGGGGACTTGAACAAGGAAGGGGCGTAATCAGGTTGATTGGCTTAAAGGCTATATTAATCAAACAGTTATGCATGTGCTTTAAGTCCCAACACAGTCACACCTCTGGGTACCCAGGTAGGGAGACGATGGGCTAGCCAGGAACATTGCAGCTGGTTGGGGCCCTGTGATGAAAGAAAGCAACATGCATAACACACACTATTTGTAATTCGGAGCCGGAGGGCTCAGTTCGTGAAAGAAAAAGCAACCAGACAATCAGATGACAATACTTTAGATTTAGCTGTTGTTGTGGGGAGCTACCCTGATGTTTACCACGATACCCAATATTGGACACAGGCAGGATCTAAATTGAGACTGCAGGTTGTTGAGCTGGAGTGGCCGGAGAAGCGGGGCCCACATGAATCACCGAGGCATCATTCCTGTTCAAGTGCTGAGCAGGGGGCTGATCCCCAGGCAGGTCTCTTGTCGATGGCTTTCTCTGTGCAGCGGTTAGTCAGGCTGGGCCAGTATGGCAAGGCCCAGGCCCAATGGAGATGATTTTGGATTCAGTCTGTGGGGCTGGGTGCAGCTTCTAGCAAGCAGAATACAGTTCAAACCACAGTGGGGAACCAAATTGCGACCCACTAGCAGCACACAACACGGTTATATGTAAGGAAATTCTAATGCAGCTTCCAGCAAGCAGAACACAATTCAAACCACAGTGGGGAACCAAATCATGACCCACTATAAGCACACAACACTTTCACATGTAAGGACATTCCACTGTACCAGGAGAAGGCTCTCTGGTTGCAATTACAAAGTCTTTGCACAATTGGGAGTTCAGAGGCGGTGGAAGTCCAGACAGGCCGACACATTCAGCAAATCTTCAGTCTTCTTCAGGTAGGAGCCTGTCACAATTAGTGGCTTACTTCACTCTCCAAGTTCAGATTCAGTCCAAAAAAGGCACAAGTTCCCTCTCAGGGACAGCAGGCATGCAGGCCAAAACTCAGGCCTTTCCACAGTTCTTCCACATGAATCTAGGCCGGGGCTGCTGCTTGAATCATTCAAGCTGTTGTCCATTCACTTACCAACTCAGAACTGAAACTAGCTGCAAGCAGCTTGGGAATTTCCCCAAGATCCAAAAGGTTCAGTTGGCTGATCTGTCTATCAGTCTCAACAAGGGCTCCCCCTCCAAGTTATTTTAGGCACCAAAATGCAAAAACTACAGTTCCTACAAGTTTTGAACCCACTAAGCCCCTGTAGGCAGGCTCCATTTTAGAGTCCTAACAGTACTGATTGGTCCATTCTGACAGTCTCGGCCAAGTTGGTGGAGATAAACAGAACAGTCCTTGCTGCAAAGAAGGCAGATTAGAACAAACTGCAATATTATTACTACTCTAACAAATGATCAGCAAACAAGCACATCTTCTAACAGGGCATACAAAATGTAAAAAACAAAAACGCACTGCATCAGCATGTGGTCTAAAAGCAAAACAAAATGGTTATATTAAATGCATGCTGAAAATAGAAAATAGAGTTAAAAATCTACGTTTCAACCTTAGGTCTTCTTCAGGAAATATCTAAAGACTAACTTTGTTTTTTCTCTTTAGATATTTTCTGAAGAAGACTTAAGGTTGAAACGTGATTTTAACTCTATTTTCTATTTTCAGTGCATTTAATATGCAACCATTTTGTTTTGCTTCTAACAGAGCTCCCTTTAGATTAGTTAAGATTGCAATCCAGGCAGCTCTTAAAGAGGCAGTACACAGAGGCTATATAGGCACTCTCTTGCAATCACATTTAAACTACAAAAATGCAGGACACCAGCCTGGCAGTGAGCATTTAGATAAGCTCAAGGAAGACTTTTTGGGAACTCCCATTTGTAGGGGGTTACATTTGCCTCAGTGGCAAACATTAGAAAGCGGTCCTTTTCCTTTCCACTATCAAACACAAGGAATGGTAGTCCTGCAGCAGTGATCCTGAACTCTGCTGGAATGTCAAGCTCTTCAACCGAGGAAGGAGTGGCAGAACAGCCACGTTCAACTTGCCTCATGCACTGAATTGTTGTCTGATAAGTGGAAGGCCAATGACAGCATCAGGGGCTGATGTGGTACACTGCACAACTACCTGTGTAGTTGTTTCAACATGATCTGGCATGCTCGCAGATGTCTGCCATGATCTTACACGCCCCAGCTTCCCCAGCATCTGGAACATGGGTATGCTCCTTTAGCTGTGCTGACACCTTGTTACCCACAGTATGCAGTACAGTAGACAGTGGAATTTATAGGTATTATACAGCACCAAATTTTTTCCCACTTTTCTTTGTCCTCCATAAATATAGCCACCATACACTGCCAATGGCTTACTTTTGTCTCATGATGGTTTTAAATTCCATTACGGGAGCTCAGATGAATTGATTAGTCAGCACAGACATAGAGAAAAGCTACTCAAAGGGAAAGCAAATACTGGAGTGGACCATTAAATGTTTGGGGAATCAGGTGGGTGTTGTATTGTGGTTACAAGGAAGTGAATTCCAAATTCATGAAAGCAAGTAAAAACATAGAAGACACACAGTGAATAAAAAGAAATTGAGTGAGTGTGAGCACAACATCGCTATTATAATGGTTGGCAAAGTTGTGTAGCGCTATTGTGCTTTGTCGCGATACTGGTGCTTGCCATTATGAGCGCGCTATTATTTAAATCACGATTATGTGGTCGCAGTTTTCACATGGAACCATAGTTCTCCTATCCTCCTAGTGGAGCAGATAGCTACAAGAAAGGCTGTCTTTAGGGTGAACCAAAAGGGTGAGTCCCGGAGGAATGGTGACCCCTATAGGGCCTCTAGGACTACGTTCAATTGCCATGGGGAAAATCTTCCTTAACTTGGGGTTTGTGAGTTCTACAGCTTGAAGGAGCCTGACCACATTGGGGTGTGAGCCGATGACTCCTATCCCTGGTAGTGGTCCTCTAACAGAGGACAGGGCGGATGTCTGTACTGTTAAGGAAGAAGGGCTGAGTCCTTTGTTTGCACCATCATTTAAGAAGTCCAACATTAGTGGAAATCCTGCCACAGAAGGGGAGGTTCCCCTTTCTGAGCATCATCTTGCAAAAATCTTCCAATGTCTTTGGTAGGATAAGTTGGTGAAAAGTTTCCTGGATTGTAGCAGTCTCTCTCCATAACTCTGGAATGGTATCCCAGCTTCAACAGTCTGTGCCGTTCAGTAGCCATGCCATCAGCTTGAGGGTCAATCGATTCAGATGTTGTATCGGGCCCCTGACTCAGGAGGTCGGGTCGGTTGGGGAGTGGCATTGGTGAGCCTATTGATATCGTCAAGTACCATGGTCTCCTAAGCCAGTCTGGTATTATCATCACTACTGTTGTCCTCCTGGCTCTGACCTTGTGGAGTAGTTTGTTTATCATGGTTGTGGGTGGGAAGGCATATGCCCTGTTGATCGACCATGGGGCAGACAGGGTGTCCATCTCCTGTGTCATGGGGTCCTTATATCTGGAGTAGAATGCGGGGAGTTGTGTGCTGTGGTGTGAAGCCATCAGGTTTACTTGTAGCGGGCTCCATCTGCATAGTATCTTCCTTGTGTAACCCCCCTGTTACCCAGGGTTACTAGAATACCAGTAAGACCTAGTGGTAGGCAGGGAAGGCAGCTTATGAAACTCCAGTTAAATGGATTTCACACTGTCTCACTCTGTTCTCAGTCTCAGCGGAGACTGAGTGATGACATCACCATAGAACTCTCGCAGTTGCATGAGCCACACTGGAGTGCTGCAGTTGGAAGTTAGGATAGAATGTTGGGAATTTTGAACAGAGTCTGTGTGTAGTCTTGGAGAGAGACAGCAGCATAGCAGTCTGTGTGCAGGCTCTCAGAGCTTCAAGCTCTGTTTTAGAGCTACTGTTAAGAAGGCGTGTGTTTCCACCATAAGAGGGACACAGAAACTTATTGTTGAAGTGGTGGAGACCACTGTCACTGGTCCAAGTGCTCCCTTCCTGAGGGATGGGGAAAATGTTTGCCTGTCTTCTAGGGCACCCTCCTGGTTCCGCTAAGGGAAGAAGCTGCCTATTTCAAGTGGTGCTGCAGCAACAGAAGCTCTGAGAGAATTTCCTGTCAGGAATCCTGTGGGGCACTTGCAACCAAAGGGTGAGTTCACTGTGACAGAGGGCCAATGTTTTCACCTGAACTGTTGGAGCATGGGGATTGGACTACTTAATCTGTTGGAGGTCTAGTGTAATAGACATTGCCGGTTAACTCAAGTAGGTTCAAGTCCAGCACAAAGAGTGAAGTAAAGTGGGGATTGGACTGCTTAATCAGTGGGGGGCCTAGAGCAATGGGCTATGCCAAGTAAGAGTATGTTCAAGTCCAGCACAAAGGGAAAGCAAGACAAGTAAGAGGAAATGTGACATACATTTAGCCTTAATCTACACTGCCAAGCTTTACAGTAGGAGGTATTTACTGTCCAGAGAAATGGCCGGTATGAATTGTGGAAGTGAGAGGGAGACCCCCATCAGTAGTAACTAAATTCACCTCTACGGATTTGCTCTGTGGCACCTTTACTTTCTCTCAGGTACTTGGCCAGTGCCTGAGGAAAATACCCAGACATGGGATTAAAAGGAAGTTTCCTTGATAGAGCTGAGATGCTCTTATGTGGTTTAGGGAGCCACCAGTAAATGTTTCTATGACATAAGGAAGATGTCCAAATGGCCGGCAAGGGAGCCAAGCCAGGAAAGCCCAGATCAGTGTACAAGTTCAGACTATGTACCCAAAGCAGCGTGCAAGTCTGGGCTGTGTGCCCAGTGGGTTCAGAGCCTGAGGGCTGAAGTGTTGAAGTGTTCTTGATTCTTTTAATCTGCATTACCAGGAATGTAGCCCCGTGGGGGTCCATCTATGCTTTGTTTATTCTGTTTGGATGTGAATAAAAGCCACACTTTACCCCATTCCCGGTGCTGAACATTACAGTTATTGCTTCCTGTGTTTGGAGTTACTTGGGTGCCCCTGTGCAGAGTAGCCAAACCTAGCCTTTGTGCCGAGTGACCTATTCCTCCCCGAACCCAGTCCCCACCTGGTACTGCTGTCAGATTCAAACAGCATGCCACCTGTCATTTGCAAAATGATGGGGGTGGGGTCTTACAAAATGGAGGCACCGCTGGATTTGAAATTTTAGGGAGGAAAGTGTCTTGGGCAAAGGCTAGCGTTTTGATTATCTGGCAGTGGTAGCCCAAAAGCTGAAGCAAGGTTAACTAATGTGTCGCTGTTTGCTGTTGTCCATGTGCTGCTGTTAAATCCCAACTGTTTACCAAGGAGCAGTATGGCCTGAGAGAGTATGCCCTTGTCCTGCATCAAAATTGACAGCGTTCTGCCATGCTTAAAAATTGTTGTGACAAAGAAAAATGTGAAGACTATGGGTAGCAAAGGAAAATTGTGCCCTGGATGTTGGAAATGCTTTCTAGTGAATGGAGAGACTTGCTGTGTTAATGGCCATGACAAATGGTTGAAATGGGCTCCCGCCATGGAGTCAGTTAAAAAAAAAGTGGTTTTGCAGTTTAAATTTGCCTGCTCGACGATCGCAGTGAGGAGAAGAGCACCTGCAAGGGAAAGAGGCTCATTTGCATAGCGTCTTGTGATTGGTGAGACTGCAATCAGTCCCGCCCCCAAGCCAGCTTTACAGCAACTGCCCAGCATTCAAGAGGGACTGTGAGTGGAGTGCATGTACTGGCTTACCGGAGGAGTGACGCGGTGGCTGGGAACACTGTAAAATTTTAAAAAAACTGACTTTTCCATCAAATTTGGGATCAACCCGCATCTCGATCGACTGGATTGTGAGTGTGGTGTTCGGAGGAACGATCAGCAGGACTGCCAACCCGCTTCTGTCCAGAGGCCGTCAAGACTGGCTGCAGGCCATTTTCCATCGCAGCAAGCAGCTACTGATAACAGTGAGTACCAAAAGAAATAATTGCTCAGACCAGTGATTTTTGCCAGAAGCCAGCTGAATCTGTGTGCAGCAGTGTAACGCTTTGCAATCAAAGACTGTGTTAAGTTTACCAGCAAAAGCAAGCCTTTTAAACCATCGACTGTGAGCATAGTTATGGGTTCAGCATCAGAGTAAAGTTTCAAAGCCATGAGAGAGACTGTGAGTTGTATCAAGATATGCAGCAATAGTTGCAGGCAATCCTGTACTTGAAATACTGAGGCTTTAAGGGACTGTGAGCTACAGCAATGTTTCCAGCAAGTGAAAAGTCCATGGCAAATCATATAAATGTGCTAGGAAAAAGAACAGTGCAAGTTTGTGCAGTTTGAGCAAAGTTATCAGTAGAGTGTGTGCATCGGATGCGCAGTGGCTTGACCCAATTTCAGAAAGTTGATGCACAGGAGTGCTGCCGCCGCCATTACAGGGTGAGGTACTAATGTAAACACAGCAGTAGAGGAGCCATTTTGAAAGTGAAAGAAAGTTTTCAGTGATGTGGGACTTTCAATAACAGTGAGCGTTGGTTTTTCTCTGCAGTCATGGCCTCAGGACCAGCCTGCTACCTGGATCATGCCCAGGCTGTGGTAGCAGTAGAAGTAAACAAGTTAAGGGACATTGAGAGGTGTTTCTATGGAGGACAACTGCCTCCTCATGTGATGATTCCTGGATATCTAGTGCAAGTGTGCTTAATATGCTTAAATGTTGGAAGGGATGTCTTCATTGTACCTCACTGTTCTGGGTGCCTTGAGAAATACAGTTTATTTAAAGCGCCCAAGATTCGTTTGGCTCCCACATGGACAAAAGTTTAAGAATCTGCAGTTGGCAGCACACAGCACCAGGCAGAGCCTGTTGGAGAAGGCCCCTCAGGAGAGTGTGGCACAAAGCTAGAGGGTGCAGATTTGCAGACAGAACAATATGCTGATATTTCAGATTCTGAATCGCTGAGAGACAATTCAGGAAGAGCATCAGTGGACCCTTGGAGAGGGGGGTCTAGCCCAAGTCTCATAAGAGAAGATGAAATGAGGGAGGCCTTTGAATAGGAGGTTTCGACTTCCACACCAAGTGAAGAATGGATAGTCTCAGGAGTGAGGACAATGGCTCACTCCTGGGCACAGATTCTCAGTGAGGAAGAAGAAGAGGGGAAACCTATGTGGCCTTGTGAAAAAGGAACTGGTACACAGCCTCAAGCTTTTGCCTCAGAGGAATGCATGGAAGAGAGTGGTGATTCCACTGCCCTGGCTGTGCAAGAAGAAGCTAGAGATTCATTTTTCGTGTCTTTGAGAATGCGTAGCTGGCAGAACCAGGACTGGCCGCCCCCAAGCCAGGCCAGAGGTCTCAAGTTGACCAAAGCTAGTAAAGAGGAGAGACTGGGTCGTAAGAAGGTGAATTAAATCTATGGGATGTCCTTTCCTACCTTTCCTTGGAGAGTCTGGGAGGAGATTGAGAACAGCAGGAAATCCTGGATTTGGGCCAAAGCAATAAAATGTGTGCATCCTGATGAAACAACCATGTCAGGAACAGAATGTCTCATGAAAAATACAGCCAGTGGAAAAGAGGCAGGACACTGTTAATGGACGTCCAGAACTCAGGTGCCCCACATTCATCAGTTCTACAGTGTACTGACTTTCCAGAATCCATCGACTGGCTCACCAGATGACTTCAGTTCCAGACAGGACACCAGCCCAGCTGCATCCTGATTCATCGCCTGGTATCTGGATGACGTCAGACCAGCTGTTTTCCTTTTGTTCCTGTTCCAAGGTTCCATCTCCAGAGATGACAGCAGCCCAGCAATTTCCAGATGTGCCTCCTGTTGTTCCTGGAAGATGTCCGCCAGCTGTATCGGAAGAGTGCTTCCAGGAGAGTCTTCGCTGAGGACCAGGTCGGTGTTTTGTTCGCTCCACAAGGGACTGGTAAGTCCAAACTTTTTATTCTTATGACATTGCAGTACACATCCTACACTAGCAGACTCCAGATGTGTGAACTGTCCTCAAAGACCCTTCGGGACTTTGGCCTGCTAGAACTGTGCTTCACCGGCTCCCAGCCCAGAAATCTTTAATGGACTAACCTCGGCATTGTGGTCACTAGATGGGACTTTAGGCACTCCATCCCCAAATGTGTATTGTAAATAATGTCATTGTTTTTCTACTGTTTTCTAATGTTTATACTGTTTTCTACCTTTCAAAAAAAAAATCTTTTGGGATTCTCCAGTGTTTTGATGGTAGGGGTTTAGATAGGCTGTGTATGCAGATTAAGTGTGTGTTGTCTTTCTTTTTCTTGCAGGTGTTCCTAAAGAAGATAGAAGAGGAGGAGGGACTCATCGAGTTCCTCACTAGTACTTACAGTGTAGTATTTAAAGTATTGTTGTTGTTGTTACTGTGTGTAACCCTTTCTTCCACAGGTATGGTTGTGGGAAATGTGGGACTAATGTATGGTTGGTATTAGCTCCTGGTGTGTGGTTGCATGGTGCCCAAGTTTGGGGAGGTCCCCTGTTTGTTTGTTTTGGGAATTGAGTTACAGGCAGACAGATTTTCCTAGAGGGC
The DNA here is from genome assembly GCA_016271365.2 of Neoceratodus forsteri. Lineage (NCBI taxonomy): Eukaryota > Metazoa > Chordata > Ceratodontiformes > Ceratodontidae > Neoceratodus > Neoceratodus forsteri. The sequence goes on along the minus strand of CM028130.1, from coordinate 1,564,114,449 downwards.
TAGGGGGTATAGACAGGCTGTGGTCCTGAACAGCCATAGGGACTGCAGTGCTGATCTATTAGGGCTATGCTCTGGACAGTTCTACCAGAGCCACTAGGTACCCATAATTAGCGGGTAGAGTAGAGGCTGATCTGTCAGCCAAAGGCCTCTAGGCCCTTAGTGTTGCCTGCCTGTGCTAGCACATGGTAGAAGGGGGGCCTGATCACCCCCCCTCCACAGGTAGCACATAGGGTGAGATGGCTTAAGCTGGGTAAATAATGACTGCGGATGGTCATTTTCCTGGCCCAGGCTGAGTGTAACCCCTGTTACCCAGGGTTACTAGAATCCCAGTAAGACCTAGTGGTAGGCAGGGAAGGCAGCTTGTGAAACTCCAGTTAAATGGATTTCACCCTGTCTCAGTCTGTTCTCAGTCTCAGCTGAGACTGAGGATGACATCACCATAGAACTCTCCCAGCTGCATGAGCCACACTGGAGTGCTGCAGTTGGAAGTTAGGATAGAATGTTGGGGATTCTGAACAAAGTCTGTGTGCAGTCTTGGAGAGAGAGAGACAGCAGCACAGCAGTCTGTGTGCAGGCTCTCAGAGCTTTAAGCTCTGTTTTAGAGCTACAGTTAAGAAGGTGTGTGTTTCCACCATAAGAGGGACACAGAAACCTATTGTTGAAGTGGTGGAGACCGCTGTCACTGGTCCAACTGCCCCCTCCCTGAGGGGATGGGGAGGAAGTTTGCCTGTCTTCCAGGGGCAACCTCCTGGTTCTGGCTAAGGAAGAAGCTGCCTATTTCAAGTGGTGTTGTGGCAACAGAAGCTCTGAGAGGGAATTTCCTGTGAGGAATTGCCTGTGGGGCACCTGCAACCAAAGGGTGAGTTTGCTCTGACAGAGAGCCAATGTTTTTACCTGAACTGTTGGAATGTGGGGATTGGACTACTTAATCTGTAGGAGGTCTAGTGTAATAGACATTGCCGGTTAACTCAAGTAGGTTCAAGTCCAGCACAAAGAGTGAAGTAAAGTGGGGATTGGACTGATTAATCAGTATGCAAAGTAAAAGTATGTTCAAGTCCGGCACAAAGGGAAAGCAAGACAAGTAGAGGAAATGTGACATACATTTAGCCGTAATCTACATTTCCAAGCTTTACAGTAGGAGGTGTTTACTGTCCAGAGAAATGGCCGGGTAAGAATTGTGGAAGTGAGTGGTGGGAGACCCCCCCCATCAGTAGTAACCAAATTCACCTCTACGGATTTGCTCTGTGACACCTTTACTTTCTCTCAGGTACTCAGCCAGTGCCTGAGGAAAGTATCCAGACATGGGATTAAAAGGAAGTTTCCCTGATAGAGCTGATGTGCTCTTAGGTGGTTTAGGGAGCCACCAGTAAATGTTTCCATGACATATGGAAGGTGTCCAAATGGCCGGCAAGGGAGCCAAGCCAGGGAAGGCCAGATCAGTGTACAAGTTCGGGCTGTGTACCCAAAGCAGCGTGCAAGTCTGGGCTGTGTGCCCAGTGGGTTCAGAGCCTGAGGGCTGAAATGTTGAAAAAGTGTTCTTGATTCTTTTAATCTGTATTACCAGGAATGTAGCCCCATGGGAGTCCATCTATGCTTTGTTTATTCTGCTTGGATGTGAATAAAAGCCACACTTTAGAACCCCATTCCTGGTATTGGACATTACAGTTATTGCTTCCTGTGCTCGGAGTTACTTGGGCGCCCCTGTGCAGAGCAGCCAAACCTAGCCTTTGTGCCGAGTGACCTATTCTTCCCCGAACCCAGTCCCCACCTGGTACTGCTGTCAGATTCAAACAGCATACCACCTGTCATTTGCAAAATGATGGGAGGTGGGGTCTTGCACTTGAGTACTGACTTGTGTAGCATCCAGTCTGAGTGATCAATGGTGGATCTGCTCAGCTAGTCCGCCCTTGTGTTGTCCTTCCTGCCAGGTAAAATGGCTAATATTGATGTCAGATTTTTCTCTGCCCATAGTAGAACTTTTAGTGACTCCACAATCATGGCCCTGCTGCACGTCCCTTGTTTGTTCAAGTAGGTGACCTTCACCTGGTTGTTGCATTGCACAAGAATGCCTTGATGGGTGATTAGGGGATTGAAGAATGCTAGGGCCAAGTAAACTGTCCTCATTTCCAGGATGTTTATTGGGAAGGTTGATTCCTCCTTGGATCATAGTCCCTGTGTCATGTGATTCTTGTATGTGGCTGCCACCCAGTCAGACTGGCATCCATCGTGAGTGCTGATCTGTTCGGATGCAATAATGGGCAACCTTGTGATAGGTTCTTGCCGTTCATCCATCACTGAATTTCCTTCAGGACTTTCTGAGGTGGGGAGATTTGGAAGTGGAAATTTTGAGTCGTCTGGTCCCATGCCTCTGTAAGGAAGCGTTGTAGTTGCCTCATGTGGAGTCTGGCCCAGGGGATCATGTTGATAGTGGAGGCCATGAATCCCAGTACCTGCAGGTAGTCCCAGACTGGTCTTACTGGGTGTCTCAGTAAGCCAGTGGTTTGTGTCATCAGATTGAGGGTTTTCTCCTCTGTGGCATGACTTTGTGTCTGTTGTCGATTTTTTCCCAGCTGAGACAGTGATTGAGTTGGGGTGAGGATGCTCTTTGCCTTGTTGATCACAAGCCATGATCCTGTAGGCATTCGACTGCTAGGAGTGTGCTATCTGACAGCTTCCAGAATTCTTGCCCTCCTCAGCCAGTCATCTAGGTATGGGACAACATGGACTCCAAGCTTCCTCAGGTGCACTGTCAGAACTACTAGGGTCTTAGTGAACACCCTCGGTGCTGAGGACAGGCCGAATGGTAGGCATGTGTATTGGTAGTGCTCTCCCTTGAATGTGAACTGGAGGTATTTGTGGTGTGCCTGGTGAATGGGGATGTGAAGGTACGCATCTTTGAGATCTATGGATGTGAGGTAGTCCCCTGATTGAATAGTCAGGATGGTGGAACGGATCATCTCCATCTTGAACTTTCTGTGTATCACAAACTGGTTTAGGTATTTTAAGTCCAGTACTGGGCACATTCCACCGATTTCTTTGGGACCACAAAGAATAGTGAGACCCCGTGTTCCTTTCTTGTGGTGCACTAGGGAAATAACGCCATCCTGTAGTAAGTTTTGTATGGTCAGGTGTATTGCCTGGTGTTTGACCGGCATACTTGTGTAGGGAACACCATGTATCTTGTAGGATATTGGTTGTGAATAGTTCTATTGAGTATCCTGTCATGATCACCTCCCTTACCCATGTGTCAGATGTTGTGTGGGCCCACTGGGACGGAAATCCCCTCAGTCTCCCTACTATCTGAGGGGTTATTGCTTGGACCCATGCGCCTTCATTGTTTTTTGCCTTGGTATTTGAATTGTGGCTTGTAGCCTCCTCTGCCATTGGCCTTGTTGGTGGTAGGTCTTTGGCTGTTGTTGTAGCCCTTGTTTTGGAACCTAGGTTTTGGGTTCCATTGGCAGGGTGCGTAGTTGTTGTTAGTGCTCTGATCCTTGTTTTCAAAAGGTCTGGATTTGGGGCGAAAGGACCAATTGGAGGGAGGTAGACGTCCTTTTCTCCCTGTGATTGTTTGCCTCACACCCTTTTCTTCAGGTAGGGGTGAGTCCTTCTCCAACTAGTTTGCCTTCCTTGAATGGCAGTCTCATGGTGCGGACTTTGACTCATTGTCTGCTTGCCATAGTTTTAGCCATAGTGCCCTTCTGGTCTTTGTTGCCAGGACCGTGGCCCTGATTCAAATCTCTGGATGTCTGAGGAGGCATCCATTATGTATCTGACTGCTTGTATCATGCATTCTAGGGTGTCAACTTGTGGTGAGTGCTCAGGTATGGCCTCTGCAATGGTTTCTGTTCAGCGCATAAGTGCCCTGCTTGCAAACTAGATTGCTGTGTCGGTGGCCTTTGTCATGCCCGTTGATTCATGGATTCTTCTGAGGTGTTCCTCAATCTTTTTATCCATGGGGTCTTTGAGGGCCACGGTGCTCTCGATAGGTATTGTGGTTCACTTGGAAAGCTTGGAGACTGGTTGGTCCACCTTAGGGGCTTTACTCCATGCTTCCCTCCTGGTATCAGAGATCTGGTACCAGTTTGTTACCATGTTCTTTACCGGTAGCCGAGTAGGCTCCGCGGCCTCATATTCTTTGGAAATTATGGTCTCTATTGTTTTACAGGATGGGAAGTGAATTTTCCTTTACGGATGGCCCATGGAGAGCAGGGGGTCCTCGGTGGTTGAATGCTGCTCTGGGTCTTTGGTGATCCACAGGGCCACCTTTATCATTCTTATCAGCTCCTTAATATTCTCTCCATGGCACATTCTCTGTGACTTGTCTTGCACCTCCATATCTGGCTCTGTGGAAGTTTCTGTGGTGATGCTGTCCACCTCATCCCTTGGTCTTTTGAGTGGGTCTCTCTCCTCTGTAGACCTATCTGTGGCCCTTGGTGGTGGTGCCGGGTTTGTTTTCCAGGTTTCCAATAGCTGGAAGAGGCACTGAGCCTGCCCTTCATTCAGGGCTATAGGTGCTGTGGAAGGTGGGGAGTCCCTTCTGTGGAAATCAGCTTCCTCGTGGCTCTCTGGGGCTCTGTGTTCCACCATAATGCAAGCTGTGCAGGTGTAGTCTGCCTCGTCTATTTCTCTAAATGGGGTTCCACATTCTTTACAGTTCTTCATGTTGATGTTTTTCCATGTTGCTCTGTGGGAAGAGGACATAAAAAATTGCATGAGGTATAGCCCCATTATCTTTTTCCAATCAGACAAGAGGCATCTTGAATGAAAGGCAGAACACTGTGCACTGCCCCTTTAAAAAGGCTCTTTGTGCTACATGGAATGCACTGGTGGGGACCCACACAAGATGGCCACCGGTGATCTCGCAAGACTTCACGGGATTGGGATCTCCCTATGTGTCCTTTGTGCAGCTCCCGGACCCAACCAAGATGGCCACCGTGATTGCTCGGGATTACCCATGAGACTGCAGTGTTTTATGTACTCTTGTGCCTGTGAGGTCTTGGGACCCACATGGCAATGTGGGAGTATTTGAGGGAGAAGGGACAGTATGGCTGCTGCAGGTCTCAGTGGGCAGAGAACTTGTTATTTTATGGCCCACTGAGACCAGGGAATGCAGAAGTTGCTCCGGGGAGGCGTCGATTCCCACCAGAGTCCCGTGGGTCACTCACTAGTGGCCCTGGAGAGTGATTTGGCTGACTGGAGGATCAGGAGATCAAGGAGAAATAAGGAGGCTGAGGTATCCACTTGTTTTTGTGTTATTCTTTGAGCTGGGGGGGGGGATGCCCCCTGGCCTGAGCCCTATCTGGTGGGTGTTCTGGGGCACAGAGAAAAAACAGTGCATAGCATTTTGATCTGGCAGAATGAGGTAGGGATGCTGCACGAGGGTCCTCTCCCCTAGATACTGCCAGGGCTGGGCAGTTCGGTGGCTGCAACTTAGGGTTGCTCTTGGAGGGACCAGAAGCTAGTGTTTGGAGGCATTGAATATTGACTGGGCCACTGATATTGAGCTGTGATGGGAGCAGGTCGTGCTGTTGGAGGGAGACCTGAGACCAGTGTAATTGCTATAAGTTAGATTTCCATAATAACTTTCTGCCTAATGCTTTGCGATGGAAAGTAAATGATGTACAATCTAGACAGTTCTATAATCAATTACTGTAGCAATCATGCATATTTACAGTAATTATTTATTTATTTATTTGCTTTTGTTAAACAGGTAAGCACACTAGACAACAAGTGCCTATTTTCAGGTACGAACCTGGGAGGTTACAGAGTACATAAAACATAATACAGAGTCAAGGTAACATACAGGCCCACGAACAAGTAGGTGGAACAGCAAATGGTACAAATGGCTATATAAAGGTAAAGTTGGCAGTATGTCAACGGGATACATAACAGCATTGAGAGGAAGAATAACAACAGGTAACATCACGGCAGAGAGTTGGCAGTATGTCAGCAAGATACTTAACGGTACTGAGAGGTAGAATAACAACAGGTAACATCATGGCAAAGAATACATCAAAATAAAAGAAAGTACAGACATGTATTTGCATGCCATGAGGGCCTATCATGAGGTAGCATGAGCATCAAATTAGTGCAGCTAGAAGCGGGTACTGATATGACAGGAGCGCCTCTCCAACAGAAGGGCGGAAAGTGCCTTGTGCGGGTTATCAGCAGGGAGTAGCAGCGGCCAGTGTGTCAACTCACAGTCTCCCATAGTGAATCAGGGTCAGGGGTGAGGGAGAGTCTACTCTGGGTCTATATAGCACATAGACAAGCAGAGGTAGCTTTGAGGAAGTTCCATAGGGATGTTTTGAAGCAGGGATGGGAGGGAGAGGCACGAACTAGGGTGGGAAGGGAGTTCCACAGCCTAGGTGCATGGACGGAGAAGATCTGGTCACCTGTGAGGGTGTGGGTCTTAAGGACCAGGCGGACCTGAGCAGCACTTGATCTTAAGTGGTAGGCAGGGGTTCCATATTTGAGGGGAAGGGCTAGTGCAGAAGGAGTATCCATTCTAACTATGTTGTCTATGAAGTTGCCAAGGACAAAGGCGTGGTGCTTTTCAGGAGGGAGCCACTCCAGCCGAGAGTAGAGCTCACAGCGATACGTAAGGCGAGGTGCAGAGAGTGCGAAGCAGCATACATTGTTATAAGCAGTATCCCATTTTACTGTGCTAGAATTTGGGACTGGGGCAAAGGCTACAAGCCCATAGCAAAGCGTGGGAAGGAGCATCCCCCTGGCTATGGCGAGCTGTGCAGCCGGGGTGAGGCAATCTTTGGCTCTGTAGGCAAGTCCAAGTTTGCCATTCGTGGCTTTGCAGATATTCCAAAGATGTGCGGTGAGATCCAGTTGAGGATCAAGGGTTACTCCTAGATACTTGACTGAGTCAATGACCGGCAGGAGGGAGCCATTTGTACCATAGATAATTAGGGGAGCAGTGCGGGAAGTGGTTTTGGTCACAGAACCAAAGAGTACGGCCTGGGTCTTTTCCAGGTTTATGGTGAGGTTGCATCCCTCAAGCCAGTTCTGGATACAATTGAAGTCTGAGTTAAGTCGGGAGTTGATGATAGTAATATCCTGGGAACTGGACAGTATGACGAGGTCATCCGCATATAGAGTTGGGTGCCCATAGGTTGCAACTGAGGGCAGTTCATTTATGAAAAGGGAAAACAGAATGGGTCCAAGAACGGATTCCTGGGGACCCGCAGTTAATAGGGTAGAGGGCAGAGAGGGCGAGTTGAAGCAGATGTATGCTGCCTTTCCCAAGGTAGTTGGAGAACCAGGCAGGCATGGAGGAGAATCCGAGAGAATGAAGAGTGGAGTGGAGGAGGAATGGTCAGCCCGATCAAGGCCTTTGAGAGATTGACAAGATGGCTCGGTCAGTTTGCCTTTGGTCAGTCGTGGACCTGATCTCAGAGGTAACCACGGCAAGTGCAGTTGATGTACTGTGCCCCTTCCTGAAGCCATGCTTGAGCGGGGAGATAACTGCATAACCCTGAAGGTAGTTGGAGAGTTGTGCAGCAACTGCCCTTTCAAGGAGCTTACAGGTAGCAGAGAGTATGGTGATGGGGGTGATAGTTTTCATGTAACCCCGCTATTAATGGGGGTTCCTAAAAGCCTTGCCGGGCTTGCCTAAGTGCCCCATGCCTAACTGGACGCTTGCGTTCGTCAGCACAAGTGTGGACGCTGTGAGTTCTTTCAGCCTCTGGTACTGTCTCTTTAAGAGTTGCCTGCTTGCAGGCTTTATTAGTCTTGTGTAGGGGAACAGTGGGTTTACTGCTCAAATCCCTTGAGGGGTTGTTTGAATTGCTCCATTCTGCAGTCACTAAGAGAGCAGAGGAGCTAGTTGAAAGATGTAACTGTTTGCTGGAAATATGCAGAGTGCCATTGCAAAATGTAGTTTGTTTAACCTGCCTTATTTGCAGCTGGGACTCTGTGTGCTCAGCCCCTCCATTTTGGACCCAAGCTGACGAGTTGGGTCAATTGGGGAAAGGGGCTTTAAATGGAGGCCGCTGGAGCCAATTAAGTTGGACTCCCACTGGAGCCTGCCTGAAGGGCAATATATGGCAGGTGCTCCTGGGAAGTGTAGTTTGGACCCTGACACCTTTTTGCACCAATACAGGGCATATGGAGTGACTGACAAAACAAAGCAACCAACCAGAACCCTGTGAAGGAGAAGAAACTGCCCTGCAACTGTCCTGGAGTTGCAGAGTCATTGGTGATCATGAAGGTAGAAGGAGCTTTGGCTCCAGCGCTGTGGCAGTCGTTGCGTGGGAAGCGCATGTGGCAGCTCAACAAGTCAGGCAATAGCATCACCAGAAGGAGTGGACAAGATCCGTGGAGGAGCGCAGGCAGAGGAGACTGTACGTTTACAGCTACCTATCACTCTCACCCTGTAGAGGACTGGAGAATCTGCTTCAGTCGCACTCGGTCTGTCAGGACAAGTGAAGCTGCATCGTTTGGCACTTTTTTTGCAGTGAAAACAATTGGGAGTATACAGCAGCTGCCTGGTATGGTACCCTCTGCGCCTATATAAATGTGTGGAGAAGTGTTTGGATCTCAGGCTTGGTCCTGCAAGTGGTGTGAGAGCGATCTTTCTGCGAGTCGTGAGTACTAAATCAGGGTAACTCTCTGTTCAATGTTCATTTGGAGGGCAAGATTTGTCTGGCTGCTTTACTGGCTACACTAACTGAACCTGCTGGCTCCTTTAATACTCTTAGGTATCAAATGCTCATTTTCTGCATCAGGCCCCAACCAGCTGCACCGAGGAGGCTAGCCTTCTATTGCCTGGGTACCCAGAGACAGTGACTTATAGGTTTGGCTGCTGCACAGTGCCCTAGGTGTGTGTGTGTGTGTGTATATATATATATATATATATATATATATATATATATATATATATATATATATATATATATATATATATATATATATATATATATATATATATATATATATATATATATATTAGTAGTAAGCTAATCAACTGATCTCCTGTCTCTGTTATTTCCTTAATAAATCAGATTTGTTGTTGCAAGGTAAACTGTTTGAACTGCATGTTTATGCTACCCTTGTATAACTGCACCTTATTTTACAGGGGGTCCTCAGCACCAAGTTAGCCATCCCACCTGGGTAAGTGTAAGTCAAAGCGATAGTGTGGGAATCACTGGTGAGCCACTAGTGGAAGAAAGGGGTTGCAGGACCAGAGGGCTGTAACCAGGTCATATCTGACTGTTTCATCCGCAACCTCTGGGTGGAGGCACCATTGGACCTAGGCCCCTCAACCTGTCAGTAGTCAGTCAGGCAGGGGTAGTAGCCCTTGGGATAGCACCACCTGGGGTTCATCTTGAGGCACCACTGGGATTAGCTCCCTAGTGGCGAATATACATAACTATCCCAACATGGCCAAACCAAAGAAAAAACTGGAGGGGGATATCACGACTAAAATTAAGTTAGACCCTGTTAAGAAGATGGTGCATAAACTGATGGGGTGGGGTGAAGCTGAAGAGTTGGATTCCCAGAAAATTGTGTTATTACTGGATGTGCCTCTGGGGATAAAGAACGCTGACCTTGTTTCTGCAGTTGAGCGTGTTAAATGTTTGGGCAAGGTAGAGGTGAAGGGGCGAATGGCTGACCTACTCGACCAGACCTTACAGGTGCTGCTATTATGCAGTATAGTTATAGATGCAGAGAGGGTGCCCCGCGTGATTACGGTGCTCCAAAGGGGTGGAGGGTCATTCATGTCCGGAGCGATTCAGTCACCCAAGGGAGGTCCCCCAAGACCAATAGCTTCAAAGATAAATTGTTTAAACTGTTAGCTGCAGAAGGGAGGACCACTCAGGAATTACTACAGGTGTTAGACCTTTCCAGTAACCCCACCCCCCCAATCATCCCCTGGTACATCTCCCGGGTCATCCAAGAATTCTATCCTGGCTTCAGCACCTATAGATTTTCCCCCCATACAGTTAGACTCCTATCGGAGATTGAAACTTTTTTCTGGTACTGTGCCTGTGCCCTTGGGAGAAGATGATTTGGAGACTTGGATGGACTATGCTACCCCTTTAGTCGAAGAGTAGCAGTGCTCTGAGGAGGAGAAATGAAAGAGGCTGATGGAGAGCCTGAGGGGCCCAGCTTTGGAAGCCATCCATTTCTTGCGGGCTACTAGCCCCAAAGCCACTGCAGTAGAGTATCTTTCTGCCTTGGAGGGGGTGTTTGGGAGCACAGAAACTGGGGAAGATGTGTTGTGGATGTTCAAGTCAGCTAAACAGTGGAGGAATGAGAAACTGTCAGCCTCTGTTACCACAGTGGAAAGGGCCTGCAAAAAGCTTATCGCAAAGGGGGGGTAACTGCCGCTGTTTTAAATCAGGTCTGCCTAGATCATATCTTGAAATCTGCCAGGTTTTCCAGTATGATATTGATGAAGCTCAAACTACATGACCGACAGGCTGCCCCTCCCGAATACTGCCAATTGATGAGAGAGATTCCAGAAGTTAAGACCGATGAAGAGGGGTGGGAACCCTATGTGGGGGTCGTGAATCTATGCCAGACCTCTGAGCCCAGTGAACCAGATGAGACCCACCCCCTCGAGGGGATTGAACAAGGGACCTGATACATTTCCTGGGCCCTCAGAGGCACAAGGTGGAGTGGGGGTGCATGCTGTTTCTTCTCATCCCTGGGTGGAGGGTGATTTGAAGGCCGAGATTAGAGATTTATGGGAAATGGTGAGCGAATTGAAACAAACTGCTGCCAACCCCTCCAAATTTGGGGGGCTTGAGTTATCTGGAAACAAACAACCTAGTTTAGAGGAGCCCTCCAGAACCCCCCGACGCCTCCCGGCAGACGAGATATCTCCCTCCCAACAAAGACCCCAGATACTAAGTTCTGTTACCACTGGGGAGTGATAGACACTTTCAGACTGAGTGCCCATTACCAGAGAACTTAAGGATGGTCAGTAGCAGCAGTAGCCTGGCATCGCATGCTTATACCAGACCCCAGAGGGGCCTCCTCGGAAGAGTTTTGTTACCGGCCAATGCCCAAGCAACCCAAACCATACCCCTGAATGGTCTGACGTGGTGGTCCTCAATGGAGCACCACTGTGAGAGTGAATGGAGTACCCACCCAGGGGTGTAGACAGTGGTTCCTAAGTGACCATTATGTTTGAGGACTGGTATGGCAGCATGCCTGAAGTGCCTCTGCAGCCTTTGGATGGACTACATGTTTGGGGACTGAGTAATAAGGCACTCCTTATTCTGGGTATTTCCGGATCTGAGTTGTCTTTCTCCCTACTTCTGTGGCTGGGGTGGCTGAATTAAGTGGAAACCTTGGCATTAGTGTTTCCCCACTGACATATAGATGGGGTGCCCTTGTTAATTGGAACCAGTGCTCACATGTTTGGTGCATTAGCACAGCTGTGCTTTGAAAAACAGAGGCCCAGGACTGGGTGAGCTCTCAGAATACCTGCCTTGATTCAGAAGGCCTATGAGGCCCAGAAAGGCCAGCCAGGTGGAGCCTAGTCTGTGGGTATTGTCTGGAAGAAGGACCCAGAGTCTTTGCTGCTCAGCCCCAATGCCCAGTGTGTTCTCCAAGGAGAGGTCCGGATTAGAAGGATGTTAAGAATAAAATATTGATGTGATGCTCCAGACGATGGAAAATTGCTGAGGGGTTAAGTTGGTTAACCAGCATTTTGCTTGCTAGAGCCCATGCTTTTGCCAGAAGAGCAATGGTTCAAGTGCACAATGTATCTGATCGAGAGATTCGAGGAAGCGAGGTGCACTCTGGCCACAGTGCACTATGTGGATACTGCTGTTCTGCCCAGCAACAAGACTTCTGGGAGGAGTGACTGAGTGACCCCTGATCTGTTTGATTTTAGTGACTCCCACTACCAGCAGAATGGAAGAAAGGATCAGTGAAAGGCTCGCCCAGAGGCAGCAGGTGCTTTCCTTGAAGGCGTGGGATGTGGATGTGCAAGGAGATGAGCACCACATTCGCCACAGAATGAGTGACCATTCCATGAGCGATCTCGACGCCTGGCTCCTGCTGATATAGATGACGTGAGATGACACCTTCAGGAGATGCTCTGAGGCTGGGGTGATACCAAGAGTCTAGAAGCAGTTGTCCAGATGTGTGTGATTACACCACTTTAAAACAGGTGAACCATACCGATCAGTATACCATGCCATGCAATCAGGATGCCTTGACTGTCTAAATGGTTATTAAATGGTTTCTCAGTGTTAGACTTTCGTGTGGGTACTACTAGATCCCGATGGCTCTGGAGGATCGGAGAAGACTGCTTTCATTTGCCTGCTGGGTTTCTGTGCGTTTATGTGGATGCCCTAAGGATTTCAGGTGCCCTGCTATTTCAGTGCTTGATGGAGCGTGCTGTGGGGATATGAACCTATTTGAGTGTTTAGTCTACCTGGATGATGTCATAGTGTTTGGCAGCTCCTTGGAGGAACATGAGAGCAGGTTATTCAAAGTCCTGGATCGACTGGAAGATTTTGGTCTCAAATTGTCTATAAACAAGTGTCAATTCTTTTCAAACATCCATGAAATATGTAGGACATAGTATCCACTGAAGATACAGAGACGACCCCAGTAAAGTGGAAGCTTGACTACCTGGCCTCAATCAAAGAATTTGAAGGAGCTGCAAAGGTTCCTGGATGGTGGTTATTACAGACAAGTTATCAAAGACTATTCTCGAGTGATCCGCCTCACTAACCTTACCAAGGGTATCCTCCAGCCCACAAAAAGTACAAGAAAGCTGTGCACTCAGAGACTGAGAAAAATATTTCCTCCAAATGATGTGTTTGGAACCCGCTGCACTGCTGATTGTGAGACAGCTTTCTCCATGGTGCTATACATCAACTTACTCATGCCCCAGTGCTGGCCTATGCTGTCTTCCAGGCCATACATTCTTCATACTGATGCCAGTCTACAAGGATTCGGGGCAAAGTTATATCAAGAGCACACAAATGGTCTGAGGCCTGTAGCATTTGCCAGCATGGGCCTAACTCCTTCAGAAAAAACTATCCAGTGCATAAGCTAGAGTTCTGGCCTGAAGTGGACCATTGTTAATCAATTTCATGACTACTTGAGATGTGCTAAGATATTGGTGGAAACTGATAACAACCCCTCAACCTATGTGCTGACCTTAGCTAAGTTGGATGCCACTGGCCATAGGTGGCTTTCTGCATTGTCTACCCATGACTATGCTGTTGAATACTGGGCAGGCTTGAACCACATAGATGCTGATGCTCTTTCCTTGAGGTCTGTGTCCCGAGACAACTGGGTCAGGTTGTTTAGAACCTGACATCAGAGCACTTGCCAAAAAATTTGGCAAGGAGGAGGTATCTCCTGATGCTGTGGATTGCATGGTGAATTGTTTGAGTCATCTGAGAACTGTATACCTGCTTTACTGTCATTTCTCTGCATTATACAGTAGTGCATTACCCCAGTTCAATAATGATAGACTCGCTAGCTCAATCCGAGACCCCATCATAAAGCTACTCTGGAGGTCTCTATGAGGGGAGAGATGTCAAAACTGTATTCCACTGACTTGAGAACTGCCCTGTTATAAAGAAGGTCCCAAGTTGAAAATGGTTAATAGACTATTATACAAAGAGACAGTGGATAAAGAGGATCAGGTAGACAAACAACAACTGGTGCTGCCGCTGCTTTTAAGAGAACTGGTGTTGAGGTCCTTACACAATCACATGGGACACTCGGCATAGACAGAACACCTTGACTTGGTGAGGTCCTGGTTTTATGGCTCAAAATGGGTGCTGATGTGGAACAGCATATCAGACTTGTGGCCACGTTTATAAAGAAAGACTCTGCCCCAGAGGCTGCCCCTGGTACACACATCACTACTAGTGCCCCCCATGGAGTTGATCTGCATTCATTTCCTGAGTCTAGAACTATGTTCCCTAAGGTGTGCTCACGTGCGCCCAACAGCAGTCAGAAATAACCCACACATGGCTTCAGTAGTAGCACACAAGCAGCTGGCAGGGATCCTCATGTTCCACAAGTAGTGACTACAGTCATCATTCAGATTTAAGACTCAGACAGCAGGACATGAAAGTGAATGGGAGAAGAAACATTGTATGCCCACCCTGAGAATTACAGCCCATTAACTTTAACATAGGCAGTTAACAAACCAGACATCTTGCTCTCTTGCTCCACTTGTTAGTAATGGAACTGATCTGCAAAATTCCAACCAATCGGTTTTGAAGTTACAGCAATGTTTTTCGCTGACACCTCTTTTTCAGTAAAGACAGTTCTTGATAATGAACAGTATTCTCCTGCTGTTCACAGAAATGGCATGTTTTATTTGTTTAGTAGAGTCCCCAACAAAGCAACGAGAGATTCTCTGACATAGGGTATATATTATATTATTTCAGTTTTAAAGTTGCACAACTTCAGTGTAATCTGCCTCCTCCCAAGCAGGCGTCTGGCATACAAAATGTGTTTATAATAGGTTTAAGCCTCACCGTTGAAAGCATGTTCATTTTTTTCAGTACAGAAAATGGGAAAACTATAGTTTTGTTTGCAATCAAAGCATCAAAGCAACTTACTGTCTGTGCTATTTTTATGCATTTGTTGGGGCTGGGATGGTATAACCTTCTCAATTGTAGGTTGAGACTATTGACTTTACATATACAGTCTAGAGAGATGAGATTATGCTTCTCTTTAAAAAACAGGCTCTCACATTATACACACATTTGAGATTCAATGAACAGTGCTGTAAAGGTTGCCCATGTTGGCTCACATGGGACAGTCACTGAAATGGACAACAAGAAATAGTAGGCAAAAATATCCTTTTCATTTAATTTCATAAATTCAGACTCGCTTTTAGTATGGATCCAGAATGGAAGAGAAATAGTCTCCTAAAAGCATCTCTCTCTCTCATCACACTGACCCACTCACTACATTGCTAAAACACATTTTAAACCCCCCACTGAGCTGTGACAATTCTGAGCATAGTTATTGTAAACCATACCTTAGGTAAATGACATTACATACAATTATGCATGCACCCATCAAAATCCAATTGCTAAGTACTGCTTTAAAGAAGCTGTCCAACCTTGAATACCATTGCCCATAACAGTATTAAATGATGCACTTTGGGTTGGCAGAGTTGTCTGAAGTTTCAGGAGTGGTTCAACAACAGTTGAAGCTATACAGATTGCTAGGGCAAAAATAAAAGATGAAGTCAGTACCTGGGTGAAACTGTCTACTGAGCCCACCAGTAAACTGCTGTTAACTGTGCACAGCTGAAGGAACAGCAATTTTGCAGTTCATTGGCCTGTTATGTGACCATCTGGACAGCTGATTTCTGCAGCAGGTGAACCTTCTGACTGATCTGCCTTTGATTTTGCTGCAGAGCAGCCACATTACAGCTTTGAGTTGGCTTATCAAATATTGAGAGACTGTACAGCAAATATCTGGACTATTTATTTTCATCAGTGGACCAGCAGAAATTGTTAGCCGTATAATGACTCTGATTTATAGTTGCTGAAAAAAGGAGATTGTTAAACTTTTACTGACATGATCCATTTGCTTTGGCTAACGGCAGTACAACATGGTTGGCTAAACTTATTCATGTATGTCTACATTCAAGCTAAACATGAAGCTATCATGTATAGAGGTTTCTCACGATCGATCCTTCTCAGAAGAGATTCTCCATAGGGAGGTGCAGATGAGAAGGCTATGACAGCACAGAGAAAAATATTGGGAGTGATAGAGGATCACGAGGAAGCAAAGGGAAGTATGGCTGAGTAGGACCATAACTATCTTTGGATGGAAGGTTTCACCAAGGAATCTCATAGGAAAGTTAGGGAAGATTTGTTGCTGTTTTGGAAGAGCATTAGGATTTTATATCTCCAGAAACATGGTGGAGTACATAAAGTTATATGGAGATCCTGAGCCTCACAACAGATTGATATTACATTTAAAAATCCTACATAGCAAGTAGCTTGCTTTTTCTGGCCAGCAAGCTGGATTGTTTGGGAATACATTTAGTTAACACGTTAGACTTAAAGTAAGTCTTTTCATGGTTTAAACAGACTAAGGATAGTCCAGAATCAATCTTAGAGGCAGATAACCCCTGACTGACTTTGGAAACCTAACTGACCCTAATACCTACCGCCGCTGACAGATATTGATTAAGCTCGACAAATGCAGCCTGTAGATAATATCAAACAAATGAACTCTGGAAGGCAGCTGGATTTGGATAAGGAGCTTGATCTAGATGTGGATGTCTTTCTATACTTTCATGGAATATTGAGGGCATCCATCTTGAAATAATTGACCATAGTAGCAGTGAGATTTCTGGATAATTTTGATATTATTGGACTGCAAGAAACATGGTGTACAGAAAATGTAACTCTAAATTGGCTGGATATTGTGTTTTATTCTGCCAGCAACTAAAGTAAAAGTTTGGACAGTTTAAAGGGGTATTTCTTTTAATCAAATTTGTTAAATTTTCAGATCACTAACATTTCTACTAAGTCAGAGGGTATTTTGCTCTAATGATTAGCAAGGGACATGAGAAGATCATTCTCGCATATATACTTGCCCCGCCATAGAGCTACTGATCCCACTGACCTTTTCAAATAGGATCTGGAAATGACACTTGACGAATTGTCAGATAAGAGTATATCTTGTCCTATAATTAATTTGGGAGACTTTAATGCCAGAATTCTTCTCATTTCTTGAGGATGTGATATTCAGATATGATCCATACAATATCTATAATTAATCCAAATATCTCATATACTAGGATGGTTTAGGATCTAAAATTCTAACCTTAGAGGTAGGGAATTGCTAGCGGGCTTGGCTAGTAGAAATTTATGTATTTTAAATGGTAGAACTCAGGTCAATTTAGTCGGATCCTTAACGTGTGAGAGGACCTACTGGCCTTCAATCCCTGATCAGGTTTGGACCAATTTGAAGTAGTAAAGTTGATCCAAAAGTTAGAGGTCATGAGAGATTGAATCAGCACACTGTGCTATTGTAATTAACATCAAATGCCCTTTGGAATGTTAGGAGTGGAGGCACAACAAGAAGAGTCTGAAGTCATAAACAAGAGAAGATTGGATGGGGAGTTGATTCATCAAGCTAGTTTCAAAGAAATTCTAGTACAGGAGTCTTAGGTGATATTCACTAGTTGGTCCTGGACAAAAGTAAGGCCTTTAATATTTTGAGAATTGGGAAACTATTCATTCTTTTATTTGGACCTAGATGTAAAACAACGTACTATCCTAGGTCCTTTATAAAAAGTCTTAGTTTAATTTGGTATGCCTACAGGCAAAGAAAGAGTTTGAGAAAACTAAGACAGCATAAGATAAAAGAAATAAGTCTGCAGCAGATTTTAAATTGCTAAAGACTGAAAGAGAAAAATATAGGAAAATTCTTGAACAGGAGAGACATAAAATACTCAGGGACTTTAGGAAAATCTGAGGCAGGCTGTTTTGGTAGGGATGGAAGGTGATTTTGGAATATTGTTGCCCAGGGATATAATAGGATTTGCTAATAGGATTGAAGATGCAATACACCTGAAGTTTGGGTATCTCATTTCTAAGCTCTATTATTCTCATGAAGAGCTGGAGACATATGCAATGCTTTCAAAATACAGGAGGATGAAATTTTTCCAAGACCTATCTTGATTACAAAGGACAAAATCCAAATGGCAATGATTGGCCTTATAAATAAAGCACTACGGCCAGATGGGGTCCTAGGTGATCTCTAAGGTTTTTACCAACTGATGGATTTTTCTTCTTTTTGCTGTTTAGTGGCCTGGTTCAGGGTACTTCTCACCCTGCCAGATTTTCTCTAGGATCATTTTGGACAGATTGCTGTCATGGGTCAATGAGAACTCAGTATTGAATGAGGACAGGATGGTTTCCAGAAACACAGTTCTACAGTACAACACTAGTATATGTTTCAGCACCTGATCTGGAAGTATACTAAAGTGAGAAAAAATGATTATATTGCTGTTTTGTGACTTCTCCTTGGCCTTCAACAGCACTAGTAGAACAATTTTTGACTACATTATGGATCAGTTGGAGGCCTTACTTGATGTTATTAATAGAGTCTATGAAAAATATTTGGGCAAGAGTCCAGTATAATCAATATCGTCTTCTAACTGATAGATTTGAGACAAATGTGGGGGGCAGACAGGGGTGTATTTTGGCCCCCACTCTATTTAACATCTATATTAAAACAGTTTTGGATCAACTAGGTAACTCCAGATTTTCATACTCCAAAATTAATGATCAAAGTTGATTGAATGTTTACGCATGCAGACAATTTAGTCTTGCTCTCTACTTCAGTCCTAGGTCTTAAAAGAAAATTGGCTCACTTTGAATCTCTGTTCTCAAAGGCAACTAAAAGTTAATCTCGTAAGACCAATATTGTAGTTTTTGGCTCTCAAACCAAGAATACTTTGATTTTAGGTTAAACGGTAACCATATAGACACTGTTAGTGTTATGACTATTTAGGTGCCTGCTTTTGCCTCTAGCCTATCTTCGAATCAAACATTTGGATGCTATTAAATTTAAAATGGGATCTTCTTTAAATGCTCTAAAGTATTTAACAGCAAGATGGGAGGTCATCAGTGAGCAGGGTATTAAGAGTTGTTAATGCCAAAATAAGAACTAGAATGTTATATGCCTCTGAAATATGGCTATTATACTACAAGGTTAGAGAATTAGAAATAATTCTAAATAAACTCTATAGATACATCTTAATATTTTTAAATGGAACTCCAAGCTGTATTCTTGCCTTGGAGATAGGACAACGTTCCTTGCTCTTTCATCTGTGAATGACAGATTCTCTTTCTGTTGAAACTTTATCTTTGCCCCAAAAAGATATCCCAGAATGTGTGTAGTGGAACCAATTAAATTAGCCAGCATGGGATATGTACATCCCTTTATTCAACTTATTAAGGAAACAATAATGCCAAATGGATTGGCCACCTCTTGCATACAATTTACATGATACCATTTCAGGAGATTAGGCAGGATGTCAAATTGAAACTTATTGACTTAAGACATAAATTTTCTATGTTCAACTCTCCAAGCTTAAGCTATATGGATTTTATAAAAAGTAAAGATTTCATAGGGATCTGAGCCCATCTCTCTTTTAACCTGTCCTAAATAAAGACTAATCTATACAAGATTCAGAACTGAAAACTATAATGCTAAATGCATTCATTTCAGACAAAGAGAGGTATTTTTCCATATTGTAAATGTGGGAGTGGGGACTATAGATGATCTCAAACATGTGGTACTCTTTGTGTCCCTAGGTACGAATCAATCTGGAAAAACTGCTGGGGGATCTCGGCCTCCCCGAGAGAATCTTTTGAATATTTGTATACTATGAAAGAGAAGAACATGGAAGAGATCTTCATAATATTTTAATCTCAACTCTGTTTGTAAAGTTTATTAGGAGGACTTGAAGTCCTGTGGAGGTTTTTTTATGAAAAGGTACTCTGTTAAATTGAATTACCAAAGATATTTAAGTTCTTGTTGATTTATTTATTGTCTGTTTATATTTACTATGTATTTTGTCCTGATTTTAGTATATTGCAACTGTTTTATGCTGAACAATAAATTGTACTACTACTACATTCCAAGCTTCTAGTGTTGACTTCAGAAAGAGGCTTCAGCCTCATGAACTACATTAAGAGCAAACAAAGAAACCGCTTGAAGAAAGCTATTTAGATATGCTGATGTGAACAAAATTGTTTTTAACATCTGGTGGAAAAATGGATCTTAACAAAATATAAGTCCACTGTAAGAATGGGAAAGACAGGAGAGAAAAACAGTAAACGTTGATTTCTTAGCAATGCATCATCAGCAGCACCCTTTTTGATGCATGCAAGACTCTTTAAATGTACATAGTTTACACATGTTTCTAGTTCATACTGTTATGGCGCACAATGCACATCCAAGCTTGGATCTGTGTCGAATGTATATTTATACTTTGCAATGAGTAATTGAGTGTTTGGTTATATTTTCTACTGTTTATCATAATAAAATATATCACTTATTTGGGCCACCAATTTGCCATGAATCAATTTTTGCAGAAAGTGCACACACACATATGAGTCGCCCACCCACAGAGATTAAAATTAGAGGGATCATTGGTCTAGAATCATATCAGAGAAACATCAGCTATATATTGGTAGTTACTGATCACTACCAGTATGCACAAGCTTTCCCCACTAAAGACCAGAAAGCAACCACAGTGGCTAAAGCACTTGTTGAGAATTTCTTTGTCTGACTATGGGGCCCCTCAAAGAATCCATTCGATCGGGAGAGATTTTGAGAGCCATTTGATTAAGAAATGCTATCCTTGGTGGGGGTACGTGTCAAGAACTATTCCCTCATCCCCAGGGAGATCCTCAGCCTGAAAGTTTAACTGCATGTTTCTTGATATGTTGCACCCTGCAACCTAGTGCATCAGCCTAGATGGAGCTAGAGATTACACCTTGGTGCACTTATAACTGCACCAAAAGTGATGCCACTGATTTTCCCTCAGATAGACTGATGTTTGGGAGAGAAGCTAGACTGCCAGTGGATGTGTGTTTCAGGGTCTCTCCTGATGGGGTTCACAGCTAATCATCTACAGTATGTGCAGAGTTGAAGGCCCAACTAAAACCATGCCTCCAACTAGCCCAGACCATGGCTGCTAAGCGAAACCTGGCCAATAAGGAACGATATGACAAGAAAGTGAAAGCAATGGAGCTGAGAGAAGGGATAGAGGGTTGTTGAGGAATCTGGGACTGCATGGCAAGCATAAGGTCGCTGGACATATGGCATCACCTCCTCATTTATTGTTGTGGGAAAGCTGAAAGATTTACCTGTATACAAAGTGCAGCCTGAGAACAACTCAAAGGATGTGAAAACTATTCATAGAAATCATCTGCTGCCATTGGACAGATTTTGATAGAGGCTGAACCTCCACACACCCCCTTCTAGGCCTGTGACTAGAGCCGCTGCCAAGAAAAACAAGACCGAGTGATTCCCAGAAGTTAAACTAAAGAGACCTTCTCCAACCCCTGCTGTTGAAGTTGCTGGCCAGTCTGTGATGGAAGACAGTGAGAATAATCCTGAGTAATATCCTCTTATGAACTGAGCCAGTTGTTTAGGGGCAATCTCTAATCAACCCTGGGATGAAGTTGGGTTTCTGGACTGTTTGAGCCCTCAGCTTTGTCTCTGAGCCAATGATCCCGGAGGGAGAAGTGAGTGGTATTAAACCGAAGATATGAGCTCATTGAGATTGGCTGAACTGTCTGATTTCTCAGATGAAGGAAGCGATGTGGTGGAGGCAACTGGGGATATGCCAGAGCAACAAGAATATTTTGAGTGCCCTGATAGTCCCCCGCCAGTACTAGAAATGTCCCCAACTGAGCCAGGTGGGGTGAGTTCAGAAATAGAGGGCTCTGTACCCAAAGGTACCATATGGACTCTGGGTCCCCTGCCCTATAGAAGTTTCAACCAATCCAAGTGGGGCTGAAATGGAGTCGAGCCTTCAGAAATTTTATCTGAGACCCCAAGACGAACTGGCTGAGAAGTACGCCTGTAGTGAGATTGAGCTAAGAGTCCTCGCCAGCCTGTGGATTTGCCTCTGAATGTGGTCCATAAAGTGTACGTGTCCCGAGCTCTTGCCCAAACTAAGCCTGGGAAATTACTCCAGACTGTTAGTATTGCCTCTGAGATGGTACCTTGCCCCAGTTAGCCCGCAGGTAGCTGATAGGAAGGGCCTCTTTCCAGGTGTCATGGGCGGGAAGTAATGACCTGAGTTAAAAGAAAAAGGTTGTCTGTATGTGTCATATTGCATAAACAATAGTAAACTGTGTAATACAGTGCCAATGTATGTAACAAAAGGTCTGATGTCTGTCAGATTAAAACTATTTTGCCTTAAAGTGATTTGTAAGGTAACTACTTGAAGCAGATGCCAAGTTCTTTCCAGGGCTAGGAAGGTGTAACCCCCTATAAATGTAGTTCCTAAAAGCCTTACCAGGGCTTGCCTAGTGTCCCATGCCTAACTGGCGCTCATGGCTCAGCTGCTCTGGTGTGGGCGCCAGGAGTGCTTTTAGAGCCTCTGGTACTGTCTCTTAAGAGCTGCCTGCTTGCAGGGCTTTATTAGTTTGTGTAGGAGGACAGTGGGTTTACTGCGGTCAATCCCCTCGAGGGTTGTTTGAATTGCTCCGCTTCTGCAGTCACTAAGAGAGCAGAGGGAGCTTGGTTGAAAGATGTAACTGTTTCTGGAAAATATGTAGTGCCATTGCAAAATGTAGTTTGTTTAACCTGCCTTATTTGCATCTGAGACTCTGTGTGTTCAGCCCTCGCATTTTGGACCCGAGCTGACGAGGTGGGCCAATTGGGGTAAGGAAGTTTTAAAATGGAGGCCGCTGGAGCCAATTAGAGTTGGACTCCCACTGGGAGCTTGCCTGAAGGGGAATATATGGCAGATGCTGCTGGGAAGTGTAGTTTGGACCCTGGTGCCTTTTTGCACCAATAGAGGGCGTGTGAGTGACTGACAAAACAAAGCAGCCAACCGAACCCTGTGAAGGAGAGGAAACTGCCCTGTAACTGTCCTGGAGGGGCAGAGTCATTGGTGATCGTGAAGAAGGAGCTCTGGCTCCTGTGCTGTGGCAGTTATTGCACGGGATGCGTGTGGCAGGCCAAGAAGTCGGGCGATAGCATCTCCAGAAGGAGCGGACAAGATCCGTGGAGGAGTGCAGGTGGAGGAGGCTGTACGCTTACAGCTACCTACCAGGCTCACCCTGTAGAGGACTGGAGAATCTGCTTCAATCACGGTCGGTCTGTCAGGACAAGTGAAGCTTGCTCATTTGGCCCAGTTATTTGCAGTGAAACGACTGGGAGTATACAGCAGCTGCCTGCTATGGTACCCTCTGTTTTTCACATAAATGTGTGAGAAGTGTTTGGATCTCAGGCTTGGTCCTGGAGTGGTCTGAGAGCTATCTTTCTGCAAGAGACGTGAGTACTAAATCAGGGTAGCTCCTGTTCGATGTTCATTGCAGGCAAGATTTGTCTGGCTGCTTTACTGGCTACATGAACTGAACCTGCTGGCTCTACTTAATACTCTTAGGTATCAAATGCTGCTTTTCTGCATCAGGGCCCCAACCAGCTGCACCGAGAGGCTAGCCTTCTATTGCCTGGGTACTCAGAGACAGTGACTTATAGATTTGGCCGTGCACAGTGCCCTAGGTATATATATATATATATAGCGTGGTAAGCTAATCAACCTGATCTCCCTGTCCTTGTTGCTTTCCCCTTAATAAATCAGACTTGTTGTTGCAAGGTATACTGTTTGAACTGTGTGTTTGTGCTACCCTTTTGTGCATGGGTTATTGTATAACTGCACCTTATTTTACGGGGGGTCCTCAGCACCAAGTTGGCCATCCCGACCTCGGGGTAAGTGTAAGTCAAAGCAATAGTGTGGGAATCACTGGTGAGCCACTAGTGGAAGAAATGGGGGTTGCAGTGACCCAGAGGGCTGTAACCAGGTCATATCAGACTGTTTCAACTGCAACCTCTGGGTGGAGGCACCCACCATTGGACCTAGGCCCCTCAACCTGTCAGTAGTCAGCCAGGCAGGGGTAGTAGCTCTTGGGATAGCACCACCTGGGGGTTACATCTTGGAGGCACCACTGGGATTAGCATCCCCTAGTGGCCAAATATATGAACTACCCCAACATGGCCAAACCAAAGGAAAACTGAGGAGATATCACTACTAAAAATTAAGTTAGACTCTGTTAAGATGGTCGTGCATAAACTGATGGGGTGGGGTGAAACTGAAGAGTTGGATTCCCAAAAAATTGTGTTATTACTGGATGTGCCTCTGGGGATAAAGAACGCTGACCTTGTTTCTGCAGTTGAGCATGTTAAATGTTTGGGCAAGGTAGAGGTGAAGGGGCAAATGGCCGACCTACTCGACCAGACCTTACAGGTGTTGCTATTATGCAGTATTGTTATAGACCCAGAGGGGGCCCCTGTGATTTACCCGGAAGGTGCTCCAAAGGGTGGAGGGTCATTCATGTCCGTAGTGGTTCAGTCACCCCAGGGGGTCCCCAAGACAATAGCTTCAAAGATAAATTGCTTAAACCATTAGCTGCAGAAGGAGGACCACTCAGGAATTACTACAGGTGTTAGACCTTTCCAGTAACCCCACCCCCCAATCATCCCAGAGTACATCTCCTGGGTCATCCAAGAGTTCCATCCTGGCTTCACCACCTATAGTTTTTTCCCCATACAGTTAGACTCCTATCGGAGATTGAAACTTTTTTCTGGTACTGTGCCTGTGCCCTTGGGAGGAAATGATTTGGAGACTTGGATGGACTATGCTTCCCCTTTAGTCCAAGAATGGCAGTGCTCTGAGGGAGAGAAAGGAAAGAGACTGATGGAGAGCCTGAGGGGCCCAGCTTTGGAAGCCATCCATTTCTTGCGGGCTACCAGCCCTGAAGCCACTGCAGGAGGATACCTTTCTGCCTTGGAGGGGGTGTTTGGGAGTACAGAAACTGTGGAAGACATGTTGTGGAAGTTCAAGTCAGCTAAACAGTGGAGGAATGAGAAACTGTCAGCCTTTGTTACCAGAGTGGAAAAGGCACTGCAAAAGCTTATCGCAAGGGGTAACTGCCGCTGCTTTAAATCAGGTCTGCCTAGATCATATCTTGAAATCTACCAGGTTTTCCAGTGTGATATTGTTGAAGCTCAAACTTCAGAATCCAGAAGGAAGGAAACATATTCAATTCAGTGCTTTACAGTAACTGAAATCTTGATTTAGTAGTTGCCGTGATGGTCCTTGCAAGAATAGATCATATTATTTCAGAATAGATCATATCATAATAGATTATATTAATTGTTTCCACCAACAAGTCAGTGGTCAGATCCTTACCAGGCAAAAACAAACCCATTATAACCTCTCTCCACTGGAACAGAGAGCTATAGGGACACTGAAATCAAACCACAACATTGTCATCAAAAAAGCTGATAAAGGTTCTGCAGTGGTGATTTTAAACAGAGAAGACTACATTACTGAAGCTAATAGACATCTAACAGATCTTACATACTACAGAGAACTGGAGAGTGACCCCACTACAAGATATAAAGATGAACTATGTGACTTAACTGAAACTTTTCCTGACCATGTCCGAAAGAAACTAGCTCACCTCATTCCTGCTGAACCAAAGCCAGGACATTCTAATGCTGCCTAAAATACATAAACCTGGCAATTAGGGAGACCCATAGTCTCTGGTAATGGTACTTGACTGAGGGGATCTCAGGGTTTGTAGAGACCATTTTGAAACCGCTGGTTATGGAAAGAGACAGTTATATCCAGGACACTACGCACTTGTTGCGTACTTTCTGGTTATAAGGATTTACCACCTGATACCATTTTAGTGACAATGGATGTAACATCCCTCTACACTAATATTCCACACACAGATGGCATTGCAGCATGCCTTAAATACATACGTGAGAAAGGACCGACCAAAACATCAACCCTGGAGTGGTGGGGAACTTATGGAATTCATATTTGACACATAACAACTTCAACTTCAATGGTAAACATTATGTTCAAACTATGGGAACAGCAATGGGCACCAAATGGCTCCACAGTATGCTAACCTCTTTATGGCTGACTTGGAGGAGGATTTTTGCGCAGTATCCCCACAAAACCACTGGCTTATTTCCGTTACATTGATGATTTGTTTATCATCTGGACGGAAGGCACAGATGCACTCAAAGATTTTCATCACAAACTTAATAATCTCCACCCTACTATAAAGCTTACCTTGGAGTACTCTACCACCAAGGTTAACTTTCTGGACACCACAGTCATCATTAAGGATGGAACCTCATACATGTATTTACAGGAAGCCAACAGACAGACAGAGATACCTGCACAGGAAAAGTAACCACCCTAATCATACAAAAAAATCTGTCATATACAGTCAAGCACTTCGTTGTCAACGTATTTGTTCAAATGAGGATGACAGAGATACACATTTGGCTATGTTGAAAAACACCTTTATGGAGCAGGGACACTCTTCCAGGGAAATTGACAGGATAACAGAACGGGCAACGCAAGTACCAAGACAACAACTACTTCAATATAAAGAAAAGACAGCTACAGAAAGAATACCCTTGGTAGTCACATATCATCCAGACCTTGAACGCTCTGTAAGATTATTAAAGATCTCCACCCAATATTTAGTGAGGATGACACCCTTAATTGTATTTTTAAGGAACTCCCACTACTATCTTTTAAACAACCGCCAAATTTATCCAGCCTAATTATTAGAGCAAACTTTCACCGAACAGAATACCATATCACACAATGGCACACGCACCCTGCAATCAACGCCCTTGCAAGACTTGTGGGCTAATTTCTACCTCAGACTGTGTGGTTACATCACAAAACAGACAATTCCAGGTGCATGGAGTTATACATGCATGTCACGATATGTTGTTTATTTCATTCAGTGCAAGAGATGTCCACAAACAGGTTATGTAGGAGAGACACGCCAACAGCTCCGCACTAGGATGAACTCACACAGGCATACTATTACAGCAAGGAAGACTGAAAACCAGTGGGCATCACTTCTCCCAGCCTGACCACTCAGTCTCAGATATGTCAGTAATGGTTCTAAAAGGAAATCTCAAAACACACAACAGAGACGAGCTTTTGAGATTAAACTTATTTTACATCTCAATATGGTAGCAGATGGGATGAACTTGGATATTGGCTTTATGGGACACTACAGAAATTAACATCCACAGACCTTTTTTCTTCAAGCTGACATATTATAGGACTTCAGCATGTGTGAGATGTGATGCGTGTGTATGTATATGTGTGGGTATGTGCTGTGAGGTATGTGATATAATAGATGTGGGGCTTGCTGTCACATTGAGGTAAGTCTCTATTTAGCTATATGGAGTTATAATGTTACTATTTTCATTTCACACACAACAAATTTCTCCTTACTTTTTATCTTTGCCTGTGGGGATTGATTCCATTGCACCATATTCAGTTTACCCAGCCTGCTAGTGTACATACAGGAGTGTTATCTTATACTGTTATATATAATTTTGTAACTCTGTACATATTGGGATGTGGATCTCATTTGCTTGGGGTCCTGCACATATCTTTTACATTAGGCTAATATTGTAGTAATTTACTCAGAATTTCATTACAAGTTGTATTCCTTTGGGGAACAATTACAGTGACTGAAGTTAATATAGGTTCACTAGGAGAGAGATTGAGAGTGGTTGTGTGTGTGTGTGTGTGTGTGTGTGTGTGACAGAGAGCGAGAGAGAGAGAAAAGGAGGGGGGAGAGAGAGAGAGAGAGACAACATCTCGTTTAAGCTATGTATCTCCCCCACCCACATTATTGTGATGTGGGGTGGGTTAGGTTAATTAGTTTGTATGAGCAGAAGGAGATAAATTACTTTTTTTCTCTTTTCAGATTCCCTAGACACTTGTGGTACATGTAGTTGCTACATTCTCAGTATATATTGACATCAGTACATATCAGGATGCATGGTCTGAATTCCTTGAGGTTCCTCTACTAGAGTTTTTTGTTAAACACTAATATTATCAATTTATATTTAAATTATCATTTATATAGTCCTGAGGTTTTTGTAATTTCTTGGGCCTTTTATTTAGCTTGAGAATACAGCTGGGTGGCATGTTTAGTTAGGTTTTACACATCACACAGTGTGCACTGATGTTTTTAGACAACTTTACTGGTATTCTTGTCTTTAATGCATACATTGTAATTTCATGAGCCCTATAACTATCTTAGTTTGTCTTTAGCTGGGTGGGGTTGCTTTCAGTAATCACATCCTTATACTGACTGTGACACTCATGGTTTGATTTGGGAGTTATCTGCTTCAGCAGTGTTATCTTATGTCAATTAAATTTATGTGCAGTAGGATTCTTTATGTTTGTTGCACCAAGCACATCTTAACCCAAGGTTCATTCGGACTGAGGGCAGTATTGTACTGTTTAACTTCTCTGACATCATCTTCTGTTTTTTTTTTTTTTTTTAAATGAGTATTTTAAACCAATGGGGATTTTTTTCTGTTTTTCTCTGCATTATCTAGCTGTTATAAGTATTGTATTTTCTAAACAACTGCCATGAGCTTCTGAAGAAGGACTGGTTGGTCCGAAAGCTAGAGCACTTTGTTCTTGTTGTTACATCTATGTTGGTCCATTAAAAGGTATCAAATCATTTACAATAACTGGCAGTTGCTATTTTTCTTTTAAACTTAGATTGTGGGCTTTTAGTGACACTGTAATTTATTTGCTGTCTTTACTTAGAATTGTTTTTGGGCTGTTGAAAAGTTTAAACCTAGTGGTGGTGTATTTCTTTGCTGTCTTTAATTGCTGCAAATTTTCGCCCCCCCCTTCCCCCAACTCTTAATTATATGCCCTGTTAAATCTGATTGACAGGAGCTAAACACAGGGGATAGTAAGGAGTGTGGAGTAGGAGGGGCATAAGGGGGAAGAAGCCCACCCTCAGCATGACAAGTGTTTTGACTCATTTATTTATTTATTGGTTTATTTTCTTTTTTTAAAAAGGAAAGTATCTGCGGATCAGTGGCAGGATTTTTAGAACAGTAAATTAATAAAAAGGGAACTAGGAGAGCTTCAGTAACAGACAAGTAGTGGAATTGCAGTATAATGTGGGGAGTGGTGCAATGCAGTGGCTGTGGGGCAGCCATATTCAGGCAGACCTTCTGGACACTGAGGTGCTGCCCTATCTGCACACATCTTTCTGGACTGTGGGATGAGGTAGCCAGACTCAGAGTGGAAGTAAACTGGGTCAGGAGTACCATCACCCCTATCCAGAGACCACCCAGTCCAATGCAACTGCCTCAAAGGATACCGAGAATGAGAAGCACTTGGATGACAGTGGGCTCAGGGTGGGTTAAAGCAGTCAGGCAGAGGCACATCCCAGATCCTATTCCACTCAAGAACTCATATGCCACACATGCAAATGGGGAAAACCAAATAGAGGTACCCAGAGAAGTGGAAGGAAAGGATGTGGAGGTTAGCCAAGGAGGTGACCTCAGCGGGGAGAGCAGTAGACCCCAGAGGAGGAGGAAGCGAATCCTGGTGGGGACTCTATCATAAGAGAGGTCCAGCTAGGAACACAGAAGGGGGAGGACAGGGAGGTGAGGTGCCTACCAGGTGCCACGGCATGGAGGGATGGAAGGAAGATCCTGGGGATCACTGGGAAGGCAAGACAGGAGGATGAGCTGGATGTCATTATCAACCTAGGTACTAATGACCTGCAAATGGGGAGCCAAAGGAAGTTCAGGAAGAGTTTAGGAAATTGGGGAGTGGTCTCAAGCAAGTAGCTACTTCTGTCACTTTCTCAGAAGTACTACCTGTGAGAGGCAAGGGAGAGCATAGGGGTGCATGCACCAGGAACTTTAACTCATGGTTGAAGAACTGGTGCTGTGAGGAAGGGTTTGGATTCATTGGTGACTGGGGACCCACCTGGAGGGATGGAGGTTTGTTCAAGCCTAACGGCCTGAGAACCAGGGATAAAGGACAACCAAGGAAGGGGCTGGAGTAGAACAGCGAAACAGTCTAGGTAGGGGAAATCATGGAAAGCCATGTGTGCCAATGCCAGGAGCCTTAGCAACAAGATGGAAGATCTGGAGGCTGTCATGGTGCAGTCAGACCTGGACATTGTGGCCATCACTGAAACCTGCTGTAATGATAACCACGACTGGGAGATGGCCATACCTGGCTACAACATATTCAGAAGAGACAGGGCAGGTAGAAAGGGAGGAGGAGTGGCACTGTATGTGAAAAATTACATAAGCGCCACAGAGATCCAGGAGAAACAAAACAGGGGAGAGATACTGTGGGTTAAGCTGGAAAGGAAAATAGGGCCAGCCATCCGCACAGGTGTGGTCTATAGAACACCAGCCCAGGAGGAAGAAACAGATAGGGAGCTGATGCTAGCCATCCAAAGGATGGCAGACAAGGGTGAGGTAGTACTGGTTGGAGACTTCAATATTCCAGACGTGGACTGGAGCATCCAGCAGCAGCATCAACTAGGAGCAGATTTATCCTGGATTCCTTCAGGGTGCCTTCCTCAAGCAACTGGTCATGGAACCAACTCGGCAGAAGGCAATACTGGACCTTGTGCTCACAAATAGGGACAGTGTGATGGGGTAACAGTGGGGAGCACCTGGGGAACAGTGACCACCAGTCATTGTGGTTTGAAATCACAGAAAGAGCAGAACCAAACCACACAAAACACGTATCCTGGATTTTAGGGGGCAGACTTTGGGAAATTGGGAGATACTTGAAAGAGACATTAAGGGAATGGGGCAGGAATCGGGGTTGAGGAACAATGGCAGTATTTAAAATGGGGATTACAAGAGCAACAGAATTATGCATTAAGCAGGTTAGCAAGAGGAAAAGGAAGAGGATACCATTATGGTTTTCCAAAGAGGTAGCTAAGAAAGTGAAAGCCAAAAGATTGCATTCAGGCAATACAAAAAGTCACAGGGAGAAGGGATAGGAGAAGTACCAGGAGAAGCAAAGGAGGCAGGAAGGTCAGTAAGGGAAGCCAAAGCTCAGACAGAAGAACACATTGCAAAATCAGTGGGTAGAGGGACAAAACCTTTTACAGGTACATAAGTGAAAAAGAAAGGCAAAGGAGAGGTAGTGAGACTGAAGGGGAGAATGGGGACTGCGCTGAGGATGACAACAGTAAAGCTGACATATTGAACAGGTATTTCTGCTCAGTCTTTACTGAGGAAGAGGAGGAGGAGATAATGGGTCTGAAGGAGTACAATGGGTGAGAATGGTGCAGAAATGGACACAAGTCCCTTTACTCAAGAAAGGGTCCTGAAGGAACTGGAAGTAATAAGAGTTGATAAAGCAATGGGGCCAGATGGGGGTGCACCCCAGGGTCCTTAAAGAACTAAGAGAGGTAGTGGCTGAACCTCTGGCTATTCTGTTTAGCCAATCACTGGAAACAGGGAGGTACCCAAAGACTGGAGGACAGCAGATGTAGTCCCCTTACACAAAAGTGGGAACAAAGAGGAAGCAGGAAACTACAGACCAGTCAGCCTCACCTCGTAGTGGGAAGATCATGGAAGCACTACTGAAGGAGAGACTGGTGGAACATCTGTTTGTCAATGGACTACAGGACCCAAGGCAGCATGGTTTCACCAGGGGCGGTCATGTCAGACCAACCTCGTTGAATTTTTGACTGGGTGACTAGGGAGGTGGATCAGAGGAGGGCAGTGGACACGGCCATCTGGACTTCAGCAAGGCCTTTGACACTGTGCCACATAGAAGACTATTACACAAACTGGGGAATATGGGTGGGCAGGACAGTAGTGTGGTGGGTAGGTAACTGGCTGGGCAGCAGGACACAGAGGGTGATGGTAAATGGCTGTCACTCCACAGAGGGAAGAGTGACCAGTGGGTACCACAGGGATCGGTGCTGGGACTGGTCCTATTCAACATCTTCATCAGTGACATTACTAGGACCTAGAAGGCAGAATTTCACTGTTCGCTGATGACATAAAGCTCTGTAACAGAGTAGACACACCAGAGGGCGTAAACAGAATGAGAAGGGGCCTGCAGAAACTTGAAACTGGGTCAGGGGTTTGGCAGTTGAAATTCAATGCAAAGAAGTGCAAGATGATGCATATGGGGCACAAAAACCCTGGCACAATATATCATTTGGGGGGTGAGGCTATAGCATGCACCAAGCAGGAAAGGGATCTTGGGGTTATCATCTCTGATGACCTCAAGGTAGGGAAACAGTGTGACAAGACAGCAGGTAAAGCAAATAGAATGCTGGGATGCATGAGCAGGGGCATCACCAGCAGGAAAAGGAGGTCATAATTTGCTATACAAGAAACTAGTGAGGCCCCACCTGGAGTACAGTGTACAGTTCTGGAGACCTTACCTACATAAGGACATAGACAGGGTAGAGAAGGTTCAGAGGAGTGCAACAAAGATGGTACATGGATTGCATCACAAGTCCTATGAGGACAGGTTGAAGGAACTGAATATGTACTCCCTGGAGGAGAGGAGGGAGAGGGAGATGATAGAGACATACAAGTATCTTACAGGAGGAACAGGCTACAGGAATACACTATTTTTAAGCGAAAAAGATGTTCCAGGACTAGAGGAATGGGATGAAGTTGGAGGAGGATGATTCAGAGGAAACGTGAGGAAGAATTTCTTCACAGAACGGGTGGTGGACAAGTGGAACACCCTGCCAGAGGAAGTGGTGGGGGCTGAAACAATCATGGGATTTAAGAATGCATGGGATAGACATAAAGGAATTCTGGAAGTCAGGAAAAGGGACAAGAACTTCTAGGAAAACATGAACTGAACTTAAAAGCTCAAATGGGCAGACTGGGGTGCCACAAGTACTGTGCCCGACACTGTCTATGTATCTATGTAACTACATGGCTAACAGGCTGCCCTCCCGAATACTGCCAATTGATGAGAGAGATTCCAGAAGTTAAGACCGATGAAGAGGGGTGGGAACCCTATGTGGGGGTCGTGAATCTATGCCAGACCTCTGAGCCCAGTGAACCAGATGAGACCCACCCCTCGAGGGGATTGATCAAGGGACCTGATACATTTCCTGTGCCGCCAAAGGCACAAGGTGGAGTGGGGGTGTATGCTGTTTCTTCTGATCCCTGGGTGGAGAGTGATTTGAAGGCCGAGATTAGAGATTTATGGGAAATGGTGACAGAATTGAAACAAACTGCTGCCAACCCCTCCATTACCTGCAGAGGAAAAAGTGTGTGGCTCTGCTACAGTGCGAGAAAGAGATCCTGGGGCCACATGAAGAATCCAGTGGGAGGGCTATGCATTCTTGTGACCTTGTCAACTGTTACTCCGTTGGAAAAATAAGTAGTGAGCAGTCCAGTGACAGGTGTGCCCAGCAGTGTGGTGGTTGTCTCCCACGGCAGACTTCCTTTGCGTGGCATGGCCTGGGTTATTCGGCTCCAGCTTTCATGGTAGTTTCATTGTCTTTCTCCAGGCAATCCCATCACTGTTCTGATCCCCCTTTGGGCTTCCCCTGGATATTAGCACCAAGCATTGCTTTTCTTTGTCTACCCAGGGATGTTCTTGCCAGTGGTCAGGATGGCACCGTGCATGTGCATGGGCAGCAATCAGGCACAGGTGCGGTGATGGGAGCTAGGTGATGCAGCAGTATTAAGTGGACAATGCTGGGATCAGGGCTTAGGGTAACTGGGCATGACATGTAAGGGGAGCCCATTACTGCTTGATCCCCACAGGTGTTACAGAGCCACAGCAAACAGTGGTGAATGGCACACTAGGGATTACCAAGATAGTGTCCACTTGAGGATGGTCGCCATCTTGGGAAGGCCAAGGCAGCCACATTTTGCTCTGGGGGCTTATTGGTAAACTCAAGATGGTGGCCGGGCTTTAGTGGAGGCCATCTTGGCTAAGGATATCAAGGATCCATTATTATGGTATGTTGCTTAACAGCAGCTTCATGGATCCCAGATATTGTCCCAGCCTTCAGGGCACACTATCTCAGAAGGGTCTTCCTGAACAGATTAGCAGGATAAACCAGCATGGAATGGTGGACTGGGTGACAGGAGATTGCAATGCAGCTTGCTCAGGTCAGGACAGCAGTACAGGGCAGGATGACAGCTGCATCCTTCCTTCCTTCCAGCCTTAAAGGAAGGAAGCTTTCATTGCACCCCTTATCAGGCTAACCAGCTCATACCAATGACCCTAATCTACAGTAGAAGGGGCAGAAGCACCCAGTCTGGGCTATGAATCCCAGCTGTCCAATCACTGCCACCCTCCCACTACCTCCCCAAATGCTGAGTTAGATAGATAGCCGCAGGGAAAGAGAAAAAAAAAGGGGGGGGGCAGTAGCACGGGGTCAGGAAGCTGGGCCTGCATCCTCCCTACTGCTGGTTATACCCATCTAATGAGCCTTCTGTGGTGGGGAAGATAGTTGTCACTGCAGGTTAAGATGCCCAGCTGACACAGGATGCCCCAGTGAAGGCTACAGCGGCCCTGGAGGATCATCTGTGGCAGCTGTACCGGGGAAAAGGCATGGCATGGTTGCAGGCATGCCTGGATAGCGTGGAAGGCCCTTCAACATTGGCAGCAGCAACAGGGGTCACCGTAAACAAGAAACCTACCAAGGACAAGGCGATGTCCCCAACTAAGATAACCCACACCCCACAAGCAGGCAAAGCAAGGTCTGAGACTTGGAGCTGGGGGCTGAGGAGATTCAGACAACAGTCAAGGAAACTATTGAGGGAGTCTCACAGGGGGATGAGGTTGTGAAGAACAGGGAGGTCATACCAGCCCCAGACGGTACCAAACTGGTCTCCTGGAATGCTTTCATCAAGGAGGCACTGGCAGGTGAAGTGCAAGCCTTGGGGCTGAGGGTATCAGCTCTGGCAGAGCCAGAGGCCCAGAGATGGTCCACTACTGATGAGAAGCTGGATAAGCTCATTGCTCAGGTGGTAGACCTGGCTGCCAAGGTCAAGGGGCAGGTACAGGCAGGGTCAATACAGGGAGCAGTGGCTATGGCTGGTACCAGCACTCCAGCGGAGCAGGCGGCCCTGGTGCTGACTACTAGCTTATATGCCGGCCTGGACAAAGTTGGGATATACCTGATGGAGAAGGTCAAGCACCAGATCCGCAACAGGGAGTATGTGGATATATTCTCCCTCTTGAATTGACCAGTGGATCATGACAAGAAAAAGAAGGATAAATCAGGTAAGTCCGATAAGAAAAAAGTTAAAGTGCCTCACACTTATGATAATTGAATTGTGGCATTTGCAGTGTACGCCACCATGGGCTGACAGTATAGCCTAGAGGTTAGAAGAATGAGGTGTGAATAAGCTTGATACATCCAGCAGACCAGACCTGAGTTTGATTCTCACAACCTCCACTTGCATACTGTGTGACTCTGAGCAAGTCACTTAACTGCTCAGTGCCCCCAGGTCACCCCTGAAAACAGGCACTTGTGCCTAGTGGACCTTACCCGTTACCAAAGACTAAAATAAAAAAAAATATTGCAGGTCAAGAAAGATCAGGGCTTGGAACTATTTAATTACATGCACAGGATCACACTGATGGATAGGTGGAGAGTAAGGATGGTTGAGGAGGAGTAGCAGGCCGCGAAGGCGTAGCACCACCCCTCGGGTGGGGTTAGATAGTGATGTCCCCTTGGTGCTGGTAATGCATGGGGAGGGGTCACATACGGGCAGTGGTCTCCTCTAAAGTGACCACACCCAATGGCATGAGACAGGGAGTTCTCCCCCCCAGGTGTGCTACACGTACAATCAAGGGATCTGCAGTAGAGCCAACTGCAAGTTTCAACATTCATGTTTTGCCTGTGGGCAGCAGCATCCATTTGTGCACTGGACATCTCCATGACCGCTGAAAGGAAGCTTTTGGGGAAATCAGTGAAAGTCCCAGAAGCCACATGGGAACAAAACTGCTCACCCCGGTAAGGGTGGACAGGATTAAACCTAGGTTGGACCAGTATGAGCACAGACCAGCTGCCTGCCTGTTAGAGGAGGGGTTCACGATGGTCCTACTGCCTCCATGTGGGTTACCCTAATCTCACATATTCTGGGTTCACATTGTGTTCAGATTCATCTGTTTCTTTAGGGTTCAAGTTCTGTTCGGATCAGGTAAAAATCAAAAGGTTCAGTTTGCAGACGAACCCTGGCTCTAATTACAGGCTTTCAGATACTGTACTCAGGCCCCCAGAAGGGGTACAAGGCAGAGAATTTGAAGTCCATGTGGGATCATCCTCAGGTGATCTGGGATAAACTGGAAAAAGAGAGGTAGCTAGGGTGGGTGGGCCTTTCTCCACTCCTCCTTTGCTTAACTTGAGGGTGTCCTCAACTGGGCTGTTTTCAAAGCAGGTGCCAGGAGAGTTCAGGATGATTAACCATCTGTCCTACCTGGAAGAGGATTCGGTAAATGACCACACTGATCCACAGTATATGTCAGTTCAATATGAGGGGCTAACTAGGTAGGGGAATTCAAAAATGCACCGGATAGGCATAGGGGAATCCTAACGATAGTAAAGAGAATAAAGCCAGATATCAAGTAGGGTCTGTCATTTTTGCAGCAGGTAGGGAAAATGGGCAGACTGGGTGGGCCTAGCGGTCCTTATCAGCTGTCAGTTTCCATGTTTCTATGAGTCGTTTGACAGAGCCATTTAGGTGGTTTGTGCAGCCAGGCCTAGCACTCAATGGCCAGAGCAGACACTGAGTCAGCTTTCCAGCTGCCACCAGTGCACCCAAATGATAGGGAGCTCTTGAGCATTAAGTTTGCAGGGGAATATTATGTAGACAATTGCATGCCCATGGGGTGCACGGTAGTGTGTACTGTCTTTGATCGGTTCAACCTCCTTCTTGCCCTGGGTCATGGCACAGGCCTCTCAGAACTTGGCCATCATTCAGAGCCTCACTTACTTCCTGTTCGTGGTGTCAGTAGGGTCCCCGATCTGCAGGTCGACCCTGGTCACATTTGAGGATGTGTGCCAGGACATTGGGGTGCCTTAGGGTCCATGGGAGATAGAACCTCCCAGTCTGGTGATAACCTTCTTGGGCATCAATATTGACACTGGGGGCCAGCAGTGCCACCTGCCTGCGGATAACCTGGATTCCTTGCAGGTAGTATTGGAGAAAGTGGAAAGGGCCAAAAGATTATGCTATGGGATGCGCAGCAGTTGGTAGGGCACCATAACTTTGCCTGCAGGGTTATCCCCATTGGTAGGACCTTCTTGAGACACATGGCAAAGCTGGGCAAGGGCTTCAAGAAGCCACACCACAGGAGGACTTGCAGGTCTGGCGGACCTTCATGACTCATTTCAATAGGATGGCACTGTGGCAGGAGCCTGGGGATGACCAGCACCTGGAGTTATTTTTGGACGTGGCTGGAGGGCTTGGGTTTGGGGCATACGTCTGGGGAGAATGGTGCGGTGCATGCCCGTCCCCAAGTGGGTGGTGGAAAGTCTGCACAAGTGGATCACACTCATGGAGTTCTTTCCAGTGGTGGCAGCATTGTGTGTTTGGTACCCTAGGCTGAGGGACAGGAAGGTCCATTTCTAGTCTGATAACATGGCTGACATGCACACCATCAATGGCCAACTCGGGCCAAAAGGCCCCTTGGGGGATCTGATATGAATTTTTGTCGTGAAATGTGTACTGCTGAACATTCACATTAGGGTTGTTCATATACCCGGTGTTGATGATGGAATTGTAAGCTTTATCTCGTTCGCAATTGCAGAGATTCAGGGAGCTGGTGCCAGCAGTGGAACAGCAGCCACGGACGGTTGTCCTTTCCTGTGGGAGATGGTGACCTTGAGACTTGGAGATGCACAGGTAATTTCATTGCACCACAGACAAGGGAGGCCTATGCCATGTGGTAGAGCAGTATCTCGTGGCTCATTCAGAGGCTGGATGACCAACTACCTGGCCAATTCTGGTAGATCAGCTGTGTGCATACATCATGCAGGCCAAATGGGGAGGGTTGTCACTGGGGGTGGTGGGACATCATCTTTCCAGGTTATTGTGGTTTCCTTGGGTGATGAGGTTCACAAACACAACTATGCCTTCAAGGTTTGGAAGGTCATGGAGGGCTGGGGAAAGTTGCGGGGTGCCCAGCTGGATGAACGGAGTCCCATCACACTGGCAATCTTGGACTGAATTTGGGCAGCCTTGCCCTTGGTGTGCTGGACTGCACACGAGGCATGGTTGTTTGAGACAATGTTCTTGATGGTGTTGGGCATTCTGGGTATTGGAGCTAACACAGACCATGCAAGCCAAGGGGACCTTAGGCCTGTGGTCCGAGGATGTGGTGTCCTTGAAGGAGGGGATTTTCTTGTATTTATTTATTTATTGAAATGTTTCACCAATGCATTTAAGGAAAAGCAAGATGGATCAGAAGAGTAGGAGGTGCTGGTGCCCAGTGAAGGCTCCTCCTTTTTCTCCTGGCAGGTCTTCGAGAGGATAGAGGCTTACATAACCACCTGCCAAGGTGGGGGGTGGATTTTTTGCACAAGGATGGCAAGCTGGTGATGGCTAATCAGTTCTGATATATCCTGAATAAGGCCATCCAACAGGCTGGGTTGGATGCTCAGGAATTTGGGACATGTTCCTTTTGGACTGCAGCGTCAACAACTGTGGGGAGCACAGGATTGTCAGATGGTGAAATCCAGGCATTGGGGTACTGGAGGTCACAGGCATTCTTGCACTACTTCCATCTGCATTTGCAGCAATTTTCTTTTTTCTCTTGCAGGTTCCCTGGATGGTGCCAGAAGCATGTGGATCTAAGGTAATTCCTTCATTTAGTGGGCAGCAGTGAGAGTGGCTTGCCAGTCAGGGGGAAGCAACCTGTTGATTCCACTGCAGAAAGTGCAAATTTGATGGCTGGGAATGAAGGGCATGCACTAGAGGAAGTTGTTTCAGAAATTGTAAGAAGAGGTTTGCATGTAGAATAACCCAGACATCTTGTTGATCTGTCTTGTGGGTGAAGACTTGGGATCTCAGAAGGCGATGGACCTGCTGCTGTCAATGAAGGAGGACCTGCACTCCATTAGACACTAGTGGCACCATCACGGTTCTCATTTGGTCACCACCTGATTCGAGGGAGCACTGGCCACATGCTAGAGATGTGAGAGCAATTAATGCTGCACACATTTGTTTCAATCAGGAAATGAGAAACTTTATGAAGTTTGTGGGGATCTGTGGTGAGACATAGGGACAATTATGATTTCTGCTGGGGCCTTTTGGTGGGGAGGAAGGACAAATACAGGAAAAGGCATAGACATTGATAATAAATCACACATGCCCACACACAATGCAAAGCATCATGGGCTGCATATGCAAATTACCACAGAATGTTATGCTGGTTCAACTTAAGCAGAATTGCATGGTTAAAGGTTTCACAGTCTGCAAAGGGTGCTAACAGATACCAGCATATTGTGCATTGCCCCACCAGAATCATCAGAGCTTTTGTTGTTTGATTTCTGGGCAGAATGAACTGTTATTCTCACATTGTGCAATTTTGCTTATGTTGTGGTGAATCCATTAAAATAAAAACTATTTCAAAGAACCTTGCAAGCCTATTTGCTGTAAGGCTTTTGGTTGGAGCCAAGTTTCAGGAGATACAAAATCACATTACGCTCGCCACAATGCTGTTGAACCAGCATAACATTCTGTGGTGATTTGCATATGCAACCCATAATGCTTTGCATTGTGTGGGCATGTGTGATTTTGTATTTTCTTGAAACTTGGCTTCCCAGCCAAATGCCCTTTGGAGTAACCCTTGCCTCAGTGTTTGTGCACAGAGGTTCTTTCTCTTTTAAATAGTTTTTTATTTGAATGGGTTTACCACAACATAACCAAAACACACTGTCTTAGGGTAGCTGGTTCATTCCACTGGGGTGTCAAACAGACAAGGCATACTGATGAGTCCTGGTAGGACAAAACATGTGTCTATGTCATCTGGTAGCACTCTTTGCAGACAGTGTGAGAGGCCTTTCGGCACCATGCAATTCTGCTTAAAGTTGAACCAGCATAACATTCTGTGGTGATTTGCATATATAGCACATGATGCTTTGCATTGTGTGGGCATGTGTGATTTTGTATTTTCTTGAAACTTGGCTTCCCAGCCAAATGCTCTTTGGGGTAACCCTTGCTTCAGTGTTTGCGCACAGAGGTTCTTTGTCTTTTAAATAGTTTTTTTATTTTAATGGGTTCACCACAACATAAGCAAGACACACTGTCTTAGGGTAGCTGGTTCATTCCACTGGGGTGTCAAACAGACAAGGCATACTGATGAGTCCTGGTAGGATGAAACATGTGTCTATGTCATCTTTTAGCACCCTTTGCAGACAGTGTGAGAGGCCTTTAGGCACCATGCAATTCTGCTTAAAGTTGAACCAGCATAACATTCTGTGGTGATTTGCATATGCAGCCCATGATGCTTTGCATTGTGTGGGTATGTGTGATTTTGTATTTTCTTGAAACTTGGCTTCCCAGCCAAATGCCCTTTGGGTAACCCTTGCTTCAGTGTTTGCGCACAGGAGGTTCTTTATCTTTTAAATAGACATGATATTGAATTCATTTAAACAGGTCTTGGAGGAACAGTTAGAGTGAGTGGCTTTGGGGGGTCAGACCAAGTCCATCCTGTGGTGGCTCTGGAGGATCACAGACAGTACAGGGGGAAGAAGGGGGGATGGGTTGAATTCTTTTGAAGGGCTCATTGTCACTGGTCAGCATGAGGCCAGGGGACTGCAGGATCCAGACCCAGATGGGGAGTTGCGGTCCACCCTCATCAGGTTATCTTGCAAGGACAGTGGTGCTATACAGGGGCAGCTGCAGTAGCCTTGGCCACATGAACTCCCCAGGAGCTGCATCAGCCATTCAGGCACACACCAGGGGTGGACCAGGATTGAGGGCAGGTGTGTGGGAGGCCTGAAGAAGCTGCGTATCCTCCTGGTTATGCACGCTGCTCAAAGAAGGTGTGTTCATAAACAATACATACATGGCTGTGGCCATTTTCTCCAAGACCTGTTTTTGTGTGGTTATTCCAGGGAAGAGGTGGGGGGGCTATCAGACAATAGAGAAGCTACCAAAGACTTGCAGCAGCTGGCCATTTGTATGGGGCCCCTCCCTCCTTCTCTGGACCTGGGGGAAGGGAGAAGGGGGCTCCTCTTGGGGTGGGCAGCAGGCCCTGGCAACACCCTAGGAGGAGGTACCTCCGAGGCCACCTCCAGGGTGCTGGCATCTGGGGGAGGGAGGAGAATGTGGGGTTAAATAGAGCTGGAGGTCAGCAGCAACCCTTCTTTCTTCTCCTTCCTTTAGATGAATACCCAACCTTGTAAAAGCAGGGCACAGTGGCCACAGTAGGTACTGCGCCCCCCCTTGGACCCAGTAGGGGTGACCACATTAGAGGTTGGGAGTGTGTTTTCCTGGTTTTCCATTCTAGGATTTTTTTTTTCTGTGTTGTTCACCTCCTTCAAAGGGTTGCAAAACTTAGTGAAAAAAAAGAAAAAAGAGAAATAATAAATTATAATCATAATAAAGAGTGGATAAGAGTTTAGTAAAGAATGCAGCAAACTGTTGCAGCCAGGTGAGGTTGCTTGGGAGAATCGCAGACCAATGGTACAGAGGGAAGAAGGGGGGTCAAGTCAAGTTCTTCCAAAGGGCTTTTTGTCCCCAGTCAGCATGAGGCCTGGGGACCACAGGACCTGGACTAGGTTAAGGGGGTCATGATTTACCCTCATCAGGTTATCCTGGAAGGACAGCAACACTGGACAGAGGGCGGCCACAGGATCCTTGGCCACATGACCTCCCCAGGAGCTCTATCAGCCATTCAGGCACACACCAGGGTGGCCCAGGATTGAGGGCAGGTGTGTGGGAGGCCTAAAGAAGCTGTGTATCCTCCCAGCTGTGCACGCTGCTCAAAAAAGCT
Source organism: Neoceratodus forsteri (assembly GCA_016271365.2). Taxonomy (NCBI): domain Eukaryota; kingdom Metazoa; phylum Chordata; order Ceratodontiformes; family Ceratodontidae; genus Neoceratodus; species Neoceratodus forsteri. The sequence continues at coordinate 1,564,072,922 of CM028130.1, read as the reverse complement.
GTGCTCATAAACGATAAATGCATGGCTGTGCCATTTCCTGCAAGACCTGTGTTTCTGTGGTTATTCCAGGAAAGGGTTTTATGTGATAGGACAACTCCATAAGAGCGCTGACAGAAACAGCAAATTCAGCATCGCCGAAAGTCAAAACAGTGATTGGGCCAGCCCGTCGGCGCAGGTTGATCCCCACAGGACGCCCAGCCATCTGTCTGGGAACGGTCCCAGTCACTGGAGGGCCGGGCTGGGGTGGAAGGATCGAGCATCCTGCCGAGCTCTCCTTCTCTGGGAAGGGCAGGAGACAGGTCCGTGTCTTGCTGGCTCTAGCAGAGGCTGGGAGTAGGGCAGACAACACGCCCAGTTACTTGGGGGGAGGAGCAGACGCAGGCATATGCCGTGTCATCACCACGCTGCCTCCCCCACAGAAAATCGGGAAATCACCCACTGGCCGCCTAGATGATGGCTCTCCGCTCTCTCAAGTACCTCCAGTGCCTGTCCAGGGCCTCCTGCTCCTCAGTGGCATCCTCCGGCCCTAGTACAAGTGTGTGCCGGGGTCTTCCTTCCGTGCCCCTTCCCTCGGAGGAGGGGGACCTGGGATACACCGGATGTCCCGGGGATCGGGCCGATATGTGAGGACCTGAGGGGGCTGGACAAAGGCCAGTGGCTTCGAGGAGCTCGCGGATCCCGAAGGAGTGGGGGCCAGTGTGGCATGGGAGGCGATAAACATAGCATGCAAAAAAACAGCGATCGGAACTACAGCGACGGTCGCAAATAGCGACGGTCACTTACTTCCTCTGTGGTGACAATATAAAATACATATTTCTGAAGGGGGCCCCACACCTCCCAAACATACTATAATCAACTCTGGGCGGGGGGAGTGGACACAGGGGTACAAAGTCAGCAGATTGAGGGAACAGCACTTAATTCGAAAATATATACTACCCCCCCAAAAATAAAAAAAATAAAAAATTCCACCACAATCAGACCGGAACCCAGGTTCACCAGCTCCAGGGGCCAGTGACTGAAGCCACGACACCAAACACCCAGCTGAGAACTACTTGGCCAAACAAAGCCCCATAGCCTGATGTAGCTCATTGCTACACTTGCTATACAGAAATTCTCGCTATACTTTGACACTCGCTATCCATACCGGCAGTCAAACTGAGTCACTCAAATTGGGTCCCTCAATTTGACTCTGCCACATTATGTGCTACCCAGGTTATGGGTAGTGGGGGGCTATCAGACAATAGATTTATTTATTTATTTATTTAAAATGTGATAACCAGGAAAGGTACACTGAGCCGAGGCTCGTTTCTGGGTGTGACCCGTGAAGGTGTGTGGAGATACAATGCAGGGTTGGCTGCAAGGCAGTAGATACAGAAAATTACAATATAGTTTTATACAAACTATATTTATAAGGTACAAGAGTAAAACATCAGTACACAATAAGTACAAATAAATAAAACTGGAGAGTGCAATGTCATGCAAATTGGCAGCGGGAAAGGAGTGAAGTGCAAGAAGTCACATGTGCCAGACTAGGTGGTAGGGAGACATGGAGGAAAGGGAGAGGGGAAGGAGGACTGCATCAAGGGCGATGAAGAGGGAGGCAAAAGAAAGGGGAGGAGGGGAGGAAGGGCTTTAGGTGCTTTTAAGAGCTGAAATCGTAGGCAAGGTCTTGACCACATTGGGAAGATTATTTCAGAGGGAGGAGCCTGAAGATGAAGGATAACTCATAAGCATGGGAGGTGGTTGTGGAGGGTAAGAAGTGTGGGTTATGGGTGCTAAGCTACGAAGTGCCTAACCAGGGTTGGTGGAGGGGACAGGAGATTGAGAGGTAGGAGAGGAGTGTACCAAACCAGTACTTAGCAGTGAAGATTTCACAGTGGGCAGAACAGCAGCAGGCTAGTGAGGTGAGAGAGAGAGAGAGAGATGAGTACAAGGAGCAGTGATGTGTTTGAAAGGAAAGATCTGAGGCAAAGTGACAAAAGGCATTATATAATGGGTCCAATTTTGAGAGAGAAAGTAGGTACACGGAGCTGTATATGATGTCGGCGTAGTCTATGGAGGACAGAATTAGCTTTCAGACAAGCTCTTTCTGAGTATGGAGAGAGAGACAATCCTTATGCTGGTATAAGGCACCTAGTTTATTCTGGAGTTTTGTATGGATACGCCATGTGTCGGGAGAAGTGCAGCTTAGGACTGAGCCAAAGTCGTAGATACTTGAAGGAGTCTACTGTTTCTAGTTTAGAGCCATCCAAGGACTGGAAATGGGGGAAGAGAGCCTAGCCAGTTTTTGTGCCGTACCAAAGACCATAGTGACGATCTTCTTTGTGTTGCATTTGAGCAGATTTAGTTCAAACCATTTTTGTACGCTTTCAAAGTCAGCCTGAGTGAGGCCTGTACACTGGAAAGGGAGGGGGACATGTAGATGACCATGTCATCGGCATACATATGTATGTGGGATGTGGAGCAGGAGGAGGGTAATTCATTTACTAAGATTGAAAATAATGAAGGGCCCAGTATTGAGCCCTATGGAACCCAGCAAGGATGGAAGGGGAGAGGCTGTGTCACCCAATTGCATGCACTGAAATATGTTGGAGAGATAAGCTCTGAACCAATTGGTGGATGAGGAAGAGAGGCTGATGGAAACAAGTTGGTCCAGAAGGAAACAGTGGAAGACCGTGTCAAAGGCTTTGGCAAGGTCTGTGAAGATGGCCAGATTCAGCTGGCCACTGACCATGGCAGAGTGGCAGTGATTAGTAAGACAGAGTAGTGAGGATGAAGTGGAATGATGGCTCTGAAAGCCAGATTGATATGGGCTAAGTACATTATTGGTATTCAGGAAGGAGGTTAGCCTTCTACAAATAAGGGTCTCCACCACTTTAGCAAGGGAGGGGAGTAAGGAGATGGGTCTATAGTTACCCGGTTGGGAGGGGTCACCACCTTTATGCAGGGGGATGACCTTGGCAAGCTTCCATGCCAAGGAGATTGAACCTTGGGTCACTAAGAGATTGAAAATGTGAGTGAGTTAGGGTGCAATAGCCAGGTTGAGATCTTGAGGTTATCAGGGTTGAGCCCATCGGGACTTTGTTTGGATTGGTTCAAGGCTTTGAGGGAGCAAGGACCCTCAATAAGGGTGATGGGGGGAAGGAGTAGGCCATTGAGGAGGAGGTAGAGGAGAGGTAATTATAGGTGGGGAAAGATAGGGAGGTGCAGGATCCTTAGGTAGGCACAGGTGGTGAAATAATGGTTTAAGGCAGGCTGCAGAGTTGAGGTCATTTCGCAGAGACTAAGGAGGAGGAGGGTGGGTGGTAGATCCTAGTAGGAGTTAAAAATTTTCCAGAATTCTGCAAGGGTGGAGCGATTGTCATCTATATGGGTTTTGACAAATTTGACTTTAGCTGAATGCACTGCCTTAATGCAAACATTCCTCAGGGTTCTTCCTTTTGCTCCTTAGCCTCTCATCTCCCCCAATCCATTATGATAATCATAGTATACCCCCTGTCATGACGAATAAGTTAATGAGTATGTTCTGCTCTCCACTGCCATCCACTATGTACAACCATCTATTCCTTATTCACTTTGAACCACTCTTACACTGCAACCCCTGGGGTATCCCACATAAAGCCTCTCTAACAATCCAGCACTCCCCTAGCCCCTTACATGTATCCTGGCTTTATAATAACCCACTATGCCTGTCCATCAGACTCCTATGTTATGATAAAAGACACACCTATAGAACAGGACCATCTCCCACTACACAGTGGGCATCTAGGACTAAGAGGAAACGCTGATCACTCTCATCCCTAACCCTTGGTGCCCTACTCAAATTAATCTTCTACCCTTTTATGCATTGGCACTATTGAGATTAATCCTGGCCCCATTGTAAGTTTATCTTCCCCTGCTGATCTGACTTCCATAAAAGGCTTAAGCTTCATACACTTCAATGCTTGCAGCCTCCAAAAAGTTCATCTTAATACAGGCTTGGGTGGCATATACTCTTCCAGATTTCCTGGTCATCTCTGAATCTTGGCTCAGGCCTACAACAAAAGACAGTGTTGTAAACCTTCCCAACTATCAGCTCTTCAGAGCAGATCGCCCTTCCAGGGGTGGTGGCCACATACATTAAGGACACCATCTCTGCAACCTGCCTCATCAACACATCCGAGCCAAATGAATTTGAATGTTTATCAATCAAAATATCCCTTCCTAATTGCCTTCATTTAAACTGATTGGATGCTATAGGCCCCTCTGCAGGCCTTAAACTGCTTTCTCACCTAGGGTCAATTCTCAACCTAGGCCCTGAAGATACCATCATCCTTGGTGATTTGAATTTAAACTGGCTGTCTAATGTATCTGCACCTTTGATAACCTTTGTGACACCTATGGATTCACACAGCTAATTAAAGACCCAACTAGGATCAACCTAAGAAATTCCAGCAACAGCTCACTCCTGGATATTATGTTGGTAAACAAGCCTCACTTATATTCACATGCAGGAGTACTGCCGAAAGGATGTCAGTGACCATTACCCTATAGCGGCATAAGATCCACACTCAAACCACCAAATCCTGCAGAATTTGTCCTCAAAAGGTCAAAAGAATTTCAATATCTCAGGTTACCTCCATGACCTGAGTAATACAATATATTGGCAAGATTTCTATCTTACAAACTTCTGTTGAAACAGCTCTCCAGACTTTAAAGGATATTATCACTAATGCTCTCAATATTCATGCACCTATCACCAGTATCAGAACTAAGGTAAAATCCTGCCCTTGGTTCACCTCTCTGAGCTTAAAGCAGCCTTGAGAACCAGAGACAAACTGTGGAAAAGGCAAGAAAACAAAGGACACCAGAGATTGGCTAAATTTCAGAAAAGCAAGGAATTCATGTACAAAAAAATAAGAACTGCCAAAACTGCCTACTATACAGCTGAATTGGATGCCTCCTACAATAACCCATCCAGACTCTGGGGTACAATAAAAGGACTTCTGGGCCAAAATTCTACTCCTGCCTTAACCTCCAAACTGCTACTAAATGATACAGAAATTACAGATAAACAAGAAATCTTAAATACCTTCAATGTTCACTTCACCACAGCTGGCCTAGCATTTGACTCATCACCTGCAAATATCCTGAGATCTTCCTTGAACCTGCAAACTACTGTGGGACAAATGGCCACTTCAACTTTTCCTTCATCCCAATATCCGTGAAAGAAGTGGAAGATCTCTCTCTAATTTAGACACTACTAAGAGTGCAGGTGCAGACTCCTGGATCCCTATTTCCTGAAAATTGCTTCACATGTCTTATCTGCCCTCTCACTCATCTCTTCAATCTTTCCCTAACTACTGGATCCATTCCCTCTACTTGGAAAACAGCTCAAGTAGTTCCATTACTCAAATCTGGTGATACTAGGGATCTCAACAATTACAGACCTATCTCCATCCTACCAGTACTATCCAAGATGCTCGAAAACTAGTAAACTCTCAGTTAAGGGACTATCTGGATAACAATAACCTTCTAAATTCTGCACAATCTGGATTTAGATCAAAGCATAGCACCATTACTGCCTTAGCCAAGGTAACCAATGATTGGCAGACTACCTTGGACAAGAAAAATTGTACCTGTGCTGTGTTTCTGGATTTGAGTAAAGCCTTTGACACAGTGGATCATGACTTATTAATCACCTCCCTTAACTCACTAGGCCTGGATTCCCTATCACTCAACTGGTTTAAGGATTACCTTTCAGATAGGTCACAACTGGTTAAAAATGGAAATTACCTATCCACCTCAAAACCACTGCTAAGGGGCGTACCACAAGGCTCTATTCTTGGCCCTATCCTCTTTGCCATTTATATAAACAATATTGATGCCAATCTCACTCAATCTAACATTCATCTGTTTGCTGATGATACTGTATTATATGTCAGCAATCCCTCACCTTCCAAAGCCTGTGAACTGTTACAATCCAATTCTCCATTCTGCAGCACAATCTACTTGACAAAAACTACTTCTGAATGCAAAAAACAAAAGCTATGTTCTTTGCCACAAAGAGTTGCTTTCACTACCCCAGCATCCACCACCATACATTTATCCACCTTACTAGGAGAGAAACTTGAATTTGTTGATAACTTCAAATACCTTGGAGTCTGGATAGATAACAGGCTTGACTATTCTGTCCATATTGAAGAGCTACTTAAAAGCTAAGACAGAGGCTTGGACTATTTTTAGAATAAAACATTACCTAAACAGTGATTCCAAAAAGGTTAATTCAGGCCTCATTCCTATCCCTCATTGATTATGTTGATTTTCTACTGCCATTGTTCACAACATCTCTTACATAAACTGGACACCCTGTATCACAGGTCCATAAGATTTATTACTGACCTTCCTCCAGCACCCATCATTGCTCCCTTTATATGGCAGTCAACTGGACATCATTACATCACAGAAGAAATAGGAATGCTGTTATCTGGATATTCAAAGCGTTAACAGGCAAACTACCTACCTATATCACTGATTGCTTTACCCAAATTACAACTAGGCCATACACCTTAAGGATCAGTAAACTCATCATATTAAAGGTCCCCAATGCCTGCACCCGGTATGGGAGGGCTGCTTTCAGCTATACCCTAGCAGTTGCATGGAACTCTCTCCAAAAATCCATGAAGCTAGATAGCCTACTACCTCTGGCATCTTTCAAAAGATTGTTCTCCGCCTTTTCCAGAGCTCTGCAATTGCTTTTATAAAGCCTAATCCCCTACCCTACCTGACCCACCTTCCTTTTCCATCCATTATATTAATTCAATTTCTATCTTCCGAATCACCTATTATATTCTCATAAAAACTAGTTAGACCCTATAATTTATATTTTATGCCTGCTATACCCTTTGTCCCTTTTTTCTTACAGGCTAAATGGTTCTACTGTTCCTTGTATATATGTAAATTGTTGTATATAATCATTTCATGCCATTGTATTGCTATTTATGCTATTCTTGTCTATGTAATAATACTTGTATCCTCATTTGTATGACCACTCAGGTCCATCTTGTAAATGAGCTTTGCTCAATGATGTTCGCCTGAATAAATAAAGATTTTGATTGATTGATTGATTGATTGATACCTTTGTAGGTCAAAGGAATTGAATGTTGTTTTGTAAGTGTTCCAAGCTTGGTCTCTGACTCAGAAGAGGTTAATCAAGTCAGGGACACTCAAGGGAGGTGTCTGTGCTGAGGTGTACACATTCTTGAGGGGGCATGGGTATCCCAAATGTTTTAAAAGGTGTTGAGAAGGCTGCAAGGGCAGAGTCAGTATTGGGGGCAGTGAAAACCCCAGACCGGTCTGCTAGGTAGAGGTCAGACTATAGTGACTGGGTGTTGAGGGATATTAGAGGGCAAAGCAAAATATACTCAGGGGAGAGTGTGGGGAACTGGAGTTTCTGACACAGTAGGTGAGACAATGGTTTCTAAAAGGGTCAGGGAGGGTCTCTGCCATGGGGTACTTGAGAGGGTGGGAGGAGAGAACACAGTTAATGAGGGAGTGGTTGTTTGAGTGGGGGTTAAGTCTAGTTGGTTTGGTTATGAGTTGACTAAGATTAAGGGACTCTATTACCTGAATATCTCCTGAATAACACTTTTAGATTGTGGTGGGGGGGGAGCCAATTTAGATTAAAGTCTCCCAAGAGGAGAAGCTCATTTGATTGAGCAACGGAGGTGATAGTGGCCAGGCAGGAGATGATGGAGGAAGATTTGGCTTTGGGAGAGAAATAATAAACCCCAATAAAGAGGGAGCAGTGGATGGGGGGGTTAATTTGATGAGTAATAATTCATGGGACGTAGAGGAGGCATCCTGCAGGGTGATAAAATAGGAGAGGGATTCGCGTATATAAATAGCAACCCTATCTCCTCACTTCCCCTTGTCCTGCCGAATGAGGGAATAGTTAGGTATCACTAATGAGGAACAGTTAGTCCTAGAGGAAAGCCAGGCATAGGATATCAGGGGACTTTAGAGTTATCCATACTTTCATGTGATCAAGTTTGGGCAGGAGGCTTCTGGCATTTATGTGATAGAAACTAATATCACCTTTTGTTGAGGATCTAATAGAGGGACCTATAGGCCCACGATTTGATTTGATGTTCCCAGAGAGAAGAAGCTGTAGAGGACAGTGTAGGTAAGGGGTAGTCACTGTCTTTAAAGTTCAGGAGTCCTTCTGAATAATTCCAAGTAGACTTCACTTTTCCTTCAAAATTATTTTATTATTTATATGAATCCCCCTATGTTTCACTCTGTAGCAGAGCTATTCATGGCATAATATTTTCTGTAAAATAATTTTTTAGACACACCATATTAGTTACCATTATCATATCAATTGGATATTTAAATACTTCTTAACTTGATTCTTTATTATGCATATTGCTAGGCACCATACTGAAGCTTGAACCTTTACTTACTGCGCTTTAAATATAACAAAAGCTTTTTTCGTTTCTTCCACTCTCACTTTTTCTTAAAATTGTCTCCAATCTGTTATATAATGTAACATTGTTTTACTATTCCACTGGTTTTTATTGCATCTTTCAACTACTCAGCATATTTAATTTAGCCATTATTACACAATATATTACTGTGCTGAACTAGCTTGAAATCCCATAACTGCTGGGCCTTTACCCGAAGACTCGATTGGCTTTAAAAGACCTGTTCCAAACTTGCACCACTCTTGTAAGGCACATAATTCATATGGGCCTTCATTTACATGTGGCTTGCTTTTATCTTACAAAACCAATATTCCAAATCACTAATACATTTGCAATCTTTATTTCAGTTTAGACAAAGACGTTGCTTTGTAAACTATGTAGACTTTTTAAACACAATTTGAAATGTTTTTTACCTGCTTGTAAGTCCTGGTGTCACTCCCCCAGGACTTACAAGCAGGCCTGAGAGGTAGGCCCACACTGAAGCACACGTTAGCAGTGTTCAGAGCAATGTGAAAAAGGGCACAAGCAGAGATTTCATACCACAAGGTAAAACCGTTTAAAATTAAAAGTAAGTAAAGGTTCAAACTTCAATATGGTGCCTAGCAATATGCATGATAAAAGAATCAAGTTAGGATGTATTTAAATATACAATTGATACGACAATGGTAACTAATATGCTGATTATAAAAAATATGTATTTTTGTTTAGTCTTTTTCTCCTACCTAGCTCCCTGGTTGGTCTCTTTGTCTGAGCATCCCATGTGCCGGCCACCATCCAGTCCACCCTGGCTCCTGTAGGGCCCTCACTGTCAACCCCTGTGGCTTATCCCCACATGGTGGGGTGGCGGTGAGCCCCCTTCTCACACACCAAGTCCAGATCCAGTCGTTGGTGATGCTTCTGAAGCCAGGCACCCCATTGGACGGCCATCAAGCCACGACGACCTGGGTCACCATTTTCCCTGTTCTCCCTAAATGAGTGGGGCATGCAATGATGCCAATCGAGGGAGTGTGCATGCATCCACACACGCTTCTCCCAGCGCCTTGCCCCAGCTCAGTCCCTTGTGCACAGAATTGGTGCACCACCCCCAGCCTCTGCTAGGGGCCAGAAGCGCGCCGACAGCTGGAGTCCCCCCCCCACCCTGGAGAGGGAGAGCAGTCCCTCAGACACTCAATCCCTCTCCTCCCTGCTGACCCCAGTGGCCCAAGTCTGTTTCCAAACCTTGGTCACTGGTGTGGAGCAGGTGGTGTCCAGCACCTCAATCCTCAGTGCCACCGGCCAGCTATGAAATATATTTTAACAGAAAATATTACCTGGTGAACAGGCTCCATACAGAGTGAAATGTAGGGGATTCATCTAAATAATAAAAGAATTCTTAAGGAAAAGTGAAGTCTACTTGGAATTATTCAGAACAGCTCCTGAACATTAAAGAAAGTGAATATTTCAAGCACCTCTGGGAGTCGGAAGCACAGTGTGCACATAAAGCATATTAGAAAGTTCATTTCCCACTAATTTTGTATATGTAATTAGGTAAGGGGTAGGCAAGGGGTCCAAATGCACATACTGCAGGGCCAGATAGCGGCATAGAATAAGTAAGGTTGCAAGCACGGTCAGTATGATGTAGGCTTCGCTAGAGTTATGGGTTGACTATTAGGTGTACTGTCTCTTTAAGTGTACTGTCCCTTTAACAGACTAGTTAAAAGAGTAATGCCAGGTTGGGTGGAGATGTCTAACAGGTGGAGTGCTCCAAATGATAGTGAGGGGAGACAGCAAAACACACATCGTGAGATAGTCTGAAACAAGGGGCTGATCAAGCGGGGGCTGGGCAGCAGTGGGAGGAGGGGTTAGTCAAGCAGCTCTCAGAAGGAGAAAAATTTAACAGGCTGGATGGCCTAGTGGTAGGTCTGAGGTCTTCTGTGTGGTCAGCCTGCATAACGGATTAGCGGCAGCAGAGCTAGTATGTCCTCTGATGGTCCAGGAGAGTTGTAGTACCTGCCTGTGAGGAGCAAGGGTCTGAGTGCTGGCAACTGCTGCAGGGAAACTGGAGTGCTCTAAGACTGTTTCAATTGCCTAGGGGAAGGAGGAGGGTAAACTGATCAGTAAGGGAGATGCAGATGCCGATGTCAGAGTCAGCAGATAAAGGCTGGAGGAAGGTCAGGTGGAAAATCCCAGAGGAGGGGAGGGGAGGTCCTGTAATGGTGACCGGAGCAAGTGGAGGCAAAGAAAAGAGAAATAGAAGTACAATGGCATTATCATACAACCATCAGCCAAATAAAGCTTAAACACTATCCTGCAGAGACACTATCTGAATCAAAAGAGTGGCAGGAATGGCTCTGAGCAGGTCCCACTGAATGTGAATATGCCATTTCATTTTCATCCCTGGCTGGTGTTGTTGAAGCTCTGAAGCTGATCCTCAGTCAGGATCGGGTCGCGAGGGCTACCAGAGCAACAGCCCTCCCCAGCCAGCAGCAGCTGTGTCAAGGAAGGCCCCCCCAAAAGCTCCGAAGCTGATCCTCAGTTGGGATCGGGTCGCGAGGGCTACCAGAGCAACAACCCTCCCTAGCAAGCAGCAGCATCAAAGGCAGCCCCAAACTCAAAGAAGCTGATCCTCAGGTATGGCGCCGAGACCTTGAGCATTTGTTTGGCGCCCATTACCAATTCAGATCTTGGACATAGAATCTGTAAAGGCTCGTCCACCATAAGGACCTTAAGTGCTTTTAAATATGCTTTAATTGTCGGCATACGCTTACAGATTTGCCAGCAGATTTATTTTATATGCCTATGAGTTTTATTGCTTTCTCCTGGGTCCCTTAACATTCTTAACTGCAATACATTTTTTTGCCTGTTAAAGTAATTGCATTATCTCCCCAAGTCAACAGATTGCTCTGCCCAGGTGTAAAAGTGTAGCATAGAATTTACCAGGCTGACTGTGATGCTCCTCCCTCTCTGCTGACTATATAAGTCTCCTCTCCTTTCTCCGCAGTCGGGATCGAGTCATGAAGGCTACCAGAGCAACAGCCCTGCTCAGCCAGCAGCAGCTGCATCAAGGAAGCCCCCCAAAACTCTGAAGCTGGTCCTCAGGTACGGACTCTGCAGATCTTGGAGCACGTGTTTCTGGCTCTGCCACCCCCACCACCGCCTTTGGTGAGCTCCTTGCTTTATAGTGCTCACCCACGTGACTTCAAAAACCTATCAGCCCACTCTCCCATTTGCAGTTTATCAGCTGCTACCACTAGTGGCCACTACACCCCAGACATGGCATTTCTCCACTCTTTTCTGCCTATGATGCTGCCTATTCTAGCCCTGCTACTCCTCTCACCTGCACCACTGACATCCCTTCCCCCAGCAGACCTCCCAAACAGGGAACCGCCCCCTCGTATGACCATGTGCCTCATCCCCCAGCCCTACCAAGCGCCCTCACCACCCTGCCATGCCCATGCTCATGTGCACACAACTGGGCCATTAGTGCCACCATCCTGCCCCTCCTTTCTCCCTGGTCATTCTGCTCTCCGCATCCCAGCCCTCCGCTGCCCACTACCCACAGCCTCAGATCACACACCCACCACCTGGCCAAAATACCCTGGCAAAAATCCAAACAGCTTATTATGCTGTTATTCCTCCTGGCCAGGGATATTGAAGCAACCCTGGACCCACCACCACAAACGCCCACAACCCATTTCTCATTCCCTAAAGGTCTCTGGCTCCTGCACCTCAACACCTGCAGCTTACTAAACAAAATAACTATGCTGCAACCAATTGCCCCAACCCATCGCCTGACATCCTGATCATATCCGAAACCTGCTAAAACCCCATCATACTGATGCTGAACTATCCATACCTGGCTACACAATCATTAGACATGATAGACAAGGAAAAGAGAGGTGGAACAGCCATGTACATCTCCACTAATCTGTAGTTTACAATGGTGCAAATGCCCTCACTTCCAGCCCACATAGACTCTCCTAATTAAACTCTCACTCCCGTGTACCACCCTGCATACGTTGCAGGTACCTACTACCCACCCAGCACCCCCTAACTGAGATCCTAGCTCACCTGGACACACTAAAGTCCTTAACCACAGGAGTCAAGCTTCACGCCATCGGAGACTATCATCCACAACTGGCTAGCCATAGATAAGGCTTCACCTAAGACCAAGATCAATGCTCTAAATCTCACACAACTAATTGTAGACCCCACCTGGCTAAACCACAAAACGCAAAATCACTCACTCCTGGACTGGACCCTCTCCTCCCACAGGATCCTACACACGGGCCTGCTCCCTGACTCCCTAAGTGACCACCACATGATTTTCCTGATCAGGAAAGTGCACAGGCCCACAGCTCCCCCCAAGACACTGCGCACAAGGTCATATAATTCCCTGGACCAAGCATTGCTTGTGCAACACCTAGACAAGTAGACTGGTCCTTCAACCCAGTGGCCACATTTATTGATGCTGCACCGAAACTTTCAAGACCAAATTTCTAAAGTCTGGGACAAACATGCTCCCCTGCACACAAAAAGGGTCAGAGGCCCACCTTCCCTGAATCACTGCTGATATCATCAGCAAATGCCACCCAGGGACCATGCATGGAAAGCCCACAAGAAACTGGGCACCCAGGCATCCTTCCAAACCTGCAGCGCCCTCGCAACTCCTGCACTAACCTCATTCGCCAGGCAAAAATAACTATTTTCATTGGCTTTCAGCGCAAACCTAAACCACTAAAAACTTCTGGAAATGGTTCAAACCTTTCTCCCCCACCCAGCCTCCACCTACATCACTGTCAGCTCAGGGCACCTACATCACCGATCCCTGCGAGGTCACCGCTGCTTTCAATACCTACTTCTCCAGCTGTACTGACTTGCTTCTATCAGCCTTCAGTGTTCACCCACCCTGGCCCCTCCCCTACCAAGAACGCCTCCCACCAGCCTTACAGTTCTCCTTCCGCCCTGTATCCCAGGTCAAAATATTCAAATCCTTATCATCCCTGAACCCCAAAAAGGTAAATGCCCTACATCCCTGGATGCCAAGATGTTATATTTGTCCTCCAGCCATAGCCACCCCTCTAGCCACACTATTCAACCTCTCGTTGACACTGGACAAATTACCACCAAATGGAAATGGGCTACCGTCATACCCCTACCTAAAGGGGAGCCCCCTCCCAGGTAACTATCACCCATCGTCCTACTCCCGATTAAGGTAAAACTACAGGAATGTCTTGTCCTCGCCCAACTCTCTCCCTATCTGGACGCCTCCTCCTTCTTCACTCCATACCAATCCGGTTTTCGCAAATCACACTCAACTATCACCTCCCTGCTGTGAGTCACTGATGACGTACTTACCGGCATGGACAAAGGCCACATCACCTCTGCCATCTTTATAGACTTAGCCAAGGGCTTTTGACACCATCTCCCATACTCTGCTCCTTTCTAAACTCAAAGAAGCTGGTCTTTCCAAACCAGCCACCACGTGGTTCCATGACTACCTGGTGGGCAGACACCAGCCTGTAAAAGTCACCTCACACATCTCTAACCCTCTACCAGTTACCACCGGCGTCCCCCAAGGATCAGTCTTGGGCCCACTGCTCTTCTCCATATTCCTAAACGACCTCTCATCAGCCTGTTGTTACTCATCCATACAAATGTATGCGGACGACACAGTACTGTATGCCACAGGCCCCTCCACAAGTGAAGTTGCAACTCTTCTACAGCAGGATTTCGATGCCATCCAGGAATGGTTCTGGTCAAACCAACTATTCTTAAACCCTAAGAAAACTATGTCGCTAACCTTCGGCTCACAGCAAAGACTCTCCCGCCAAGCCCCCGCTCCCCTTTCAAAACCCTGGACGGGTCCCTACTGGAACAATGTACAGCTTCAGATACTTAGGCATCTGGCTCGATCCGCACCTTGATTTCACCACTCATATTGATTCCATACACAAGAAACTACTCCCTAAACTCGGCACCCTATACAGGAACAAAAGCTGCCTCCCTCCTGCCAGGAAATCTATTGCTCAAAAGATGACCCTCCCAATACTTGACTACAGTGATATATTCTATTATATCGCTTCCTCCTCTGCCTTGGCCAGCCTTGACACCCTTTTCCACTCTTTTGTCGGTTTATCCTCACTGCCCACAAACAACCCACCACTGCACCTTATAAGGGCTCCCCAGCCCTGCTGTCCCTCCAAGACCCAGATTAACCCACTGTGCTATGTCCCAGCCAAATTTTGGTCCCATTCCCTTCCCCCTACCTAGCCTCTACCCTCCTCACAACCTCCCCCTGCTTACTCCCTCAGAAGCACTGACCCCAGGCTCCTCCACATCCCCTTCCTGTGCACAACCAAAGGACAGGCTGCTTTCAAATTCCATATTCCCCAACTATGGAATGCCTTGCCAGCTGATATAAGACACTCACCCAACCTCAGACACCTCTATCGCCTGCTCAGCACCCACTTCTCCTCCAGCTGCTCTTGCTTTAGCTAGTGCCAAACTATGTAATTGTATTTTTGTGCACTCAGATGTGTCTCTCTAAAATATTCCTGTATCTATCTGATGATTGTCTGTACAGCAGATGGCCATTCATTGTGTTGTTTAACTACTGTACCTTGTGATTTGTGATATTGTCTTGGGTCTTGACCCCCAGGTCGCATCTGGAATTGAGCAACACTGCTCAGTATGCCTTCCTGATTAAACTCATAAATAAATAAATAAATAAATAAATAAACAACTATACTGTAGTTAGTTTGTAGGTGTACTCACCCTTCACAAAGACCACACAAACAGCTGCTGTGCTATTGTATAAAGACGTTTATTACAGTGTCAGCCTCTCACAAATGCTGCTCAGGATTCTAAAGTTTCACACCCATTACCAGTGCTTCATCAGAGAATTCAATATGCTTCAACAGTCTGTGTTTTTATACAATCAATTAAATTCCTTCAATCGAATATTTCATTTGATGGTTTTAAAGTTAATGACGGTCATGTGACTATGACATCATCACTATTGTTCATGAAGTCATGTGACTGACATAGTGTTACTATCAACTTCATTCATAAAAATACTATCAGTTTCAATCGTAAATATAAGCATAAACAAATTGTTGTTTTTTTGCATACACATTCATAAGTGAAAAACAATCTTTAAGTTCTGGGTGTTTTCTTATCACAACCCATTAGATTTAAATTTTAACTTCACATGCAGTTGTGATTACGACTCCTTGTCTATGATGGTCATTTGTGGAACCTACAAGAAATACACAAAGAACATGAGAAAACAGTATTTAAGCTGTTCTTTACATCCATCTGTATTAAGGAAATAGAAAAAAGTCGGGTGGGGCAGTTCTTGAAAACCATAAGTAGGTTCTCTTATATGCTTCATCAAAAATGATGTTACTTCAATTTGCCATTAAGGCCAGGTAATTTTAATGCCCCAGCCTAAATATCCATTCCTGCTCTTTACAATTAAGAGCATTTTCAAAGTCCCCTGGTGTTTTGGGGAATACTCTATTCCCATGGCCTTCACTTTGTGAGACTCTTGTTTGTTTGTGGAATTAATGCACTGCCATAGCATAATTAATGTTATTACTTTTTATGGCTAGTGCATGCTCATTAATTCTGAGTCTAAGTTCCCACTTGGTTCTTCCCACATAGAATTTGCCACATGAACAAGGCAGGAGATAAGCAACTGCTTCAGTGTTGCAGCTGACATCCACTTTTAACAACTATTTTGTGAACATTGCTCATTAAAACAAGGGCCTGGCACATCAAACACTAATCCCATTAAGGACAGACTGGTAAAGAGAAGTGAAGGAACCAGTCTTAGTTTCTGTTTCATGGCCTTGCAATCAAAGGAGGTACTAAAGGCTAAAACATTAAACATATCTAAAGACTTTGATCCAGACGGTGCAGTCACAAGTCTACTGAAACTTGCTGCAGGGAGCTGAGCACAACTAATTGCTGAGTTATTTAATCTTTCATTAACCACTGATAACTTTACTCAGGCTTGGAAGGTGGCCATGGTATTACCTTTTCACAAAGAGGAGATGCCTTCTAGGCAACTACCACCCAGTTCTCTTTGCCAATTAATTGTAAGATCTTTGAAGAAATTGTGCATAATCAGCGGTTTCTTACCTGAACAAGTACAACAGGTTGTTTAAATTCCATGACCATGACTTTGACTATGGAGAAGGGAACATTTGTGCATGGGGCATCTTTGTAGCGCTTAAAAGGATATAATTTCATGGATCGAACTTAGTTAATAAATTGCTAAATACAGACCTCAGCACATTGGCAGAGCCTGGCTTAAAACATGATATCAGACAGGCCTCAGTTTGCTAGGCTGATTATTTATTTATTTATTTCTGTTTGGGATTAATACCTTTGAGTCAAGGACTCATTTTCCAAAGGTTCCATGTCAGCCCCATGCCAGTTCCTCGCTGGGCCCCACAGGAATCTTTTTGGGTCTCCTGTTCTTCTCAATACGTATTGATCAACTACGCAGTCTTTAAATTAAAGCTGATGCAGGGTACACCACACATGCTGTGCTCCCTTTGTCCAAAAATACAGGATAGCTCTGTGACTGGCCCCCTTGTGTAGCTGAGTGCATCCAAAGTAGTACTCCTCAAGTGACTGGTTATACACATGCATGAGTATACAGTATGGGGAAACATGGAAACTTTAATAAAGTAGGACCTAGTAGAGTACCTGGAGAAATGTGGTCTTCAGGATGGCAGATCTTGCCAGACGAACCTAATTACATTTATGACTGGGTGACTAAGGAAGTGGACAAGGCCACCCTGGAACCTCCTATATTTTGACTTCAGCAAGGCCTTGATTCCATGCTGTACAAGCACCTGCTGAAAAGACAGAAGACCTAGGCATGGCCAAGAGTATAGTCAGTTGGAAGGAAATTGGTTAAAGGGCAGGAAACAGACAGTGGTAGTAAATGGGATGAGGTCGAGGGAGGGAGCGGTCATTAGTGGTGTACTCCAGGGAATGTTCCTGGGCCCAGTTCTATTTAATACATTCATAAGTGACATCGGTGAAGGAATCCAGGAAAGCTATACCTATTCATAGATGACACCAAGCTAGGCAGTAGGGCAGAGGCGCAGAGGCAGTTAGGGACCTTAAAGGACCTGCAGAGACTCAAAAGATGGTCAAATATCTGGCAGCTGAAGTTCAGCATGAGAAAGTGCAGGGATGCACCTGGGGAATGGTAACCCCAGGTTAGAATACTGACAAAATGGAGTCCAGCTCTGTACATCACATGAAGAAAGGGACCTAGCAGTTATCATCTCAGACACCCGTAATCAATCCAACCAATGCAACAGAGCTTACAGCAAGGCCAGCAAAATGTTGTGATGCATGGAGGGGGTGGATTTGACAGTAGGAGCAAGGAGGTGATCCTCCCACTCTACAGAACCCTGGTGAGGCCCCACCTGAAGTACTGTGTCCAGTTCTGGAGTCCTTACCTAAAGAAGGACTGTGATACACTGGAGGATGTACACAGAAGAGCAACCAAGATGATACAAGGGCTCCAGGAGCTCTCATATGGAGATCATTTGAAGCACTGGAATTGTACTCATTGGAGACTAGGGGAGAGAGGGGGGGATATGATTGAGTTGTTCAAGTTCATGAGAGGCATAAACAAGGTACCCTTCTCAGAACTCTTCAACAGGATATTAGACTCAAACACAAGAGGACACGAATGGAAACTGCAAGGAGGTCACTTCAAGAGTTAATTAAAGGAAACATTACTTTACAGAGAGAGTGGTGAAACCATGGAACAGGTTGCCTACCAAAGTGGTGGGAGATAGGTCTGTGGTGGCAGTCAAGCATGGGTGGAACAGAATGAGGGCAACCTTAGAATTTGTGAGGGGGG
Source organism: Neoceratodus forsteri (assembly GCA_016271365.2). Lineage (NCBI taxonomy): Eukaryota > Metazoa > Chordata > Ceratodontiformes > Ceratodontidae > Neoceratodus > Neoceratodus forsteri. The sequence goes on along the minus strand of CM028130.1, from coordinate 1,564,054,580 downwards.
AGTGTAAAACTCAATGGGGGGGAGCTAGGTCCTATGACCGCTAGAGGTCTCGGAAACAATTGGGCAGACTAGATGGACCCCTGGTCTCCTTCTGCCATCCTTTCCTTTCTATGTTTCTATGTATTCAGTAAATGGAAATGGGCAGAAACATAGATGTCACATGCATTCATGAATAAACCCCTACTGAGAGAGCCAGTACTGATAAGTTCACAACCTTCCATAGCATGTGCCATAGTCTGCAAGATGAACCATATCAGAACCTTTGTTTTAGACTCAGGTTCTGATAATTTTCTAAAACACTAGGGCCAGATTCAGAAACGTCTGGAAACAGATGCAGCTGCAGGAAAAATCCAGCACAAGTGGGTGATCACTTGAGGATCTGCATATTTCCTGCAGCTGCAGGTATTAACAAAGGTGAAGCCGGATTACAGTCGGCTCAATGATTTACAACACCTTACAGGTGGTGTTACCTGGGAAATCCCTGCAGCTTCGGAAAACTGTTATTGCCGGTGGAACCAGCCATAACTTTTGCCACAACTGCTATGGCTGTGAATATCAATCTCCACAGCTGCAGAGATTTCAGTCTGCATATGGTGTTGTGGTGTGGGACTTATTCCCACACATTTGTGAATCTAGCCCAAGGTTTGGAGTACTGGTACTCAGATTTGCAGAAATCAGTTCTGACAGGATTTTTTAAGGATTTCAGAAAACCCAATTCCGAATCAGAATCTGAAATCCTAATATTCCTAGCAGGCAAGAATTTCTTGCATGCAATCAAAATCAGATTTTGAATTCCAGAACTGGATTTCAGAATTTGATTAAGATTTGACCATTTTTAGGATATAGGATTTTAGATTTTGAATTTCTGAAAACTCTAAATTAAAAAAATAGAACCTGATGAATCCTATGCCATTTATTGGATTTGATCAAATGTATTTCTGAACATAGTATACTCCCACTAGAAGATGTTTGCTCAGAAAGCAGATTGGGGTGCGGGTGGAGAAAGGACCAAGTGAGCCAGATCTGTATTATCTCTTCATTTTCACAGTGGTGCTAGTAGAGAAGGGATATTAATTAGCTATACGGTGCAGAATATATTTAGTACAATTATTGGTTGATTTTCACATAATTTCCTTTCACTGACAATAGTGTATGGGTAGAAATGAAGTTTAAAACAGTTTCTACACTTTAAGAGGTGGACATTGCAGCCATCACAGAAACATGGACCACCCAATACAATGACTGGGACCTGTCTGTACCAGGGTACAGGTTATTTCGTAGGAACAGGGTGATTGAGAAAGGAGGGGGTGTGGCACTATAGGTGAAGGAAGGACTGAAGTGTGTAAGGGAGGAAGGGGAGGAGGGTAGTATGGAGGCAATTTGGATGCAGATCCAGGATTCCAAGAATAGGAATGTTAGAATGGGAGTGGTGTACAGGCCACCATCTCAGAAGGAGGAGTTAGACAGGAACTAGCGGGACAGATCTGGAGGACCTGCGAGAAGGGTAGTGTGGTGATTGTGCGGGACTTCAACATGTCAGGAGTGGACTGGAGCACCCCAACAACCAGGAACAGAAGGGAACAGGTACTGTTGGATGCCTTCAGGACACTTCCTGCTGCAATGGTCAGTGAACCAACCAGGTTAGGGAATACCCTTGACCCTGTGCTGGAAAATGGGGACTTTGTGAGAGAACTTACAGTGGAGGAACCGCTGTCAGTGCGTGACCACCACTCCAGTATGGCTCACATTGGATATGGCCAAGGAAGGAGGGAATCTGGCACAAGAGTGCTGGACTTCAGGAGGGCTGACTTTGGGAGGATGGGGAAGTGGTAAAGGGTACCTGGCAGAATTCAGTCTAGTATGGACACTAACTAGAGGTGGGAGCTCATAAAGCTGGGGATTGTGGAGGCAACCAAAACCTGCTGCAAGGCCCAGAGCAAGAAGGCTAGGGCTAAGAAACCGAGCTGGTTGAGCAAGGAGGTCATGGAAAAGGTAAGGAGGAAAAGAGCTGCCTTTAGGAAGTACAAGAAAACAGTGAGAGGGGAGGACAGGGAGGAGTACTTGATGGAATCGAAGGAGGTGACAAAGGCAGTAAGGGGAGCCAAGGCATCTACAGAACTTAGGCTGGCACAAGGCATTAAAATGGGGGAGAAGGATTTCTTTAGGTACATCAGGGAGAAAAGGAGCTGTAATGACCACATAGTAAGGATTAGGAAGGAGGGGGTTGGTGAAGCAGGGTGATAAGGCAGAAGCACTAAATGAGTACTTCTGCTCAGTATTTACTAAAGAGAAGAGGGGTGACACCAAGGAGGAGAAATGGCAGAAACAGGGGGAAGGGGGTGACAGATGGGGAATCATGGAGGGCAGAGTTCGAATTGTTTGAAGGCACTGAGGGTGGATAAGACGCCAAGCCCAGATGGCATCCACCCAGGGTACTGAAGGAACTGGCAGAGGTCCTTGCAGGACCTTTGGCAGACCTATTTAATGCCTCACTACATCTGGATGTGTACCTCAGGACTGGAGGATGGCTCATGGTGCCCCTCTGCAAAAGTGGTCCCAAGGATGAACCGGAAACTACAGACCAGTGAGCCTCACATCCATCGTGGGTAAGCTAATGGAGACTATCCTGAAGGAAGGCTGGTGGCCCTCCTAGAGGCAAAGGGTACAGGACAGCAGACAGCATGGCTTCATATGGGACAGATCCTGCCAAACCAACCTGGTGGAGTTCTATGACTGGGTAACTAGGCAACTGGACAGGGGCCATGCAGTGGATGTCCTGTATCTGGACTTCAGTAAGGCATTCGACTCGGTGCCACATGCAAGGCTGGGAAGTAAGTTAGTAGGCACAGGGGCAGGTGCAAAGCTGGTGAGATGGGTAGGGAACTGGCTAGAGGGAAGGCAACAGAAGGTGGAGGTGGGTGGGGATCTCTCACACCCAAGGGTAGTGACGAGAGGTGTTCCACAGGGCTCGGTGTTGGGACCAGTCTTGTTTGGGATATTCATTGCAGACATATCATTGGACATCAACAGCAAGATCAGTCTGTTTGCTGATGATATCAAGGTAGGAGCAGTGGTGGATGACCTAGGGGGATGGCAGGGGTTGCAGGATGATCTGGCAAAGCTTAAAACCTGGTCAGACACCTGGCAACTGGGGTTTAATGCTAAAAAGTGCAAGGTGCTGCATTTTGGGATGAAGAACCCAAGGAGGAGTTACCAGCTGGGAGGAGTGCAGCTAGCTCAGACAGAGGAGGATAAGGATCTGGGGTGCTCATTACAGGGTCAATGAACAACTCGGCACAATGTAGGAAGGCAGCTGCAAAGGCCAACAAAATGCTGGGTTGTATTACAAGGAGTATATCCTCGAGGAAGGAGGAGGTGATTCTGCCAGTGTATAGGTCATTTGTTAAGACCGCACCTAGAGTACTGTGTGCAGTACTGGCGCCTGTATCTGAAGAGGGACATTAAGTTACTGAAGGGGGTGAGCACAGGGCGACAAATATGATCAAGGGGCTGGGGGACTTATCATACGAGAGGAGGCTGAGGGCTGAACGTGTATTCACCGGAGGAGAGGAGGGACAGGGGAGACATGATTGAAACCTTTAAGTACGTGAAAGGAATAAACAAAACAGGTACAGAGGGGCTGTTCAAAGTAAGGAAGGGGAGGGACACCAGGGGCCATGATATGAGACTGGAGGAAGGAAGGTTCAGGAGGGAGATGAGGAGACACTTTTTGACAGAGAGGGTGGTGGCTGGGTGGAATGCTTATCTGCAGAAGTGGTATCCAGTAGAACAGTGGACTGCTTCAAAAGGGGATGGGACAGGACAAGGGGGAGGGTCAATGAAGGGGAAGGGTGGAAGGGAAGGGCAGCTGCAGAATAAGGGGTGCTAGCTGCACATTCGAGCAGACTTGATAGACCTCTAGGCCTTTATCTGCTGGCAAATTTCATATGTTCGTAAGCCAATAAAAAAGTATTAGGTTCTAAATGTTCTGATAAGTCTTGGAACTTGTGTGGTCTAGTGGTTACGTCTTTGCAGCTTGTTAACTGGGAGATCACAGATTCAAAACCTGCTCAAGCCAAATACTCACTATGTGACCTTGGCTAAGTCACTTGATCTCCCAGTGCTCCAGCCCACCCAGCTCTAGAAATGGGTAGAAGCAGACAGGACCCCACTGGAGATGAGATGCTGCATCTCAGCTGGGCTATCCTGGGTATATTAATTAGAAAAGAAATAATCAAGACTTCTCATGGCTTAGTTACCAGAGACTTTTGCTGTTCCCCTATATTGATCAAAAAGGAAATTTATTTATTTTTAATTTAGTTTTTGTTGATCGGGAAGGAAGACTAAACTGTTTTTTGGCCTTTTTTCAGCCTCGTCAGGGGAAGGGGGAGGATACAGATGGATGCCAACTGAAATTGATCCATTTTTTAAACTGTTGGTGGTATTTCCCTAATGAAGCCTCTGGAAGGAGATGCTACGTAGGGGTGCTTGGCGTCCTGATAAATTTTGTAATAAAGTAGTGGCTACAATATTGTAGATGGCATGTGTACCCTTTTGTTTCTTTTTGCAGAATTCCAGCCCACCTAGCCAGGGGTGCAGCCAGGGATTTCAGATCTGCACACCAAAAGGACCCACTGCTACCCCCCCACCTTGTTAGGGTGCGCTATCACCCCCCCCCCATAGCCAGACAATATACAGATGTACACCAGGACCGTGTTTGTTGCCTCATTTGGTACAATAAATACAACTTTTGTATCTCATGACAGTGGTTGTTGCCATGCATGGGTAAATACAAATGCCATGCATTGTTCCCTAAGACACCCACATACCAGCACAGAGCATGTAAAGTCGTACTGTCCTTGGGATGGAAGAGAGGATTAGTGACCAATCCTTCTAGTTTTGACTCCTATGAACAAAATTACAGAAAGGTTCAGTATTTTCTTAGTTTTCATGGAAAAAGGAAGCAGTTCAGAGCTTGTTTGCTACCTCCCTTAAATAAAATTGCACACCATGGAGTGCTTGGAGTATGCCTGCCTATACCTTTGCACCTAGCGTGGAAATGGGTAGAAGCAGCACCTGCAGCAAACTTGATGTTGCATTTCAGTTACTTGGACTATTCTGGGTAATTAAATAAAGAAAATAAAGAAATAATAAAAAATCTGTCATTGTTTCAGCTTTACTGGAGTTTAAGTAACTCAGTGGATGTTTTGGAATTATACACTGGTGGTGATACCAAGTCAGGAGTAGTATGATGTAGCTGATGTCCTTTTGAATCACATAGTTCTGTAGTAGAACATGGATGCACTGTGACAAAATGTAAGAACTTAACAAGGGCACAAATCACATTAAACAGCATAAGAAAGGTCTTTGCCACAAGTTTGCAAATCAAACCCATCAAGACGATTTACTAAATGGCCAAAAAATGGAAGAAATAACAAGAATGTGAACCATTATTATTTTAAAATGCATGTGCTCCATAGAATGAAACAAGCTTTTAGATTGAAGGCAGTTCTCCTTTAAGTGAGTAGACATGGAATTCTTATACTTAAAGTCAGAGAGGTGAGTCAAATGATGGGTGTGCCATCCATGAATAGGTTTATAAGGAGAATACAAATATGGACATCCAATTCCCTCAATAGTAAGTTCCCAAGCCCCAAGCACTGGTGCATCTGTAGTGTTGACAGCCCCTCACCACACATTCTGAGTTTCAGATTAAGCAGCTATCAATGCGGGTGTGAGCAGAGAAAGAGCCTGCAGGGCAGACTTACAGGTGAAGGAGGAAACAAAATCTGCACAAAAGATAGATAAGAGTCAGACCAGCCCTGGCTCCTGCGGAGTTATAATTCAAGGCGAGTGGAGTAACTCTGTAAAGAAGACAAACAACAGCCTTTTAATTTCTCAGGTCATTTATGGGGTGTGTTTCTGTTCTTGTTTGATGCTGCACTGTGGTAAAATTCTTTAGTTCCAGGGAGGGACTTCCCAAATGTATTGCCACATTCCAGACAGCTGATAAAAGGAAACTAGTGTCTACAACCTTCAGCAGTAACTATTGCCTTTGTTTTATTTTATGTATTATTTATTTTACAACTTATTTATTTAGGATAGCCCAGCTCAGATGCAATATCTCTTTGTCAGTGGAGGTCCTGCTTTCCATTTCCACAAATGGGTGAATAGGAGCACTCAGCAGCTGTCTGTCCTGCTCAGAGAGAGAGAGAGAGAGCGCGAGAGAGAGAGAGAGAGAGAGAGAGTTTATATGTAGTTGACACTATGCTGTGCTACAGGACACTACAGAGATTACATGTAGCTGATATGTGACCCAGATTTGCAATATTTAAAAAAAAATAGGCCTCATCCCTTACTTGTGTTTGTTCACAGTGCTGTAGGTTTACAGCAAGATAACATTCATTGTGTTCTTAAAGTATACTTTATTGTTCTTTAAAAACATAGTGATCCCAGAGATCACTGAATGTCAACATGTAAACTGCTGAAAAAGACTCATTTATATGTAGTTCACATTCATGGACAACTGCAATGATTGTTTTTTTTCCCCATAAAAATCAATGATAACAACATACAAAAAACATTCTGCATGATTCCACTTGCAAACCTACATCAATGGGGCGTATAAAATGGGCTGGTGGTATTTATTTATTTATTTCAATTAGGATTAATACCTTTGAGTCAGAGACTCATTTTCAAAGGTTCCAAGTCAAGGGCAAAAATAGTACAATACAATACAATGCAGATAGCAGAGATCACAGGGTAGGCATCATGAGATCAATATAGTGTCACATGAGGTTCAAGACTTTTCAGTTTCAGGTACACCTTAACAATAGATAAGCACATTCGTTATTTGTTGCAGGGTAGGGCTAGCCCGTGGGAAATAACATGTCAGTGTTATGTCAGGGGGTATGATTGGGGGGTTAAGCAACCAGAGTGGTGTTGTCAAAAATGGAGGCTGTGTGGGTAGGGAGAAATGGGGTAAGGGTGGTGGTGGAGGGTGGTAAGTCGATTTATTGGGATTGGGGGGACAGGGGTAGGAGAGAAAGGCGAGTAAAATCAAGAGGTATAGGCTAGAGATGCTATGAATGAGCTTGGTACATCCAGCAGACCTGGGTTTGATTCCTGCAATCTCTACTTGCACACCGTGTGACTCTAAGCAAGTCGCTTAACCTCTCCAATGCTCACAGGTCACACCTGTAAAGTCTGTAAACATGCCTTTTGCTCCGGTGGGCCTTACTCAGTTACCACAGAATAACACAAGTAAGAAGTAATGCTAGCTTTATGTTTATTCTGTGACTGCTGTTTTTTTTTTTTTTATGACAATAGTTAAAAACCATGAAGAACAAGAATCGGCAGTTATGTATATAGTGCTCTTCATTCACATTGTGTTCCAAAGCTCTTTACAAGCAATGCTAGACTGGTAATGAAGTGCCTGAAGGTAATGTGTCAGTCATTTCTTGCATCAACACCCACACACAGCCTTGAACAACTGCATGAACTAGTTTTATGGGAAGGGGAATGTTGGCCAGGACACTAGGGAAAATCCTCAACTCTTTGGGTGGGGGGGACCTGCTGCTCACTTTCCTGGCTGACGGCCAAAGATGGCCGATGCTGAGATGGAGGAGGAAGGAAGTGTAGCCCACCTGTCCTCAGCCTCAACCCTTTCTGCTGCTACCTGTCCAGATTTGACATCTGTGGATACAATTACTGCTTCTGTTTTTTTTACGTTCTGCTTTTGGATTTTCTACATGTTGTGCTCTGCCAATGGACTTACCTCAGACCGTTTCTGGTACTGCTTTGTTTGTTGCTTCTGGTCAGGCACCCGCTGCACCATCTCTCATGCCTGTCCACACTCCGTTCAGTTTGCCTGTATGCTGCTCAACTCCACAACGCATTTATTTATTTATTTATTTATTTAGTTAGTCAGTTAGTTAGTTAGTTAGTTAAACATCAGTTTAGAAACCTTGGAAGAGCTTATCCTGAAACAGGCTCTTAAGGACAAGAAAAGGAAATTGCTCCGCCTTACTACGGAGAAGAAATGCAGCTTTCACACTGCCAAGGTGAAACTCCGCCATGGTGCTGCTGTCTCTGCAGATTTTGCCTCTACCCCTATACTTTCCCCAGTGGCTGACCCTGCACCAACAGCTACCTCTCCACAAAGTCCACTGCCAGTTTCTGTTCTGCCCATCATGATGACACCCAACCTGCGGGATGGCTCCCTGAACTTTTGCCTCGCCCAGTCTCCGGCATCTGTTTCCTGACCTGATAACCCCTCCCACATGGTGCTTACTGCCCCCCAAGAGGTGGGATGGATCAGGACTTATAGAAACATAGAATTTGATGGCAGATAAGGACCGCTTGGCCCACCTAGTCTGCCCATTTTCCTATCTAACAGACAAGCTGCAGATCCTAGTTAACCAGCAGCTTACTTCCTCCTACCCCCCACTAGGACCGCCTTATGTCTGTCCCATGCATTCTTGAATTCCGCCACTGTTCTTGACTCCACGACCTCCTCAGGGAGGCTGTTCCATGCATCCACAACCCTCTCCGTGAAAAAATACTTCCTCATATTACCTCTGAGCCGTCACCCTCTATCTTCAAATTGTGCCCCCTTGTTCTTATAGAAACAGGCACTTGAACCCTGGGCTTCACTGACCTGGCAGTTCAGCGTTACCCTGAACATTTGCCTAGCTCCTCACCTGCTCATGTCCCTCAGGACATTGCGTCCATGCTTGTACACACAGAGGTTGCCCCTGTTAGTCAGTCGACACCTTCAGCAACCATACTGACTCTGCCATCCTTTCCTGTCCCAGGATTGTCAGAGTGAGGCCTGTGCACTGAATGCTGTGCAGACATGGCACTCCCAGCATCTCCTGAACCTGGCCCATCCCAACCTGTACTTCCCACTTTCCCTCAGCTGCACACTACGGACCCTGACTATCTTCCTGTGGGATTTGCACCATCGGTCCTTCAAGACCCTGCTCAATGGACTTTTCTGAAGCCTCTGTTTTGGATGTCAGACCTTTTTCAAAAGCAAAGCGAACCTGCTTCACACAGAAATTACATTTGGGTGATGTATAAGAGCGACCTGGAAACACCACCAGACTGCATCTACATTGTTAGGACTTGCTGAAGGACTGCTGCAAATTCTGGGTGGCTGAGGTGTGTACATTTATTCACACCACAGAACATAACTTTGATATAAGTTTTAAAACTGTAGAATGTTTAGATCGATTTTGGGGTCACTATAATCAGTACAAGGGCACCTCCTCTGTGTGCCCTTTCCAGCCATACTGATTACTAAACCTGCTGTTCCCACCTTCACTGTCTCCTTTAGAAATGAAGGTGTGAATATCTCAAACATTTTATTTTGGTTAAAAAATGCTGCGAAGTCCTTGAACACCCCTCCCCCATAATCAATTTGGAACGGATCTGGACATGTGGCCGGAGGATTAAGGTGAAATTGATTATGTCTAACAAAGGCATAGTACACCTTTCCAGCAGCTTCTACCTGGTTCGAGACAGGGGACCTGTTTTACCCCAGACAACCCAAATCATGCCACAAATGTGGCTCCTGCCTCCACCTTAGCAATGCCTGTGATAACCCCCATTGTGCCCACTGTTTGGAGTTTGGTGACCTAGCCTCCATCTGTGTCAACCTATTCCACTGCAATCTTTGTGAAGAAAAGGGCCACTCTTATGTTTGCTGCCCATGGGCCTCCCACAACGCTGAGGATAGTTTCTCCCATGAACCTCTCATCACCCTGGCTCAGATGCATGATGTCCAGTGCCCCCTTGACATACAGCCTCTGATCCCTGGCCATACCCTGGTTTTACCCCTGTGCCAAGAGGCCCCAGCTGGGGAGGACCCGACTGCATCCACTATTTCTGTTGTTCTGCATACTCACATCCTGCCTCAAGATGTTCCCTCAGAGCCAGCTCACAGCACATCATCGGAACAACCCCTTCGAGTGGAAGAGATTACTCCCCCCAAAGGTTGACACCTTTTGAAAAGTGGAACTGAAGACATGGCCCCAACTCCACCATAGGGAAGGTAAATCACCCTGAAGGAAGATAAGCCACTCCCTCACTGCAAGTCCCCTCCCCATGAGTAACATATTTGCTCCCTTGGCCACTACTCGGAATTGGGGTGACACTGACATAGAATATGACACCTCTAATCACCTCTACATAGCCTCCTCTATGAAGGACGTCTCCTCTGATCAGGAGGACCCTCCACCCAAATAGTGTACCTGGAAAAAATGAATGACTCACTCTCAAGTCACCTGAGGTGTTGACAGCTGCCTTATTCTGATATGAAGACCTCCTTATCTTTGTTCACTTTGAACGTGAACAGTGTTAAGAGCTACCATAAGAAACTGACAGCTTTTTTGGTACTTTGCACCATTCAAAGTGACATCATTTGTCTGCAAGACATACAATGATATTTACTCACCTGGTAAAGGTGATTATTTGAGTACCCTTTATAGTACTCCGTCCGCAGTCAAAACCGGTGGATATTCTCCATCCATCCTATAGGTTGATGCACGATCCAATCAAAGCCAGCCCCTCTGTCCCATCTCAGGATCTCCAATTTCCTTAGCTGTGGGTGTTCCTGTTTCAAGAAAAAAGAATGGCGAGAACAAAAGTCTAGAAGAGGGGGAGCACGTGTGGTTCTGGTGCACCTCTGTGTGCCCCTCCCCCCCGCTTCGTAACCTAGTATATTTACATGTGCCGAGTATGGAAATACTGAAATAACAATTCTAGGCATGTTATCAGTAGAAAGCACTTAGTTAATCGTTATAAGACAGTATGTACATTTCTTTATGCCTGATTTCTTCAAATGATACAATACTATAAACCACCCCTTATATTTGGGGTCAAAGATGTTGATCTGAATCCTCTGTCGGTCTGGGTGGGCCTTTGGAGTACTATAAAGCGTACTCAAATAATCACCTTTACCAGGTGAGTAAATACCATTATGTCTTGTACCCTTTATAGTACTCCGCAGTCAAAACCTGTGGGGCGTGAAAGCAGTATGATCTGAAAGGGCGTCTTGTGGGAGGGTGAGCTGGCCAAGAGGTTGCCCGCTACGGGACTTCCCTCAGTATGTTTGTGCCGAAGGATGTTCTCTTCATGGAGAGTACATCCAGTCGGTAGTATTTTTGTGAAGTGTACAGAAGCCCATGTGCTGCTGAACAAATCTTGCAATGGAGGTCTGGCCCCTGTCTGCCCAGGAGGTCGCAATCACCCTGGTTGAGTGGGCTTTGATGTTGGGGGCAGGTTCTGGCCTGCTACTCTATATGACTCTTGTATAGTGTGTTTCAACCACCTGGCTATAGTGTCCTTGGACACTGCCTGACCTGACCTTTTTCTAGTTGTGAGGATGAGGAGTCTTTGGTCTTTCTGGTGTGTCTGAACATGGTGAAGTACTCCCTCAGCTGCTGCCCGACATCCAGGGCTTGTGGTATGCCTGTTGCTGTGTACTGACTTGCCGGCATGGATGGCAGTTTGACTTCTTGTTCCATGTGGAAGTAAAAGGTGATTTTGGGAATGAAGGTGGGTACTGTCCTCAGTGTGACCCTGTTATTGTGGAAAGTTAGGAAAGGTTCCTGACAGGAGAGGACTTGTAGTCTCGGGTTCCCATGACAAATCAAAACTTCATTTTGGAGATTTCTACAATCATGTAAATATAGTGATTACCATCCTACCAACCAGTATATCAGCTAAACACCGATAATAGTGCCACTACCTGCAAATAAGTCAACAATAACTGTGACTCATCAATAACAGTGCTGCTGTCTGCCATCTGCTCTATTTAAAATTTTAATTATAGGCAAGCCCTCTCAGGTAGTCATATCTGCTCCTCTGTCGTATTCTCCTCGATAGAGACAATCCTCTCATTCATATCGTTGTACTTCCTTATCCTCCCACTTGTCCCAGTTCTTGAAACCATTTGCTCAAGCTTCATTTCTGTGCCATTGTTCCTCCTTTAAGCACTGTATCAACTTCCATATACTGGGCGACAGGCTCTGAGGTGACTGTTAAAACCATGATGCCACCCCTCAACAGCATTGTTTGTGTGTGCTAACCCTCTCGAGGTGGCATCATAGCAATTCCACTGTTGTGGTGGAAATAATGCCCTTCTGAGGCCAGAGCGGCCTCTGCATTTTCCAATCCATGTGCTCTCAAAATAATTGTGCAGAGGTGAAAGAATATCTGCATGAGTTCAAAAAAACTCTAATTCTTTCATATCATCAAATGTTGGCAAAACATCATCTGTCTGTATGAATGTCAAAGACAAAAGCATTCTTAAATGAAGAGCAAAATCTGGATCTGCACAGTATTTCTCGTGAACCATGGGGTACTTTTGTATCCTGTGCCAAATTGCTTGCACAAAATGAAAAAAACATACTCGGATTTCTGTATCTGGGAAACATGCATGAAAAGCTAGCCATGCCGACTTTTTGAATCCATCAATGCAGATTCAGGATTTAAGTGGGAGCACAATTCTTGCAACTGTGAGTATACCCTAGAATATCCTGCCATTGTTCGTGAACACATCAGGACATACAGTGCTGTTACCACCTGCCCTGACTTTAGACAGTGCACTGTATTCAGCTCCTCAAATAATAATGGGCATGATTTAAATGTCCCATCGAGCATCTAGTGGCTACTCCTCGAAGCATTTTCATATTTGTGTAATCTCTTGGTGGCACTATCCCGCGGCTACTACCCTGCCTGAATGGCTAGTAGCAAGTTAAAAGGCCTGAGTTCTGAAATGGGTGCCTCCACTCCACCCAGAGGTCAGGGTTGGTAGTGGTCAAACTAACCTGGGCACAGCCCTCTGGGACACTGTAAACCCCCTATTTCCCTTCAAGTGGCCTGAGCAATATATGATAATCACTTTTGCAGTACTCCTTGTACACCATACCAGTACCCACACTGTTTGCACTTACCATCAGGGCTGGTTCCTCTGGCTTGACCCTGGGTACCCCCTTTAAACCAAGGTTAAGCATAGTAAATAGCAACAGTACAGTACTCTTGGCACAGACTGGAACCACAGTCAGGTTAAAAGCAGAAAAAGTCAGATCTGATTCATTCAGGGGGCTTGAACAAGGAAGGGGCGTAATCAGGTTGATTGGCTTAAAGGCTATATTAATCAAACAGTTATGCATGCGCTTTAAGTCCCCACACAGTCACACCTCTGGGTACCCAGGTAGGGAGACGATGGGCTAGCCAGGAACATTGCAGCTGGTTGGGGCCCTGTGATGGAAGAAAGCAACATGCACAACACACACTATTTGTAATCTGGAGCCAGAGGGCTCAGTTTGTGAAAGAAAAAGCAACCAGACAATCAAATGACAATACTTTAGATTTAGCTGTTGTTGCAGGGAGCTACCCTGATGTTTACTCATGATACCCAACATTGGACACAGGCAGGATGAAATTGAGACTGTGGGTTGTTGAGCTGGAGTGCCCGGAGAAGTGGGGCCCACATGAATCACCGAGGCATCATTCCTGTTCAAGTGTTGAGCAGGTGGCTGATCCCCAGGCAGGTCTCTTGTTGATGGCTTTCTCTGTATAGTGGGTAGTCGGGTTGGGCCAGTGTGGCAAGGCCCAGTCCCAATGGAGATGATTTTGGATTCAGTCTGTGGGGCTGGATGCAGCTTCTAGCAAGCAGAATACAGTTCAAACCACAGTGGGGAACCAAATCGCGACCCATGAGCAGCATACAGCACATTTACATGTAAGGAAATTCTTTTTTTTTTTACTCTGTATTTTATACTCCTTACTGCCCCCTCTCACTACTCTTTCAGATTGTCTCTGCTGCATGGACCCTCTTCTCACCGGGGTCTGCACCTAGAGTACCTGGTGCCACTAATCCTTTGATGCCCGGATAACCCCCCAGTGTAGGGTGGGGAGGGACCCACTTAGCTCCCCAACTTTTTTTACTTCTGACGTGGACCGGCACAGTGGAGTCTGCACCGATGATCTGATGGCACACAGTGAGGAGTTGTCACCTAGGCAAGACGGGGGTGTTTTTTTCCCCTTGTTCTTTCTCCCCAGCATCGGCATGCAATGAGGGCCAATGAGTGAGGAGATGTGGTGAGATGCACCTGCTGCTCCGCCCGTCTGCCGATGTCTGCCCCGTTCCCATACTGCTATCTCCCTCTACTGCACCTTCCACCCGAGTTCCCCCAGGTGGTGGTATCATGGCGGGAGCTTGCAGGTTACCCCCCCAGAGAAGGAGAGCAGCCATCGGGTGCTCTATCCTTCTCTTCCCCGGCCAACCCCTGGCGGTCCATGCTTGTTCCTGAACACAGGTCACCAGCGTGGCGCAAGTTAAGGCATCCAGCACCTCAGCCCTCAGTGCCACCGGGCCGCCTGGTGAGGAAATTCTAATGCAGCTTCCAGTAAGCAGTACACAATTCAAATCACAGTGTGGAACCAAATCACGACCACTATAAACACACAACACTTTCACATGTAAGGAAATTCTACTGTACCAGGCAAAAGGATCTCCGGTCGCAATTACAGCTCTGCACAATCCAGGAGTTCAGAGGTGGCTGGGGAAGATGGTGCCACCTATTCAGTTGAAATAGAAACAGTACAGTACTCTTGACACAAACTGGAACCACAGTCAGGTTAAATGCTGCAAAAAAGTCAGATCTGATTTATTCAGGGGACTTGAACAAGGAAGGGGCGTAATCAGGTTGATTGGCTTAAAGCTATATTAATCAAACAGTTATGCATGTGCTTTAAGTCCCAACACAGTCACACCCTCTGGGTACCCAGGTAGGGAGACGATGGGCTAGCCAGGAACATTGCAGCTGGTTGGGGCCCTGTGATGAAAGAAAGCAACATGCATAACACACACTATTTGTAATTCGGAGCCGGAGGGCTCAGTTCGTGAAAGAAAAAGCAACCAGACAATCAGATGACAATACTTTAGATTTAGCTGTTGTTGTGGGGAGCTACCCTGATGTTTACTCACGATACCCAATATTGGACACAGGCAGGACGAAATTGAGACTGCAGGTTGTTGAGCTGGAGTGGCCGGAGAAGCGGGGCCCACATGAATCACCGAGGCATCATTCCTGTTCAAGTGCTGAGCAGGGGGCTGATCCCCAGGCAGGTCTCTTGTCGATGGCTTTCTCTGTGCAGCGGTTAGTCAGGCTGGGCCAGTATGGCAAGGCCCAGGCCCAATGGAGATGATTTTGGATTCAGTCTGTGGGGCTGGGTGCAGCTTCTAGCAAGCAGAATACAGTTCAAACCACAGTGGGGAACCAAATTGCGACCCACTAGCAGCACACAACACGGTTATATGTAAGGAAATTCTAATGCAGCTTCCAGCAAGCAGAACACAATTCAAACCACAGTGGGGAACCAAATCATGACCCACTATAAGCACACAACACTTTCACATGTAAGGACATTCCACTGTACCAGGCGAAAGGCTCTCTGGTTGCAATTACAAAGTCTTTGCACAATTCGGGAGTTCAGAGGCGGCTGGAAGTCCAGACAGGCCGATCACATTCAGCAAATCTTCAGTCTTCTTCAGGTAGGAGCCTGGTCACAATTCAGTGGCTTACTTCACTCTCCAAGTTCAGATTCAGTCCAAAAAAGGCACAAGTTCCCTCTCAGGGACAGCAGGCATGCAGGCCAAAACTCAGGCCTTTCCACAGTTCTTCCACATGAATCTAGGCCGGGGCTGCTGCTTGAATCATTCAAGCTGTTGTCCATTCACTTACCAACTCAGAACTGAAACTAGCTGCAAGCAGCTTGGGAATTTCCCCAAGATCCAAAAGGTTCAGTTGGCTGATCTGTCTATCAGTCTCAACAAGGGCTCCCCCTCCAAGTTATTTTAGGCACCAAAATGCAAAAACTACAGTTCCTACAAGTTTTGAACCCACTAAGCCCCTGTAGGCAGGCTCCATTTTAGAGTCCTAACAGTACTGATTGGTCCATTCTGACAGTCTCGGGCCAAGTTGGTGGAGATAAACAGAACAGTCCTTGCTGCAAAGAAGGCAGATTAGAACAAACTGCAATATTATTACTACTCTAACAAATGATCAGCAAACAAGCACATCTTCTAACAGGGCATACAAAATGTAAAAAACAAAAACGCACTGCATCAGCATGTGGTCTAAAAGCAAAACAAAATGGTTATATTAAATGCATGCTGAAAATAGAAAATAGAGTTAAAAATCTACGTTTCAACCTTAGGTCTTCTTCAGGAAATATCTAAAAGACTAACTTTGTTTTTTTTTTCTCTTTTAGATATTTTCTGAAGAAGACTTAAGGTTGAAACGTAGATTTTTAACTCTATTTTCTATTTTCAGCGTGCATTTAATATAACCATTTTGTTTTGCTTCTAACAGAGCTCCCTTTTAGATTAGTTAAGATTGCAATCCAGGCAGCTCTTAAAGAGGCAGTACACAGAGGCTATATAGGCACTCTCTTGCAATCACATTTAAACTACAAAAATGCAGGACACCAGCCTGGCAGTGAGCATTTAGATAAGCTCAAGGAAGACTTTTTGGGAACTCCCATTTGTAGGGGGTTACATTTGCCTCAGTGGCAAACATTAGAAAGCGGTCCTTTTCCTTTCCACTATCAAACACAAGGAATGGTAGTCCTGCAGCAGTGATCCTGAACTCTGCTGGAATGTCAAGCTCTTCAACCGAGGAAGGAGTGGCAGAACAGCCACGTTCAACTTGCCTCATGCACTGAATTGTTGTCTTGATAAGTGGAAGGCCAATGACAGCATCAGGGGCTGATGTGGTACACTGCACAACTACCTGTGTAGTTGTTTCAACACTTGATCTGGCATGCTCGCAGATGTCTGCCATGATCTTACACGCCCCAGCTTCCCCAGCATCTGGAACATGGGTATGCTCCTTTAGCTGTGCTGACACCTTGTTACCCACAGTATGCAGTCATGCGAGACAGTGGAATTTATAGGTATTAGCACAGCACCAATAAATTTTTTCCCACTTTTCTTTGTCCTTCCGATAAATATAGCCACCATACACTGCCAATGGCTTACTTTTTTGTCTCATGATGGTTTTAAATTCCATTACGGGGAGCTCAGATGAATTGATTAGTCAGCACAGACATAGAGAAAAGCTACTGGCAAAGGGGGGAAGCAAATACTGGAGTGGACCATTAAATGTTTGGGGAATCAGGTGGGTGTTGTATTGTGGTTACAAGGAAGTGAATTCCAAATTCATGAAAGCAAGTAAAAAACATAGAAGACACACAGTGAATAAAAGAAATTGAGTGAGTGTGAGCACAACATCGCTATTATAATGGTTGGCAAAGTTGTGTAGCGTTATTGTGCTTTGTCGCGATACTGGTGCTTGCCATTATGAGCGCGCTATTATTTAAATCACGATTATGTGGTCGCAGTTTTCACATGGAACCATAGTTCTCCTATCCTCCTAGTGGAGCAGATAGCTACAAGAAAGGCTGTCTTTAGGGTGAACCAAAAGGGTGAGTCCCGTAGGAATGGTGACCCCTATAGGGCCTCTAGGACTACGTTCAATTGCCATGGGGAAAATCTTCCTTAACTTGGGGTTTGTGAGTTCTACAGCTTGAAGGAGCCTGACCACATTGGGGTGTGAGCCGATGACTCCTATCCCTGGTAGTGGTCCTCTAACAGAGGACAGGGCGGATGTCTGTACTGTTAAGGAAGAAGGGCTGAGTCCTTTGTTTGCACCATCATTTAAGAAGTCCAACATTAGTGGAAATCCTGCCACAGAAGGGGAGGTTCCCCTTTCTGAGCATCATCTTGCAAAAATCTTCCAATGTCTTTGGTAGGATAAGTTGGTGAAAAGTTTCCTGGATTGTAGCAGTCTCTCTCCGCAACTCTGGAATGGTATCCCAGCTTCAACAGTCTGTGCCGTTCAGTAGCCATGCCATCAGCTTGAGGGTCAATCGATTCAGATGTTGTATCGGGCCCTGACTCAGGAGGTCGGGTCGGTTGGGGAGTGGCATTGGTGAGCCTATTGATATCGCTCGAAGTACCATGGTCTCCTAAGCCAGTCTGGTATTATCATCACTACTGTTGTCCTCCTGGCTCTGACCTTGTGGAGTAGTTTGTTTATCATGGTTGTGGGTGGGAAGGCATATGCCCTGTTGATCGACCATGGGGCAGACAGGGTGTCCATCTCCTGTGTCATGGGGTCCTTATATCTGGAGTAGAATGCGGGAGTTGTGTGCTGTGGTGTGAAGCCATCAGGTTTACTTGTAGCGGGCTCCATCTGCATAGTATCTTCTTCTGTAACCCCCTGCTACCCAGGGTTACTAGAATACCAGTAAGACCTAGTGGTAGGCAGGAAGGCAGCTTAGAAACTCCAGTTAAATGGATTTCACTGTCTCACTCTGTTCTCAGTCTCAGCGGAGACTGAGTGATGACATCACCATAGAACTCTCGCAGTTGCATGAGCCACACTGGAGTGCTGCAGTTGGAAGTTAGGATAGAATGTTGGGAATTTTGAACAGAGTCTGTGTGTAGTCTTGGAGAGAGACAGCAGCATAGCAGTCTGTGTGCAGGCTCTCAGAGCTTCAAGCTCTGTTTTAGAGCTACTGTTAAGAAGGCGTGTGTTTCCACCATAAGAGGGACACAGAAACTTATTGTTGAAGTGGTGGAGACCACTGTCACTGGTCCAAGTGCTCCCTTCCTGAGGGGATGGGGGGAAAATGTTTGCCTGTCTTCTAGGGGCACCCTCCTGGTTCCGGCTAAGGGAAGAAGCTGCCTATTTCAAGTGGTGCTGCAGCAACAGAAGCTCTGAGAGAGAATTTCCTGTCAGGAATCCCCTGTGGGGCACTTGCAACCAAAGGGTGAGTTCACTGTGACAGAGGGCCAATGTTTTCACCTGAACTGTTGGAGCATGGGGATTGGACTACTTAATCTGTTGGAGGTCTAGTGTAATAGACATTGCCGGTTAACTCAAGTAGGTTCAAGTCCAGCACAAAGAGTGAAGTAAAGTGGGGATTGGACTGCTTAATCAGTGGGGGGCCTAGAGCAATGGGCTATGCCAAGTAAGAGTATGTTCAAGTCCAGCACAAAGGGAAAGCAAGACAAGTAGAGGAAATGTGACATACATTTAGCCTTAATCTACACTGCCAAGCTTTACAGTAGGAGGTATTTACTGTCCAGAGAAATGGCCGGGTATGAATTGTGGAAGTGAGAGGTGGGAGACCCCCCATCAGTAGTAACTAAATTCACCTCTACGGATTTGCTCTGTGGCACCTTTACTTTCTCTCAGGTACTTGGCCAGTGCCTGAGGAAAATACCCAGACATGGGATTAAAAGGAAGTTTCCTTGATAGAGCTGAGATGCTCTTATGTGGTTTAGGGAGCCACCAGTAAATGTTTCTATGACATAAGGAAGATGTCCAAATGGCCGGCAAGGGAGCCAAGCCAGGGAAAGCCCAGATCAGTGTACAAGTTCAGACTATGTACCCAAAGCAGCGTGCAAGTCTGGGCTGTGTGCCCAGTGGGTTCAGAGCCTGAGGGCTGAAGTGTTGAAGTGTTCTTGATTCTTTTAATCTGCATTACCAGGAATGTAGCCCCGTGGGGGTCCATCTATGCTTTGTTTATTCTGTTTGGATGTGAATAAAAGCCACACTTTACCCCATTCCCGGTGCTGAACATTACAGTTATTGCTTCCTGTGTTTGGAGTTACTTGGGTGCCCCTGTGCAGAGTAGCCAAACCTAGCCTTTGTGCCGAGTGACCTATTCCTCCCCGAACCCAGTCCCCACCTGGTACTGCTGTCAGATTCAAACAGCATGCCACCTGTCATTTGCAAAATGATGGGGGTGGGGTCTTACAAAATGGAGGCACCGCTTTGGATTTGAAATTTTAGGGAGGAAAGTGTCTTGGGCAAAGGGCTAGCGTTTTGATTATCTGGCAGTGGGTAGCCCAAAAAGCTGAAGCAAGGTTAACTAATGTGTCGCTGTTTGCTGTTGTCCATGTGCTGCTGTTAAATCCCAACTGTTTACCAAGGAGCAGTATGGCCTGAGAGAGTATGCCCTTGTCCTGCATCAAAAATTGACAGCGTTCTGCCAGCGTTTAAAAAATTGTTGTGACAAAGAAAAATGTGGAAGACTATGGGTAGCAAAAGGAAAATTGTGCCCTGGATGTTGGAAATGCTTTCTAGTGAATGGAGAGA
The DNA here is from genome assembly GCA_016271365.2 of Neoceratodus forsteri. Classification (NCBI taxonomy): domain Eukaryota; kingdom Metazoa; phylum Chordata; order Ceratodontiformes; family Ceratodontidae; genus Neoceratodus; species Neoceratodus forsteri. The sequence continues at coordinate 1,564,034,394 of CM028130.1, read as the reverse complement.
CTTGCTGTGTTAATGGCCATGACAAATGGTTGAAATGGGCCCCCGCCATGGAGTCAGTTAAAAAAAAAGTGGTTTTGCAGTTTAAATTTGCCTGCTCGACGATCGCAGTGAGGAGAAGAGCACCTGCAAGGGAAAGAGGCTCATTTGCATAGCGTCTTGTGATTGGTGAGACTGCAATCAGTCCCGCCCCCAAGCCAGCTTTACAGCAACTGCCCAGCATTCAAGAGGGACTGTGAGTGGAGGCATGTACTGGCTTACCGGAGGAGTTGTCAGTGGTTGGGAACACTGTAAAATTTTAAAAACTGACTTTTCCATCAAATTTGGGATCAACCCGCATCTCGATCGACTGGATTGTGAGTGTGGTGTTCGGAGGAACGATCAGCAGGACTGCCAACCCGCTTCTGTCCAGAGGCCGTCAAGACTGGCTGCAGGCCATTTTCCATCGCAGCAAGCAGCTACTGATAACAGTGAGTACCAAAAGAAATAATTGCTCAGACCAGTGATTTTGCCAGAAGCCAGCTGAATCTGTGTGCAGCAGTGTAACGCTTTGCAATCAAAGACTGTGTTAAGTTTACCAGCAAAAGCAAGCCTTTTAAACCATCGACTGTGAGCATAGTGGGTTCAGCATCAGAGTAAAGTTTCAAAGCCATGAGAGAGCTGTGAGTTGTATCAAGATATGCAGCAATAGTTGCAGGCAATCCTGTACTTGAAATACTGAGGCTTTAAGGGACTGTGAGCTACAGCAATGTTTCCAGCAAGTGAAAAGTCCATGGCAAATCATATAAATGTGCTAGGAAAAGAACAGTGCAAGTTTGTGCAGTTTGAGCAAAGTTATCAGTAGAGTGTGTGCATCGGATGCGCAGTGGCTTGACCCAATTTCAGAAAGTTGATGCACAGAGTGCTGCCGCCATTACAGGGTGAGGTACTAATGTAAACACAGCAGTAGAGGAGCCATTTTGAAAGTGAAAGAAAGTTTTCAGTGATGTGGGACTTTCAATAACAGTGAGCGTTTGTTTTTCTCTGCAGTCATGGCCTCAGGACCAGCCTGCTACCTGGATCATGCCCAGGCTGTGGTAGCAGTAGAAGTAAACAAGTTAAGGGACATTGAGAGGTGTTTCTATGGAGGACAACTGCCTCCTCATGTGATGATTCCTGGATATCTAGTGCAAGTGTGCTTAATATGCTTAAATGTTGGAAGGATGTCTTCATTGTACCTCACTGTTCTGGGTGCCTTGAGAAATACAGTTTATTTAAAGCGCCCAAGATTCGCTTGGCTCCCACATGGACAAAAGTTTAAGAATCTGCAGTTGGCAGCACACAGCACCAGGCAGAGCCTGTTGGAGAAGGCCCCTCAGGAGAGTGTGGCACAAAGCTAGAGGGTGCAGATTTGCAGACAGAACAATATGCTGATATTTCAGATTCTGAATCGCTGAGAGACAATTCAGGAAGAGCATCAGTGGACCCTTGGAGAGGGGGGTTTAGCCCAAGTCTCATAAGAGAAGATGAAATGAGGGAGGCCTTTGAATAGGAGGTTTCACTTCCACACCAAGTGAAGAATGGATAGTCTCAGGAGTGAGGACAATGGCTCACTCCTGGGCACAGATTCTCAGTGAGGAAGAAGAAGAGGGGAAACCTATGTGGCCTTGTGAAAAGGAACTGGTACACAGCCTCAAGCTTTTGCCTCAGAGGAATGCATGGAAGAGAGTGGTGATTCCACTGCCCTGGCTGTGCAAGAAGAAGCTAGAGATTCATTTTTCGTGTCTTTGAGAATGCGTAGCTGGCAGAACCAGGACTGGCCGCCCCCAAGCCAGGCCAGAGGTCTCAAGTTGACCAAAGCTAGTAAAGAGGAGAGACTGGGTCGTAAGAAGGTGAATTAAATCTATGGGATGTCCTTTCCTACCTTTCCTTGGAGAGTCTGGGAGGAGATTGAGAACAGCAGGAAATCCTGGATTTGGGGCCAAAGCAATAAAATGTGTGCATCCTGATGAAACAACCATGTCAGGAACAGAATGTCTCCATGAAAAATACAGCCAGTGGAAAAGAGGCAGGACACTGTTAATGGACGTCCAGAACTCAGGTGCCCCACATTCATCAGTTCTACAGTGTACTGACTTTCCAGAATCCATCGACTGGCTCACCAGATGACTTCAGTTCCAGACAGGACACCAGCCCAGCTGCATCCTGATTCATCGCCTGGTATCTGGATGACGTCAGACCAGCTGTTTTCCTTTTGTTCCTGTTCCAAGGTTCCATCTCCAGAGATGACAGCAGCCCAGCAATTTCCAGATGTGCCCTCCTGTTGTTCCTGGAAGATGTCCGCCCAGCTGTATCGGAAGAGTGCTTCCAGGGAGAGTCTTCGGCTGAGGACCAGGTCGGTGTTTTGTTCGTTCCACAAGGGACTGGTAAGTCCAAACTTTTTTATTCTTATGACATTGCAGTACACATCCTACACTAGCAGACTCCAGATGTGTGAACTGTCCTCAAAGACTCTCCCCTTCGGGACTTTGGCCTGCTAGAACTGTGCTTCACCGGGCTCCGGCCCAGGAGAGAAATCTTTAATGGACTAACCTTCGGGCATTGTGGTCACTAGATGGGACTTTTAGGGCACTCCATCCCCCAAATGTGTATTGTAAATAATGTCATTGTTTTTCTACTGTTTTCTAATGTTTATACTGTTTTTCTACCTTTAAAAAAAAAAATCTTTTTGGGATTCTCCAGTGTTTTGATGGTAGGGGTTTAGATAGGCTGTGTATGCAGATTAGGAGTGTGTGTTGTCTTTCTTTTTCTTGCAGGTGTTCCTAAAGAAGATAGAAGAGGAGGAGGGACTCATCGGAGTTCCTCACTAGTACTTTACAGTGTAGTATTTAAAGTATTGTTGTTGTTGTTACTGTGTGTAACCCTTTTCTTCCACAGGTATGGTTGTGGGGAAATGTGGGACTAATGTATGGTTGGTATTAGCTCCTGGTGTGTGGTTGCATGGTGCCCAAGTTTGGGGAGGTCCCCTGTTTGTTTTGTTTTGGGAATTGAGTTACAGGCAGACAGATTTTCCCTAGAGGGCTAGGGGGTATAGACAGGCTGTGGTCCTGAACAGCCATAGGGACTGCAGTGCTGATCTATTAGGGCTATGCTCTGGACAGTTCTACCAGAGCCACTAGGTACCCATAATTAGCGGGTAGAGTAGAGGCTGATCTGTCAGCCAAAGGCCTCTAGGCCCTTAGTGTTGCCTGCCTGTGCTAGCACATGGTAGAAGGGGGGCCTGATCACCCCCCCTCCACAGGTAGCACATAGGGTGAGATGGCTTAAGCTGGGTAAATAATGACTGCGGATGGTCATTTTCCTGGCCCAGGCTGAGTGTAACCCCCTGTTACCCAGGGTTACTAGAATCCCAGTAAGACCTAGTGGTAGGCAGGGAAGGCAGCTTGTGAAACTCCAGTTAAATGGATTTCACCCTGTCTCAGTCTGTTCTCAGTCTCAGCTGAGACTGAGGATGACATCACCATAGAACTCTCCCAGCTGCATGAGCCACACTGGAGTGCTGCAGTTGGAAGTTAGGATAGAATGTTGGGATTCTGAACAAAGTCTGTGTGCAGTCTTGGAGAGAGAGACAGCACAGCAGTCTGTGTGCAGGCTCAGAGCTTTAAGCTCTGTTTTAGAGCTACAGTTAAGAAGGTGTGTGTTTCCACCATAAGAGGGACACAGAAACCTATTGTTGAAGTGGTGGAGACCGCTGTCACTGGTCCAACTGCCCCCTCCCTGAGGGGATGGGGAGGAAGTTTGCCTGTCTTCCAGGGGCAACCCTCCTGGTTCTGGCTAAGGGAAGAAGCTGCCTATTTCAAGTGGTGTTGTGGCAACAGAAGCTCTGAGAGGGAATTTCCTGTGAGGAATTGCCTGTGGGGCACCTGCAACCAAAGGGTGAGTTTGCTCTGACAGAGAGCCAATGTTTTTACCTGAACTGTTGGAATGTGGGGATTGGACTACTTAATCTGTAGGAGGTCTAGTGTAATAGACATTGCCGGTTAACTCAAGTAGGTTCAAGTCCAGCACAAAGAGTGAAGTAAAGTGGGGATTGGACTGATTAATCAGTATGCAAAGTAAAAGTATGTTCAAGTCCGGCACAAAGGGAAAGCAAGACAAGTAGAGGAAATGTGACATACATTTAGCCGTAATCTACATTTCCAAGCTTTACAGTAGGAGGTGTTTACTGTCCAGAGAAATGGCCGGGTAAGAATTGTGGAAGTGAGTGGTGGGAGACCCCCCCCATCAGTAGTAACCAAATTCACCTCTACGGATTTGCTCTGTAGACACCTTTACTTTCTCTCAGGTACTCAGCCAGTGCCTGAGGAAAGTATCCAGACATGGGATTAAAGGAAGTTTCCTGATAGAGCTGATGTGCTCTTAGGTGGTTTAGGGAGCCACCAGTAAATGTTTCCATGACATATGGAAGGTGTCCAAATGGCCGGCAAGGGAGCCAAGCCAGGGAAGGCCAGATCAGTGTACAAGTTCGGGCTGTGTACCCAAAGCAGCGTGCAAGTCTGGGCTGTGTGCCCAGTGGGTTCAGAGCCTGAGGGCTGAAATGTTGAAAAAGTGTTCTTGATTCTTTTAATCTGTATTACCAGGAATGTAGCCCCATGGGAGTCCATCTATGCTTTGTTTATTCTGCTTGGATGTGAATAAAAGCCACACTTTAGAACCCCATTCCTGGTATTGGACATTACAGTTATTGCTTCCTGTGCTCGGGAGTTACTTGGGCCCCTGCAGAGCAGCCAACCTAGCCTTTGTGCCGAGTGACCTATTCCTTCCCGAACCCAGTCCCCACCTGGTACTGCTGTCAGATTCAAACAGCATACCACCTGTCATTTGCAAAATGATGGGAGGTGGGGTCTTGCACTTGAGTACTGACTTGTGTAGCATCCAGTCTGAGTGATCAATGGTGGATCTGCTCAGCTAGTCCGCCCTTGTGTTGTCCTTGCCTGCCAGGTAAATGGCTAATATTGATGTCAGATTTTTCTCTGCCCATAGTAGAACTTTTAGTGACTCCACAATCATGGCCCTGCTGCACGTTCCCCCTTGTTTGTTCAAGTAGGTGACCTTCACCTGGTTGTTGCATTGCACAAGAATGCCTTGATGGGTGATTAGGGGATTGAAGAATGCTAGGGCCAAGTAAACTGTCCTCATTTCCAGGATGTTTATTGGGAAGGTTGATTCCTCCTTGGATCATAGTCCCTGTGTCATGTGATTCTTGTATGTGGCTGCCACCCAGTCAGACTGGCATCCATCGTGAGTGCTGATCTGTTCGGATGCAATAATGGGCAACCTTGTGATAGGTTCTTGCCGTTCATCCATCACTGAATTTCCTTCAGGACTTTCTGAGGTGGGGAGATTTGGAAGTGGAAATTTTGAGTCGTCTGGTCCCATGCCTCTGTAAGGAAGCGTTGTAGTTGCCTCATGTGGAGTCTGGCCCAGGGGATCATGTTGATAGTGGAGGCCATGAATCCCAGTACCTGCAGGTAGTCCCAGACTGGTCTTACTGGGTGTCTCAGTAAGCCAGTGGTTTGTGTCATCAGATTGAGGGGTTTCTCCTCTGTGGGCATGACTTTGTGTCTGTTGTCGATTTTTGCTCCCAGCTGAGACAGTGATTGAGTTGGGGTGAGGATGCTCTTTGCCTTGTTGATCACCAAGCCATGATCCTGTAGGCATTCGACTGCTAGGAGTGTGCTGCGCTGTACAGCTTCCAGAATTCTTGCCCTCCTCAGCCAGTCATCTAGGTATGGGACAACATGGACTCCAAGCTTCCTCAGGTGCACTGTCAGAACTACTAGGGTCTTAGTGAACACCCTCGGTGCTGAGGACAGGCCGAATGGTAGGCATGTGTATTGGTAGTGCTCTCCCTTGAATGTGAACTGGAGGTATTTGTGGTGTGCCTGGTGAATGGGGATGTGAAGGTACGCATCTTTGAGATCTATGGATGTGAGGTAGTCCCCTGATTGAATAGTCAGGATGGTGGAACGGATCATCTCCATCTTGAACTTTCTGTGTATCACAAACTGGTTTAGGTATTTTAAGTCCAGTACTGGGCACATTCCACCCGATTTCTTTGGGACCACAAAGAATAGTGAGTAGAACCCCGTGTTCCTTTCTTGTGGTGGCACTAGGGAAATAACGCCATCCTGTAGTAAGTTTTGTATGGTCAGGTGTATTGCCTGGTGTTTGACCGGGCATACTTGTGTAGGGAACACCATGTATCTTGTAGGGATATTGGTTGTGAATAGTTCTATTGAGTATCCTGTCATGATCACCTCCCTTACCCATGTGTCAGATGTTGTGTGGGCCCACTGGGACGGAAATCCCCTCAGTCTCCCTACTATCTGAGGGGTTATTGCTTGGACCCATGCGCCTTCATTGTTTTTTGCCTTGGTATTTGAATTGTGGCTTGTAGCCTCCTCTGCCATTGGCCTTGTTGGTGGTAGGTCTTTGGCTGTTGTTGTAGCCCTTGTTTTGGAACCTAGGTTTTGGGTTCCATTGGCAGGGTGCGTAGTTGTTGTTAGTGCTCTGATCCTTGTTTTCAAAAGGTCTGGATTTGGGGCGAAAGGACCAATTGGAGGGGAGGTAGACGTCCTTTTCTCCCTGTGATTGTTTGCCTCACACCCTTTTCTTCAGGTAGGGGGTGAGTTCTTCTCCGAATCGTTTGCCTTCCTTGAATGGCAGTCTCATGGGTGCGGACTTTGACTCATTGTCTGCTTGCCGTAGTTTTAGCCATAGTGCCCTTCTGGTTCTGTTGGCCAGGACCGTGGCCCTGGATTCAAATCTCTGGATGTCTGAGGAGGCATCCATTATGTATCTGACTGCTTGTATCATGCATTCTAGGGTGTCAACTTGTGGTGAGTGCTCAGGTATGGCCTCTGCAATGGTTTCTGTTCAGCGATAAGTGCCCTGCTTGCAAACTAGATTGCTGTGTCGGTGGCCTTTGTCATGCCTTGATTCATGGATTCTTCTGAGGTGTTCCTCAATCTTTATCCATGGGGTCTTTGAGGGCCACGGTGCTCTCGATAGGTATTGTGGTTCACTTGGAAAGCTTGGAGACTGGTTGGTCCACCTTAGGCTTTACTCCATGCTTCCTCCTGGTATCAGAGATCTGGTACCAGTTTGTTACCATGTTCTTTACCGGTAGCCGAGTAGGCTCCCATGCCTCATATTCTTTGGAAATTATGGTCTCTATTGTTTTACAGGATGGGAAGTGAATTTTCCTTTACGGATGGCCCATGGAGAGCAGGGGGTCCTCGGTGGTTGAATGCTGCTCTGGGTCTTTGGTGATCCACAGGGCCACCTTTATCATTCTTATCAGCTCCTTAATATTCTCTCCATGGCACATTCTCTGTGACTTGTCTTGCACCTCCATATCTGGCTCTGTGGAAGTTTCTGTGGTGATGCTGTCCACCTCATCCCTTGGTCTTTTTGACGTGGGTTCTCTCTCCTCTGTAGACCTATCTGTGGCCCTTGGTGGTGGTGCCGGGTTTGTTTTCCAGGTTTCCAATAGCTGGAAGAGGCACTGAGCCTGCCCTTCATTCAGGGCTATAGGTGCTGTGGAAGGTGGGGAGTCCCTTCTGTGGAAATCAGCTTCCTCGTGGCTCTCTGGGGCTCTGTGTTCCACCATAATGCAAGCTGTGCAGGTGTAGTCTGCCTCGTCTATTTCTCTAAATGGGGTTCCACATTCTTTACAGTTCTTCATGTTGATGTTTTTCCATGTTGCTCTGTGGGAAGAGGACATAAAAATTGCATGAGGTATAGCCCCATTATCTTTTCCAATCAGACAAGAGGCATCTTGAATGAAAGGCAGAACACTGTGCACTGCCCCTTTAAAAAGGCTCTTTGTGCTACATGGAATGCACTGGTGGGGACCCACACAAGATGGCCACCGGTGATCTCGCAAGACTTCACGGGATTGGGATCTCCCTATGTGTCCTTTGTGCAGCTCCCGGACCCAACCAAGATGGCCACCGTGATTGCGCGGGATTACCCATGAGACTGCAAGTGTTTTATGTACTCTTGTGCCTGTGAGGTCTTGCGGGACCCACATGGCAATGTGGGAGTATTTGAGGGAGAAGGGACAGTATGGCTGCTGCAGGTCTCAGTGGGCAGAGAACTTGTTATTTTATGGCCCACTGAGACCAGGGAATGCAGAAGTTGCTTCGGGGAAGGGTCGATTCCCACCAGAGTCCCGTGGGTCACTCACTAGTGGCCCTGGAGAGTGATTTGGCTGACTGGAGGATCAGGAGATCAAGGAGAAATAAGGAGGCTGAGGTATCCACTTGTTTTGTGTTATTCTTTGAGCTGGGGGATGCCCCTGCCTGAGCCCCTATCTGGTGGGTGTTCTGGGGCACAGAGAAAAAACAGTGCATAGCATTTTGATCTGGCAGAATGAGGTAGGGATGCTGCACGAGGGTCCTCTCCCCTAGATACTGCCAGGGCTGGGCAGTTCGGTGGCTGCAACTTAGGGTTGCTCTTGGAGGGACCAGAAGCTAGTGTTTGGAGGCATTGAATATTGACTGGGCCACTGATATTGAGCTGTGATGGGAGCAGGTCGTGCTGTTGGAGGGAGACCTGAGACCAGTGTAATTGCTATAAGTTAGATTTCCATAATAACTTTCTGCCTAATGCTTTGCGATGGAAAGTAAATGATGTACAATCTAGACAGTTCTATAATCAATTACTGTAGCAATCATGCATATTTACAGTAATTATTTATTTATTTATTTGCTTTTGTTAAACAGGTAAGCACACTAGACAACAAGTGCCTATTTTCAGGTACGACCTGGGAGGTTACAGAGTACATAAAAACATAATACAGAGTCAAGGTAACATACAGGCCCACGAACAAGTAGGTGGAACAGCAAATGGTACAAATGGCTATATAAAGGTAAAGTTGGCAGTATGTCAACGGGATACATAACAGCATTGAGAGGAAGAATAACAACAGGTAACATCACGGCAGAGAGTTGGCAGTATGTCAGCAAGATACTTAACGGTACTGAGAGGTAGAATAACAACAGGTAACATCATGGCAAAGAATACATCAAAATAAAGAAAGTACAGACATGTATTTGCATGCCATGAGGGCCTATCATGAGGTAGCATGAGCATCAAATTAGTGTGCAGCTAGGAAGCGGTACTGATATGACAGGAGCGCCTCCAACAGAAGGCGGAAAGTGCCTCAGCGGGTTATCAGCAGGAGTAGCAGCGCCAGTGTGTCAACTCACAGTCTCCCATAGTGAATCAGGGTCAGGGTGAGGAGAGATTACTCTGGGTCTATATAGCACATAGACAAGCAGAGGTAGCTTTGAGGAAGTTCCATAGGGATGTTTTGAAGCAGGGATGGGAGGGAGAGGCACGAACTAGGGTGGGAAGGGAGTTCCACAGCCTAGGTGCATGGACGGAGAAGATCTGGTCACCTGTGAGGGTGTGGGTCTTAAGGACCAGGCGGACCTGAGCAGCACTTGATCTTAAGTAGTAGGCAGGGGTTCCATATTTGAGGAAGGGCTAGTGCAGAAGGAGTATCCATTCTAACTATGTTGTCTATGAAGTTGCCAGGACAAAGGCGTGGTGCTTTTCAGGAGGAGCCACTCCAGCAGTGAAATCACAGCGTGTGGGCGAGAGTGCAGAGAGTGCGAAGCAGCATACATTGTTATAAGCAGTATCCCATTTTACTGTGCTAGAATTTGGGACTGGGGCAAGGCTACAAGCCCATAGCAAGCGTGGGAAGGAGCATCCCCTGGCTATGGCGAGCTGTGCAGCCGGGGTGAGGCATCTTTTGGCTCTGTAGGCAAGTCCAAGTTTGCCATTCGTGGCTTTGCAGATATTCCAAAGATGTGCAGAGATCCAGTTGAGGATCAAGGGTTACTCCTAGATACTCTGACTGAGCCAATGACCGGCAGGAGGGAGCCATTTGTACCATAGATAATTAGGGGAGCAGTGCGGGAAGTGGTTTTGGTCACAGAACCAAAGAGTACGGCCTGGGTCTTTTCCAGGTTTATGGTGAGGTTGCATCCCTCAAGCCAGTTCTGGATACAATTGAAGTCTGAGTTAAGTCGGGAGTTGATGATAGTAATATCCTGGGAACTGGACAGTATGACGAGGTCATCCGCATATAGAGTTGGGTGCCCATAGGTTGCAACTGAGGGCAGTTCATTTATGAAAAGGGAAAACAGAATGGGTCCAAGAACGGATTCCTGGGGGAACCCGCAGTTAATAGGGTAGAGGGCAGAGAGGGCGCAGTTGAAGCAGATGTATTGCTGCCTTTCCCCAAGGTAGTTGGAGAACCAGGCAAGGGCATGGAGGGAGAATCCGAGAGAATGAAGAGTGGAGTGGAGGAGGGAATGGTCAACCCGATCGAAGGCCTTTGAGAGATTGACAAAGATGGCTCCGGTCAGTTTGCCTTGGTCAGTCGTGGACCTGATCTCAGAGGTAACCACGGCAAGTGCAGTTGATGTACTGTGCCCCTTCCTGAAGCCATGCTGAGCGGGGGAGATAACTGCATAACCCTGAAGGTAGTTGGAGAGTTGTGCAGCAACTGCCCTTTCAAGGAGCTTACAGGTAGCAGAGAGTATGGTGATGGGGTGATAGTTTTTCATGTAACCCCGCTATTAATGGGGGTTCCTAAAAGCCTTGCCGGGGCTTGCCTAAGTGCCCCATGCCTAACTGACGTTTGGCGTTCGGCCGCACAAGTGTGGACGCTGTGAGTTCTTTTACAGCCTCTGGTACTGTCTCTTTAAGAGTTGCCTGCTTGCAGGCTTTATTAGTTTGTGTAGGGGAACAGTGGGTTTACTGCTCAAATCCCCCTTGAGGGGTTGTTTGAATTGCTCCATTTCTGCAGTCACTAAGAGAGCAGAGGGAGCTTGATTGAAAGATGTAACTGTTTGCTGGAAAATATGCAGTGCCATTGCAAAAATGTAGTTTGTTTAACCTGCCTTATTTGCAGCTGGGACTCTGTGTGCTCAGCCCCTCCATTTTGGACCCAAGCTGACGAGTTGGGTCAATTGGGGAAAGGGGGCTTTAAAATGGAGGCCGCTGGAGCCAATTAGAAGTTGGACTCCCACTGGGAGCCTGCCTGAAGGGCAATATATGGCAGGTGCTCCTGGGAAGTGTAGTTTGGACCCTGACACCTTTTTGCACCAATACAGGGCATATGGAGTGACTGACAAAACAAAGCAACCAACCAGAACCCTGTGAAGGAGAAGAAACTGCCCTGCAACTGTCCTGGAGTTGCAGAGTCATTGTGATCATGAAGGTAGAAGGAGCTTTGGCTCCAGCGCCTGGCAGTCGGCGTGGGAGCGCATGTGGCAGCTCAACAAGTCAGGCAATAGCATCACCAGAAGGAGTGGACAAGATCCGTGGAGGAGCGCAGGCAGAGGAGACTGTACGTTTACAGCTACCTATCACTCTCACCCTGTAGAGGACTGGAGAATCTGCTTCAGTCGCACTCGGTCTGTCAGGACAAGTGAAGCTGCATCGTTTGGCACTTTTTTTGCAGTGAAAACAATTGGGAGTATACAGCAGCTGCCTGGTATGGTACCCCTCTGCGCTTCATATAAATGTGTGGAGAAGTGTTTGGATCTCAGGCTTGGTCCTGCAAGTGGTGTGAGAGCGATCTTTCTGCAGGAGTCGTGAGTACTAAATCAGGGTAACTCTCTGTTCAATGTTCATTTGGAGGGCAAGATTTGTCTGGCTGCTTTACTGGCTACACGAACTGAACCTGCTGGCTCTACTTAATACTCTTAGGTATCAAATGCTCATTTTCTGCATCAGGGCCCCAACCAGCTGCACCGAGGAGGCTAGCCTTCTATTGCCTGGGTACCCAGAGACAGTGACTTATAGGTTTGGCCTGCACAGTGCCCTAGGTGTGTGTGTGTGTGTGTATATATATATATATATATATATATATATATATATATATATATATATATATATATATATATATATATATATATATATATATATATATATATATATATTATATTATATATATATATATATATATATATATATATATATATAACTAATCACCTGATCTCCCTGTCCTGTTACTTTCCCTTAATAAATCAGATTTGTTGTTGCAAGGTAAACTGTTTGAACTGCATGTTTATGCTACCCTTTGTATAACTGCACCTTATTTTACAGGGGGTCCTCAGCACCAAGTTGGCCATCCCGACCTCGGGGTAAGTGTAAGTCAAAGCGATAGTGTGGGAATCACTGGTGAGCCACTAGTGGAAGAAAGGGGGGTTGCAGTGACCCAGAGGGCTGTAACCAGGTCATATCTGACTGTTTCATCCGCAACCTCTGGGTGGAGGCACCCGCCATTGGACCTAGGCCCCTCAACCTGTCAGTAGTCAGTCAGGCAGGGGTAGTAGCCCTTGGGATAGCACCACCTGGGGGTTACATCTTGGAGGCACCACTGGGATTAGCGTCCCCTAGTGGCCGAATATACGAACTATCCCAACATGGCCAAACCAAAGAAAAAACTGGAGGGGGATATCACGACTAAAATTAAGTTAGACCCTGTTAAGAAGATGGTGCATAAACTGATGGGGTTGGGTGAAGCTGAAGAGTTGGATTCCCAGAAAATTGTGTTATTACTGGATGTGCCTCTGGGGATAAAGAACGCTGACCTTGTTTCTGCAGTTGAGCGTGTTAAATGTTTGGGCAAGGTAGAGGTGAAGGGGCGAATGGCTGACCTACTCGACCAGACCTTACAGGTGCTGCTATTATGCAGTATAGTTATAGATGCAGAGAGGGTGCCCCCCGTGATTACGGTGCTCCAAAGGGGTGGAGGGTCATTCATGTCCGGAGCGATTCAGTCACCCCAGGGAGGTCCCCCAAGACCAATAGCTTCAAAGATAAATTGTTTAAACTGTTAGCTGCAGAAGGGAGGACCACTCAGGAATTACTACAGGTGTTAGACCTTTCCAGTAACCCCAACCCCCCAATCATCCCTGGTACATCTCCGGGTCATCCAAGAATTCTATCCTGGCTTCAGCACCTATAGATTTTCCCATACAGTTGGACTCCTATCGGAGATTGAAACTTTTCTGGTACTGTGCCTGTGCCCTTGGGAGAAGATGATTTGGAGACTTGATGGACTATGCTACCCCTTTAGTCGAAGAGTAGCAGTGCTCTGAGGAGGAGAAATGAAAGAGGCTGATGGAGAGCCTGAGGGCCCAGCTTTTGGAAGCCATCCATTTTTTATGGGCTACTAGCCCCAAAGCCACTGCAGTAGAGTATCTTTCTGCCTTGAGGGGTGTTTGGGAGCACAGAAACTGGGAAGATGTGTTGTGGATGTTCAAGTCAGCTAAACAGTGGAGAATGAGAAACTGTCACCTCTGTTACCACAGTGGAAAGGGCCTGCAAAAGCTTATCGCAGAGGGGGTAACTGCCGCTGTTTTAAATCAGGTCTGCCTAGATCATATCTTGAAATCTGCCAGGTTTTCCAGTATGATATTGATGAAGCCAAACTACATGACCGACAGGCTGCCCTCCGAATACTGCCAATTGATGAGAGATTCCAGTTAAGGCCGATGAAGAGGGTGGGAACCTATGTGGGGTCGTGAATCTATGCCAGACCTCTGAGCCCAGTGAACTGATGAGACCCACCCCTCGAGAGATTGAACAAGGACCTGATACATTTCCTGGGCCCCCAGAGGCACAAGGTGTGGGGTGCATGCTGTTTCTTCTCATCCCTGGGTGGAGGGTGATTTGAAGGCCGAGATTAGAGATTTATGGGAAATGGTGAGCGAATTGAAACAAACTGCTGCCAACCCCTCCAAATTTGGGGGGCTTGAGTTATCTGGAAACAAACAACCTAGTTTAGAGGAGCCCTCCAGAACCCCCCGACGCCTCCCGGCAGACGAGATATCTCCCTCCCAACAAAGACCCCCGAGATACTAAGTTCTGTTACCACTGGGGGAGGATAGACACTTTCAGACTGAGTGCCCATTACCAGAGAACTTAAGGATGGTCAGTAGCAGGCTAGTAGCCTGGCATCGCAAGGCCTATACCAGACCCCAGAGGGGCCTCCTCGGAAGAGTTTTGTTACCCGGGCCAATGCCCAAGCAACCTCCAAAACCATACCCCCTGAATGGTCTGACGTGGTGGGTCCCTCAATGGAGACCACTGTGAGAGTGAATGGAGTACCCACCCGGGCGGTGTTAGACAGTGGTTCCCAAGTGACCATTATGTTTCAGGACTGGTATGGCAGCATGTGCCTGAAGTGCCTCTGCAGCCTTTGGATGGACTACATGTTTGGGGACTGAGTAATAAGGCCTACCCTTATTCTGGGTATTTCCGGATCTGGTTGTCTTTCCCTACTTCTGTGGCTGGGGTGGCTGAACAAGTGGAAACCTTGGCATTAGTGTTTCCCCCCACTGGACTGTATGATGGGGTGCCCTTGTTAATTGGAACCAGTGCTCACATGTTTGGTCGCTTAGCACAGCTGTGCTTTGAAAAACAGAGGCCCAGGACTGGGTGAGCTCTCAGAATACCTGCCTTGATTCAGAAGGCCTATGAGGCCCAGAGAAAGGCCAGCCAGGTGGAGCCTGAAGGCCCGGTGGGTATTGTCTGGAAGAAGGACCCAGAGTCTTTGCTGCTAGCCCCGAATGCCCAGTGTGTTCTCCAAGGAGAGGTCCGGATTAAGAAGGATGTTAAGAATAAAATATTGATGCTGGATGCTCCAGACGATGGAAAATTGCCAGAGGGGTTGCTGGTTAAACTCAGCATTTTGCTTGCTAGAGCCCATGCTTTTGCCAGAAGAGCAATGGTTCAAGTGCACAATGTATCTGATCGAGAGATTCGAGTGAAGCGAGGTTGCACTCTGGCCACAGTGCACTATGTGGATACTGCTGTTCTGCCCAGCAACAAGACTTCTGGGAGGAGTGACTGAGTGACCCCTGATCTGTTTGATTTTAGTGACTCCCCACTACCAGCAGAATGGAAGAAAAGGATCAGTGAAAGGCTCGCCCAGAGGCAGCAGGTGCTTTCCTTGAAGGCGTGGGATGTAGGATATGTGCAAGGAGATGAGCACCACATTCGGCTACAGAATGAGTGACCATTCCATGAGCGATCTCGACGCCTGGCTCCTGCTGATATAGATGACGTGAGATGACACCTTCAGGAGATGCTCGAGGCTGGGGTGATACAAGAGTCTAGAAGCAGCTGTCCAGATGTGTGTGGATTACCACACTTTAAACAGGTGAACCATACCAGATCAGTATACCATGCCATGCAATCAGGATGCCTTGGACTGTCTAAATGGTAGTAAATGGTTCTCAGTGTTAGACTTTCGTAGTGGGTACTACCAGATCCCGATGGCTCTGGAGGATCGAGAGAAGACTGCTTTCATTTGCCTGCTGGGTTTCTATGCGTTTATGTGGATGCCCCAAGGGATTTCAGGTGCCCCTGCTACTTTCCAGTGCTTGATGGAGCGTGCTGTGGGGGACATGAACTTACTTGAGTGTTTAGTCTACCTGGATGATGTCATAGTGTTTGGCAGCTCCTTGGAGGAACATGAGAGCAGGTTATTCAAAGTCCTGGATCGACTGGAAGATTTTGGTCTCAAATTGTCTATAAACAAGTGTCAATTCTTTCAAACATCCATGAAATATGTGGGGACATAGTATCCACTGAAGACATAGAGACTGACCCCAGTAAAGTGGAAGCTTTGACTACCTGGCCTCAATCAAAGAATTTGAAGGAGCTGCAAAGGTTCCTGGGATTTTGTGGTTATTACAGACAAGTTATCAAAGACTATTCTCGAGTGATCCGCCCTCTACTCAACCTTACTCAAGGGTATCCTCCAGCCCACAAAAAGTACAAGAAAGCTGTGCACTCAGAGACTGAGAAAAATATTTCCGTCCAAATGATGTGTTTGGAACCCGCTGCACTGCTGATTGTGAGACAGCTTTCCATGGTATTATACATCAACTTACTCATGCCCCAGTGCTGGCCTATGCTGACTCTCCCAGGCCATACATTCTTCATACTGATGCCAGTCTACAAGGATTGGGGGCCGTGTTATATCAAGAGCACACAAATGGTCTGAGGCCTGTAGCATTTGCCAGCAGGAGCCTAACTCCTTCAGAAAAAAAACTATCCAGTGCATAAGCTAGAGTTCCTGGCCTTGAAGTGGACCATTGTTAATCAATTTCATGACTACTTGTACGGTGCTAAGATATTGGTGAAGACTGATAGCAATCACCTAACCTATGTGCTGACCTTAGCTAAGTTGGATGCCACTGGCCATAGGTGGCTTTCTGCATTGTCTACCTATGACTATGCTGTTGAATACTGGGCAGGCTTGAACCACATAGATGCTGATGCTCTTTCCCGGAGGTCTGTGTCCCGAGACAACTGGGTCAGGTTGTTAGAACCTGACATCAGAGCACTTTGCCAAAAATTTGGCAAGGAGGAACGGGTATCTCCTGATGCTGTGGATTGCATGGTGAATTGTTTGGGGCCATCTGAGAACTGTATACCTGCTGCTTACTGTCATTTCTCTGCATTATACAGTAGTGCATTACCCCAGTTCAATAATGATAGACTCCGGCTAGCTCAATCCCGAGACCCCATCATAAAAACTGCTCTGGAGGCTCTGTACGAGGGGAGAGATGTGTCAAAACTGCATTCCACTGACTTGAGAACTGCCCTGTTATACAAAGAAGGTCCCAAGTTGAAAATGGTTAATAGACTATTATACAAAGAGACAGTGGATAAAGAGGATCAGGTAGACAAACAACAACTGGTGCTGCCCGCTGCTTTTAGAGAACTGGTGTTGAGGTCCTTACACAATCACATGGGACACCTCGGCATAGACAGAACCCTTGACTTGGTGAGGTCCTGGTTTTATTGGCCCAAAATGGGTGCTGATGTGGAACAGCATATCAGGACTTGTGGCCAATGTTTACAAAGAAAGACTCTGCCCCAGAGGGCTGCCCCCCTGGTTAACATCACTACTAGTGCCCCCATGGAGTTGATCTGCATTCATTTCCTGAGTCTAGAACTATGTTCCCCCTAAGGTGTGCTCACGTGCGCCCGCACAGCAGTCAGAAATAACCCACACATGGCTTCAGTAGTAGCACACAAAGCAGCTGGCAGGGATCCTCATGTTCACGCAGTAGTGACTACAGTCATCATTCAGATTTAAGACTCAGACAGCAGGACATGAAAGTGAATGGGAAAGAAACATTGTATGCCCACCCCTGAGGCCACAGCCCATTAACTTTAACATGCCAGCAGTTAACAAGCCAGACATCTTGCTCTCTTGCTCCACTTGTTAAATAATGGAACTGATCTGCAAAATTCCAACCAATCGGTTTTGAAGTTACAGCAATGTTTTCGGCTTGACACCTCTTTTCAGTAAGACAGTTCTTGATAATGAACAGTATTCTCCTGCTGTTCACAGAAATGGCATGTTTTATTTGTTTAGTAGAGTCCCCCCAACAAAGCAACGCGAGAGATTCTCTGACATAGGGTATATATTATATTATTTCAGTTTTAAAGTTGCACAACTTCAGTGTAATCTGCCTCCTCCCCAAGCAGCGTCTGGCATACAAAATGTGTTTATAATAGGTTTAAAGCCTCACCGTTGAAAGCATGTTCATTTTTTTTTCAGTACAAGAAAATGGGAAAACTATAGTTTTTGTTTGCAATAAAAGCATCAAAGCAACTTACTGTCTGTGTCATTTTTTATGCATTTGTTGGGGGCTGGGATGGGTATAACCTTCTCAATTTGCAGGCTGAGACATTGACTTTACATACTGTATGTCTAGAGAGATGAGATTGCGCTTCTCTTTAAAACAGGCTCTCACATTATACACACATTTGAGATTCAATGAATCAGTGCTTGTAAAAGGTTGCCCATGTTGGCTACATGGGGACAGTAATTCTAAATGGACAACAAGAAATAGTAGCGCAAAAAATATCCTTTTCATTTAATTTCATAAATTCAGACTGCGCTTAGTATGGATCCAGAATGGAAGAGAAATAGTCTCCTAAAAGCATCTCCTCTCTCATATCACACTGACCCACTCACTACATTGCAAAAATACATTTTAAACCCCCCACTGAGCTTGACAATACCCAGCATAGTTATTGTAAACCATACCTAGGGTAAATGACATTACATACAATTATGCATGCACCCATCAAAATCCAATTGCTAAGTACTGCTTTAAAGAAGCTGTCCAACCTGAATACACATTGCCATTAACAGTATTAGATGATGCACTTTTGGGGTTGGCAGAGTTGTCTAAGATGTTTCAGAAAGTGGTCTAACAACAGTTGAAGCTATACAGATTGCTAGGGCAAAATAAAAAGATGAGAAGCAGTACCTGGGTGAAACTGTCTACTGGAGCCCACCAGTAAAACTGCTTTTGGCTAATTGCACAGCTGAAGGAACAGCAATTTTGCAGTTCATTGGCCTGTTATGTGACCATCTGGACAGCTGATTTCCTGCAGGTGAACCTTCTGACTGATCTGCCTTTGATTTTGCAGCAGCGCCACATTACAGCTTTGAGTTTGGCTTATCAAATATTGAGAGACTGTACAGCAAATATCTGGACTATTTATTTTCATCAGTGGACCAGGCAGAAATTGTTAGCCAGTACAATGACTTCTGATTTATAGTTGCTGAAAAAAAAAGGGAGGATTGTTAAAATCTTTACTGACATGATCCATTTTGCTTTGGCTAACGTGCAGTACAGCATGGTGGCTAAACTTATTCATGTATGTGCTACATTCCAAGCTAAACATGAAGCTATCATGTATAGAGGTTTCTACACAGTCGTATCCTTCCCCAGAAGAGATTCTCCATAGGGAGGTGCAGAGTGAGAAGGCTATGACAGCACAGAGAAAAATATTGGGAGTGATAGAGGATCACGTAGTGAAGCAAAGGGAAGTATGGCTGAGTAGGACCATAACTATCTTTGGATGGAAGGTTTCACTCAAGGAATCTCATAGGAAAGTTAGGGAAGATTTGTTGCTGCTCTTGGAAAGATCATTAGGATTTTATATCTCCAGAAACATGGTGGAGTACATAAAGTTATATGGAGATCCTGAGCCCACAACACAGATTGATATTACATTTAAAAATCCTCATACAGCTAGCTTGTTTTCTCTGGCCAGCAAGCTGGATTGTTTTGGGAATACATTTGTTAACACGTTAGACTTGTGCGAAGTCTTTTCATGGTTTAAACAGACTAAGGATAGTCCAGAATCAATCTTAGAGGCAGATAACCCCTGACTGACTTTGGAAACCTAACTGACCCTAATACCTACCGCCGCTGACAGATATTGATTAAGCCTGACAAATGCAGCCTGTAGATAATATCAAACAAATGAACTCTGAATGGCAGCTGATTTGGATAAGGAGCTTGGGATCGAGATGTGGATGCCTTTCTATACTTTCATGGAATATTGAGGGATCCATCTTAAAATAATTGACCATAGCAGTGAGATTTCTGGATAATTTTGATATTATTGGACTGCAAGAAACATGGTGTACAGAAAATGTAACTCCCAAATTGGCTGGATATTGTGTCTTTATTCTGCCAGCAACTAAAGTTAAAAAGTTTGGACAGTTTAAAGGGGGTATTTCCTTTTTAATCAAAACTTTGTTAAATTTTCAGATCACTAACATTTCTACTAAGTCAGAGGGTATTTTGGCTCTAATGATTAGCAAGGGACATGAGAAGATCATTCTCTGCAATATATACTTGCCCCTCGCAATAGAGCTACTGATCCCACTGACCTTTTCAAATAGGATCTGAAAATGACACTTGACGAATTGTCAGATAAGAGTATATCTTGTCCTATAATTAATTTGGGAGACTTTAATGCCAGAATTCCTTCTCATTTCTTGGAGGATGTATATTCAGATATGATCCATACAATATCTATAATTAATCCAAATATCTCATATACTAGGATGGCTCAGGATCTAAAATCTAACCTTAGAGGTAGGGAATTGCTAGCGGGCTTGGCCAGTAGAAATTTATGTATTTTAAATGGTAGAACTCAGGTCAATTTAGTCGGATCCTTAACGTGTAGAGGACCTACTGGCTCTTCAATCCCTGATCAGGTTTGGACCAATTTGGAAGCAGTAAAGCTGATCCAAAAGTTAGAGGTCATGGAGAGATTGGAATCAGCACACTGTGCTATTGTAATTAACATCAAATGCCCTTTTGGAATGTTAGGGAGTGAGGCACAACAAGAAGAGAGTCTGGAAGTCATAAACAAGAGAAGGATTGGATGGGGAGCGATTCATCAAGCTAGTTTCAAAGAAATTCTTAGTACAGGAGTCTTAGGTGATATTCACTAGTTGGTCCTGGACAAAAGTAAGGCCTTTAATATTTTGGAGAATTGGGAAACTATTCATTTTTTACTTGGACCTAGATGTAAAACAACGTACCATCCTAGGTCCCTTTATAAAAAGTCTTAGTTTAATTTGGTATGCCTACAGGCAAAGAAAGAGTTTGGAGAAAAACTAAGACAGCATAAGATAAAAGAAATAAGTCTGCAGCAGATTTTAAATTGCTAAAGACTGAAAGAGAAAAATATAGGAAAATTCTTGAACAGGAGAGACATAAACATACTCAGGGACTTTAGGAAAATCTGAGGCAGGCTGTTTTGGTAGGGATGGAAGGTGATTTTGGAATATTGTTGCCCAGGGATATAATAGATTTGCCAATAGGATTGAAGACTGTATTACACCTGAAGTTTGGGCATCTCATTTCTCGAAGCTCTATTATTCTCATGAAGAGCTGGAGACACATGAATGCTTTCAAAATACAGGAGGATGAAATTTTTCCAAGACCTATCTTGATTACAAAGGACAAAATCCAAATGGCAATGATTGGCCTTAAGGCAAATAAAGCACTACGGCCAGATGGGGTCCTAGGTGATCTCTATAAGGTTTTTACCAACTGATGGATTCCTTTTCTTCTTTTGCTGTTTAGTGGCCTGGTTCAGGGGTACTCTCACCCTGCCAGATTTTCTCTAGGATCATTTTGGACAGATTGCTGTCATGGGTCAAGGAGAACTCAGTATTGAATGAGGCACAGGATGGTTTCCAGAAACACAGTTCTACAGTACAACACTAGTATATGCTTCAGCACCTGATCTGGAAGTATACTAAAGTGAGAAAAAAATGATTATATTGCTGTTTTGTGGACTTCTCCTTGGCCTTCAACAGCACTAGTAGAACAATTCTTTGGGCTACATTAAGGGATCTGAAGTTGGAGGCCTCACTTCTTGATGTTATTAATAGAGTCTATGAAAAATATTTGGGCAAGAGTCCAGTATAATCAATATCGTCTTCTAACTGATAGATTTGAGACAAATGTGGGGGGCAGACAGGGGTGTATTTTGGCCCCCACTCTATTTAACATCTATATTAAAACAGTTTTGGATCAACTAGGTAACCCAGATTTTCATACTCCAAAAATTAATGATCAAAGGATTGAATGTTTAGCGTATGCAGACAATTTAGTCTTGCTCTCTACTTCAGTCCTAGGTCTTAAAAGAAAATTGGCTCACTTTGAATCTCTCTGTTCTCAAAGGCAACTAAAAGTTAATCTCGGCAAGACCAATATTGTAGTTTTTGGCTCTCAAACCAAGAATACGGTAGGCTTTAGGTTAAACGGTAACCATATAGACACTGTTAAGTGTTATGACTATTTAGGTGCCCGTTTTGCCTCTAGCCTATCTTCGACCAAACATTTGGATGCTATTAAATTTAAAATGGGATCTTCTTTAAATGCTCTAAAAGTATTTAACAGCAAGATGGGGAAGTCATCAGTGAGCAGGGTATTAAGAGTTGTTAATGCCAAAATAAGAACGAGAATGTTATATGCCTCTGAAATATGGCATTATACTAAGGTTAGAGAATTAGAAATAATTCTAAATAAACTCTATAGATACATCTTAATATTTTTAAATGGAACTCCAAGCTGTATTCTTGCCTTGGAGATAGGACAACGTTCCTTGGCTTCTTTCATCTGTGAATGACAGATTCTCTTTCTGTTGAAACTTTATCTTTTGCCCCCAAAAAGATATCCCAGAATGTGTGTAGTGGAAACCACCAAATTGGCCAGCATGGGATATGTACATCCCTTTATTCAACTTATTAAGGAAACAATAATGCCAGCCGGATTGGCCACCTCTTGCATACAATTTACATGATACCATTTCAGGAGATTAGGCAGGATGTCAAATTGAAACTTATTGACTTAAGACATAAATTCTTTCTATGTTCAACTCTCCAAGCTTAAGCTATATGGATTTTTATAAAAAAGTAAAGATTTCATGGGGATCTGAGCCATATCTCTCTTTTTTAACCTGTCCTAAACAAAGACGAATCTATACAAGATTCAGAACTGAAAACTATAATGCTAAATGCATTCATTTCAGACAAAAGAGAGGGGGTATTTTTTCCATATTGTAAATGTGGAGTGGGGACTATAGATGATCTCAAACATGTGGTACTCTTGTGTCCTAGGTACGAATCAACTAGGAAAAAACTGCTGGGGGGATCTCGGCCTCCCCCAGAGAATCTTTTGGAATATTTGTATACTATGAAAGAGAAGAACATGGAAGAGATCTTCGCAATATTTTTAATCTCAACTCGTTTGTAAAGTTTATTAGGAGGACTTGAAGTCCTGTGGAGGTTTTTTTTATGTGAAAAGGTACTCTGTTAAATTGAATTGCACTGTAAAGATATTTAAGTTCCTTGTTGATTTATTTATTGTCTGTTTATATTTACTATGTATTTTGTCCTGATTTTAGTATATTGCAACTGTTTTATGCTGAACAATAAATTGTACTACTACTACATTCCAAGCTTCTAGTGCTGACTGTGAAAGAGGCTTCAGCCTCATGAACTACATTAAGAGCAAACAAAGAAACCGCTTGGAAGAAAGCCATTTAGATATGCTGATGTGAACAAAATTGTTTTTAACATCTGGTGGAAAAATGGATCTTAACAAAATATAAGTCCACTGTAAGAATGGGAAAGACAGGAGAGAAAAACAGTAAACGTTGATTTCTTAGCAATGCATCATCAGCAGCACCCCTTTTTGATGCATGCAAGACTCTTTAAAATGTACATAGTTTACACATGTTTCTAGTTCATACTGTTATGGCGCACAATGCACATCCAAGCTTCGGACTGTGTCAGAATGTATATTTATACTTTGCAATGAGTAATTGAGTGTTTGGTTATATTTTCTACTGTTTACTGGCAATAAAATATATCACTTATTTGGGCCACCCAATTTGAGCACATGAATCAATTTTTTTGCAGAAAGTGCCACACACACATATCAGTCGCCCACCCACAGAGATTAAAAATTAGAGGGATCATTGGTCTAGAATCATATCAGAGAAACATCAGCTATATATTGGTAGTTACTGATCACTTCACCCAGTATGCACAAGCTTTCCCCACTAAAGACCAGAAAGCAACCACAGTGGCTAAAGCACTTGTTGAGAATTTCTTTGTCCACTATGGGGCCCCTCAAAGAATCCATTCCGATCAGGGGAGAGATTTTGAGAGCCATTTGATTAAAGAAATGCTATCCTTGGTGGGGGGTACGAAAGTCAAGAACTATTCCCTATCATCCCCAGGGAGATCCTCAGCCTGAAAGTTTAACTGCATGTTTCTTGATATGTTGGGCACCCTGCAACCTAAAGATCAGCCTAGATGGAGCCAGCAGATTAGCACCTTGGTACACTCTTATAACTGCACCAAAAGTGATGCCACTGGATTTTCCCCGTATAGACTGATGTTTGGGAGAGAAGCTAGACTGCCAGTGGATGTGTGTTTCAGGGTCTCTCCTGATGGGGTTCAAGCAGCTAATCATCTACAGTATGTGCAGAAGTTGAAGGCCCAACTAAACCATGCCTACCAACTAGCCCAGACCATGGCTGCTAAACGAAACCTGGCCAATAAGGAGCGATATGACAAGAAAGTGAAAGCAATGGAGCTGAGAGAAGGGGATAGAGTGTTATTGAGGAATCTGGGACTGCATGGCAAGCATAAGGTCGCTGACATATGGCATCACCTCCCTCATATTGTTGTGGGAAAGCTGAAAGATTTACCTGTATACAAAGTGCAGCCTGAGAACAACTCAAAGGATGTGAAAACTATTCATAGAAATCATCTGCTGCCAATTGGACAGATTTTGATAGAGGCTGAACCTCCCCACACCCCCCCCTTCTAGGCCTGTGACTAGAGCCGCTGCCAAGAAAAAACCAAGACCGAGTGATTCCCCAGAAGTTAAACTAAAGAGACCTTCTCCAACCCCTGCTGTTGAAGTTGCTGGCCAGTCTGTATTGGAAGACAGTGAGAATAATCCTGAGTAATATCCCTCTTATGAACTGAGCCAGTTGTTTAGGGGCAATCCTCTAATCAACCCTGGGGATGAAGTTGGGTTTCCTGGACTGTTTGAGCCCCCAGCTTTGTCTCTGGAGCCAATGCTCCCGGAGGGAGAAGTGAGTGGTATTAAATCCGAAGATATGAGCTCATTGAGATTGGCTGAACTGTCTGATTTCTCAGATGAAGGAAGCGATGTGGTGGAGGCAACTGGGGATATGCCAGAGCAACAAGAATATTTTGAGTGCCCTGATAGTCCCCCGCCAGTACCAGAAATGTCCCCAACTGAGCCAGGTGGGGTGAGTTCAGAAATAGAGGGCTCTGTACCCAAAGGTACCATGGACTCTGGGTCCCCTGCCCCTATAGAAGTTTCCCCAACCAATCCAAGTGGGGCTGAAATGGAGTCGGAGCCTTCAGAAATTTTATCTGAGACCCCAAGACGAACTGGCTGAGAAGTACGGCCTGTAGTGAGATTGAGCTAAGAGTCCCTCGGCCAGCCTGTGGATTTGCCTCTGAATGTGGTCCATAAAGGGGTGTACGTGTCCCCGAGCTCTTTGCCCAAACTAAGCCTGGGAAATTACTCCAGACTGTTAGTATTGCCCTCTGAGATGGTACCTTTGCCCCAGTTAGCCCGCAGGTAGCTGATAGGGAAGGGCCCCCTCTTTCCAGGTGTCATGGGCAGGAAGTAATGACCTGAGTTAAAAAGGAAAAAGGTTGTCTGTATGTGTAATATTGCATAAACAATAGTAAACTGTGTAATACAGTGCCAATGTATGTAACAAAAGGTCTGATGTCTGTCAGATTAAAACTATTTTGCCTTAAAGTGATTTAAGGGTAACTACTTGAAGCAGATGCCAAGTTCTTTCCAGGCTAGGAAGGGTGTAACCCCCCTATAAATGTAGTTCCTAAAAGCCTTACCAGGGCTTGCCTAAGTGTCCCATGCCTAACTGGCGTTCGGCGTTCAGCTGCTCAAGTGTGGGCGCTGTGAGTGCTTTTAGAGCCTCTGGTACTGTCTCTTTAAGAGCTGCCTGCTTGCAGGCTTTATTAGTTTGTGTAGGAGGACAGTGGGTTTACTGCTCGAATCCCCCTCGAGGGGTTGTTTGAATTGCTCCGTTTCTGCAGTCACTAAGAGAGCAGAGGGAGCTTGGTTGAAAGATGTAACTGTTTTCTGGAAAATATGTAGTGCCATTGCAAAAATGTAGTTTGTTTAACCTGCCTTATTTGCATCTGAGACTCTGTGTGTTCAGCCCCTGCATTTTGGACCCGAGCTGACGAGGTGGGCCAATTGGGGTAAGGTAGCTTTAAAATGGAGGCCGCTGGAGCCAATTAGAAGTTGGACTCCCACTGGGAGCTTGCCTGAAGGGGAATATATGGCAGATGCTGCTGGGAAGTGTAGTTTGGACCCTGGTGCCTTTTTGCACCAATAGAGGGCGTATGGAGTGACTGACAAAACAAAGCAGCCAACCGGAACCCTGTGAAGGAGAGGAAACTGCCCTGTAACTGTCCTGGAGGGGCAGAGTCATTGGTGATCGTGAAGGCAGAAGGAGCTCTGGCTCCTGTGCTGTGGCAGTTATTGCACGGGAAGTGCGTGTGGCAGGCCAAGAAGTCGGGCGATAGCATCTCCAGAAGGAGCGGACAAGATCCGTGGAGGAGTGCAGGTGGAGGAGGCTGTACGTTTACAGCTACCTACCAGGCTCACCCTGTAGAGGACTGGAGAATCTGCTTCAATCACGGTCGGTCTGTCAGGACAAGTGAAGCTGCGTCATTTGGCCCAGTTATTTGCAGTGAAAACGACTGGGAGTATACAGCAGCTGCCTGCTATGGTACCCCTCTGTTTTTCACATAAATGTGTGGAGAAGTGTTTGGATCTCAGGCTTGGTCCTGTGAGTGGTCTGAGAGCTATCTTTCTGCAAGAGACGTGAGTACTAAATCAGGGTAGCTCCCTGTTCGATGTTCATTGGCAGGGCAAGATTTGTCTGGCTGCTTTACTGGCTACATGAACTGAACCTGCTGGCTCTACTTAATACTCTTAGGTATCAAATGCTCGTTTTCTGCATCAGGGCCCCCAACCAGCTGCACCGAGAGGCTAGCCTTCTATTGCCTGGGTACTCAGAGACAGTGACTTATAGATTTGGCCTGTGCACAGTGCCCTAGGTATATATATATATATTTAGCGTGGTAAGCTAATCAACCTGATCTCCCCTGTCCTTGTTGCTTTCCCCTTAATAAATCAGACTTGTTGTTGCAAGGTATACTGTTTGAACTGTGTGTTTGTGCTACCCTTTTGTGCATGGGTTGTTGTATAACTGCACCTTATTTTACGGGGGTCCTCAGCACCAAGTTGGCCATCCGACCTCGGGTAGTGTAAGTCAAAGCAATAGTGTGGGAATCACTGGTGAGCCACTAGTGGAAGAAATGGGTTGCAGTGACCCAGAGGGCTGTAACCAGGTCATATCAGACTGTTTCAACTGCAACCTCTGGGTGGAGGCACCCACCATTGGACCTAGGCCCCTCAACCTGTCAGTAGTCAGCCAGGCAGGGGTAGTAGCTCTTGGGATAGCACCACCTGGGGGTTACATCTTGGAGGCACCACTGGGATTAGCATCCCCTAGTGGCCAAATATATGAACTACCCCAACATGGCCAAACCAAAGGAAAAACTGGAGGGAGATATCACGACTAAAATTAAGTTAGACTCTGTTAAGATGGTCGTGCATAAACTGATGGGGTGGGGTGAAACTGAAGAGTTGGATTCCCAAAAAATTGTGTTATTACTGGATGTGCCTCTGGGGATAAAGAACGCTGACCTTGTTTCTGCAGTTGAGCATGTTAAATGTTTGGGCAAGGTAGAGGTGAAGGGGCAAATGGCCGACCTACTCGACCAGACCTTACAGGTGTTGCTATTATGCAGTATTGTTATAGACCCAGAGGGGGTGCCCCTGTGATTTACCCGGAAGGTGCTCCAAAGGGGTGGAGGGTCATTCATGTCCGTAGTGGTTCAGTCACCCCAGGGGGGGGTTCCCCAAGACCAATAGCTTCAAAGATAAATTGCTTAAACCATTAGCTGCAGAAGGGAGGACCACTCAGGAATTACTACAGGTGTTAGACCTTTCCAGTAACCCCACCCCCCAATCATCCCAGAGTACATCTCCTGGGTCATCCAAGAGTTCCATCCTGGCTTCACCACCTATAGTTTTTTCCCCATACAGTTAGACTCCTATCGGAGATTGAAACTTTTTCTGGTACTGTGCCTGTGCCTTGGGAGGAAATGATTTGGAGACTTGATGGACTATGCTTCCCTTTAGTCCAAGAATGGCAGTGCTCTGAGGGAGAGAAAGGAAAGAGACTGATGGAGAGCCTGAGGGGCCCAGCTTTGGAAGCCATCCATTTCTTGCGGGCTACCAGCCCTGAAGCCACTGCAGGAGGATACCTTTCTGCCTTGGAGGGGGTGTTTGGGAGTACAGAAACTGTGGAAGACATGTTGTGGAAGTTCAAGTCAGCTAAACAGTGGAGGAATGAGAAACTGTCAGCCTTTGTTACCAGAGTGGAAAAGGCACTGCAAAAGCTTATCGCAGGGGTAACTGCCGCTGCTTTAAATCAGGTCTGCCTAGATCATATCTTGAAATCTACCAGGTTTTCCAGTGTGATATTGTTGAAGCTCAAACTTCAGAATCCAGAAGGGGAAGGAAACATATTCAATTCAGTGCTTTACAGTAACTGAAATCTTGATTTAGTAGTTGCCGTATTGGTCCTTGCAAGAATAGATCATATTATTTCAGAATAGATCATATCATAATAGATTATATTAATTGTTTCCACCAACAAGTCAGTGGTCAGATCCTTACCAGGCAAAAACAAACCCATTATAACCTCTCTCCACTGGAACAGAGAGCTATAGGGACACTGAAATCAAACCACAACATTGTCATCAAAAAAGCTGATAAAGGTTCTGCAGTGGTGATTTTAAACAGAGAAGACTACATTACTGAAGCTAATAGACATCTAACAGATCTTACATACTACAGAGAACTGGAGAGTGACCCACTACAAGATATAAAGATGAACTATGTGACTTAACTGAAACTTTTCCTGACCATGTCCGAAGAAACTAGCTCACCTCATTCCTGCTGAACCAAAGCCAGGGACATTCTACATGCTGCCTAAAATACATAAACCTGGCAATTCAGGGAGACCCATAGTCTCTGGTAATGGTACCTTGACTGAGGGGATCTCAGGGTTTGTAGAGACCATTTTGAAACCGCTGGTTATGGAAAGAGACAGTTATATCCAGGACACTACGCACTTGTTGCGTGTACTTTCTGGTTATAAGGATTTACCACCTGATACCATTTTAGTGACAATGGATGTAACATCCCTCTACACTAATATTCCACACACAGATGGCATTGCAGCATGCCTTAAATACATACGTGAGAAAGGACCGGACCAAAACATCAACCCTGGAGTGGTGGGGGAACTTATGGAATTCATTTTGACACATAACAACTTCAACTTCAATGGTAAACATTATGTTCAAACTATGGGAACAGCAATGGGCACCAAAATGGCTCCACAGTATGCTAACCTCTTTATGGCTGACTTGGAGGAGGATTTTTTAAGGCAGTATCCCCACAAACCACTGGCTTATTTCCGTTACATTGATGATTTGTTTATCATCTGGACGGAAGGCACAGATGCACTCAAAGATTTTCATCACAAACTTAATAATCTCCACCCTACTATAAAGCTTACCTTGGAGTACTCTACCACCAAGGTTAACTTTCTGGACACCACAGTCATCATTAAGGATGGAACCTTACATACATGTATTTACAGGAAGCCAACAGACAGACAGAGATACCTGCACAGGAAAAGTAACCACCCTAATCATACAAAAGAATCTGTCATATACAGTCAAGCACTTCGTTGTCAACGTATTTGTTCAAATGAGGATGACAGAGATACACATTTGGCTATGTTGAAAAACACCTTTATGGAGCAGGGACACTCTTCCAGGAAATTGACAGGATAACAGAACGGCAACGCAAGTACCAAGACAACAACTACTTCAATATAAAGAAAAGACAGCTACAGAAAGAATACCCTTGGTAGTCACATATCATCCAGACCTTGAACGCTCAGTAAGATTATTAAAGATCTCCACCCAATATTTAGTGAGGATGACACCCTTAATTGTATTTTTAAGGAACTCCCACTACTATCTTTTAAACAACCGCCAAATTTATCCAGCCTAATTATTAGAGCAAACTTTCACCGAACAGAATACCATATATCACACAATGGCACACGACCCTGCAATCAACGCCCTGCAAGACTTGTGGGCTAATTTCTACCTCAGACTGTGTGGTTACATCACAAAACAGACAATTCCAGGTGCATGGAGTTATACATGCATGTCACGATATGTTGTTTATTTCATTCAGTGCAAGAGATGTCCACAAACAGGTTATGTAGGAGAGACACGCCAACAGCTCCGCACTAGGATGAACTCACACAGGCATACTATTACAGCAAGGAAGACTGAAAACCAGTGGGCATCACTTCTCCCAGCCTGACCACTCAGTCTCAGATATGTCAGTAATGGTCTTAAAGGAAATCTCAAAACACACAACAGAGACGAGCTTTTGAGATTAAACTTATTTACATCTCAATATGGTAGCAGATGGGATGAACTTGGATATTGGCTTTATGGGACACTACAGAAATTAACATCCACAGACCTTTTTTCTTCAAGCTGACATATTATAGGACTTCAGCATGTGTGAGATGTGGATGCGTGTGTATGTATATGTGTGGGTATGTGCTGTGAGGTATGTGATATAATAGATGTGGGGCTTGCTGTCACATTGAGGTAAGTCTCTATTTAGCTATATGGAGTTATAATGTTACTATTTTCATTTCACACACAACAAATTTCTCCTTACTTTTTATCTTTGCCTGTGGGATTGATTCCATTGCACCATATTCAGTTTACCCAGCCTGCTAGTGTACATACAGGAGTGTTATCTTATACTGTTATATATAATTTTGTAACTCTGTACATATTGGGATGTGTGATCTCATTTGCTTGGGGTCCTGCATATCTTTTTACATTAGGCTAATATTGTAGTAATTTACTCAGAATTTCATTACAAGTTGTATTCCTTTGAGAACAATTACAGTGACTGAAGTTAATATAGGTTCACTAGGAGAGATTGAGAGTGTGTGTGTGTGTGTGTGTGTGTGTGTGTGTGTGTGTGTGACAGAGAGCGAGAGAGAGAGAAAAGGAGGGGAGAGAGAGAGAGAGACAACATCTCGTTGCTATGAGATCCCCCACCCACATTATTGTGATGTGGGGTGGGTTAGGTTAATTGTTTGTATGAGCAGAAGGAGATAAATTACTTTTTATCTCTTTTCAGATTCCCTAGACACTTGTGGTACATGTAGTTGCTACATTCTCAGTATATATTGACATCAGTACATATCAGGATGCATGGTCTGAATTCTTGAGGTTCCTCTACTAGAGTTTTTGTTAAACACTAATATTATCAATTTATATTTAAATTATCATTTATATAGTCCTGAGGTTTTTGTAATTTCTTGGGCCTTTTATTTAGCTTGAGAATACAGCTGGGTGGCATGTTTAGCTAGGTTTTACACATCACACAGTGTGCACTGATGTTTTTTAGACAACTTTACTGGTATTCTTGTCTTTAATGCATACATTGTAATTTCATGAGCCCTATAACTATCTTAGTTTGTCTTTAAGCTGGGTGGGGTTGCTTTTCAGTAATCACATCCTTATACTGACTGTGACACTCATGGCTTGATTTGGGAGTTATCTGCTTCAGCAGTGTTATCTTATGTCAATTAAATTTATGTGCAGTAGGATTCTTTATGTTTGTTGCACCAAGCACATCTTAACCCAAGGTTCATTCGACTGAGGGCAGTATTGTACTGTTTAACTTCTCTGACATCATCTTCTGTTTTTTTTTTTTTTTTTTAAATGAGTATTTTAAACCAATGGGGATTTTTTTCTGTTTTTCTCTGCATTATCTAGCTGTTATAAGTATTGTATTTTCTAAACAACTGCCATGAGCTTCTGAAGAAGGACTGGTTGGTCCGAAAGCTAGAGCACTTTGTTCTTGTTGTTACATCTATGTTGGTCCATTAAAAGGTATCAAATCATTTACAATAACTGGCAGTTGCTATTTTTCTTTTAAACTTAGATTGTGGGCTTTTAGTGACACTGTAATTTATTTGCTGTCTTTACTTAGAATTGTTTTTGGGCTGTTGAAAAGTTTAAACCTAGTGGTGGTGTATTTCTTTGCTGTCTTTAATTGCTGCAATTGCCCCTCCCTTCCCCCAACTCTTAATTATATGCCCTGTTAAATCTGATTGACAGGAGCTAAACACAGGGATAGTAAGGAGTGTGGAGTAGGAGGGCATAAGGGAAGAAGCCCACCCTCAGCATGACAAGTGTTTTGACTCATTTATTTATTTATTGGTTTATTTTCTTTTTAAAAGGAAAGTATCTGTGGATCAGTGGCAGGATTTTAGAACAGTAAATTAACAAAAGGGAACTAGGAAGAGCTTCAGTAACAGACAAGTAGTGGAATTGCAGTATAATGTGGGAGTGGTGCAATGCAGTGGCTGTGGGGCAGCCATATTCAGGCAGACCTTCTGGACACTGAGTGCTGCCCTATCTGCACACATCTTTCTGGACTGTGGGATGAGGTAGCCAGACTCAGAGTGGAAGTAAACTGGGTCAGGAGTACCATCACCCCTATCCAGAGACCACCCAGTCCAATGCAACTGCCTCAAAGGATACCGAGAATGAGAAGCACTTGGATGACAGTGGGCTCAGGGTGGGTTAAAGCAGTCAGGCAGAGGCACATCCCAGATCCTATTCCACTCAAGAACTCATATGCCACACATGCAAATGGGGAAAACCAAATAGAGGTACCCAGAGAAGTGGAAGGAAAGGATGTGGAGGTTAGCCAAGGAGGTGACCTCAGCGGGGAGAGCAGTAGACCCCAGAGGAGGAGGAAGCGAATCCTGGTGGGGGACTCTATCATAAGAGAGGTCCAGCTAGGAACACAGAAGGGGGAGGACAGGGAGGTGAGGTGCCTACCAGGTGCCACGGCATGGAGGGATGGAAGGAAGATCCTGGGGATCACTGGGAAGGCAAGACAGGAGGATGAGCTGGATGTCATTATCCACCTAGGTACTAATGACCTGCAAATGGGGAGCCAAAGGAAGTTCAGGAAGAGTTTAGGAAATTGGGGAGTGGTCTCAAGCAAGTAGCTACTTCTGTCACTTTCTCAGAAGTACTACCTGTGAGAGGCAAGGGAGAGCATAGGGGTGCATGCACCAGGAACTTTAACTCATGGTTGAAGAACTGGTGCTGTGAGGAAGGGTTTGGATTCATTGGTGACTGGGGACCCACCTGGAGGGATGGAGGTTTGTTCAAGCTTCAACGGCCTGAGAACCAGGGATAAAGGACAACCAAGGAAGGGCTGGGTAGAACAGCGTAAACAGTCTAGGTAGGGAAATCATGGAAAGCCATGTGTGCCAATGCCAGGAGCCTTAGCAACAAGATGGAAGATCTGGAGGCTGTCATGGTGCAGTCAGACCTGGACATTGTGGCCATCACTGAAACCTGCTGTAATGATAACCACGACTGGGAGATGGCCATACCTGGCTACAACATATTCAGAAGAGACAGGGCAGGTAGAAAGGGAGGAGGAGTGGCACTGTATGTGAAAAATTACATAAGCGCCACAGAGATCCAGGAGAAACAAAACAGGGGAGAGATACTGTGGGTTAAGCTGGAAAGGAAAATAGGGCCAGCCATCCGCACAGGTGTGGTCTATAGAACACCAGCCCAGGAGGAAGAAACAGATAGGGAGTTGATGCTAGCCATCCAAAGGATGGCAGACAAGGTGAGGTAGTACTGGTTGGAGACTTCAATATTCCAGACGTGGACTGGAGCATCCAGCAGCAGCATCAACTAGGAGCAGATTTATCCTGGATTCCTTCAGGGTGCCTTCTCAAGCAACTGGTCATGGAACCAACTCGGCAGAAGGCAATACTGGACCTTGTGCTCACAAATAGGGACAGTGTGATGGGGTAACAGTGGGGGAGCACCTGGGGAACAGTGACCACCAGTCATTGTGGTTTGAAATCACAGAAAGAGCAGAACCAAACCACACAAAAACACGTATCCTGGATTTTAGGGGGGCAGACTTTGGGAAAATGGGGAGATACTTGAAAGAGACATTAAGGGGAATGGGGCAGGAATCAGGGGTTGAGGAACAATGGGCAGTATTTAAAATGGGGATTACAAGAGCAACAGAATTATGCATTAAGCAGGTTAGCAAGAGGAAAAGGAAGAGGATACCATTATGGTTTTCCAAAGAGGTAGCGAAGAAAGTGAAAGCCAAAAAGATTGCATTCAGGCAATACAAAAAGTCACAGGGAGAAGGGGATAGGGAGAAGTACCAGGAGAAGCAAAGGGAGGCAGGAAGGTCAGTAAGGGAAGCCAAAGCTCAGACAGAAGAACACATTGCAAAATCAGTGGGTAGAGGGGACAAAACCTTTTACAGGTACATAAGTGAAAAAAGAAAGGCAAAGGGAGGGGTAGTGAGACTGAAGGGGGAGAATGGGGACTGCGTCGAGGATGACAACAGTAAAGCTGACATATTGAACAGGTATTTCTGCTCAGTCTTTACTGAGGAAGAGAGGAGGAGGATAATGGGTCTGAAGGAGTACAATGGGTGAGAATGGTGCAGAAATGGACACAAGTCCCTTTACTCAAGAAAGGGTCCTGAAGGAACTGGAAGTAATAAGAGTTGATAAAGCAATGGGGCCAGATGGGGCACCCCAGGGTCCTTAAAGAACTAAGAGAGGTAGTGGCTGAACCTCTGGCTATTCTGTTTAGCCAATCACTGGAAACAGGGGAGGTACCCAAAGACTGGAGGACAGCAGATGTAGTCCCCTTACACAAAAGTGGGAACAAAGAGGAAGCAGGGAACTACAGACCAGTCAGCCTCACCTCGGTAGTGGGGAAGATCATGGAAGCACTACTGAAGGAGAGACTGGTGGAACATCTGTTTGTCAATGGACTACAGGACCCAAGGCAGCATGGTTTCACCAGGGGGCGGTCATGTCAGACCAACCTCGTTGAATTTTTTGACTGGGTGACTAGGGAGGTGGATCAGAGGAGGGCAGTGGACACGGCCTATCTGGACTTCAGCAAGGCCTTTGACACTGTGCCACATAGAAGACTATTACACAAACTGGGGAATATGGGTGTGGGCAGGACAGTAGTGTGGTGGGTAGGTAACTGGCTGGGCAGCAGGACACAGAGGGTGATGGTAAATGGCTGTCACTCCACAGAGGGAAGAGTGACCAGTGGGGTACCACAGGGATCGGTGCTGGGACTGGTCCTATTCAACATCTTCATCAGTGACATTGAGCAGGACCTAGAAGGCAGAATTTCACTGTTCGCTGATGACATAAAGCTCTGTAACAGAGTAGACACACCAGAGGGCGTAAACAGAATGAGAAGGGGCCTGCAGAAACTTGAAACTGGGTCAGGGGTTTGGCAGTTGAAATTCAATGCAAAGAAGTGCAAGATGATGCATATGGGGCACAAAAACCCTGGCACAATATATCATTTGGGGGGTGAGGCTATAGCATGCACCAAGCAGGAAAGGGATCTTGGGGTTATCATCTCTGATGACCTCAAGGTAGGGAAACAGTGTGACAAGACAGCAGGTAAAGCAAATAGATGCTGGGATGCATAGGCAGGGCATCACCAGCAGGAAAAGGGAGGTCATAATTGCCTATACAAGACACTAGTGAGGCCCCACCTGAGTACAGTGTACAGTTCTGGAGACCTTACCTACATAAGGACATAGACAGGGTAGAGAAGGTTCAGAGGAGTGCAACAAAGATGGTACATGGATTGCATCACAAGTCCTATGAGGACAGGTTGAAGGAACTGAATATGTACTCCCTGGAGGAGAGGAGGGAGAGAGGGGAGATGATAGAGACATACAAGTATCTTACAGGGAGGAACAGGCTACAGGAATACACTATTTTTAAGCGAAAAAGATGTTCCAGGACTAGAGGGAATGGGATGAAGTTGGAGGGAGGATGATTCAGAGGAAACGTGAGGAAGAATTTCTTCACAGAACGGGTGGTGGACAAGTGGAACACCCTGCCAGAGGAAGTGGTGGGGGCTGAAACAATCATGGGATTTAAGAATGCATGGGATAGACATAAAGGAATTCTGGAAGTCACGGAAAAGGGACAAGAGACTTCTAGGAAAACATGAACTGAACTTAAAAGCTCAAATGGGCAGACTGGGTGTGCCACAGGCCCTTATGTGCCGACACTGTCTATGTATCTATGTAACTACATGGCTAACAGGCTGCCCCTCCCGAATACTGCCAATTGATGAGAGAGATTCCAGAAGTTAAGACCGATGAAGAGGGGTGGGAACCCTATGTGGGGGTCGTGAATCTATGCCAGACCTCTGAGCCCAGTGAACCAGATGAGACCCACCCCTCGAGGGGATTGATCAAGGGACCTGATACATTTCCTGTGCCGCCAAAGGCACAAGGTGGAGTGGGGGTGTATGCTGTTTCTTCTGATCCCTGGGTGGAGAGTGATTTGAAGGCCGAGATTAGAGATTTATGGGAAATGGTGACAGAATTGAAACAAACTGCTGCCAACCCCTCCAAATTTGGGGTGCCTGGGTTATCTGGAAACAAACAACCTAGTTTAGAGGAGCCCTCCAGAACCCCCGATGCCTCCCGGCAGGTGAGATATCTCTCTCCCAACAAAGACCCTCAAGATACTAAGTTCTGCTATCCCTGTGGGGAGGATGGACACTTTCAGACTGAGTGCCAGTTACCAGAGAACTTAAGGAGGGTCAGTAACAGGCTAGTGGCCTGGCATCGCAAGGCCTATACCAGACCCCGGGGGGGGACCTCCTCGGAAGAGTTTTGTTACCCGGGTCAATGCCCAAGCAACCTCTAAAACCATACCCCCTGAATGGTCTGACGTGGTGGGTCCCTCAATGGAGACCACCGTGAGAGTGAATGGAGTACCCACCCAGGCTGTGTTAGACAGTGGTTCCCAAGTGACCATTATGTTTCAGGACTGGTATTGGCAGCACTTGCCTGAAGTGCCTCTGCAGCCTTTGGATGGACTACGTGTTTGGGGACTGAGTGATAAGGCCTACCCTTATTCTGGGTATATCCGGATCTGGTTGTCTTTCCCTACTTCTGTGGCTGGGGTGGCTGAACAAGTGGAAACCTTGGCATTAGTGTGTCCCCCACTGGACTGTTTGATGTGGTGCCCCTGTTAATTGGAACCAGTGCTCACATGTTTGGTCGCTTAGCGCAGCTGTGCTTTGGAAAACAGAGGCCCAGGACTGGGCGAGCTCTCAGAATACCTGCCTTGATTCAGAAGGCCTATGAGGCCCAGAGAAAGGCCAGCCAGGCGGAACCTGAAGGCCCGGTGGGTATTGTCTGGAAGAAGGACCCAGAGTCTTTGCTGCTAGCCCCAAATGCCCAGTGTGTTCTCCAAGGAGAGGTCCGGATTAAGAAGTATGTTAAGAATAATATACTTATATGCTTATATGCTGGATGCAGCAGGTGATGGAAAATTGCCAGAGGGGTTGCTGCTTAAACCCAGCATTTTGCCTGCCAGACCCCATGCTTTTGCCAGAAGAGTAATGGTTCAAGTGCACAATGTATCTGATTGAGAGATTCGAGTGAAGCGAGATTGCACTCTGGCCACAGTGCACTGTGCGGATACTGCTGTTCTGCCCAGCAACAAGACTTCTGGGAGGAGTGATCCCTGATCTGTTTGATTTTAGTGACTCCCCACTACCAGCAGAATGGAAGAAAAGGATCAGTGAAAGGCTCGCCCAGAGGGAGCAGGTGTTTTCCTTGAAGGAGTGGAATGTAAGATGTGTGCAAGGAGCTGAGCACCACATTCGGCTACAGGATGAGCGACCTTTCCATGAGCGATCTCGACGCCTGGCCCCTGCTGATATAGATGATGTGAGACGACACCTGCAGGAGATGCTCGCGGCTGGGTGATACAAGAGTCTAGAAGCCCCTATGCTTCACCTATTGTAGAAGTGAGGAAAAAGAATGGAGCTGTCCAGATGTGTGTGGATTACCACACTTTAAACAGGCGAACCATACCAGATCAGTATACCATGCCATGCATTCAGGATGCCTTGGACTGTCTAAATGGTAGTAAATGGTTCTCAGTGTTAGACCTTCGTAGTGGGTACTACCAGATCCTGATGTCTCTGGAGGATCAAGAGAAGACTGCTTTCATTTTCCCGCTAGGTTTCTACGAGTTTATGCGGATGCCCCAAGGGATTTCAGGTGCACCTGCTACTTTCCAGCACTTGATGGAGCGTGCTGTGGGGGCCATGAACTTACTCGAGTGTTTAGTCTACCTGGATGATGTCATAGTGTTTGGCAACTCCTTGGAGGAACATGAGAGCAGGTTATTCAAAGTCCTGGATCAACTGGAAGATTTTGGTCTCAAATTGTCTATAGACAAGTGTCAATTCTTTCAAACATCCGTGAAATATGTGGGGCACATAGTATCCACTGAAGGCATAGAGACTGACCCCAGTAAAGTGGAAGATTTGACTATCTGGCCTCAGCCAAAGAATTTGAAGGAGCTGCAAAGGTTCCTGGGATTTTGTGGTTATTACAGACAATTTATCAAAGACTATTCTCGAGTGATCTGCCCTCTACTCAACCTTACTCAAGGGTATCCTCCAACCCACAAAAAGGATAAGAAAGCTGTGCCCTCAGAGACTGAGAAAAAATAGTTCCGTCCAAATGATGTGTTTGGAACCCGCTGGACTGCTGATTTTGAGACAGCTTTCCATGATATTATATATCAACTTACTCATGCCCCAGTGCTGGCCTATGCTGACCCTGCCAGGCCGAACATTCTTCATACTGATGATAGTCTACAAGGATTGGGGGCCATGTTATATCAAGAGCACACAAATGGTCTAAGGCCTGTAGCATTCACCACCAGGAGCCTAACTCCTTCAGAAAAAAACTATCCAGTGCATTAGCTAGAGTTCTTGACCTTGAAGTGGGCCATTGTTGATCAATTTCATGACTACTTGTATGGTGCTAAGATATTGGTTAAGTCTGATAACACTCCCCTAACCTATGTGCAGACCTTAGCTAAGTTGGATGCCACTGGCCATAGGTGGCTTTCTGCGTTGTCTACCTATGACTATGCTGTTGAATACCGGGCAGGCTTGAACCACATAGATGCTGATGCTTTTTCCTGGAGGCCTGTGTCCCGAAACAACTGGGTCAGGTTGTCAGAACCTGACATCAGAGCACTTTGCCAAAAAGTTGACAAGGAGGAACAAGTATCTCCTGATGCTGTGGATTGCATGGTGAATTGTTTGCAGCCATCTGAGAACTGTATACCTGCTGCTCACTGTCATTTCTCTGCATTAGACACTAGTGCATTACCCCAGTTCAATAATGATAGTCTCCAGCTAGCTCAATCTCGAGACCCCATCATAAAAACTGCTCTGGAGGCTCTGTACGAGGGGAGAGATGTGTCAAAACTGTGTTCCACTGACTTGAGAACTGCCCTGTTATACAAAGAAGGTCCCAAGTTGAAAATGGTTAATAGACTATTATACAGAGATACAGTGGATAAAGAGGGTCAGGTAGACAAACAACAACTGGTGCTGCCCGCTGCTTTTAAAGAACTGGTGTTGAGGTCCTTACACAATCACATGGGACACCTCGGCATAGACAGAACCCTTGACTTGGTGAGGTCGCAGTTTTATTGGCCCAAAATGGGTACTGATGTGGAACAGCATATCAGGACTTGTGGCCGATGTTTGCAAAGAAAGACTCTGCCCCAGAGGGCTGCCCCCCTGGTTAACATCACTACTAGTGCCCCCATGGAGTTGGTCTGCATTGATTTCCTGAGTCTAGAACCAGATCAGAGAAACATCAGCAATATATTGGTAGTTACTGATCACTTTACCCAGTATGCACAAGCTTTCCCCCCCTAAAGACCAGAAAGCAAACACGGTGGCTAAAGTACTTGTTGAGAATTTCTTTGTCCACTATGGGGCCCCTCAAAGAATCTATTCCAATCAGGGGAGAGATTTTGAGAGCCATTTGATTAAAGAAATGCTATCCTTGTTGGGGGCACGAAAGTCAAAAACTACTCCCTGTCATCCCCAAGGAAATGCTCAGCCTGAAAGGTTTAACCGCACGTTGCTTGATATGTTGGGCACCCTGCAACCTAAAGATAAGCCGAGTTGGAGCCAGCAGATTAGCACCTTGGTATACGCTTATAACTACACCAAAAGTGATGCCACTGGATTTTCCCTGTTTAGACTGATGTTTGGGAGAGAAGCTAGACTGCCAGTAGATGTATGTTTCAGGGTCTCTCCTGATGGGGTTCAAACAGCTAATCATCTACAGTATGTGCAGAAGTTGAAGGCCCAACCATGCCTACCAACTAGCCCAGACCATGGCTGCTAAATGAAACCTGGCCAATAAGGAACGATATGGCAAGGAAGTGAAAGCAATGGAGCTGAGAGAAGAGGATAGAGTGTTACTGAGGAATCTGGGACTGCATGGCAAGCATAAGATCACTGACAGATGGCATCACCTCCCTCATATTGTTGTGGGAAAGCTGAAAGATTTACCTGTATACAAAGTGCGGCCTGAGAACAACTCAAAGGATGTGAAAACTATACATAGAAATCATCTGCTGCCAATTGGACAGATTTTGATAGAGGCTGAACCTCCCCACACCCCCCTTCTAGGCCTGTGACTAGAGCCGCTGCCAAGAAAAAACTAAGACTGGGTGATTCCCCAGAAGTTAAACTAAAGAGACCTTCTCCAACCCCTGCTGTTGAAGTTGATGGCCCGTCTGTATCTGAGTATAGTGAGAATAATCCTGAGTACTACCCCTCTTATGAACTGAGCCAGTTGTTTAGGGGCAATCCTCTAATCAACCCTGGGGATGAAGTTGGGTTTCCTGGACTGTTTGAGCCCCCAGCTTTGTCTCTGGAGCCAATGCTTCCAGAGGGAGAAGTGAGTGGTATTAAATCCGAAGATATGAGCTCATTGGGACTGGCTGAACTGTCTGATTTCTCAGATGAAGGAAGTGATGTGGTGGAGGCAACTGGGGATATGCCGGAGCAAGAAGAATATTTTGAGTGCCCTGATAGTTCTCCGCCAGTACCAGAAATGTCCTCAACTGAGCCAAGTGGGGTGAGTTCAGAAATAGAGGGCTCTGCCCCGAAGATACCAGAGACTCTGGGTCCCCTGCCCATATAGAAGTTTCCCTGACCAACTCAAGCGGGGCTGAAATGGTGTCGGAGCCTTCAGAAATTTTATCTGAGACCCCAAGATGAACTGGCTGAGAAGTATGGCCTGTAGTGAGATTGAGCCATGAGTCCCTGGGCCAGCCTGTGGATCTGCCTCTGAATGTGGTCCATAAAGGGGTTTACATGTCCTTGAACTCTTTGTCCAAACTAAGCCTGGGAAATGACTCCAGATTGTTAGTATTGCCCTCTGAGTATGGTACCCCTGCCCCAGTTAGCCCGCAGGTAGCTGATAGGGAAGGGCCCCCTCTTTCCAGGTGTCATGGGCAGGAAGTAATGACCTGAGTTAAAAAGGAAAATGGTTGTCTGTATGTGTAATATTGCATAAACAATAGCAAACTGTGTAATACAGTGCCAATGTATGTAACAAAAGATCTGATGTCTTTCAGATTAAAACTATTTTGCCTTAAAGTGATTTAAGAGTAACTACTTGACGCAGACACCAAGTTCTTTCCAGGCCAGGAAGGGTGTAACCCCCCTATAAATGGGGGTTCCTAAAAGTCTTACCGGGGCTTGCCTAAGTGCCCCATACCTAACTGGCGTTCGGCCGCTCAAGTGTGGGTGCCGTGAGTGCTTTTAGAGCCCCGGTACTGTCTCTTTAAGAGCTGCATGCTTGCAGGCTTTATTAGTTTGTGTAAGGAGACAGTGGGTTTACTGCTTGAATCCCCCTCGAAGGGTTGTTTGAATTGCTCCGTTTCTGCGGTCGCTAAGAGAGCAGAGGGAGCTTGGTTGAAAGATGTAACTGTTTGCTGGATAATGTGCAGTGCCATTGCAAAAATGTAGTTTGTTTAACCTGCCTTATTTGCAGCTGGGACTCTGTGTGTTCAGCCCCTCCATTTTGGACCCAAGCTGACAAGGTGGGCCAATTGGGGAAAGGGGGCCTTAAAATGGAGGCCTCTGGAGCCAATTAGAAGTTGGACTCCCACTGGGAGCCTGCCTGAAGTGGAATATATGGCAGGTGCTCCTGGGAAGTGTAGTTTGGACACTGGCGCCTTTTTGCGTATGGAGTGACTGACAAAACAAAGTAGCCAACCAGAACCTTGTGAAGGAGAGGAAACTGCCCTGAAAGTGTCCTGGAGGGGCAGAA
Organism: Neoceratodus forsteri; assembly: GCA_016271365.2. Classification (NCBI taxonomy): domain Eukaryota; kingdom Metazoa; phylum Chordata; order Ceratodontiformes; family Ceratodontidae; genus Neoceratodus; species Neoceratodus forsteri. Next base: position 1,563,992,464 of record CM028130.1, on the reverse strand, counting down.
TGGTTGGTGATCGTGAAGGTAGAAGGAGCTCTGGCCCTGCTAGGGAGTCGCTGCGCATGATGCGTGGAGAAGGCCACAGTCGTATGACAGCATCGCAGTAGGAGTGGACAAAATCCGTGGAGAAGTGCAGACGTAAGAAGCTGTACGTTTACAGCTACCTACCAGGCTCACCCTGTAGAGGACTGGAGAATCTGCTTCAATCGCGCTCGGTCTGTCAGGAAAAGTGAAGCTGCGTTGTTTGGCCCGGTTTTTTGCAGTGAAAATGATCAGGAGTATACAGCAGCTGCCTGGTATGGTACCCCTCTGCTTTTCATATAAAGCTGTGGAGAAGTGTTTGGATCTCAGGCTTGGTCCTGCGAGTGATGTGAGAGCGATCTTTCTGCAGGAGTCGTGAGTACTAAATCAGGGTAGCTCCCTGTTCGATGTTCATTGGGAGGGCAAGATTTGTCTGGCTGCTTTACTGGTTACATGAACTGAGCCTGCTGGCTCTACTTAATCCTCTTAGGTATCAGATGCTCATTTTCTGCGTCAGGGCCCCAACCAGCTGCACCGAGAGGCTAGCCTTCTGTTGCCTGGGTACCCAGAGACAGTGACTTTTAGGTTTGGCCTGCGGACAGTGCCCTAGGTGTGTGTGTGTGTGTATTATATATATATATATATATATATATATATATATATATATTAGAGTGGTAAGCTAATCAACCTGATCTCCACTGTCCTTGTTACTAGTATTGGAGCCCACTCAAGAGGGAGCAATCTTAGACCTGGTTCTCTCAAATGGAGATGGAGAGAGGATCACAGATGTAGAAGTGGGTAGCCATCTGGGAACTAGCGACCATCCAACAGTATGGTTCACAATAAACACAGCAATAGAGTCAAGCCATACAAAGGCAAAAGTACTGGACTTTAGGAGGGCTGACTTTGCCAAAATGGGTGAGTGCCTAAGGAATGTACTAGCAAATGGGCAGGAAGGAGGGGTGGAAGAACAATGGGGAATAATAAAAACTGCTATCACAGAGGTAACGAGCCTTTGTGTGAAGCAAATAAACAAAACAAAACAATGTAAGAAACCACTATGGTTCTCAAAGGAAGTGGCAGTGAAGGTTCAAGAGAAAAAGAAAGCATTCAGGAAATACAAGGAATCGCAGAAGGAACAGGACAGAGAACTGTATCAGTTAAAGCAAAAGGAAGCTGGGAAACCAGTCAGAACAGCAAAGGCCCAAACCGAGGAAAAGATAGCCAACTCAGTTAAGAAGGGGGATAAAACCTTTTATAGGTACATCAGGGAGCGAAGGAAGACCAAGGGAGGGATAGTGAGGCTTAATAAAGGGGAGGGAGGGTGGGTAGAGGAGACTGTGAAAGGCAGAGATACTAAACAAATATTTTTGCTCAGTATTTACAAATAAAGAGGGGAGGTACCTAAAACAAACAGTAGAAACACTCTGGATACAGAAGTTGATACCAGCCCATTTACAGAAGAAAGGGTTCTGAAAGAACTCTTAAACTGAAGGTGGACAAAGCAATGGGGCCTGATGGGATTCATCCCAGAATTCTAAAAGAACTAAGGGTAGAACTAGTGACACCACTGACTACCCTTTAACAAATCATGGGAGGATGGGATGGTACCCGAGGACTGGAGGAGGGCAGATGTGATTCCTTCACAAAAGTGGGGAGCAAGGCAGAAGCAGGAAACTACAGACCTGTTAGTTTAACCTCATTGATAGGGAAAATGATGGAATCACTTTGAAGGAAAGAATTATCGAGTATCTAGAGGCCAGAGGGGCACAGGACCCTAGGCAGCATGGATTCACAGCGGAAGGTCATGGCAGACGAATCTGATAGATTTCTTTGACTGGGTGACCAAAGTAGTAGATCAGGAGGGGCTGTGGACATGGCCTATCTAGACTTTAGCAAGGCATTTGACACAGTCCCACACAAAGATTAATATACAGTTAGCCAGCCTGGGAGTGGGTCCCAAGATGACAGCCTGGGTAAAGAATTGGCTGGAGAATAGACACAGAGAGTAATAGTAAATGGAGTCCACGAGAAGAAAGGAGGGTTACTATGGGGTACTGCAGGGTTCAGTTTAGATTGTCCTCTGCAATGTCTTTACGCTACATTGCAGAGGGACTGAAGGAAAAGTATGTCTCTTTGCAGATGACACAAAGATCTGCAACAGAGTTGATGCACAGGGTGGGGTGGAAAGGATGAGAAGGAATTGGCAAGGTTAGAGGAATGGTCAAATGTATGGCAGCTTAGATTCAATGCTAAGAAGTGCAGGTAATGCACCTGGGAAACAAAAACCCAGGGAAGAGTACACAGTGGGGATGAGATACTAGCAACAACAAAAATGGAAAGGGACCTGGGTGTAGTCATATCAGATGACCTAAAGGTGGGCAAGCAATGTGAGAGGGCAGCAAGGAGGGTTGGGGGATACTGGGAAGCATAGGGAGAGGCATCACCAGTAGAAAACAGGAAGTTATTATCCCTCTGTACAGACAGCTGGTGAGACCCCATCTGGAGTACTGTGTGCAGTTCTGGAGACCCAATCTCCGCAAAGACATAGACAGGATGCAAGCTGTCCAGAGGAGGGCAACTAAAATGGTGCAGGGTCTGCACCGGAAGACATATGAAGAGAGACTAAAGGAGCTTAATATGTATAGCCTCGAGGAAAGGAGGGAGAGGGGGGACATGATAGAAACGTTCAAGTACCTCAAGGGAATCAACAAAGTCCAAGAGGGTAGCATCTTTCAAAAAAAGAGGTGTGCAAGAACAAGGGCACAATTTGAAGATGGGGGGTGGCTCAGAGGTAATTTAAGGAAATATTTTTTCACAGAGAGGGTTGTGGATGCATTGAATGGCCTTCTGGAGGAGGTTGTGGAGTCAAAAACAGTGGTGGAATTCAAGCATACATGGGACAGTCATAAGGCCATTCTAGGGGGTTGGGGTAGGAAGAAGTAGGCTGCTGGTTAACTAGAATCTGCAGCTTATCCATTATGTAGGGAAATGGGCAGACTGGGTGGGCCAAGCGGTCCTTATCTGCCATCAAATTCTATGTTTCTATGTTTCCCCTTAATAAATCAGATTTGTTGTTGCAAGGTATACTGTTTAAACTGCGTGCTTGTGCTACCTTTTTGGGCATGGGTTTTTGTATAACTGCACCTTATTTTACAGGGGGTCCTCAGCACCAAGTTTCCCATCCCAACCTCGGGGTAAGTGTAAGTCAAAGCGATAGTGTGGGAATCGCTGGTGAGCCACTAGTGGAACAAAGGGGGGTTGCAGTGACCCAGAGGGCTGTGACTAGGTCATATCTGACTGTTCCAACCCCGACCTCTGGGTGGAGGCACCCGCCATTGGACCTAGGCCCCTCAACCTGTCAGTAGTCAGTCCGGCAGGGGTAGTAGCCCTTGGGATAGTGCCACCTGGGGGTTACATTCATATCTTTCGGGTCACCTTGTTTGTAAACAGGGACAACCTTGGCCACCTTCCAAACGCCAGGTATGATTCCAGAGATAAGAGAAGAGAAGAGAAAAGTTAAATATATGAGCGACTGGCTGGGTGAGAAGGGGAGCCCCCAAGCTAAGCAGCTTTGGTTCGAGGCTGTCGTGACCTGCCCCATGTGGTGGGAGAGACCAGCTAGGAGTTCTTGGGTCTCTCCAACTGAGATCCGTTTGAGGTAGAATGGTCGTAGAGGAGGGGGTGCCCATCCAGGGGTTTAGGGGCAGACATTTGGGAGGAAGGAGGACAGGCGGGTCTGAAAACATGCAGTTAAATGCAGTGGCAATAGTATGGGGGTTACTGCAGTTGGGCCCTCCGATATTCATGTCAGTGATCGTTTCCTTGGCGGACCCCCCGACCAGGTTTTTGATGTTTTGCCAAAAGCACTGGGGGTTATAGGCCAAGTCTAGCAGGGCAGATTTGCAGTACTCACTCTTGGCTGAGCGTATGGCTCTTTTGCAGGAGTTTCTGAGCCGCCGATATTCAAGGAGGTTGTTATTGTTGCAGGAGATCTTGTGTTTCACCCAGCATTTGTCTCTCTGCTTCATGAGGGAGAATAGGCCTCCATGGAGCCACTTCGTGACAATAGCCCTCACCCTCCTTTTTGCAAGGGGTGAATGCCTGTTTTGCACAGGGACAAATACAGCAAGGCAGTGATCAAGGGCTGCAACAGGGTCATTTGTGGCAGTGACTCTAGACCAGTCGACACATCGTAGATCCTCAAGGTAGTCATTGAGGATGAGTTTGGAATAGTCCCTCATCAGTATCACTCTGCAGGGGACTTTGGGCGAGGAGGTGCCCCAAATGCAGTAGGTTGGAGAGTGATCTGAGATGGCATCTGGGAGAATTCCTGAGTGGACAATTCTGTCTAGTCTGTTGCTCAGTATTCAGTCGATTAGTGACCCTTTGTCCCACCGGGGGGAGATCCTTGTGGGTCCCATGATGGTCTGGCTGAGGGCAAGGCCTGAGAAAAATGGCTCATATTGCTTGGTATTTGGCCCCAGACAACTGAGGTTGAGGTTCCCCAGGATTAGTAGCTCATTTGAGCCAAACTTTTGTTTAAGGTGATCAAGTAGTGAGGAGAGACCTTGAACACCACCCTTCGGAGGGTTGTAGGCACAGACGAGATGCACCTTTTTAGTGTTCCCAAGCAGGAGGAGGGAGTGAAGAAACTCTCAGGCTGGGGTTTCAGGGGGTGACTGAGAAACTGTAGACACATTAAGGTGCACCCTATAGTATAGGAGCACACATGAGAGGGTTTTTTTGAGTACCGCTGGCTACCAGGCTGTTAATATAAGTAAAGTGATTATCGTACCTCATTTGGCGAGTTGCGAAGTGTTAGGAATAGATGTGGATCATGACCAGCCTCTCTGGATCCACACATTAAACTGGAGATCCTGACATAAGACAGAGGGGCTGGCCTTGGCCAGCTCAAAATTGATTGGATCGTGCATCAACTTATAGGATGGATCGAGAATACCCACAGGTTTTGTCTGCGGAGTACTATAAAGAGTACGAGACATAATTTAAAAGCCAATTCAATATCTCACAGGCCACCAAACTATGGGACAAAAGCCCCTCATTTTGATCCATTGGTGACTCCCCTTGTGATGGCAAAGGAATTTTGTTTAACAACATGTCTCCTAAAGTCTCGTGACTGGTAGAAATTGACACTGGCAGAGCCTTTCTGTTAGACTTACAATACTATGTCACATGCTTATGTCTCATTTCCATTTATGCCCCATAGACAAAAGCTCGACGGATTGTTCTTTTTCATTTGATACAACCCTTTCTGTTCACCTCTCAGCTCGTTGTGTGTGAGGATTTTAACTGTGGTTTACATCAATCTGATCTGGATTTGTGGACACAAAAGCTTTTCTGTGACATAAATGTGCTTAGTGATATCATTCATACTGCCTGTTTACAGGATGCATATCGAATTTGCTGCCCTACAGGAGGGAACACTGACTTTTGTGGCATTTATGCAACTCGCATAGATTTCTTTTTGTGTACCATGCACTTTCTCCATCCTGCATGCCCGTACAATACCTGTTTCCTTTTCTGACCACAATGCTGTTCAGCTTTAGATACACTGGGTAATGTTCCCCACCCTGCAAGAAAACTCCCTTGGGCATTAACATGACAGTGCTGCCCTTACCTGATGTGCAAACTAAGTGGTGCAATTTATGGGCTGCTTGGCTCTCTGTCCTCTATATGTTTGGCTCCCTCAAGGACTGGTGGGATGACATAAAAACTGACTCAGCACTTTTTTGGCAGACCATTTCTGGTCATAAATATAACACCAGATACCTACAGTATCAAAGGTTATGTAAACAGCTTCACATGGTCCTCTCCAAAGCTGATGCTTCCAGGTATGACTTTGGATCAGGAATTGCCACCTTAAAACATGAGAAGTTTCATCTGCAATATAGCTTTTGATAAAGTCTCACATGAAAAACTCAATACTAAAATACACAGTCTAGGTTTGTCACCTGATATTGTCAACTGGACTTTAAACTGGTTGACAAATCATTCTCAGAGAGTCAGAATTAATGATATCTTGTCTGATTCAGGTAGTGTGACAAGTGGTGTACCACGGGGTCAGTCTTGGGACCAACATTGTTTAATCTCTTTATCAGTGATTTACAAACAGGGCCAAATAAATTCATGGTTAAATTTGCAGATGATACTAAATTGGGGGGCAAGGTTAATAATCAAGAAAATATTTCTGCATTAAAAAAGGATTTGGAAAAATTAACACTTTGGGCAAATGAAAATCATATGCAGTTTAATCAAGATAAATGTTTAGTAGTGCATTTCAGTGTAAATAATCCAACAAGCATTTGTCAATGCCGAACGTTCGCTTGCAGGTATTTGCAGTGGTGTTTGGCATGTATGGTGCTTTAACCTAATGCCCTGTGCGTTGCTGGTATTTGCACAATAAATTGTCAGCATGACCTTTTGTTACCCCATTGTGTGCTACATAGGCGGAAACACGCTTTGGGCAGGATGTGAAAATGACAGCTGTACTGCTCATAAGGAAGTGTGGTAAAATGGCAATGTTGAAAATCTGGAGTGGAAATATTGAAAATTCGTAAACCTAGAAGCGTACGTGGGAACTGTGCAATGCACACTCGTAAAACAGTCATTGTTGGGAATTTTTTCACCAAATTGTCAACACTGGCATTTTAAAACCTCTGCTAATGAACAGTGTCACTGTGATTGTCTTACTGTGTGCCATACATTGATTTTGCACACCGACTGCACCATTGTGCAATACATGGGCAGAAACACGTTTTGGGCAGGATGTGAAAAATGACAGCTGTACTGCTTGTAAGGAGGTGTGGTAAAATGGCAATGTTGAAAATCAGGAGTGAAAATATTGAAAATTCGAAAACTTACGAGCGTGCGTAGGAACTGCACAACGCACACTCATAAAACAGTTATTTTTAGGAATTTGTTCACCAAATTTTCAACATAGCCATTTTAAGATCTCTGCTCATGAACAGTTACACTGTGATTTTCTTAATGTGTCCCATACACTGAGTTCACCCAGCGACTGTGCCATTGTGCACTACATGGTGGAAACATGTTTTGGGCAAGATGTGAAAAATGACAGCTGCAGTGCTCATAAGGAGGTGTGGTAAAATGGCAATGTTGAAAATGTGGAGTGAAAATATTGAAAATTCGCAAACTTACGAGATGCATAGGAACTGCATAATGCAGACTCATAAAACAGTCATTTTAGAGATTTTTTCACCAAATTTTCTTCAACCATTTTTAAGACCTCTACTCATGATCCAGTGCCACTGTGATTTTCTTAATGTGTCCCATACATTGGGTTAGCGCACCGACCTAGCCATTGTGCTTCACATGGGCAGAAACACATTTTGGGCAGGATGTGAAAAATGACAGCTGTACTGCTCATGAGGAGGTGTGGCAAAATGGCAATGTTGAAAATCTGGAGTGCAAATATTGAAAATTTGCAAACGTATGACGAAGGGAACTGTGCAATGCATCGTCAGAACAGTCATTTTTAGAGATTCTCATTAGGCCTCAACATAGCCATTTTAAGACCTCTGCTCATGAACAGTGTCACTGTGATTTTCTTACTGTGTCCCATACATTGAGTTCGTGACACCGACTGTGCCATTGTGCGCCATACGGGCAGAAACACATTTTGGGTGAGATGTGAAAATGACAGCTGTACAACCATAAGAAGGTGTGATAAAATGGCAATGTTGAAAATCTGGAGTGAAAATATTGAAAATTCGCAACTTACGAGCCCGTGAGAACTCGCGCAACACACGCCAGAATAGTCATTTTTTTTTTCATGGATTCATCTGGTGTGATTTTCATGATGATGTCACTGTCATGGTGTTATCTGAGCCCAAAGGTGACTTCATGCAGTGACTACACAGTGGCTGAAATCACCCTTCTGGCCCGAATAACGCCATGACAGTGACATCATTCATGAGAAGGGGTCCCAAAAACCCCATGTTGAAAATTTGGTGCAAAAATTCCAAAAAGTGACTGAGATATGCAATAAAGTTGAAACCCCCCTATCTAGCCCATCATATAGCTTACCGGCATTTCCTCAGTTTGCGGTTGCCTTTGAAGAGTGCAGACATGTTCCCGGTCCACCAAGATCGCGCACTGGAGTCCGAGGTAGTATGGGGTGAGGGGATGGGAAGCTGAGCAGTGGGTGGGTGCGGGTTGTGAGGAGGGGCTGGGAGACGCACTGCGGGCCCTTTTTATTTTACAGGTTTTAAAATCAAAAACAGGACGACGTGGATGTTTGCCACGCTGGGGTGGGTTCTCAGCGTGGCAGAAGATGGCTGGGGTGAGGAGCTGACGGGATTGGGCACCTGCCGCAACCACGCTGGGGCCGAGGAGCCGACGGGGATTGGGCACCCTGTTGGCAAAAATAAAGGGAACGCTTTGTCAGCTGGGGTGGGGCTCCCAGCATGGCAGCAGCATGGCTTGGGGCCATGGAGCCGAGGAGATTGGGCACCCCTGCTGGCAACAACGCTTGCCACGCTGGGGTGGGCTCCCAGCGTGGCACCAAAGCTTTGGGGGTGCTGGCGATGTGCGCTGGGGAGCGCAGACGCGAGGGTGACGGCGGTGCTCAGTATGGCAGCGGTGCTTTCCTTTGAAGCAGAGGAACACCGCTGTCATTCAGAGCTCCTGCACCCATTGGTGCAGGACCACCACGCCTGCTCAAGGGAGCAGTACATTGGATGGGAGAGACACACCTCCAAAGTGTGCTACTCTCCCAAAACGTTCCTTGCGCATGCGTGCAAGCGAACGTAAAAACGATATATTATATAAACGGACTACCATTTCACTCATCAAATTGTGAAAAAAATTTAGGGATATATGTTAATAATAAACTTACATCAAATGATCACTGTGTTAGAACTGCTTGCATGACCAACAGATTTTTGAGGCAAATAAAACGGACTTTTGTTAATTGCACTGAACAATGCCTTATTCCATTGTATAGGACATACATTAGACCGTATCAAGACTATGGCTCCCCTTTCTGGAATCTAAACCAAAAAAAAAGACAGCAATTCTCGAACAGGTTCAAAGGAGAGTAACTAGAATGATTCCAAAATTAACAAACTTGGATTATCAGAACAGATTAAAAGCTACTGGTCTCTTCTCTCTTCAAACTAGAAGATTAAGAGGTGATATGCTTATGGTTTTTAATTTAATAAATTCACCAGATCTAGTGGAAAAATGTGGTCTAACACTGTCCAAAAGGAGACGTGTTCCAAGACTGCATAATAAACAGCTTGAAGTAAAAACTTATAAAACCAGCAAAAGGGGAAACTTTTTTCCAATAAGAGCATCCATTGTATGGAACACCTTGCCACAAGAATTGGTAGAGGCAACTAGTGCCACTATCTTTAAAAACAAATTAGATGTTTGGTTGAGGGATAATAGATAAATAATGTCCCACATAGTGTGGGGAACAGTCTTCATGAGCTCTGGCCTTCTTCTGTTCTTTCATACCAAGTAAGTAATACCAAGTAATATGACAGAGCCACCTTCTTGCATCAGGAAATGAAATTTGGCACCCACAGTACACGTCATACCTTTGACCCCTTTAAGGATTGTAAAGTTCGGATCAAAAAACGAAGTTTTTACAGCACTCTGATGTTCAGATGGGACAGTTGTGTCCACCATTGACAGTATTTCCTCAGTCGTACACGATTTTCTACAGTCTTCGTTTAGGACCAGGATGCCCACTCACCTGTGCCCTGACTTTTTTCCTGCTTGACCATCCCCAGTCTGTCAGCCGCTGAGACCTCTGCCCTTACCCAGTGTGTCTCAGTTGCGGAGGTTGAGCATGCTGTACAATCCCTGCACAGCAACTCTGCACTGGGACCTCATGGTCTTAGCTCCGAGTTTTATAAGACTTTTCTTCCTGACTTGACCATGACATTAGTAGATCTATATAATTCTATCTTTAACATGAACACGCTCCCTCCCTCTATGACTATTGCCCACCTGATCTTTCTTTATAAGAAAGGGGATAAGCTACAGATCAGTAACTGGAGACTGCTTAGGTTATTAAACACGGACTTCAAGCTTTTCAGTAAGATTCTAGTCTCAAGCTTGGCCGCTGTTTCTAACAAACTACTTTGTCCAGCCCAGATGTGTTTGATCCCTAACAGGCCTATCTAATAGATCCGACTGTTACTGTGAGAACTGTTCACTGCTAGACAACATAGGAAAGTGCAGGCTCTTCCCCTGAACCATGACGAGAATGCTTTTGACTGCCTATCCCATGACTGTCTCTCAAACATTGTGCCTTTATGGCATTCTTGACAAGTTCATCTCTTTGCTTCATGCCTTCTATGTTTCTGCACTGGTTTATCCTCTAGTAAATGGCTGACCTAGCCCTCTGATTCATATTCACTGTGGGGTACGCCAAGGTTGCCCGCTTAGTGCCCTGTTACATGCCTACAGTGTAGACCCTTTTCTTAGACACCTTTTGGCTGACCAGGAAATTTGAGGAATTCAGTTTACACATATGTCACTACCACTAAACGTGTTGACATATGCGAATGATGTGGTCTTGGTGTTGGACAATGGGACTGCTGATTCCATGGTATTGACCCATTTGTTGGCCTTTGCTGCTGTTTTGGGGTGGAGAATTAATTTTGACAAGTACATGGGACTCTATGTTGGTCCACCTCTAGAACCCCCGTCCACTACCTTTGCCTCTATCCAGATCTCAACAGACCTGGTCTGCATACTTGGTATACCATTTGTTACCAGGGACCTGGCACTGCTTAACTGTAAATCCTGTCTTACCTCTGCAGGCCATTTCCAGCCATAAATATAACATCAGATACCTACAATATCTATGGTTACGTAAACAACTTCACTTGATCCTCTCCAAAGCTGATGCTTCCAGGTGTGACTTTGGATCACAAATTGGCACCTTAAAATGTGAGATGTTTTATCTGCAATATGACATCTGTAATATGACATCTCCTGATGCAAGGACTACCTCCTTGCATCAGGAGATGAAATTTGGCACCCACAGTACACGTCATACCATTAACTCCTTTAAGAATTGTAAAGCTAGGATTGAAAACCGAGTTTTTAAAGCACTCTGATGTTCAGATGGGACAGTTGCATCCACCATTGACAGTATTTCCTCAGTCATACATGATTTTCTACAGCCTTCGTTTGGGATGCGGATGCCCACTCACCCGTGCCCTGACTTTTTTTACTCCCTGACCATCCCCAGTCTGTCAGCCGCTGAGACCTCTGCCCTTACCCAGTGTGTCTCAGTTGCGGAGGCTGAGCATGCTGTGCAATCCCTGCACAGCAACTTCGTGCTGGGTCCTCATGGTCTTAGCTTCACGTTTTGTAAGACTTCTTCCTGACTTGACCACGACATTGGATGATCTCTATAATTCTATCCTTGACATGAACACACTCCCTCCCTCTATGACTATTGCCCACCTTATCTTTCTATATAAGAAAGGGGATAGGCTACAGATTAGTAACTGGAGACTGCTTAGTTTATTAATTACAGACTTCACGATTCTCGGCAAGATTCTAGTCTCAAGCTTGGCTGCTGTGTCTGATAAACTGCTTTGTCCAGCCCAGACATGGTCGATCTCTAACAGGAGGATCCAACAGAACCTGATGTTGCTGCGAGAAATGTTCTCTGCTGGATAACATGGGAAAGTGCAGGCCCTTCTCCTGAGCCTTAACTAGGAGAAGGCTTTTGACTGTCTATTCCATGACTGTCTCTCAACTGTTGCACCTTTGTGGCATTCCTGACTAGTTCATCTCTTTGCCTCATGCCTTCTATGCTTTTGTGCAGGTTTGTCCCCTAGTAAATGGCTGACCTGACCCTCTGATTCGTATTCACTGTGGGGTCCTCCAAGGTAGCCCGTTTAGTGCTTTGTTATATGCCTACAGAATAGACCCCTTTCTTAGACATCTTTTGGCTGACCAGGAAATTTGAGGAATTCAGCTTACTCGTATGTCGCCACCACTAAAGGTGCTGACATATGCAGATGATGTGGTCCTGGTATTGGACAATGTGACTGCTGATTCCACTGTATTGACCCATTTGTCAGCCTTTGCTGCTGTTTTGGGGTTGAGAATTAATTTTGACAAGTGCATGGGACTCTATGTTGGTCTACCTCCAGAACTCCCGTCCACTTCCTTTGCCTCTATCTGGATTTCAGCAGACCTGGTCTACATACATGGTACACTGTTTGGTACCAGGAACCTGGCACTGCTCAACTGGGAATCCCATCTTACATCTGCTTCTGCAGTGTTATGTAAGTGGTAGGCTAGACAACTTTCTAAAAGAAAGCAAGTCTTTCTCATCAGTTTCTGCTAGTCCGGCCTTTTTATTTGTCAATTATGTCTTTCCTTCTCCATTGGCCCTGAAGATTAGACTCTACAGTGTCTTTTTCCAAGCCCTGTGGGGCAGTCACCTTAACCCAAGAAAACGTGACATCACATATAGACCAACTGCAAATGATGGCCTGGACATGATTAATCCAACCATGTTTTATTACAGTACTTGCCTCCCTGCTAATTTTTGTGCTCTTTTCTATCCTGGATGACGGTACTGGATTAATTTAATTTTGGATTGAATGGGTCCATGTCAGCTGGCCTGGCTGCAGTTTAAGTATAAGATGATTGCTCAAAACAGCCTAATTCCCACCCCCGTGATACATCTCTTTCAGAAATTGATTAAATGGAGGGTCCCATGTGATCCTCTCATTACATTGCCCAGAAAGGATGTACATCAGTCCAATATAGAGGCTGCATTTACCTCAGATTTGGTCATCCCTTTCTGTACTCAAGAGAACCACCTAACAGTTCTCTCACTGCTGATTGACACTAAGATTCTGGTATTTATGTGGGATATTCTACGGATAAGTGTACATGGGAGGACTGGCATTAGAAATAACCACACACATAAACCCTTGTTGGGGAGGTTCTGCTTCAGACAGGGTTGTACCACTGTTCTAGAACCTCAGACCCCTCTTTTTTTAAAGGTCCCTAAGTCACCTCTCTTTGGTCCTTCCTGGCAGACTATTGAAACTGCACCCTTTTTGCCACTGTTACCTATGACCTGCTTATCTTAGGTTTTGTCCCATCCCCATGGGGGCACTTTTGTGTTAGTACCCTACATGTTCTCATTGCTCTGCTCAAGTATTTTATTTGGCAAGCCTGTTGTGCCTGGGTTCTGCAGCAAAGGAAGTCCATGCCCATGGATATTATTAAAAATGTTCCTACCTCTTTACGACAAGTTCGGGATTGGGGCATGAGTGTTTCCTCGCCCCAGCAAGTGTCCTGCCTATGGAAGCATTGTGATTTGTTCCTCTCTTAATATGGAGGGGTTTGTACTATGCAAGCTGCATGCCTTCTGCACTGCTCATTTTTTCTTTTAGCTGTTTGTGGGCAATAATGTATAACTGCAGACAGTGTTACATTGTAACTTACTTTTTTCTTTTCTGTATTATGTTGTTTTCTGCATGCTAATTTTATTGAATGTTTCAGTTTATTGTTTATGTCAATAAAAATATCCCTACTTTTGCAAAAAGTGCTATGGGTTCTTTTACTACCCCTTGTACCCCCACCATCTCATCTGAAGAAGGGCATGCCCCGTCAGGACAGCATACCCCTTGTACTGTACTCAAGTGCCATTGTTCATGGTATGAACCCAATCCCATTATGAGACCAGAATCCATGACCTTCTGGCCCAGAGGTGGACGTGTTACCAACTGAACCAGGCTGACACCTGACATGGTCCCCATATTCAAATGGTTAGTGCCACACTAACTGTGACTAGCGCTGCCATAGGGGTGAGGTCCATATTCATAGGCTCCCAGTGTGTCATACTAACAGAACAACAGGACTGTGCAGAACATACCGCTGTGCCTATGCAAATGAGGGATCCCTCATATATACTTGGTGCAGGGGTATGTCCAAAGGCCTCTTCACAACACTATATAACACTGCCAATACCCTGCCCTTATCCCAGTGGAATGATGTGGTCCCATCCGCAATCGCCCCTCCAGGGATATGTGTAGTTAATCCTGGTGGTCCAGTGATCCTTAGAAACATAGACTTTACAACAGATAAGGACTTATTGGCCCACACAGTATGTTTATTTTGTCCCTGCCTACACTGTTACCACAGACCCTACTTAGTCCCTTAGTACTTCTCTCCCTATTTTCCTACCAAGATTCCTTTGTGCCTATCCCATGCATGCCTCCAGCTGCTTTCACAGGAATGCTGCTTGAGGTGTCCATCACTCTTTCATCAAAGAAGTACTTCCTCACATCCCTCCTAAATTCCCCAGTCCAGCTTCATAGCATTCTCCCTTGTTCTTGTGCCCCTTCTCTTCTGAAAAAAAAACTCCCCACCTTTACCTAATTCACCCAGTGTGGTATTTTGTAGGTCTCTATCATGGCCCCCCCTTCCTCCTCTCTTCCAGGGTGTACATATTGAGATCCCTCAGTCTCTCCTCACAGGCCTTATAATGCAGGCCATGAACTATTTTAGTTGCCCTCTGCTGTATAGCCTCCACCTGGCCTATGTCTTTCCTGAGGTGCCATCTCCAGAAGAGAACACAGTACTCCAGGTAGGGTCTAACAAATAATCGATACACAGTGGTACTACCATCTCCTCTCTCCTTCTGCTGGCGATTCCGGCATCCTGATGGCCCTACCCACTGCCTTGTCACACTGCCTCACCACCTTGAGGTCATCAGAAACGATAATCCCAAAGCCCCTTTCCTGTTTAGTGTGCATCAGTACCACTTTTCCCTATTTTATACACTGCCCTGTGATTTCTGTGCCCCAGGTGCATCATTTTGCACTTTTTCACATTGAAACCCAGAGGATATACCCTCAACCACTCCTCAAGTTTCCTGAAGTCTCTACTCATCCTCTCCATCACCTCTGGAATATCTACCCTATCACAGATCTTGGTGTCATCTGTAGTGAAACATACCGTACCTTCCAGCTCTTCTACAATATTACTTATAAAGACATTGAGGGGTTTAAAGCTGGGGAAAACTAGAGCATTGCTGTTGCACCCCTGGTTTGAGAACAAAGATAGTTAACCTGATATCACACTGGGAACCACATTCCCTGTGTTACCTTGGTATTGTGATTTCACAACACTTATTGGACCTTAAAGAAAACAATCCGGATCCTATTCTGTGTTCCATTCAGCTGGACTTACAGCAATGGGCTGCCTTATGTCTTACATTATGGGAGAGGGTCAACATTGTGAAAATGAATATTTTGCCACAGCTTTTATATCCTCTGGGTATGTTAAGCAAGCAACAAGACACAATGAGGTGTGGGTCATCTCCTGATAAGAGCACGCCCAGGTGCATTAACCAACACCTTGGAGTGTCTTACTGGACTTATAAAATTGGCATAACAGGAAATTATTGTAAGAAAAATAAAGAAAAAAATCTTTAAAATATATGTATGAAAAGTGGTTTTAATAGGTCAAGTAGTGAAAAATAGTTCTCTTTTATATGTGTTTGAGCCCCACTCTCAGGAACAACAGAATTAGACTATTTTATTTTTTTTGTAGTTTCTTTTTTCTTAAATTCATATTGTATTTTGTGCTTTTAAGAAGACTGATGTGTATTATAGCAGGCTTGAGTGACAGCAAACGTGTCACTCAACGACCACCGTACCGGTAGACACTTGCTTCCTGGTTTCATAGGCAGGTCACGGTTTTAAAACCATAG
This sequence comes from Neoceratodus forsteri, assembly GCA_016271365.2. Lineage (NCBI taxonomy): Eukaryota > Metazoa > Chordata > Ceratodontiformes > Ceratodontidae > Neoceratodus > Neoceratodus forsteri. Next base: position 1,563,976,695 of record CM028130.1, on the reverse strand, counting down.
TGATTCTAAAATAAAAAAGTGTCTCTTTCTGTTGACATTCATGAAGCAAGTTCTTGTTACAGGTCGTAAGAGTGGAAGATGCTGGAGGTACAAATCGCTATATCAGGATCGAGCACATGAGCTACCGGGGAAAGCCGTTTTGTTAGCAGCACGCTGGATGCTCGGTGGATCGCAAGCAGCTGTTGGGATGGTGGTGATTTCAACCGAAAGTTGTGAGGTTACAGTGTGTTTTTTTATTATTTATTGTGCGATTCACTGCAGTTTGAGCTTGGTTATGGGGTGGGTGGCACATAATGAAGATTTCTTTCATAGACAGAGACTGCCATTTCCCCACTGTGAGCTGTGCAAGCCTGTGTATTTGTCTAGGGTTGGCATAGCTCACTAATTTGTTGTTATAGTGGGGCTTGGAAGTGAAGGGTAGTGCCAGATGGCTACAATATCTTCTGATAAGGATATGGCTCAGAAGATGTTGTAGCCAATCAGGTTACAGGATTTTTTGAGCCCATTTTATAAACATCATTCTTTCCAAGTCATTGTTCTCCCAACTTCAACACTTTGGGCTCCATATTCAGAGCTGGCCAGATGCATGCGTAGACAGATGCACTGCACAAAATAAATGCACTGAGCTGCTCTGGAGCCATATTCAGACAGATTGAGGGATCACGCAATCTGTTTGAATAGCGGACCCTCGATGCACAGTGCACAGCAAGCAGCCACAAAATATGGTGCAGTGCATCCGGGGTGCAGGGGTGAGGAAACATAGAAACATAGACTTTGACAGCAGATAAGGACCGATTGGCCCATCTAGTCTGCCCATTTCCCTACCTACAGGATAGGCCACAGATCCTAGTTAACCAACAGCCTATTTCTTCCTACCCCCCACAAGAATTGCCTTATGTCTGTCCCATGCAGTCTTGAATTCTCCCACAGTTTAAAACCCCACAACTCCTCAGGAAGGCTGTTCCATGCATCCACCACCCTCTCTGTGAAATAATCATTTCCTCACATTGCCCCTGAACCGCCCCATCTTTAAATTGTGTCTCTTGTTCTTGCACGTCTCTTTTTCTGAAAGATGCTACCCTCTTGGACTTTGTTGATTCCACTGAGGTACTTAAAAGTTTCTATCATGTCCCCCCTCTCCCTTCTTTCCTCAAGGGTATACATATTAAGCTCCTTTAGTCTCTCCTCATACGGCTTCTCTTGCAGACCCTGCACCATTTTAGTTGCCCTCCTCTGGACTGCCTCTATTCTGTCTATGTCCTTGCGGAGATGGGGTCTCCAGAACTCGACACAGTACTCCAGATAGGGTCTCACCAACTGTCTGTACAGAGGGATAACAACTTCCTGTTTTCTGCTGCTGATGCCTCTCCCTATGCATCCCAGTATACCCCTAGCCCTCCCTACTACCTTCTCACATTGCTTGCTAACCTTAAGGTCATCTGATATGATTACCCCAGGTCCCTTCCTTTTTGTTGTTGTTACTACCTCCGATTGTGTATTCTTCCCTGAGTTCTTGTTTCCCAGGTGCATTATTTTGCACTTCTTTGCATTGAATCCTAGCTGCCATACTTCTGACCATTCCTCCAACCTTGCCAAGTCCCTTCTCATCCTTTCCACGCCTCCTTAGTGATCAACCCTGTTGCAGATCTTTGTGTCATCTGCAAAGAGGCATATTTTCCTTCCAGTCTCTCTGCAATGTCACTTATGAAGACATTAAAAAGGACTGGACCCAATACTGAACCCTGCGGTACCCCACTAGTAACCCCTCTTTCTTCAGAGTGGACTCCATTTACAATTACCTTCTGTGTCCTGTTGTCTAGCCAATGTTTTACCCAGGCTACCACCCTGGGACCCACTCCCAGGCTGGTTAATCTGAGTATTAATCTTTTGTGTGGGACTGTGTCAAATGCCTTGCTAAAGTCTAGGTAGGCCATGTCCACAGCTCCTCCCTGGTCTACTACTTTGGTCACCCAGTCAAAGAAATCTATTAGATTAGTCTGACATGACCTTCCCGCTGTGAACCCATGCTGACTTGGGTCCTGTGCCCCACTGGCCTCTAGGTACTCAACTATTCTTTCCTTCAGAAGTGACTCCATCACTTTCCCTACCACAGAGGTCAGACTGACAGGTCTGTAGTTTCCTGCCTCTGTCTTGGTCCCACTTTTGTGAAGGGGAATCACATCCGCCTTCCTCCAGTCCTCAGGTACCACACCATCCTCCCATGATTTATTAAAAAGGGTTGCCAGTGGTTTCATTAGTTCCCCCCTTAATTCTTTTAGAATTCTGGGGTGAATTCCATCTGGCCCTATTGCTTTGTCCACCTTCAGTTTTAGGAGTTCTTGCAGAACTCTTTCTTCTGTGAAAGGACTGGGATCGACCTCCCTATCAAGTGTGCTTCTGTTAATTGGATTAGGCACTTCCCCCCTCCTCTTTTGTGAATACTGAGCAGAAATATTCATTCAGTATCCCTGCTTTTTCACTGTCCCCCTCTGCCCACCCATCTTTCATTCTATTCAGCCTCACTATCCCTCCCTTTGTCTTTCTACGCTCACTGATGTACCTATAAAAGATTATATCCCCCTTCTTAACTGAGTTGGCTATCTTTTCCTCAGTTTGGGCCTTTGCTATTCTGACTTCCCTCCCTGCTTCCTTCTGCCTTAACTGGTACAGCTCTCTGTCCTGCTTTTTCTGTGTTTCTTTATACTTCCGGAATGCTATCTTTTTCTTCCTGACTTTCACAGCCACCTCTTTTGAGAACCATAGTGGCTTTTTCTTTCGTTTTGATTTGTTTATTTGCTTCACACAAAGACTTGTTGCTTCTGTGATGGCAGTTTTGATGATTCCCCATTGTTGCTCCACACCTCCTTCTAGCCTGTTTGCTGGTGCTTTTCTGAGGCATTTTCCCATCTTGCAAAAGTCAGCCATCCTGAAGTCCAGTACCCTCACTTTTGTATGGCTTGACTCTGTAGCTGAGTTTAACGTGAACCACACAATGTGAAGACTGCCCATAGGGGAATGCATGGTGCATACCTGTATGTGCCATAGCCCCCATGGTTGATATTTAGCCCAAATATGCAAATGAGCCCATTGGGCATGCAGTGCGCAAAGGGGCCATTTGCATGCCCATTATAGGTTCATTTGCATGGCTGCGCCTGGCGGAATGCACCAGGCCAGCCCCCAAGCCCTAATCACTGTAAGAAATAGAAAAAACACTGATTTCTGTTTCCATAGTGTAGGGACTCCCCCTTCCTAGCCCCAATCACAGTAATAAATGAAAACACCCCTGATCCATCTTTCCATAGTGTAGGGACCCCCCCCCAGCTCTGATCACAGTAATAAACAAAAATATCCCCAATTCATGCTTCCATAGTGTAGGAACCCCCCTTCCTAGCCCCAATCACAGTAATAAGTAAAAACACCTCTGATCCGTGTTTCCATAGTTTAGGGACCCTCCTCCCCAGCTCTGATCACAGTAATAAATACAAACAACCCCAATCCATGTTCCCATAGTGTAGGGATCTCCCCTCCCAAGCTCTGATCACAGTAATGAAAAAAACCTCCCGATCCCATTTTCCATAGTGTAGGGAACACCCCCTCCCCAGCCCTGATCACAGTAATAAATAAAACACCTCCTATCTGTGTTTCCATAGTGTAGGGACTCCCCCCAACAGCACTGATCATAGCAATATATAAACAGCCTTGATCCCTGTTCCTTGGTGACTAGCACCCCCCCGGTAGGCAATAACGCACCACCCTGCACCCCCACATCCCAACTCATGCTGGTGATTGGCAACCAGCCCTCTGCTCCCTGCCACAGCCAGCCACTGACTGATCACTACTGGAGCACATACAGTAAATAGTACGCGCTCATTGATTGTCGAGAGGGATTGCTAGTACAAATGTTATGGCATTGTGAAAAAGCTGCTACATTCTTGATTGAGATTAAATCCCTGCTAGATTCCATATTTGGGCTTACATATACTTTCAACCTGGATGTTTGCCTTGTGGGTAATTATCAAGGCAGAGAAATTGGCCCTCACAAGGGGTATAGTGCTTTAATTTTGACTATAACTAAATTGGTTTTGCTGCATCATTGGATGGATGATAAGGTACCATCCTGGATGGAATGGCACAATGGACTCCTGAACATCCTGAATACAGAATTACATATAGATAATGTAAGTCAGAAATATACAGCTTTTCATGATTAATGGGGCTCTTTATGGGTATGGATAACTGCTTTATCATATGAACATATGAATCTGCCAGCAGAAACAAGCCTTATGGTCTATCAAGTTAGTCTGCTTGAATGCACAGCTAGCACCATTATATTGCAGCTACCCTCCTCACCTTTACCCCCCCTCGCACCCTGTCCCATGGCCTTTTAAAACTATCCACTGTGCTAGAGGATACCACCTCCTCGAGTAGAGTGTTCCATTTCTCCACCACCCTCTCTGTAAAGAAATCCCTCATTTCTGTCTGAAGGGTGTCGTTCCAGAGGACTGGAGGAGGGCACATGTAGTCCCACTGCACAAAAGCAGCAGTAGGGAGGAGGCGGGGAACTACAGGCCAGTCAGCCTCACCTCAGTGGTGAGAAAGGTCATGGAGACACTGCTGAAAGAAAGGATATTGGCACATATGGAATCCAGCGGTGCTCAGGATCTGATGCAACATGAATTCACAGCAGGAAAGTCATGTCAAACGAATCTAATAGTTTTTTTGATTGGGCGACTAGGGAACTAAATCAGGGAGGGGCGGTAGATGTTGCCTGCCTAGATTTCAGTAAAGCCTTCAACAGCATCTCACAGAGAAGGCTGATTAACAAGATGGGTAGTCTGGGCATGGGAGGCAAGCTGGCAGACTGGGTTACGAACTGATTAAGAGACAGGAGACAGAGGGTGGTGGTAAATGAGGTACAATCTGGGGAGAGGGGGGTGACCAGTGTGGTATCACAGGGATAAGTACTAGGACCAGTTCTGTTCAATGTCTTCATCAGTGACATTGCAGAGTGGTTGGAAGGAAAGGTCTTCCTGTTTGCAGATGACACCAAGATCTGCAACAGGGTGGATACTCCAGAAGGGATGCAGAAAATGAAGAGGGACCTGGAGAAGCTTGAAAGATTGTCAGACATGTGGCAACTGAGGTTCAATGCAAATAAGTGCAAAATAATGCACCTGGATAGAGGGAACCCTGGGGAGAGCTACAGATTTTGGGAAGGGGAGGAACTGATTGACACCTAAGAGGAAAGGGACCTAGGGGTTATCATCTCTGATGACCTTAAGGTATCAAAGCAGTGCACAAAGGTGGCAGGGAGGGCCAGTGGCATGCTGGGATGCATAGGCAGGGGTATCACTGGCAGGAGGGGGGAGGTGGTGATGCCATTGTATAAAACATTGGTAAGGCCTCACCTAGAGTACTGCATGCAGTTCTGGAGGCCACGCCTTCACAAGGACAGAGATAAGGTGGAGACTATCCAGAGAAGGGCAACAAAGATGGTGCAGGACTTGCACCACAAAACATATGAGGAGAGGCTAAGGGACCTTAATATGTACTCACTGGAGGAGAGGAGACAGTGGGGGAGATGATTGAAACTTCCAAGTACCTCAAGGGCATAAACAAGGTGCAGGTGGGGGACCTTTTCCAATGTAGAAAAAGTACTAGAACAAGGGGGCAGAATATGAAATTGGAAGGGGGTAGATTAAGAGGTAATGTGAGGAAGTGTTTCTACACAGAAAGGGTAATCATCACTTGGAATAGTCTGCCACAGTAGGTAGTGGGGGGCAAGCACAGTGGAGGGGTTTAAGCATGCCTGGGACAGGCACAACGGAAGCCTGAGAGGGGAGGGAGTGATTGAAAGCCATTGCTCACATAGGGTCAGTGGCCACATACAATGTATAGGGCTTACAGGCAGACTGGATGGGCCTAGAGGTCCTTATCTGCTGACAATTTCTATGTTTCTGTGATATCTTCCACCCTCCAACCTGAGACTATGTCCTCTAGTGTCCCTTCCTCACCTCAGCTTAAATATCCCTTCTGTGCCCATTTTGTTAATCCCCTTCAAATATTTGAAGGTCTCAGTCATATCCCCCGATCCTTCCTCTCCTCCAGGGTGTACATATTCAACTCAGTCAGCCTGTCCTCATAGATTTTGCCCTCCAGCCCCTGGATCATCTTAGTTGCCCTACGCTGCACCCCCTCCAGCAATCTGACATCCTTCTTCAGAAAGGGACGCCAGAACTGCATGCAGTACTCCAAATGTGGCCTGACTAGTGACCTGTACAGCGTCAGGATCACATCCCTATTTCTGGATGAGATTCCTTTAGCAGTACACCCCAGCATCTTGTTGGCCTTAGCTGCCACCTTCCTGCACTGAGCTGAGTTGTTCATGTTACCCATTATGATCACCCCTAGGTCCTTCTCCTCCTCTGTGGACTCTATCTGAACCCCTCACAATTAATTGCTCCTTCTTGGGTTCATTGCTTCAAAATGCATAATTTTGAACTTCTTCACATTGAAGCTCAATTGCCACTTTTCTGACCACTCCTTCAGTTTGATCAGGTCCTCCTGTAGCCCCTGCCACCCCTCTATGTCATCCATCACCACCCCTATTTTGGTATCATCTGCGAGCAGACTGACCTTGATCCTAACACCATGTGAGATATCCGATATGAATAACCCAAACAACACCGGACCCAGGACAGAGCCCTGTGGCACCCCACTTGTCACCGTCCTTGGGGAAGAGAGTGCCCCCACCACCACCACCCTTTGCTGCCTTCCCTTCAGCCAGTTCACAATACAGTTTACTATGTTTGTCCCTGCCCCCGCATATTGCAACTTACCCTCCTGCCTCCCATGAGGCACTGAATCAAAGACCTTGCTGAAGACTAAATACAGTGCATCCACTGCATGGCATTTATTCAGTTCCCTTGTTGCCTAGACATAGTATTCAATTAAGTTGGTCTGGCAGGATCTTCCTGAGGTGAAACCATGCTGCTGACCATCCTGGAGTCCATTTTCCTCCAAAAAGGTCACCAGCCTCTCTTTCAGGATTGCTTCCACAAGTTTTTCTACAATGACTGTAAGGCTTACAGATCTGTAATTGCCTGGTTCATCCTTTGGGCCACTCTTGCAAAGGGGCATCACATGAGCAATCCGCCAATCCTTTTGGATGCAACCAGTGTCCATGGAGGCATTGAACAGGTCCACCAGCAGCCCTACCAATACCGCCACCAGTTCTTTTAGTACCCTGGGATCAGTGCCATCTGGATCTGGTGCCTTATCCACCCTTAGTGCCTTCAAACCTTCCAGCACCCTGCCCTCCATAATTACCCCATCTGTCACCCCTTATCCCCCTTGCCCACCTTCCCCTGAGGTAGCTGTCTACCCTTCTCCTTCATGAACACAGAGCAGACATACTCATTTAGTCCTTCTGCCTGTTCTGTCCCCTTCTCCACCCACTCCCCATCATTCCTAATCCTTATAATCTGGTCCCTGCAGCTCCTTCTCTCCCTTATCAGTCAGTCAATCAATCAATCAATCAATCAGAATCTTTATTTAGCCAGGCGATCACCGTTGAGCAGTGCTCATTTTCAAGGTGGCCCTGGATTTTTCAATAGGAACAGTGAACAACAGCATACAACAAAATATAGTATATACAATATGTACAGCATAAAACATTGACAGTAAGATATGTTTAGGTCAGATGATACAGTAAAATTTCAATATGAACAAAGATGAAGTATATAATATTGTAAGGTGACCCAATGTAATGATCAAGAACACATGGCTAGACTGGTCGTTAGCTTTAGTACGGGAAGTATTCAAGGTGGTTATTGTTAGCAACAGGGGAAGGGTAGGGGGGTAGAAGGTAGGTGATAGAGGCAAGAAGGCATATGTTGAGGGACAGCCACAGAGGGAGAGGAGATACAGATTAGATGGTTCAGTCGTGGAGAAGGGTTTGAGTTAGAGTGCAAAGTGCAAAGTCATGTCCGGGGTTGGAGGAAGTGTGGAATGATACACAGATACATAGACAGTGTCGGCAGATAAGGGCCTATTGCCCACCCAGTCTGCCCATTTGAGCTTGTAAATTCAGTTTACGTTTTCCTAGAAGTCTGTTGCCCCTTACCCCTGACCTCCAGAATTCCTTTATGTCTATCCCATGCATTCTTAAATCCCGTGATTGTTTCAGCCCCCACCACTTCCTCTGGCAGGGTGTTCCACTTGTCCACCACCTGTTCTGTGAAGAAATTCTTCCTCATGTTTCCTCTGTATTGTCCTCCCTCCAACTTCATCCCATGCCCTCTAGTCCTGGAACATCTTTTTCGCTCAAAAATAATGTATTCCTGCAGCCTGTTCCTCCCTGTAAGATACTTGCATGTCTCTATCATATCCCCTCTCTCCCTCCTCTCCTCCAGGGAGTACATGTTCAGTTCCTTCAACCTGTCTTCATAGGACTTGTGATGCAATCCATGCACCATCTTTGTTGCCCTCCTCTGAACCTTCTCTACCCTGTCTATGTCCTTACGTAGGTATGGTCTCCAGAACTGTACACTGTACTCCAGGTGGGGCCTCACTAGTGTCTTGTATAGTGGAATTATGACCTCCCTTTTCCTGCTGGTGATGCCCTGCCTATACATCCCAGCATCCTATTTGCTTTACCTGCTGCCTTGTCACACTGTTTCCCTACCTTGAGGTCATCAGAGATGATAATCCCAAGATCCCTTTCCTGCTTGGTGCATGCTATAGCCTCACCCCCCAACTGATATATTGTGCCAGGGTTTTTGTGCCCCATATGCATTATCTTGCACTTCTTTGCATTGAATTTCAACTGCCAAACCCCTGACCATTCTTCAAGTTTCTGCAGGTCCCTTCTCATTCTGTCTACACCCTCTGGTGTGTCTACTCTGTTACAGAGCTTTGTGTCATCAGCGAACAGTGAACTGCTGCCTTCTAGGTCCTGCGCAATGTCACTGATGAAGATGTTGAACAGGACCGGTCCCAGCACTGATCCCTGTGGTACCCCACTGGTCACTCTTCCCTCTGTGGAGTGACAGCCATTTACCACCACCCTCTGTGTCCTGCCACCCAGCCAGTTACCTACCCAATACACTACTGTCCTGCCCACACCCATATTCCCCAGTTTGTGTAATAGTCTTCTATGTGGCACGGTGTCAAAGGCCTTGCTGAAGTCCAGATAGGCCATGTCCACTGCCCTCCCCTGATCCACCTCCCTAGTCACCCAGTCAAAAAATTCAATGAGGTTGGTCTGACATGACCTCCCCCTGGTGAAACCATGCTACCTTGGGTCCTGTAGTCCATTGACAACCAGATGTTCCACCAATCTCTCCTTCAGTAGTGCTTCCATGATCTTCCCCACTACCGAGGTGAGGCTGACTGGTCTGTAGTTCCCTGCTTCCTCTTTGTTCCCACTTTGTATAAGGGGACTACATCTGCTGTCCTCCAGTCTTTGGGTACCTCCGTGTTTCCAGTGATCAGCTAAACAGGATAGCCAGAGGTTCAGCCACCACCTCTCTTAGTTCTTAAGGACCCTAGGGGTGCACCCCATCTGGCCCCATTGCTTTATCAACTCTTATTACTTCCAGTTCCTTCAGGACCCTTTTCTGTAAAGGGACTTGTGTCCATTTCTGCACCATTCTCACCCTTGTACTCCTTTCAGACCCATTACCCTCCTCTTCCTCAGTAAAGACTGAGCAGAAATACCTGTTCAATATGTCAGCTTTACTGTTGTCATCCTCCACGTGGCCCCCATCCTCCCCCTTCAGTCTCTCTATCCCTCCCTTTGTCTTTCTTTTTTCACTTATGTACCTGTAAAAGGCTTTGTCCCCTCTACCCACTGATTTTCCAATGTGTTCTTCTGTCTGAGCTTTGGCTTCCCTTACTGACCTCTCTGCCTCCCTTTGCTTCTCCTGGTACTTCTCCCTATCCCCTTCTGCCTGTGTCTTTTTGTATTGCCTGAATGCAATCTTTTTGGCTTTCACTTTCTTTGCTACCTCTTTGGAAAACCATAATGGTCTCTTCTTCCTTTTCCTCTTGCTAACCTGCTTAATGCATAATTCTGTTGCTCTTGTAATCCCCATTTTAAATACTGCCCATTGTTCCTCAACCCCTGATTCCTGTCCCATTCCCCTTAATGCCTCTTTCAAGTATCTCCCCATTTTCCCAAAGTCTGCCCCCCTAAAATCCAGGTTACTTGTTTTTGTGTGGTTTGGTTCTGCTCTTTCTGTGATTTCAAACCACAATGACTGGTGGTCACTGTTCCCCAGGTGCTCCCCCACTGTTACTCCCATCACACTGTCCCTGTTTGTGAGCACAAGGTCCAGTATTGCCTTCTGCCGAGTTGGTTCCATGACCAGTTGCTTGAGGAAGGCACCCTGAAGGAATCCAGGATATCTGTTCCTAGTTGATGCTGCTTCTGATGCTCCAGTCCACGTCCTGGAATATTGAAGTCTCCAACCGGTACTACCTCACCTTTGTCTGCCATCCTTTGGATGGCTAGCATCATCTCCCTATCTGTTTCTTCCTCCTGGGCTGGTGGTCTATAGACCACACCTGTGCAGATGGCTGTCCCCATTTTCCTTTCCAGCTTAACCGACAGTATCGCTCCCCCATTTTGTTTCTCCTGGATCTCTGTGACCCTTATGTCATTTTTCACATACATTGCCACTCCTCCTCCCTTCCTGCCTGCTCTGTCTCTTCTGAATATGTTGTAGCCAGGTATGGCCATCTCCCAGTCATGGTAATCATTACACCAGGTTTCAGTGATGGCGACAATGTCCAGGTCTGACTGCACCATGACAGCCTCCAGATCTTCCATCTTGTTGCTAAGGCTCCTGGCATTTGCACACATGGCTTTCCATGATTTGACCTCCCTAGACTGTTTCACTGTTCTACTCCAGCCCCTTCCTTGGTTGTCCTTTATCCCTGGTTCTCCTTGCTGTCTGCCCTTCTGCTGAATTTTGCCCCTTTTCTGCCTATCCACCTCTTGGGCACTAATCTCCATCTTTTGCACACTGCTTTGCAGAGATAGCGACTCCTCTGGTTCACTGGTTCCACTGCTAGCTGTGGGGGGTGAGCAAGTAGGTACCCTCCTTCTGGCCTGCCACCCCCCCCACCTTTGCTAGTTTAAATGCTTGTCAATGTAGCATTTAAACTTATCATTGAGTGCTTAGATTCCCCTCCAGGATGGATGCAGGCTGTTAGGCTTGAACAAACCTCCATCCCTCCAGGTGGGTCCCCAGTCACCAATGAATCCAAACCCTTCCTCACAGCACCAGTTCTTCAACCATGAGTTAAAGTTCCTGGTGCATGCACTCCTATGCTCTCCCTTGCCTCTCGCAGGAAGTACTTCTGAGAAAGTGACTGAAGTAGCTACTTGCTTGAGACCCCTTCCCAATTTCCTAAACTATGAGTATGGAGGTGGAGAAGGGAAGGAGAAAGGGAAGGGGCCAATTATGTATCTGAAAAAGTCTTTCTCCCCATCCCTGATGCCTTGTGCCAGCCTCAGCTCCCTGGAAGCCATGGCTGCCCTGACCAAGCTGGTTATCTCCTTGGACTTCTTCGCATACAATTCCCTGTTCTCCCCCCTCCCAGACTTCTTGAACCTCCGAAAAGCTGCTTTTTTTGCCCTTACCCCTTCCAAAACCTTCTTTTTCAGCCAGCTTGGCTTCTTAGCCCTATTCTTCTTGCTCATCTTCTAGGTACATGACCCAGTAGCCTCAATCAGCCCAAGTTTGATAATATCCCACTTCTGATTTGCATCCGTGTCAGGCCTAATTCCTACCAGGTGCATTCCCAGAATTTCTCCCATCTTGATAAAGTCTGCCCGCGTGAAGTCAACCATCCTGGTTCCTGTATCTACAGTCTCCCTGCACATGCTGAACGTGAACTACGCCGATTGATGGTCACTTCCAGCTAGCGGGTCCTCCACCCACAGATCCCTCACAGCCTCCCCATTAGTTACCACTAGGTCCAGAGTGTTTTCCAAGTGAGCTGGCCCACTGACCATCTGCGCCAGGAAGCTATCCTGGAATGCATCCAGTAGCACCTGTTCCCTTGCGCTCGAGGTGGCTGGGGTTTCCCAATCCACTAATGGTAGATTATAATCCCCTATGATCACCGCGTTCCCTCTCCTGCATACCCTTCTAATCTGCTCTGCAAACTCCTTGTACCATTCATCTGTCTGAGCTGGTGGTCTGTACACCACCCCCATCCGCAGTATCCTACATTTATACTCAAAGGACTGCATCCATAATGCCTCTGTTTTACCCTCCTCCCCTTCATCCCTTCTACATCTCATCCCTTCTCTAACGTAAACTGCCACTCCTCCCCCTCTCCCCATTCCTCTGTTTTTTCTATATATCCTATAACCTGGGATCACCAGATCCCTGTCCTGGTATTGTGTGGCCCAAGTCTTCATGATGGCAGCAATGTCCACCATTCTGATGGCCATGTGAGCCTGTAACTCAGCTGTTTTGTTCCCCAGGCCCCCTGTATTCAGGGAGACTATCCTCCACCCAGTTCCCTTCCTTACCTTAATCCGTTCCTCCTCATCCTGATCTCCCCCATGGCCCAACCTTGGTACCATCTCTATTAGCAAGGGGGTTAGCTCATTCAACTCCCCTGTCCTGGTGGCCCTGCATACCTACTGCACACTCGCCTCCCCCCATACCTAGTTTAAATCCACCCTGGATACTATGTATTCCCCCAGCCTTTATTTTATCCTCAGATTCATTGTCAGTAGTCAACCCCTCCACTTAAGTGAGCTCTTTTCCCTGAAATGAGAAAGTAATGGCTGTTTTGTATATTTAACCATGCCCTGACCTTGGAACCTACAGTAGTTTAGAGCAGCAGCACGCCGGGGGCTGTAGTGTAGATTGTACTTTTGTTTTTTGTGGGGATTATTTTATGTTATACTATGTCTTCTTGTTGTTCTGATTCACATAAATTGTTTTTTCTTGTTGTTTTGCTGTATTTACTATAGTGAAGCAATAAAGTATACTAAATTAAAAAAAGATTGGTCCCAGTACTGAGCAATGAGGTACCCCACTGGTCACTCCCCTCCCTGATTGCTTATCCCAGTAGGTCCATAGGTAAACCTGGTTGTCTGGTGGTCCTCATTCCTCCCAAACAATCATGACCCACCTACACAAGACTCACCTCCTCACACTTCCCCTCATTCCCCAGCTGATTTTAGAGTATGCACAACCTGGTATGTCTATCAGACAGAGACTGGCCGAGGTGGTGCATGGAGGGCTGTGCTAGTCACTGTCTGATATGCCATTAATGCTGGAAGTCAGAAGAGGTGGGTCCTGAGTGGGAGGGTTGGGGGGTCAGATGAATTAACCACCTGCTCACAAAGGAGGCCAAGATTCAACTGGTTCAAGCTACCTTCCTATCTTTAATAGATCACATGGACCTGCTCTACAGCCACTGCACTGCCTCTGCACTGGCTAAGTTGGATGCCCTCTACCACAGAGCTATCAGGTTCATTACTGGCCTTCCACTTTCCACACACCACTGCTCCCTGTACTCATCATTAGGTTGGACTTCCCTTCACACTAGAAGGAATAGAAATGCCACCCTATGGGCATTCAGAGCGTGACCAACAAGCTCCCCTCATATGTCTCAGATTGTATTCTCCGGAGTGTGTTAGGTACCTACACTCTAAGGAGCTATTCCCTAATTGCCCTCCAAGTTCCAAGGGTCAACACTCGTTTCGGCAAAGTTGCTCTAATCTTCTCTTTACCCACACTGTGGAACGGTTTACAAAGGAATTTGAAGCAGAACTGCCCTGTTAGCCTGAATCTCTTCAAGGTGCACTCCGATCGCTACATGAAAGCACCTTGCAAATGTTTTCCTCACCACTAGCCCACTAATTCCGCAACTCCCCCTTTCCATCCTGATGCTCGCCATGTTTCTACCCCTGGCTCTCACTCTTTCCCTATTAACTCTTCCTGCTGCACCCACCCATCCCAGTCCACTCCAGCCTGGCTAAAGTCCCACCCCATCCATAGTAGTGTCCCAATTACCTACCCCTCCTCCATCATTATCATAATAAACAAGTACACGACAGCCATTGTCACTTTCTGTGGTTTTAGCACAATTTTTCCCTCAATCGTTGGTAATATATCCCTCCTCTTCTTTATCTCTCTAACCTGCCACCCCATACACGGCCTCTTTCCCTTATATGTGTAGTTGCCAGCTGCCTCACTCAAAAGATCTCTGCTTATAACCCCTGTATGCCTATGGTTGATTGTACTAGGGTTGTCAGAACTAGTTCGTCAAAGATTTGAACCCTCCTCGAACCCTGGGGTTCGAGTTCTAACTTAGAACTCGAACACTAAAAGGTTTGCAAAAGGGTTTGAATCTGAGTCCCAGCTGATGACTTGTGTGTGTGGGGAGGAGGGTGGAAGCACATCCCAGCAGGCAGCCCCGATGTGGGGGGGGTGTAGGGGTATGTGTGGGGACTGGAGGAGGCATGTCCCAGCAGCAGCAGGCAAGTGGCAGCCCCGATGTGGTGGGGGGGTGCAGCAGCAGCAGCAGCAGTGTTGTTGGGGCTGCCAGATCCACCGCGAGTTGTCTCACATTTTGCGCTTGCATAACGTACTTACGTACGCTCAAGTAAAGTCATTCTCACCACCTGACCAATGCTATGTGGTCAGGTGGGGGTCGAGTAAGCTATGCGAGCCGCGGGATCTGTGGGAGTATTTATTTAGGCAGATGCAAGCCGAAATAGAGCGCCATTTGCTGAGGATTTCAGGAGGCAGCTGCAGCCTACTTAATTGTAGCGTACCACTACTACCGCAGCCAGCATTCTTGCCTGATACTACTTACTAGGCCAGGGCCCAGGTCGGTGTGGCCGCAATCAGACTGCAGCACTTGCCAGTTGCTGCAGTGCTTATTGAATTATTTAAAAAATTCCATCATCCATTTTCCTGTGAAAAAGGGCTAAGCAGGCCTGAGAGACCGAGAACGACAGAAAGGCTGAAAAAAAGGCTCAATAAATTAACGGTCGGGTGTGGGACTAGGGGGAGGTTCAGGTGGAGGGACTAATCAAGAATTGGGAAGTGAATAGGGATCGGTTCGAGATCGAGATCAATATCAGGACTCAGGAGAGAGAATAAAAAATAAAAAGAAGAACCTTTGTGAAATGTGATTGTGATTGAAACTGCAGCACTGCACAGTGGTGCACACTCAGCAGCTGCCAGCAACAAGCATATAACAAGGGGGGCAAAAAAAGGCAAATACATTTGTCAGGAAGGACATTAGGACAGAGTATATAAGGACTGTGCTCAAGCTCATTGTGCTGTGCTGCTAAGGGGGATCCTCCTCTTGACTTTCACCCTCAAATTTAAATTCCAGTCCTTATTAGTCCTTATACAACAGCACAAGGCACTGGCAGTAAGGCACTGACTGAAGGCAGGCAGTTAATTTTTTTGAACACCACTCCTCTGTGTGTGTGTGTGTGTGTGTGTGTGTGTGTGTGAGTGAGACTTCTACTTCTCCACTCCCAAGTCCCTGTGTTGTGTAACTTGTGTATGTGACTCCCTGCTCCCATCTCCCGAGTTGTGTGCTGTTATTACCCTTACATGACAGAAGCTTAGAAATATAATTCTCATTCCCTGAGTTGTGTATGTGACTCCGTCTCCTGTGGTCAGCCCATCACCCTGCTGCTGTGTGCCCCTTGACTGCACTGTACCCTACCCAGTGTGTGTTACAGAGAGAAGCCCAGTGGCCAGTTGTGTGGTGGCATTAACCTTACATGACAGAAGCGTAGAAATATAATTCTCATTCCCTGAGTTGTGCATGTGACTCCGTCTCCTGTGGTCAGCTCATCACCCTGCTGCTGTGCGCCCCTTGACCGCTATGTGTATGCCTATGCCCAGCAGCCCAATCATTCTGTAAGCCTTGAACCTGGGATCCTTTAGTTGCAAACTGTCATATTCTTTAATTACTTTCAGTCTACTGCATCACAGTGTCACACAACCAAAATAAAATTTTGAGTTGTAGCCAGCGATCACAGATCACATTGCTTTCTTACACAGGAATTGTGTGGTGTGGTGTGTTCACCGCAGTATACTGGTACTGTTATGCCTGACACCAACATAGATGAAGCATCTGGTGATGGTGTTGGAGTAGGTGTTGGTGGTAGTGGTAATCCTGGTGCTAGCAGAAATAACCAAAATGTTTCATGTGATAAAAATTCAAGAAACAGCAAAAGAGCAACAGTGAAGTGTGGTAAAGGGGGACCTTTTAAGAAAACCTGTACAGCTGCTGGGGTCACATGGAGAGGCACCATAAGGTGTGCCATTCATGGTGTTAAAATCCCTGTGACTAGCAGCAATAATGCAAGTGACAGTGAGTCCCTCTCTGACTCAGACAGTAGCTCTTTGTCTCAGTCCAACACTGTTGTGTCTCGCGATGAATCATTACTTCCTCAACAAAGTGAAATGAGCAAGTCCGCTGACAATGAATCAAGTAGTGCACTTGCAAATACATCCAGCACTGTTGGCAATAAAAAGGACATATCCATTGAATCCACCACTTCTGTGTTGGCCAGCAATGAAAATCCATCAGAGTCTTCTGCCCACTCTTCTAACACCAAGGAGCATGTCCCGGGTTCTGTTAGGACAGGTGAAAAGACACAAACAGTCTTTAGCTAGCTTTCTAGCACTCGAACAAAACCTGTCACATCTGAGGTGTGGAATTATTTCTCTGTCAGTAAAACTGATCCATGCAGAGCAATTTGTTCCCTGTGTAAACAGAGTGTAAGCCGTGGTAAAGTGGTGTCATGCCTTGGCACTACAGCTCTTAAACGCCATCTGAAAAAGCATTCAGTTTTGCTTGATCATCCAAAACCCATGTCCTCCATCTTCCAGACCGCACATGAGAAGGGTCAGGAATCTGAAATGGATACTGAATTGTCTGAACTTGATGCAGGCAGAACCACTGCCAGCCCTAGGATCACTGTTACACCAATGCCAGCACCATTGGTACCAGTTGCACATCCAGTGATGGCACTGAATATATAAGTCCTAGTCCACCATCTCTGCGTCCATCTGCCCATCGAAGCTCGGTGTATAATAAACCAGCAGGGACATATTGTAAACAGCTAACATTGTCTCAGGCATTTGAAAGGAAGAATACCTTTACTAGAAATCATCCAAAGACCCTTCATCTTAATCACAGAATTGGCGAACTGTTAGCCGGAGCCCTTCTCCCATACTCTTTGGTAGATCATGAGGATTTTAGGGAGCTCATGACATTAGCAGAGCCTCATTACAATGTTCCTCATCGAAGGTACTTTTCCTATGTTGAAATACCAAACATTTATCAGGCTTTAAAAGCGACAGTGATGCTTGCACTTAAAACTGCAGAGGGTGGGGTTATTCATGTCACAACAGATATGTGGACCAGCACTCAAAACATAGATTACATGTCCCTTACCACTCATTGGGTCACGTTTTCTTGTGCTTCTTCAAAAACAAAGACACCCCAAAAGATGGTGCTGCTGCATATAAAGAAGTTTGGGCAAAGTCATACTGCTGCAAACATCTTGCAGGAACTAAATGACCTCCTTGATGAATGGGTTTATTCTCACAGTCTAAAATGTGGCTTCATAGTAAGTGACAATGGAGCCAACATCTTGAAAGCAGTACAGGATGGAGGATTTCTGCATGCTTCTTGCTTTGCACATTGCTTACATTTAATTGTCACAGGATTTCTCAGCAATGAAACACAAGTGGATGGTATGATTGCTGTTTGCAAAAAAAATTGTGACTCACTTTTCACATTCAACCAAGGCTATACGGACATTGTCCAAACTGCAAAAAAAACACAAGCTGCCCCAGCAAAAGCTGATTCAAAATGTTTCCACTCGTTGGAACTCAACGCTTTATATGCTGCAGTGCCTCTTGGAGCAAAAGCAAGCTGTACATGAGTGTTGTTCCAGTTACATTATTGGAGATGGCATTATGCTCTCTGTGCTGCAGTGGAAATTAATGGAGACAGTGTGCTGCATCCTAGCTCCTTTTTGAGACAGCTACAAGGGACATGTCTTCTGAAGGTGCATCTGTGAGTCAGGTTATCCCACTCGTAATGCTCATTTCACATCATCTTCGTGTTCTAAATCTACAAATAGAAAATGACAGATCTGAAGCACAGACAACATGTTGCCTGTATCATGGGAATCTTGTAAAGAGAATGAGCGAGCACTTCAAAACCAATGACAAATTAGTTGCAATGACGAAATCAAAACACTACATCCTTGCAACTCTCTTAGATCCCAGGTTCAAGGCTATACATCTTCCAAAAACAGATGATATAGAGCAGTACAAATGTCTATTGCTAGATGAGCTGCAGCACTCACAGGAGTCAAACACAGACACGCACAGTACCCTCAGGTTGTCATCACCACAACATGCAGGTTCATCTTCACAAAGGATACAGAACTGGAAAAGTCACCAAACATTAACAGTAGTTGTTCCACAACTGCCACTTCTTCAACCCTTAGTAGCAAGCTAAATCTGTGGCAAAACCTTTCCTAAATTGCTGCCATACCAGTTTATGCTGATTCCTCTTCTGAGCGGTCTCTGTCCATCATGGTAGACAGTTACCTGCAAGAACTGCCTATTCCTATTGATGCATGCCCTTTTGAATACTGGAGATCAAAAAAGTCAATTTGGACAGAGCTGTATGATGAAGCCTGTAAATATCTTGGTTGTCCTGCAGCAAGTGTCTCTTCAGAAGGCATGTTTAGTACAGCTGGCAATATTGTGACAGACACCAGAAATAGGTTGCTGCCAAAAAATGTACACACGTTAACTTTTATTAAAGTTAATAAGTCAAGATTTTCATATCCCTACAAGAGTATACAAATTGATCCTGAAGTGATTGATGTTGTGGATGTTGATGACGATGACAACTCAGATGGTGGTGGCTGGTAAATACTGTGTGGGACAGAGTCTCTCTGCACCAAAAAGGAAACTTTTACAGACTGTGATGAGTTTGGTTGTCTCTCTCCTTTCTCGATCTACTGCCTTGGACTATATACCCCCCCAAACTTTCACCATTTCATGGCAAACTGCTTTGTAGCTAGGGTCTAAACTAAAGTCAACAAGTTTTATATACAGGGCAATTTTAACATCAGTGGAACAGGCCCAAATTTGGCATATAAAGGGACACTGTCACGTCAATCCTTTCTATATCATGTTATTTATAGTTAAAGTGCAAACATATATTTTGGATTTACCTTCTGTGACTTTGTGGTGCATCAGTATGGGCTGGGACTGGGGGCAGTCTATTTTTAAATTTTAAAGAGGACAAAACAATGAGTTCTAATTGGTAGCTGTTTATTATTTTTTCAATTACAGAAATGTTAGCCATAAACCAAAAATGGATGCTAGTACATGGGAGAGGGTTGTGGGTTGGTTTTAACATGGGTGTAAGGGTGGTATGGGTGCTACTGCACAGATGAGGGTGGTGGAAGAAAAGTGGAATGGGTGATGAGGTGAAAGGTGGGTGTTGTTTTAGTCCTTTCATTTACAGATTCGTGATCAGCTGGGGATGGTGAGGAAAAAAATGATGACAGACCAAACCTATTGTACATATAATATATATATATATATATATATTTTTCTTATTAAATATATTGCAAACTGCTGCCACCTAGCACAATTGTCCTGTCCCCTTTAAAAAAAGAATAAAGGAATCAGAAATAAAAGAAAATCTGCATCAGCAGTTTTCACAGAATGTGACCTATCATGAAGTGTTTTTGCTTTACAAGTAGTGATAATTTGATACATAATGGGGTTGACAGACGCTGTCCCTTAAACATCACATGCCAACTGCTGCAGCTACATTAAATGTTCCTTAAGTTAGTATGTGGTGAGGAAACCACTTTTTTTATTTATGTGACTGAAATACAGATTTTATTGAAGTATCAGCTGCAAAAATGCATCATCTTAGAAAGTTGTATGTATTACTTCAATTTGCCAGCAAAAATGTTGGTATATGTATGCATTATCTTAGAAAATTGCATGCATTTTTTGCCAGCAACAATGACTGGCATATTTTTTTTTATTCAAATGTCTTGACTGACTATGTTATGACATAATGGCCCAGATATTCAAAAGGGTTGCGCCATGCGCAACAGGGTTGCGCATGCGCAAGTCCTACATTGCGCCATTCTGCAATATTCAGCAGGAGGCAGTTGCGCCACTGAAAACAGGTTGAGCAACAGCGCAATGCAAATGAATGCATGCTCAACAGGAGGGGGAGGAACCATGCATAAACTGCGCAACCCGATATTCAGTCGGGTTGTGCAGAGTTGTGCAGGCGCAACCCCCAACCTGCGCCTGCACAACTTTGAGCCAAAAAAAGGATCAAGTTGAGGGCCACCCACAGGTGAGCTGCTGTATTGCAGGGTGCAACACAGCAGCTGCCACCTGTGGCTGGCCCCAACTCAGTCCCTGTGCCCCCACCAGCCAGATCGTGGCAGAACATAAAACAACCCCCTCACCCCTGCCCAAACAGCTCCCAATGCCCGATCGTGGGCAGAGCATTATCATGACAACCCCCGCCAAACAGCTCCCAATGCCCAATTGTGGGCAGAGCGTGAAACAACCCCAGTGCCCGATCGTGGGCAGAATGTAAAAGACCCCCAACCGAATATCTCCCTGGTGGTCCAGTGGACCGTAATGCCGATCGCGGGCAGAATGTCCAGTGACAACCCCCAAACATCTCCCTGGTGTCTAGTGTCCCCCACCCACCCACCCACGAAGCCCCACCACCCGCTCCCCGGCAGGCGGCGGCGGCAGCATCCCACCCGCCTGCCGCCCGCCGCCCGCCCGACTGACTGTCGGTAGGCTGCACGCCCATTGTGCAGAGCTAGAGCCAATGGGCTGCAGCCCATACCGCATATGACAGTCCAGATTTGTGGACCGCCTGCTGGCTGCCGGGGGGAGTGGGTGGGCTTCGTGGGTGGGTGGGGTGGGGGGACACTAGACACAAGGGAGATGTTTGGGGGTTGTCACTGGACATTCTGCCCACGATCGGGCATTATGGTCCACTGGACCACCAGGGAGATATTTGAGTTGGGGGGTCTTTTACATTCTGCCCGCGATCGGGCACTGGGGTTGTTTCATGTTCTGCCCACGATCGGGCATTGGAGCTGTTTGGGCGGGGGTGTTGTCTGATACGCTCTGCCAGTGATTGGCATTGGGAGATGTGGGGGGGTTGTTTTCATGTTATGCCCACGATCGGGCTGCAGGGTGCATCGGTCCCCGATGGCTGCTGCCTGGCAGGGCGGCCAGGCGCAAGTCCTCGGGGCTCGGCGCACCTACATGCTAATGGCATGCAAATGGGGCCATAATCAGATGCAAATGGCCCCCCCTGTGCCTTGCATGAATTATGGCCCCATTTGCATGTCACCTTTGAATATCGGAAATTTACGATGGCGCAATGGTACTGCGCCACCACAAGTTTATGCTCAACTCTGACAGCTTGTGGTGAGCGCCGGTTCACTGCGCCATGCACAGTGGCTGTGGCTGGGTGATATTCAAAGGAGTTGCTCAATAGCGCAACTCCTTTGAATATCGCCCCGGCCACACCCCTGCGCAACTATTTTGAGCAGCACAAGGGCTTGCGCCTCAGAATGGCACAGTTTGAATATCTGGGCCAATATGTTTTGCAACAGTTCCACATGCTGCTGCTGTAGTACCTTGGCTTGACTTTGTTACAAAAGCTTTCTTTTAAACATAGCAATTTTTGATTTACTTATTTAAAACAGAAAGCAGCAAATAGCTGAGATTAGGTAATATCAGTTATTTTTCTCATAATTCAAGACGTGATATATATAACTGAGTACATAAATGGCTAATGTGCCTCTTTCTTTCACTAAGGAACTATGATGCAGCTGCAGCAGGAAAACTTTTAACATATGGGTGGGTGGGTGGACCTGTTACATATTAAGTTGCTGGCTTTAGCAAACAGAAGAAACCATAGATAAACCTAGTTGTATTCCTATCAATGACACACATGATAATTTCTCTCCCCCTTATATTGAACAGTTTTTCCTTTACATGTATGTTATTACTATCTTCATTACTGGCAGCACAATAAAAAAATAGGGTTCGAGTTCTAAAAAGTTCTAAAAAAGATTAGAACCCTAGAACTTTTTCAAAAGTTCTAGACTAGAACTAGAACCCAGAACTTCAGAGGGTTCTGACAACCCTAGATTGTACATCTGCTGACTTCTTCAATTGTAAAATAATGCTGCTGTTATTTTTTAATTTATTTCAACCCTGTACTGTACTGTATACGCTATATATACCTTTTCTTCCTTGTATATTATTGCTTTTTGTATACCTGCTTCTGTACTGTACTTTGATGTATTCATGACCAGGCCCACCTTGTAAATGAGCCTTGCTCAATGGTGCCCGCCTGGATAAATAAAGATTTTGATTGATTGATTGAGATGATTGGTTTGGGGGAAGTGGGGATCACTAGACCACCAGGTTGTAGTATACAGAGCACCAGAGGGGCCATCAGGGGGACCATTAGGCCACCAGGCTTAACTCAAACATATCCAGAGGGATGATCAGGGGAGAGTAGACCACTAGACACTGGGATATCTGCAGGATGGGCACTAGAGGGGCCACACATGCATGCCAATAAGCCCATAATGGGGATGCAAAAGGCCCCATAGCACCTTGCATGCCCAGTAGGTTCATTAGCATGTTAGGGCTGAATATAGCCATAGGAAACCTGGCATTATCCTGTTTTGACAACACTATCTCCAATGGGCCCCCCTGTGCACCATGTTCAGTCAAGTAGTGTGTTAGCTCAGCACATAGTCTCTAAGCACTGGCCAACCCCATATTCAATGTACACTGGTTGGAGTGCACTAAATGTTTAAAAAATTGCTCTGAGCTGTCCATACCCAAACTGCTGCACCACACTTCTATCTGTGCAGAGCAAATGGCTGGCTATGAATATGGGGCCCCCTACCTCTAATGTCAGTGGATCTACTGGGGAAAAAGTATAATGCTTTACTGCCCATTCTTTTTGGAAATCATTCATGTTAGAGTATGGGGGTAATTGATGGATGGGTTTGCTAGCAAACACCGATCTAGAGACCATGATGATAGATGAGGGACTGGACCTGGTAGCTATAATGGAGATGTGATGAACGAAAAAACATAAATGGGAAGTGGGTATTCCAGGCTATAACCTTCTTAGAAAAGATAGGATAGGGAAAAAGGGGAAGGTGTGGCACTATACGTTAAAGATGGGATTGAGGCTGTAGCAGGGCAGGTAAGTCTAGTATTGACTGAGATCCTCTGGGTCACACTGCTAAAGAGGATTGGAAGGCAATATGACTGGGTGTGGTATACAGGCCACCAAATCAAGGACAGAAAGTGGACAATGAGTTATTACAGGAGGTACAAAGGAGGCAAATAAGTGGGAACTCCTGTTGGTAGGGATTTTAATTTCCCTGATGTGAGTTGGGAGATTCCAGCAGCTACATCAGCTAGGAGTAGAGAGATACTGGAATCCCTGCAAGAAGCACTCCTACATCAACTAGTAAGAGAACCACTAGGGAGAGGCAACACTAGACTTAATACTGACAAATGGAGACAGTGTAGATGAGGTATCAGTGGGAGAAAATCTGGGAGTAAGTGACCATAGAACCAATAGGTTTAAGATCAGGACAGGAAAGGAAGTGAGTCAAACCACCACGGGGGTAATGGACATCTGGAGGGCAGATTTCAAAAAAATGAGAGAGATGTTTAGCATCAATATGGGAGATAGGAAACAGCTGGGGGACATGGAAGAACTATGGGGGGCCATTAAAGGAGGACTTGTGAAGGCTGCTGAACAGTGCATTAGGAAGGTAGATAAGAGAAAATAGGGAAGGAGGCCATTTTGATCTTCTAGAGAGGTGGCAAGGGCAATGGGGGAAAAAGGGCTGTCAAGTCATATAAAAAGACACAAGAAAAAGATGACAAGGAGGTATATAGGGAAACGCTAAAGGTGGCAGGGCAGATAATCAGGAGGGCAAAGGCAGATACAGAGGAGAGGACAGCAAAAGAGACCAGAAAGGAAGACAAAAGGTTCTTCAGATACATCAGTGAGAGGAGAAAAAACAAACAGCATATAATGAGACTTGAAAAGGGACAGGGGTGATCTCGTAGAGAGGGACTCAGAAAAAGCAGACTTGCTAAACAGTTATTTCTGTTCAGCGTTTATGGTTGAAAGGGAGGGACATGTATTAAAGGTGAGAGGCAGTGAAAGTAGGGAGGGGGACAATAGACTGTTTAATGAGGGCAGGGTATTAGAGGAATTGGGAAAGTTAAGGGTGGACAAGGCAATGGGTCCAGATGCCCTTCATCCCAGGGTGCTTCAAGAACTTAGGGAAGAGCTGGCAGAACCTCTAACAAGGCTGTTCAACCTATCACTGGACACAGGAAGGATACCAGGGGACTGGAGAAAGGTGGATGTAGTGCCAATACACAAGAGTAGAGGAAAGGAGGAAAGTAGGAGCTGAGTAACTATCGTCCAGCCAGTCTTACATCAGTAGTAGGAAAGATTATGGAGGCACTCCTAAAGGAAAGGATAGTTGAATACCTTGTCGAAAATGGGTTACAGGATGACAGGCAGCATGGGTTCATGGATGGGAGGTCATGCCAGATGAACCTCATCAAATTCTTCACTTAGGTTACAAAGGAGTGTGATCAGGGAGTGGCGGTGGACGTGGCCTATCTGGACTTCAGTAAGGCCTTTGACACCGGCCATCATAGGAGGCTGGTGAGCAAGACAGGCAGTCTAATGGTAGAGGAGAAAATATAAAATTGGGTGGAAAACTGGCTTGGTGACAGGAGTCAAAGAGTGGTTGTAAATGGGGTTCATTCCAGGGAGGAAAAAGTGACAAGTGGGGTGCTCCAGGTGTCAGTACTGTGGCTGATACTCTTTAACATTTACATTGGGGATATTGTGGAGGGACTAAATGGAAAGGTTTGTCTGTTTGCAGATGATACAAAGATCTGCAATAGAGTAGATACACCGGGGAGATGGTGGAGAGCATGAGAGAGGACCTGTTAAGGCTGGAGGGGTGGTCAGAGGGTTGGCAACTGAGATTTAATGTCAAAATGTGTAGAATAATGCACAAAGGCACAAAAACCCAAGGGCCACATACACACTGGGGGAGAGGATGTTGTGGAAACTGAGCAGGAGAGGGATCTGGGGATTATTATTTCAGGCAAACTTCAGGTGGCAAACCAGTGCAACAAAGCTGTTGGAAAGGATGTGGTATGCTAGCATGCATAGTGAGGGGTATCCCAAGCAGGAGAAGGGAGGTGATAATGCCCCTATACAGGTCAATGGTCCGATCCCACCTAGAATATGGAGTACAGTTCTGGAGGCTCCACCTACAGAGAGATACTGATTGGGTGGAAAGAGTCTAGAGAAGGGCAACCAAAATGGTGCATGGTATGCAACATAGGAAATATGAGGAGAGGATGGAGAAGCTTGACCTTATCCACTTGAAACCAGGGGAGAAAGGGGGGGATATGATTGAAACTTTTAAATACCTGAAGGGAATTAACAAGGTGAGGGAAGGGAGTATATTCAAGGTGAAAGACGATCCAAGAGCTAGGAGGCACAGCTTGAAGCTGGAGAGTTGTTAATTCAGAAGAAATAAGAGAGAGCACTACTTCACTGAGAGGATGGTGGGCCCCTGGAATACCAGAGGGGGTGGTTAAGGCATCAGCAGTGGGGGATTCAAGAGTGCATGGAATAACTACATGGGTTTAAACAAGAGAGAGAGGGATAAATACCCTAACGGGAAAGAGGGGACAGGAATCTACAGGGATGGGGACACGGAAGGGGGTGTAGGGTAGTAGAGTCAGGGCTACCTATAGGAAGGGAACAAGGGCAGACTAGATGGGCCAGTAGGGTCCTTTTCTGCTGTCAAATGTCTATGATTCTAGGATTCACGAAAACATAGAGTTAAACAATCCTGGAAATCTTAATTTGCAGTCTCCTGATACCTTTACAAACCATATGCATCTGATTCACTACAGTACTTTCAGAACCACAACTCATAATGCTGTTGAAGAAGCTCTATGAATTGAACTGAAGCAAAGAAGTGTGCCCATCATAATCTTCATAAATGCACCTACAACTGAATCAGAGTGCAAAGAGGGGTCGGGATTGATGCAGTGGGGGGTGGAGCTCACAGTAGTTGCTAAGAAGGGGCTCAGCAAATTGAGCAGACTAGCTAGATTAATCGGCCTTCTTCTGCTGGCTATTTCTGTACGTTCATATCTAAATCAAAAGATTTTCATAGTATCATAGTAATGTTTTTTTTTAATTTTTGTCTATTTGGTTCTAGGATTACAAATACCTTTGAGCCAAGGCTCTTTTACAAAGGTTCCACGTCAGTTGAAGTACAATACAAGGGATACAACAGAAATAACAACATTTTAGGTTAACAGTACATTGTACAGTTATTAGTTAAGGGAGAAGGCAACACATTAGAGAGCTCAGTACATAGAATGGCCCAGAGCAGCATCAACTACGAGAGGGGTAAAGAATAATGGAGGAGGAATGGGATGGCAAGATGGGAGTAGTAGCAGCCAGAGGCATTGTCAGACATCACTGGGAGAAGTGCTGGAGAGAGGTGGTGGGTGGGGGGGGGAAGGGTCGTGGGAGCAGAGGTAAAATAAGAGATAAGTGCTATGAGGGGATGGCAAGGCAAGGCTGTTGGTGGTGGCAAGTATTTCTGATTAGGTGAGGTAATCACAGGAGCTGGAAGCAATAAGATGGAGTCGAAACCTGGTTTTAAATATGCCAAGTTTGGGAGCAGCAGAGATGGTGGTGCTGAGTCCATTCAGCCATGAGGGAGCCCAATAGGTGAAAGATGGTTGACCCTGGGTAGTGCAACAGCGGGGAACTTGCAAGAACTGCGATTCGGATCTCTTGGAGCTTCGTGGATTAGTGCTAGGGTGCAGTAGAGCTTGGACACCAGGAGGAGTAGTGAGGCCCAGGATAATTTTTTTCACCATGGTGCTGGTCAGATACTTAATACGGCTGGAGAGTTGGAGCCATCCAGACTGAACGTAAAGATCATAGGTATGAGTGAGATGGTGGGCTCCAGTGATAAGCTGACAGGCCTTATTGAGGGATGTTGATATGCGTCTGAGGGTAGTTGCCATGGCTGAGCCATAAATGATTAGGCCGTAATCAATGATGGAGATCATGGAACTCTGTACAGTGATCTTCAAGGCTTCCGGGGTGAGATGTTGTCTGTGCTTGAACAATAAGCCTAGTCACGTATTAGCAGCTTTTGCTATGCTGTCAATGTGGGCCCCATAGGATAGGTTGAAGTCAACCAGGATCCCTAGGTATTTGAAAGATTGGACCAGTTCAAAGGTATTCCCCTGGCTGGTGCAGCTAGTCAGAGAGTGTAGCCTGTGCTGGTTGTGAGAGCTGCTAAAAAGCATAGACTTTGTTTTTTTGTGATTAAGGGCAAGTTTATGATTCGTAAGCCAATTCTCAACAGAGGTGAAACCATGTTGTAGATTGAGTTGTAGTGGTGTAGGGTCTTTGTATGAAGAGAGAACAACTGTGTCATCAGCAAACAGGATGATTTGTTCCAAGCAGGACTGTGGAAGGGAATTTAGAAAAAGGCTAAAAAGAAGTGGACCCAGTATGGATCCCTGGGGGACACCAGAGCAAACTGATCAACTATCAAAGAGTACGTCGGCAACTTTTACTCTTTGCGAACAATTTTCGAGGTAGCTTTTAAACCACACTATAGAGTCATGAGACAGCCCAGCATTCAGCAGCTGGTCTATTAGCAGTCGATGGTGGACAGTAGCAAATGCCTTGGTCAAGTTGATAAATGCATCAGCAGAAAAAGACCATCCTGGTCCATCTAGTCTGCTCATTTCCCACCCTCCCCTACTTGTCTCCACTTCCCAGGGACATTTTCCTCTGCCCACCAGCCAACCCCTTGTGTCTGTCCCACACCCTCTTGAATTCCTGCACTGTTTCTGCACACACCACCTCATTAGGTAATTATGTTCATACTGATTGCAGTGTATACCTGATAACCCTTCGGGGTCATGAAAGCTTGTATAATGTAAGTATTAATCACCTTATAATAATACGTGTCAATCTAGTAATTTATGGTTCGAAGGGACTCTAGATCCATCATGTCAGACCTCCTCCTTCACAAACAGCGATGATATAGGCATGCTGTACAAACATTGTACCAGTTTATAGCCATTCCATACCCCCTCTTTTACCCAGGGCACTGGGTGATTCCCTGGGTAAGCAGAAATGTACTCAGGCTAACTTTGAAGGCCTATTCTGTGTTCATATTCACTGTCTCTGCTGGTAGGCAGTTTTAGAGATTCATCATCCTTTGGGAGAAAAGATGACTCCTAAAGTTACCCCTGAATGTCCCACCTCGGAGCTTCAGGGTGGGTCCCCATGTCCTGCTGGTGGACACCAGAATAAAGAGCTCAGACTGCTCAATCCTGTAGCTGCAGAATATGTGGAAGATGGAGATCATGTCTTCTCTTAGCCTCCTTTTCACCAGGGTGGACATGTTCAGGCAGAACAACCAAAGAAAATGCAGTGTAAAGACAGGTTTAAAGCAGAGCTGCAAAATTAGATATTTATTATATGAATAAGCTGCATGGCACAGATCCCAGTAGCATGTTAAGGGCCTCCTGTTTCTCCTCAAAGCTTTCCCCCTACCGCTGATCCTTTTGATGACACTGTGTTGGACCCTCTTGACTGCTTCAATGTCCTTTTTGTATAGGGGAGCCCAAAACTGGACACAGTACTCCAGATGGGGCCAGCTTAGGGCCTTATAAAGTGCCCTGAGTACTTAGCTCTGCTGGGCACCCTTTTGATGTACCTCAGCATTCTAACAGGTTTGCTCTTTTCCTCCACTGCAGAGTGGATGGACCGCTGGTATTTTTCTGCCATCATCGCCTATGTTTCTGTGTAGCAAGATGAGTTCCACACAGTGTATAGGTCCTACCTCTGTTTTCCTCCTCAAGTGCAGCACCTTGCATTTGGCTATATTGAATCTGAGGCTGCTAGAATCTGACCAATCACCCAGCTTGTTTAGTCTTCCCAGAAGATTGCCCCCATTCTCAAGGGAGTCCACCACTCTGGCCAACTTAATAATATTGTCAGTACATTCATTGTCCATCTTAGCTAGCTGTTGGGTGGTGAGACTCTGAGGAGCAGCTGTGTACCAGAGGATTGCTGGTCTCTTTTCAATGTACAGCTGGTATGCTACTGTTGTATATTATGGCAAGGAAAATCTTTTTTTTTTATTTTTATCTTTGTTGGAGACACTTGCCTTGAAGAAAGATTTTGTTTGTCTCCAAAATGTACTTTAGGTATCCTTACTCACCTTACATGTTGAATGTGAGTGTTCCCTACACTGACTGGGATCTGGAGATCAAGGTGGATCTGGAAGGAGACATTGGGGCACAGACTGAGATGGGATTTATTACCGTGGTAGTGGCTGTTCCCTGAGGTTGGGGGACTGGAAATACGGGAAGTCTTAGTGCTAGAGGCTGGCCCCTGCAGCCGGAAACTATGTGGAATGGAGGAACAGAATGGGACAGAAAAATGGGGCAATGGAGATAGAGGAAAGAATGGAATAAGAAGAAGAAGAAGAAGAAGAGAAAAGGAGAACCTTTGGCAAGGCTGACAAGATATGCTTGTCTGTTTTTTTTTTGCAATCTAAAAAGAAATATCATCCTAAAAAGAGAACGCTAATTAGCTTGTACTGAGCTTTTTGCTAGTAGCCCATATTTTATAAAATATATATTCTAGATCAACTCTTCGGACATATTACTATCCCAGCTCAGGAATATAACTATCGATTTTGATGAGATTCACTGGGGATTTTAAATTACCCAAAGAGTAGGTGTACTGAATGAGATAATGATGCTCAGGTCAGATGGAGAAACTGTCTTAAGTAACCTTGAATATTTGGTTTAGTCACATAATTGGTGTTTTTTTCTGACTATTGATATGAAAAAGCTAATTATTATTTAAAATAGTATACTTGTAATCTAGTTTTTAAAATGTGCACTCTTTTGTTAGTGAGCAAATGACATCACATGTTTCGAGCCTGTATATGATGAGGCAAAGCATGTTAGGCCGCTCAGAACCTGCATGAGTTTTAAAGAGAACACAATGCTGGAGAATGCAGCTGACTTTTTAAAGGGGCACTTTCAGCTTTGCCTCTCCGTTTTTTCCCCACATCTCAGCAGTGTGCCTCTTGGTACATATCTATCAAACGTTTACTCTAGAAAGTAAGCCTTTTTATCTGTTTTACTCATTTTTGTATGATTAGTTGGTAGCTCGGTCTGATCTTAAATCACCCACCTACCAGAAAGAACATGTGTCTACCATGAGCACTGTCTTGCAGTGAAATGTTTTTACAGCAACGTGTAAAATGATGTTGCTCCTGTACATTCTGTTATACTAAACCATTCTTTGTGTCTATGAACACAAACCGAGCACTGAAAGTACTGCAAATCACATTGTTAAACTGGAGCCAAAATCCCGCGAATGTGCATGACAGGCATGAGCAAAGATCAAGTGCATGCACAAGAGCATGTCGCTCTTGAACATGTGCAGGATTCGGCTCTGGTTTAAAAATGTAATTTGCAGTACTTTGAGTGCTCAGTTTGTGTTTGTAGACACCAAGAACAGTTTAATATAACAGAATGTACAGGAGCAACATCATTTTGCACTTTGCATATATAAAAAAAATCACACTTTGGGGCAGCGCTTGTGGCAGATGCTGGATATGCTTCCAGTAGGCGAGTGATTTAAGCTTGGACCTAGTGACCAACCAATAATACAAAAATGAGCAAAACAGGTAAACAAGATTGCTTTTCAGATATATAGTGGCATTCTAGATTAAATGTTTGATAGTTGTGTGCCAAGAGGCACACTGCTCACATGTGGGAGAAAAATAGAGGAGCAAAGCCGACAGTGCCCCTTTAAGACAGAAGAGCATTTTATACTGAAAAAAAGCCAGATAATACTGCCGTGTGTGAATTAAGGGGATACACTGAGAATAGTCTATTACCCAGCTGAAGCTTTGCTCAATATCTTTAACCACAGAACTAAATATCTTTAGTGCACTGTGATCACTCTTACAAGGCCTGGGGTGTTATGGTAATTTTACAAAGTGTGGATAAGGAATGTGTAAGTACAAGTTTGGTAAACGTATAATATTCAAGGATGCATGTTTGTCTTTGTTGAATGCTGTAAGCTCTGGAGAATACTGATACTCTGAACTATCTGTTATTGTATATTTATTTTTTCCCTGAAGGTATGAAGGTAGCCTGAATTTAAGGTCATGAGGACCCAGGGGTTTATCATTAGCCAAATTATGCCACCACACATAGAATGCATTTGTGGAGCAAGTTTTATATGAGAAGCTGGGCATATATCAGTGCTCTGACCCTAAAGACTATTTGTTGTTTTTCCTGGAAGGTAGTGAGAGTTTCACTTTTACAACATTTGCACGTGAACTGTTAAATACCTATATTCTGGGATATTGTTGCAATAGATAAAATTGGTAGGATGAAGCTACAAAAGGAAAAATAATTAAAACTGTGATTAACTAGTTGAGTTACTACACCTTTTTTAAATGCTAGCTATAAAAGAGAGCATCTTGGTGGCACTCACTCACACTATGACTAAATGCTAAGGATAGCACAGTAAACGTTTTTTGTAAGCAGCCACAGCTAGATTTGAACGTTTTCTATGTGTACGATTTTTCAATTGTTCAGTTTTGATTCAGTCTGATATTGACCTAATTGTGACTGATCAGGAAGGGAAAATTGAGTCTCCTAAGCCTTCCACCCAATATTTGGAGATTTGGATAATTTTATTACCCCTTATTTAAAAAAGTTGCATATTGACCCCCCCCAAGAATAGATTTAACTTCCCATGTTCATGGTCACTTATGAAGAATATAATAGGGAAAGGGATGGAAAAGGTTTAGGTAGAGAAGGACATAAGAAGCATAATAAGGTTCATAGTACACAAGTGACATTGCTAACTAAAAATTCTAACTTTGAACCTATTTGTGGAGTGACAAGTCAGGAATGGAAAGAAATTAAAGGTATGATGATGCAAAACAAATTTCTCTTGAAAGAGACATTAGTAGAAATTACAAAAACAAACTACCTTGCTAACAGCTGATATAAACACAGTGGGAAATGGTATGGAACCCCTAGTGGTGCGAGGGTTAATAGATTAAATTTAGAAAATGGGCTGGAGACAACCTGCATCCTGATTGGCTAAGAGCACCCAGGGCCTGGGCAGGTATCTGGCAAAAGAAACAAGCAAATAACTAGTCCCTGTTCTTACCTGCCTTTTCACAAAAGGAAGCATTGTGCTCATGTGCTCATGGTATGTGCAGTTTTCAGTTGGCAGTCATAGTTTCCCCTCACCTAATGGAACGAGCGAGTGTTCCCTCTCCCCACTGCTCATCCACCGGCCCTCTTTGATGGTAATTGTTAAAAATATTATAAAGGCACAACTCAGTAGTTCCATAGCACTGTCTCAAACAGTTGTCACTCAATTGAGCTACTCAGCCTTCATGTCCAAAAGTGCATTTACTGCCAACTTCACAACATCAGGCACTCACCTCGCTCACTCAGTTGCTTACTCTGCCATCCCACTTGACTGTGATTGAAAATGTACCCTTTTCTTGTGCTGCCCCTGTCTTCTAATACTGCTAGCACAGTAACTGTAGCAGGAAGGGAGCAGGGTAGCAGAAACAGTGAAATAAAATAAAATTAAATTACAGTCCTCACATGCCAATGGCGCTATTCTCAGTTACTCAGCAGGTGTTGTTCTGATCGTGTTGACTCAGCAGTTAATCGCCATCATGTTTAGACTGCAACAGCCATCAATAACAATAATAAAAAACAATACAATTGTGGGACAATTCTCCCTTGTTGATTTATGCTGTGATCCCTGCCATATTGTACTGCTTGGGGGGAGGGGGCCAAGAAGCAGAAAACAAAGAGAAAACAATTAGGCTCTCATAAACATCAGTGCCCTCTGTATGCAATCCTACCAGTAGAGGGGCAGCTTTACAATACAATCTGTGTAAATGATTTTCTAATTTTTTCCAACTTTTAACAATTTTTGTTTTATTTCTAGAAAAACACTACATATAACCATTTTCTAAGTGCAATGAAAACTTCCTGCATGGGCGAAACTGGGCTTGACCAGACCTTCCAGAGGCTATGAGGCTATATGGCCCTCCACCTGTGGTGTCAGACTTCATTACACCCCTGGGTGATCTAGTATAGCCCAATACCACACACCTTGCTGGGTATTATTGATTACATACTGCCTGAAAAGAACAACAGGGCTCAGAAAACTATCAAAGAAACTACAAAGTTATAAGAAAAGAACAGAAAGAAATAACATAAATAATCCAAGAGATTAGGAAAATAAAAGCAGAAAAAGTGAAGTCTCAAGAGAAAAGAACAGAAAATAAACAAACAATGCCACAGTAATAAAAAGAGACAAACATAATGCTGCCTAAAAATAGAGGAAAGGGAAGGTGGCTGCTAGCTCTGAGTCCAAGCACTCACAAAGAGAACATGATTATAATAAGCTTCCTGCAGTATATATTGAGAGGGTCCCCAAATCTAAAATTGAGACATGATTTTTTGTTAAAAACAACGGTATATAATATCTTCAGAGCAGTTCGAAAAGAGAAATTGAAGTGGGAGGATATCATGTATCATGTAAAGAATTGTTGAGTACCTAGAGGCCAGTGGGGCACAGGACCCAAGGCAGCATGGATTCACGATGGGAAGGTTGTGTCAGATGAATCTAATAGATTTCTTTGACTGGGTGACCAAAGTAGTAGACCAGGGAGGGGTTGAGGACATGGCCTACCTAGATTTTAGCAAGGCATTTGATACAGTCCCACACAAAAGACTAATACACAAGTTAGCTAGCCTTGGAGTGGGTCCCAAGGTGGTAGTCTGGATAAAAAATTGGCTAGACAACAGGACGCAAATGGTAGTAGTAAACGGAGTCCACAGTGAAGAAAGGAGGGTTACAAGCGGGGTACCGCAGGGGTCAGTACTGGGACTGGTCCTTTTTAACGTCTTTATAAGTGACATTGTAGAGGAACTGGAAGGAAAAGTATGTCTGTTTCCAGATGACACAAAGATCTGCAACACGGTTGATACACAAGATGGAGTGGAAAGGATGAGAAGGGACTTTGCAAGGTTGGAGGAATGGTCAAATGTATTACAGCTCAGATTCAATGCAAATAAGTGCAAGGTAATGCACCTGGGAAACAAAAACCCAGGGGAAGAGTATACAATACAATGAGGGGTGAGATACTGACAACAGTAAAAATGGAAAGGGACCTGGGGGTAATTATATCAGATGACCTAAAGGTGGGCAAGCAATGTGAGAAGGCAATAAGGAAGGCTGGGGGGATACTGGGATGCACAGCAAAAGGCATCAATAGTAGAAAACAAGAAGTTGTTATCCATTTGTACAGACAGTTGGTGAGACCCCATCTGGAGTACTGTGTGCAGTTCTGGAGACCCCATCTCCGCAAAGACATAAACAGAGTAGATGCTATCCAGAGGAGGGCAACCAAAATGGTGCAGGGTCTGCACCGGAAGATATATGAAGAAAGATTAAAGGAGCTTAATATGTATACTCTTGAGGAAAGAAGGGAGAGAGGGGACATGGTAGAAACTTTCAAGTACCTCAAGGGAATCAACAAAGTCCAAGAGGGTAGCATCTTTCAGAAAAAGAGATGTGTAAGAACAAGGGGCACAATTTGAAGATGGGGGTGGCTCAGAGGTAATGTGAGGAAGTATTTTTCATGGGAGGGTTGTGGATGCATGGAACAGCCTCCCTGAGGAAGTTGTGGAGTCAGGAACAGTGGGGGAATTCAAGAATGTATGGGACAGACATAAGGCAGTCCCAGTGGGGGGGGGGGGTAGGAGGAAGTACAGGTAAGCAGTTGGTTAACTAGGATCTGCAGCTTATCTGTTAGGTAGGAAAATGGGCAGACTAGGTGGACCAAGCAGTCCTTATCTGCTGTCAAATTCTATGTTTCTATGTTTCATGACAGCATATAGATATTGAGTAAAACCTCTACAATGTATTACTGTGTGACTTTAAACTCACAAGGTATCAGACAAAAAGTTCTGGACAAAGCAGATTTGACACAGAAAAAATTAGATATATATTTTGATGGTTCAGGCTCCTTTGAGCAAAAAAGAGAAGAAAAACCCATGAATAAAAATTAAAAGAAAAATGGAGACAGGGACGTCAAGAGTCAGAAAATGGGGAACTAACAATAGACAATCACAGTTTTGAAACCATCCAGAGAAATAGTGCATTCATTAATAGAAAACGAGACACTGAATCACCTGTTGAGTTAATCAAAGGTCGAAAGAGACACGGTAAAAGAATCAATAATAACATTGTAGAGCACTCTGAAAACAGTGCACTGTTCTGGTGATTCATAGTGAATGTGGCAAACAGGTTTGAAGTCCTTGATACTTCCACTAGTGCATTAATTGTAAACAGGGACAACTGCCTAATAGTATATGGTTAAGGCTTATTGTGGTCAGAATTCAGATGCTTTCTAAATCTTCTTGTAGGACAGTTCAAAGGTCAAAAAAGCTGAACTATCATTCTGACGTCACATCGATAGTACAACAGCTTTTGAGCCTTCTCTGGCTACCTGATTGTCTCTCTCGAATAGGTCCAAAGGAGGAAAAAAATATTGTAACACGGCAGCCCAATTCTCCTACTCTTGGTGGCAATGCGACCTTCCTGTTCTTGACAGGAAGAGCCTCTCACAGCTTCAGGTAAAAAATTTTATTTTTTTATATCATTTTAAAATTAACCATGCCAGAAAAAGAGAGAGAGTGTGAGTGGGAGTAGGGAGAAGCCGCAGCAGTGAGGGGGAGAGAGAGAGCGCGAGAGGGAGTAGGGAGAAGCCGCAGCAGTGAGGGGGGGAGAGAGAGCGCGAGTGGGAGTAGGGAGAAGCCGCAGTGAAGAGTGAGAGAGTGAGCAGGAGTAGGGAGAAGCCGCAGTGAAGAGTGAGAGAGTGAGCAGGAGGAGAAGCCGCGAGTGAAGAGAGAGAGTGTGAGTGGGAGGGGGAGAAGCCGCAGCAGTGAGGGGGGGAGAGAGAGCGAGTGGGAGTAGGGGAGAAGTCAGAGTGAAGAGTGAGAGAGCGAGTGGGAGAGGGAGAAGCCGCAGTGAAGAGTGAGAGAGCGCGAGGGGAGTAGGGAGAAGCCAAGAGGAAGAGAGAGAGTGGAGGGAGGGAGGGGAGAAGCCAGCAGTGAGAGGGGGAGAGAGAGCGAGAAAGGGAGAGAGGAAGCCGCAGGAAGAGGAGAGAGGAGCAGGAGTAGGGAGGCCGCAGTGAAGAGTGAGAGAGTGAGCAGGAGTAGGAGAAGCGCAGTGAAGAGAGAGGTGAGTGGAGTGGGGAGAAGCCGCAGCAGTGAGGGGGGGAGAGAGAGCGCCAGTGGGAGCAGGGAGAAGCCGCAGGAAGAGTGAGAGAGCGAGTGGGAGTAGGGAGAGCCGCAGTGAAGAGTGAGAGAGCGCGAGGGAGTAGGGAGAAGCCAGAGGAAGAGAGAGAGAGTGAGTGGGAGTGGGAGTGGGGAGAAGCCGCAGCAGTGAGGGGGGGAGAGAGAGAGCGCGAGTGGGAGTAGGGAGAAGCCGCAGTGAAGAGTGAGAGAGTGAGCAGGAGTAGGGAGAAGCCGCAGTGAAGAGTGAGAGAGTGAGCAGGAGTAGGGAGAAGACGCAGTGAGTGGGAGCGGGGAGAGGCAGCAGACACTGTGAGCGGGAGCAGCACCAAAGGATAGATTTTGACAGTTTTTTTTATAACTCCTGCAGCAAATGTGTTTAGTGTCAAGAGTGTAGAATAACAGCTGACAGTTGCAGACTAAGTGCCAGGACCAAGCGGGACTACAAACACAAGGTATTATACCTTGTGAAAATTACATTTTTTTTTATGTTTGTGGAACTATATACTATATAAAACAGTGGAATAAAACAGTGATGGGTGACCATCCACAACTAAGACCATAATTACCTCTTGGGAGTTGATGACATCAGTGAGACCTCTTGAGCTTTGATCTCGAGGTATCTATGATATCATCAGCTCCCTCGAGGGAAACACAGCCTTGTTGTGGACGGTTGCCCTTCCACTATTCCGTATGTAGTGACATCAGAGATGTCGCTGTTATGATGGAATGTGGCAGGTATTAAAAGAAGGCTGATAATAAAATGTGGCTATATTTAATAAGTCAGTATGATTGTATACTTCTGCAGGAAACCTGGACTAATAATTCTCAGACTGTACATTGGATGGTAATGTTAGATTTGAAGTCAAGGGAATTTAAAGGGCTTGGGGGGAAGGCACAACAGAGGGTTATTTCCTCTAGTCTTTACTAAATTTGATTGTAATTAATAAGTATTTGGAAATGATAATGAGAGCTATGTTATAAGCCTTCTAAAAAGGGCACCTCCAGTGACCTCTTTTATTTAATATTTATTCACCACTGATTTTAGCTAATAACAAATATGATAGCAGTCTGAACAAAATTGCAGAAATGTTAAGTCCCATTACGATACAGTTTCCACAAGCAACATGTATTTCAGTAGATTTTAATTCAAGAACAATCAATGCAGCTGAGTATTTTGAAGCTGTGTGGTGTATGGATTCTGATATTAGGATCCCTAGTACAGCTTCTAATGAGTCTATGCTCAGTTATAGGGGAAAGGCCTTTGTAAAATTTCTGGCTGCAGGAAATATGAGAATATTAAATGGCAGAGCTGCTCAAGACAAGAGAGGTGAGATTACAATCCCTACTATGTATGGGGGCTCAGTACTGGAGTATGTTAGTGTAGCTGTATTTTCCTACAACAAAGTCACCCAGTTTAGGGTTCTAGATGAATTTTACAGTGACCACTGTTGCACTTGAATCTTGAATTTGTCTTTGGTAGACAGAATACTGGAGTTGCATAATTTACTGCAAATTGAAGCAGATAATAACATGGAAATTCTGAATATTAAAATTAAGTGGAAACAAGGCACAACAGAGATTTGGAAATAAACTATTACAGGATAATACCTTAGGAGATCTAAAAGAAATAATCATTAATAATGAGTCCTTGATGAAGCACAATAACCCCCCATCTTCTTCATTCTGAGTATGTTTGTACTTCTGGAGGGCTGCATCTTTTTTCCCTTGTCGCATTGGCCACCTTTCTGAACCAGCTGGGCTTTTTTTCCTTAGACTTCTTAATTTTGATTGTGGCACACTCACTAGTGGCCTCTATCAGTTCTTCCTTTATTATGACCCATTTCTGTTTCACATCCATCTCCTTTCTGATCCCTGCAAGTTGTTCTACCAAAGTTTCTCCCATCTTATTAAAGTCAGTCTTCCTGAGATCTGAAACCCTTGTTGTACTCAAGACCATTCCTCTTCCACTGTCCAGATAGAACCACACCACATGGTGGTCGCTTCCTGCAAGTACAGTTGAACCCCGATTATTCGTACCTCTATTATCCAGATAACTCACTTGTATGGACTGCCATCATGGTCTCAGTAAAATGCCTCAGCGGTAACGCTCAAGTAATTTAGTTGGACAAAGCAACACTCAATGTAACACTCCGACTAAGTGAGGCAGTCACTTGGCAATGTATGTGTATTTTGCTGCTGATCAATCACAGCTGTGTGACTGTGTGTCAGCTATAATACTTAACTGAACAGAAGCAGTTAATACTGACTTTTTCCATCTCAGCTTTAAGTGCTTAAGTGTGTACAATACAGTACTTAACAGCTGCCATTTACACTGTTCACTCCACTCCTAGCATCTGATCACCCATCTGACTGTAACTTTTTCACTGTGAGAGCCTGATCCACCCGACATTCAAATGGATGAGCAAGTGCTGCAGCTGTCAAAAGAAAAAGAAATTCCTAATGCTCCGTGAGAAGATGGCAATCCTACAGAGACTTGATAAAGGGGAGAAGGCAATCAGCTTTGCCAAAGCATATGGCATCAGCAAACAGCAAGGGTCCGACATTAAAAAACCAAAAGACAAATTGCTGTCCCATGCCACTAACGTTGAGGATGAAAGAGAACTTAAAAGGTGCAAAACACTGAAACCTGCTGCTGCTGATAAACTTGAGAAGGCAACTTGCATTTGGTTTACCCAGCAGCATAGCAAAGGTGCGCCTGTGTCTGGCCCGATGCTGCAAGAGAAGGCTTTACATTTCAGCCAGGAGACAAACAAAGAAAATCACACACCTAGTGACTTTAAGGCATCAAGTGGCTGAAGAAATACAAAATCACAGATACCCCTATAATGCAAAGCATCATGGGATATATATGCAAATCACCACAGAATATTATGCTGGTTCAACTTTAAGCAAAAAATGCATGATGCCGAAAGGCCTCTCACACAGATTGCAAGGGGTGCCAACAGAAGACACATACACATGTTGCATCCTGCCAGGACTCATCAGTGTGCCTGATCTGTATGACACCCCAGTGGGTAGCTACCTGTTTAAAGCAGAGGCATTCCATGCACCACATTTTGTCAGAAACAGACCCTGATGTGTCAATTGTGGTCACTCTTAAAAAAACTTACTTTAAAAGATATGGCATACATCATCAGGGAATCCTGGGATGAAACAATCCCTGACAGCATCGCCAAATCATTCTCATCAATATTACACACACACCAGAGCCCCCTGACAGGTTGTGCTCCCCCTACGGTACAACTTTCACTAGCGAAGCCACCTACCTCACTCTCCACTGCTGCCAGGAACCACCAGACCAGAACCTCCTGACTGGGTGTACTCTCCCTGTGGTGCAGCTTTCACTACCAAAGATGCCTGCCTTGCACTCTGCTGCCACCAAGAATCACCAGACCAGAGCCCCCTGACCGGGTGCACTCCCCCACCATGCGGCTTTCACTACCGAAGCTGCCTGCCTCACCTTCTGCTACTGAGAGGAACCACCAGGTACAGTCCCTTCAAGGGAGCACCAGAGACTTTTCAAGTTTTGGCGCTCAGTAGATATAACTCACGATTGGCTGCTTTAGGGGAAAATGCCTCCTGATTGGCGCCTAGCACAAGCTGAAAGGACTTTTCTTCTAGCTATTTTTCTAGTCTTGTTTTCAGCTTCAAAATTTTTCTGACTAAGTTTTAAAAATTCTACGCCTCACTACTGGTTATTTTAAATGTTTGAAATGCTAGTTGCCTACACTTTCTTTATTTTGTTTATTTAAAATCTAGGATTACAATTACCTTTGACCCAAGGCTCTTTTACAAAGGTTCCACATCAGGAGAGTACACACATGTTAAACATGTTAAACAAGGGCATACAACATTAAAGAGAGCATACAGCCATATTCAACAGTTCAGGTACGGCATCACGGTAAATAGGATACATGAATAACACATACAAGGAATCATTTCAGAAACCTAGAAGAAATCAGGGAGGAAGGGTAAGAGGATAGGGGGGTGGTAGCCGAAAAAGAGACTAGAGCAGCTCACTGCATTGTCAAAAATCAGGGAGGATGGGTGAGGAGGATGGGGAGGTGGCAGTTTAAATGTACTCAGTTGCTTATTTGTATTTTTTTCTGGATAGCAAGTAACTACCCCAAGTGTTTTATCTAGAATTTAAACTGTGATCTTACACTGTGTTGTAAGTGCTGCCCCAGATTAAACTTATTTTTCTGTCTGTCCCAGTTAAATTCATTGACCAGCTCTGCAGCTGCATTTTTGTTTATTTTCTTTTGTGTGACCTTGTTTACGCCTGCCTCAAATTGCTCTACCCTCTCTGTCTCCTTTTGTTGCTGTCCTCGCATACCACCCTCTGAGTTCGGCGCTGGCCCACTCTGCCACCCCAGCTCCTTTATCTCCCATTCTATTGAGCTAATCCTTGTCCCCGATTAAACTAATCCTTTCCAACACCTCCAGTCCCTTGTTGTTAAATTGGCTGTGTCTAACCAGCCCCCAACCCTCTGATTCCAATTTCCCAACTTAATCTAACCTTTTGCTCTTTCCCTCTCTCCCACAGAC
This sequence comes from Neoceratodus forsteri, assembly GCA_016271365.2. Lineage (NCBI taxonomy): Eukaryota > Metazoa > Chordata > Ceratodontiformes > Ceratodontidae > Neoceratodus > Neoceratodus forsteri. The sequence goes on along the minus strand of CM028130.1, from coordinate 1,563,935,515 downwards.
CAGAGCCCCCTGACCGGATGCGCTCCCCCCTGTGGTGCAGCTTTCACTACCAAAACCGCCTGCCTTACCCCCCGCTGCTTCCAGGAACCCCCAGGTATGGTGCCTCCAAGGGAGTGCAGGAGACTTCAATTTTTGGTGCTCACTAGCTATAGTTTGGTGATTGGCCGCTTTTGGGGAGAGCGCCTCCTGACTGATGCCTAGCACAAGCCGAAAGGTCTTTTCTTTCTAGCTATTTTTCCAGCCTTGTTTTCGGCTTCAAAGCTGCTTTTCTGACAACATTTTCACCCACCCCCCAGCACTCTTTAAATCCTCTAGCTGCACTTCAGACTTCACCCTACTGTGCAGCTAGTCCAGTTGAATCCCAGCAATTAATCCTCCCTTGGAATCAATTTACAATTTCTCCCTCTGTATTATCAAGTACTATGGCTGCATGCCATAAACTTAACCTGCCTTAACCTACAATTTCTCCCCCTGTATCATCACGTTCTGTGGCTGCCTGCCATAAACTTAACCTGCCTTTCTGCTGCCCTTGGCATCTCCAAAACTACTCCCCACTACCCTCAACATATCTCACCTATCCCTGCCTTTGTGACCCACGATTCTGGTCCAAATGACACTTGAATTTCCACTTGCAATTTACACCCCCTCCAGCTATTCTCTCACTTCCTGCCCACTGCTCTTGGTGCCTCCAAAGCCTCCCTGATCATCCGCCTCCTATTGTGCTTCTACTATCCACTCAATTAGCCCTATTATCTCTTAATCCTGGGCAAAACTATTCTTTTGCTAAAATTGCCCTGCCTGCTGTCTGACTCTTCCCCCACCCCCTTTGGCCTTTCTGTTGCAAATTTACACTGCTTTTTTTCTCATCTCTTCTCAGAGGAGATGCTGAGCAGGCACTCCATTGCAGCCCAAGCCCTACAGGATTCCCTCCTGACTGCACAGTCCTCGCCTCCCTGTGCTAATCCCCCTTTCTCCTAATTCTATAGTTCTCTAAATTTCCTGCCTTCCTGAACAATGCAACTCCCACTCTTCTCTCCTCCCCTTCTTCTACTCGTATCCCTCTGCCTTCCACCTCCACTTGCTCCTACTCACCAATACCAAATAACTTTCCCCCCAACTACTATCTCCAATCCCCTACTTATATACTTGCTATTACTCCCTCACCCACCTTTGAACTATGATCTCACTCTACTACCATTCCTCATGTGGCTTTGCTAACAGTGTCTACTTTCTTTGCAGTCCTCCATCTTCTGCTCTCACTCTCTTCCACTCCCTTCTCCTTTAAACTCCTAACTTCCTCTCCAGCTCCTTCCAAATCCCCCTAAGCTCCACTTCCTCATCCTCACCCTTTTGTTGCTTTCCACTGGGGACATCCATCCCAACCCTTGTCTGACTGCCCCCTGCTCTTCTGGTGTTTCCTTCTCTACTGCCACCTCCTCCTCTTCTCCTTCAGCCCTCCCAAGGGGCTTCAAGATACTACATCTAAACATCCTCAGCTTGCTGCAGAAAATAGACCTCCTTCAAACCATGGTGAGCTCTCTAAATCCAGACATTCTAATCATCACAGAAACTTGGCTAAAGAGCACAATCCCCAATCACTCAGTCTCTATTCCTGGCTACTCCTTCCTAAGGCAGGGGTGGCGGTGTGGCCATATAGGTTCTTACCTCCATCCAATATTCCACCATCTACTCATTCTCAAATCCAGAGACCCATGACACTCTAGCTATACACATGACCTGCCCTTCACTCTCCCTGTCTTCAAAGCTGGCATTTACTGCCACCCAAACTACCATCACCACCCTCTCTTGATCTCAGGAACTATTCATCCTAGGCGGCTTCAATTTAAATTGCCCGTCACCTAAAACTACCAAAACAAGAAATGAATTTGGAGCCTTAAATCTTTCCCAACTGATCTTGGAATCCACCTGATCAAACCACAAGACACAACAACATTCCCTACTTGACTGGGGTCTTACCTCTCACCCCCACCAAATCATCACCTCTGGAATCCTCCCTGATGCTCTTAGTGACCACAGCCCGATATGCATAGTCAGGAATGTCCACAGACCTAAATCACCACATAAAACCTTGCAACTACGCTCTTTCAAATCCTTTGACCTCGAAACTCTCCTGAACAACCTTGATCTTTCTGACTAGTCCCCCCTAACTTCTGTCCCCATGGTTGATAAGGCCCGTGCTTACTTTAAAGAAAATTTTCTTGTGAACAAAAATACCTTAGCCCCACTCAAACAAACCAGAGTCGGGGTAACCACCTACCATGGATTACCCCTGAACCTTTGGCCTGTCTCAGAGCTCGAGATTGAGCCTGAAAGCATCATAAAGCAACCCAGCTTCCTAGGGACCTCACAAACTACCGCAAGCTCTGAAACACTTGCACCAGGACTACAAGGCTAGCCAAATCCAAATGCTTTAAAACAGCCTTCATCACAAACATAAATTCCCCTTGCAAGCTCTGGAAGGTGATCCATGCCCTCTTTGCCCCCTCCATCCTGCCCACCACCCCCAGTGATTAAAATAAATGGCTCCCTAGTGGCTGATCTGCCTGCTGTAGCTGTGGAATTTAACTCCTATTATATCTCCTGTGCCACTGAGCTACTAAAGTCCTCCCTTCCTACCTCCTCCTCCCCATGCTCTAATGGAGCGACCCTTCCCCATCCTCCTATTCCACCTTCTCCTTCACTACAGTAACCCTAAATGGTGCCCTAAGAGCCCTCCTCACCATCAACCCCTTGAGAGGTGCCTCCCCTGATGGCCTCGACCCTAAACTCCTCTGTCTTTCAGCCCCGGCTCTTGCCTATCCCCTCTCTTTAATACTCAATCTCTCTTTCTCAACTGCCTCAGTCCTCTCCCCATGGAAACACACAGTGGTCCTCCCTCTTCCTAAAGGGGCTGACCCTTCATCTCCTGGTAACTGTCGCTCCATCTCTGTTCTCCCCACTCTAGCTAAACTACAAGAACACATTGTCCTCTCCCAGTTTACCACATTTCTATCTGACACCTCCTTCACCCCTTTCCAATCTGGATTCAGAAAATGCCACTCGATCACCACCTCCCTCCTATGGCTTACTGACTCCATCCTTACTGGGATGGACAATGACCAAATCACCTCAGCCATATTTGTTGACCTTGCCAAGGCCTTCGATACTGTCTCCCACTCCCTTCTCCTTGACTCTCTCTCAGCAGCTGGTCTGTCTCCCTCTGCCACTAGCTAGTTCAAGGCCTACCTTACAGGCTGAACCCAATCAGTTAGGATCTCGGATGCCATTTCCCCTCCCTTCCCAAATAGCACTGGCGTCCAACAGGGCTCTGTGCTAGGGCCCCTACTATTCTATATCTTCCTTAACAACTTTCTCTCTGTCTGCTCCCCCCTTCACAATACACGTGTACACTGACAATACGGTCCTGTAAGCATCTGGCTCATGTCCAGCTGAGGTTACAACCAGCCTGCAGTGAGTCATTGACAAGGTTTAGCTCTGGTTTGCTAAGCATCAACTTTTCCTCAATGCCAAGAAGACTGTCTCCATGACCTTTGGCACAAGGCAGAGACTCTCTTGGCTTCCCTCCCTGCCCTTTCCACACCCTCAATGGGACTTTACTTGAGAACACATCTTCCTTCAGGTATCTAGGTGTCTGACTGGGCCAACACCTAAACTTCTCTGGACATATTGATGCCATCTAGAAAAAACTGTGCCCCAAGCTTGGTGCCCTATTCAGGAATCGTAAATGTATCCCTCCTGCGGCTAGGTGTGAACTTGTTCAAAAGATGATCCCCCCTATTTTTGACTACTTTGATGTGGTTTATGGTGCTGCTCCCAAGTCCTCCCTGGCCAGATTGTATACCCTCTTCAATTTCTTCTTCCACTTTGCCCTTGATACTCCCTCTCGCACCTATCATTGTGATCTTTATCATGCCCTATCCTTCTCCTCTCTTACAAATAGAAAATTCCCTCACTGAGCTAAATTCACCTCCAAGCATTGGCAAAGAGAACTCCCTTTCTATCTCTCCTCCTCCTCCTCATTTATAACATCCCTCCTTCCTCTCACTCCCTTAGATCTACAGACTCCAATTCTCTGGTTGTCCCCCATAGATCTACCCTCATCAGCCAATTGGGTTACTTTCACTGCCTCCCTAAAATCTGGAATTCACTCCCCCCTCAAATTAGTCACTCATCCTCCTACTTCTCCATCAGCACTGCCCTCAATAACTACCTAGCACCTTGCTGTTCCTGCTCTGAACCTCCCTAACAGTACCCACACATTGCCCCACCCTGATGCACCTCCCCCTCCTCTAAGTACCAGAACTCCTTAATAGTACCCACACACTGCCCCACCCTGATGCACCTCCATCTCCCCCTTCCCTAATACCAGCACTCCTTCTCTTCCTCCCTTTTTCCCCTCACCTACTGTCCTTTCCTTGCACCCCTACTGTGATTCTCAACAATCAAAGTTGTACCAAGGGTTTGTCCCTACCCTCTCCCAACTCCCACAACCCAACTCTCCCCTCCAACTCTCCTGCTATCCCAGTCCCCTTGCAGGGTTTCTCTGCATCCTGAAGGGGGTCCTTTCTGAGACTCAGCCTCTCTTTTCTCTCACCTTTACCCTCTCTTCTGGCCCCCCAACCCCATGAAGGGTTGTCAGTATCCTGAAGCCTACTTCATCTCATTGCCTATAACCTGCCTCCCTCCTGTTGTGCTCTACCTCCACCTTGTGCAGGCAGGGTTCTCAGCATCCTGGAGGGGTCAGGCCTCAGCAGTCCTCTCTCCTCCTCCCTCTTTCCTCCCCTTCTAACATACAAACATACGAAATTTGCCAGCAGATAAAGGCCTAGAGGTCTATCAAGTCTGCTCGAATGTGCAGCTAGCACCCCTTATTCTGCAGCTGCCCTTCCCTTCCACTCTTCCCCTTCATTAACCCTCCCCCTTCTCCTGTCCCATCCTCATTTGAAGCAGTCCACTGTTCTACTGCATACCACTTCAGCAGGTAACGCATTCCACCCAGCCACCACCCTCTCTGTAAAAAAGTGTCTCCTCATCTCCCTCCTGAACCTTCCTCTATATCTACAGTATATCTGTATCTATCTAGTTCCTCCTCCATTGCCTGTTCTGACCCCTGACGGGGGCCCTCAGCTTCCATAGGATTTTAGCTCTTGGAAAGCCCTTACCCCTCTCTCTCCCCCTCCTTCTTTACTACTCCCTTCATCCCCTCCTACTTCCCTCTGCCATTATTCTTGCCTTGCTCCATCCCCTGACAGGGTTCTCAGCATCCTGTAGGTGTCAAAACTGTCAAGCCCTCCACCTTCCCATTCTCCTTCATCCACCCCTGTCTCTACAGGGGCCTGAACTGGTCAAGCCCTTCCCTGCCGCAATCCTCCTTCCATCCACCCCTTTCTCTGCCTCTCTCCTCCCCATCTCTCTACTCAGCACTCATCACTGCCTCTATCCTTGCCCTGAATTGACCCCTGACAGGGTTCTTAATATCCTGTAGGGGTTGAAACTTGATATGCCTCTCACCTACCTCACCCTCCCTACCTCCCCCTTCCTCTTCCTCCCTGCATGAGCTAGCCCTATTTATGACTAGCCCTAATCTCTATTGTACTTATAGACTATTTGCACTTCTGATATACCTTAGTAATCTTATGTTTGTGTTACTCCTTACTAGATTGCCCTAGTTCAAACTACTAGAATTCCATTCAGTCATCTAGCTACAGAGTTATGAGTCACTTTAGCATTTGCCTTCAAATGTTAATTTTGTGCTGTGGTATCTATCTAGTTCAAAACTGTTAGCACTGTATCCATCTAGTCAAAACTGTTAGTGTTCTGCTATTTCATTGCTCACTGTACAGTCTATTCACTTTTATTTGAATGTAATCAAATGTAAATCTTATGTTATTTCACCAAATTTCTTTATACAATCCTCATGATCCCCTACCTCCCAGGTCACACTGGGAGACGAGCAACTTGTTGTTCAGCATGTCTTCCTGGTGAAACATTTCAATAAATAAAAAATAAAGATAGAGGTTCCTGACAGTGTTCCTGACTTGAGCCAAGATGGTCCAGAGACTTCAGAAAAATTACAATGATTTTTCCAAGGAGATTGAGGAATTAAAAGTGCAGGATCAGGAGCTGCTCACTTTCTTAGACCTCATTGATATGGACATTGTAAGCTTGGTCAGTGATTCTGGAATGCAGGAGGAAGAAGATTTGGAACCCGAAGAACCCTGCACAGAGAAGCCTGAAAATGTGACCAATTCACAGGCAGTGAGACATTTCAGAAAGTGCTTTTCTTTTTTTTTTGCTGTATTATTTCTTCCGAGCTCCCAGCTTCTACCATCAGTTGTCCCCCAGTGTGCCCTCCCATGAAGGTTAGACCCCCTCCCTTATGCACCCCATGGCTTACCCTTCATGGCAGGGTGGTGGGGAGCGACTCAACCCACCTCAAATGGATCCATGCCAGGGAGGTTCCTTCTCAGGGGTGGCGTGCCGTGGGGACCACATCATCCAGCTGGAGCTTTTTTCCACTTTTCTACCCCTGTGAGGAGGCAGGGCATGCAATGACGGCTGCGGTAAGAATGTGCATACCACTGCATGCGCTCTCAGCAAGCGTCTGCCTGTCTCCTCCCCTTCAGCTGTAACATCGGCCCGCTGCCCCCCAGCAGCTGCTAGGGGCCAGTGGAGCGCCGACTGCTAGTGTCCCCCCACCCTGGAGAAGGAGAGCCAGAAAGTGCATTTCTAGGTTAGAGAGGCAGCCAGATGTTGATCCAATCCATCTCATTACGTTGAACTGGCTGCTCACTTTGGTTTCACAGAAGAAATATAGTTGGGCAAAGCAGATGACACTGACTTAATTTTTTAAAACTGAGTGAGCTACAGTATTTAAAGCTTAAAGTACTGCACTACAGAATTTTTTTAAAAAGACAGTTAATTTTAACTCAGCTTTTAAATAACACTTTTAAAGATTAAAGTACTGCACTGTTTTTATGTACATTTAGTTTTAAATATGCGCTTAAATGACAACGCTTTTTAATAAAAAATCTAAGCTTTTTAATCTGTTGTTTTTACTGTTTTCTGCAGTATTATCAATTATCTGGGCAAAAATGCTGTCTCCAAGTGGTCTGAATAATTAAGGTTTGACTGTAGTGCTTCCACCTTTACATCCTGGACATGCTCACAGTTGGACAGGACCAGTTCCTGTACTGCCTTCTCCCTAGTGGGCTCCATAACACTCTGTGTCAGGAATCCACTCTGGAATGTGTCCAGCAGTAATTGTTCACTGGTGTTTGAGGTACCTGAGGTTTTCTAAGCCACCGCAGGCAGATTGAAGTTCCACGTTATTACTACCTCCCCTTGTCTGCCATTTCTATGATTTAGGACCCCAGTACCTTGTCTAGCTGCTCATCTTGTGAAGGGGGTCTGTAAACTACTCTCGTCCTCAGTTTTCTCTTCTTAGTGAATTGTACCAGCACAGATAATGATTCTATCTGTCCATTTACCCCTTCCTCTCTGGTGCCAGTTATCCCCTCCTTCACATACAGAGCCCCCCCTTCCCATCTCTCTATCTTTCCTATACATTTTGTACCCAGGGACTGCAAGGTCCCAGTCATGGTTTGGTGTAGCCAGTGTCTCTGTGATGGCCACTATGTCCACATCTCATTTAGCTATTAGTACCTGCATCTCAGCCACTTTGTTTCCCGGGCTTCTGGTGTTCAAAGACACCACCCTCCGCTCGGATTCAGACCCTCCCTTTACCCTTTTCCCAGCCTCCTCCTCCCTTGCTCACACATTCCTTCCTTCCATCTCCCCTCCTCTCCACTAGTTCCTCCTTATTCTGTCCTGTTTAGGGGGGAGGTCTATCTGCCTCCTCCACCAGGTAATTGATGGTTCTTTGCACCCTGCAGCCCCCGTCAGATTAAACTGAAGTTTTCCCCTATAAGTTCCTCTAGCTTGCCCTTCAGGATCCCTGTACCCTTTATACTTAGATGTAGCTTTCTTCTGTATACAGGTCCTTGTTCTCCTTGATCCCTTCCCAGTCATGAACAATCCCATACCCCTCTGACTCATATCATCCTCAGAGCCATACACTGATTTCCACAGTTATAACTTTTCTTGCAGTTCTAGCCCTTGGGACTGGCTGCACCTCTGAGCAGGCTACCAAGCTCTCTACCTCACTGAAGGCTTTCCCTGCCTCCCTGAACCTCTCTTGCACCATCCCCACCTCACATCCTGTAAGGTCGTTTGTACCCAGTTGCACTATTATGTGAGGTTTCCTACCCTTCTGCCAAATGTGCTTGGCTGTCAGAGATCCCACCCTCCCTGCCATCATCCCTGGCATACATTTTACCATTGTACAGTTTGCTTAGAACCCCTTCCCCCCACTTCAACCCCTTTACTATTGAATCACCCAAGATCATCAACCTTCCACCCTCCCTCCTCCCTCCAACCCTGTCCTTGCCCACTTCTGCCATCCTGTACTCCCCCTTGACTCCTCACACCAGCTAACACTGTACCAGCCCCCACCACCTGCCCCTCAGTTCTCCCTGGCACTTCTCCAACCTTTCCCTTCTGCTCACTCCCATGCTTGTCACTTCATCCACCCTTCCCCCACCATACCATTTCTTTCTTTCCCCACTCACTCTCTCTCTCGCCTGAACTTAATCCCCTTTTGCCCCCTTCCCTTACCATTCCTGATGTCCTGCATGTACTGCCTCCTTCTCACCCCATATCTCTATCTTTATCCATCCCTCCAAGTTCTCTGTCCTCCCTTCTGTCCAGTGGGAGGAATTTGTTCTGCACTGGCACCTCTGGAGGTGCTCCCATTGGACACCTTCCCCATCCTGCCTTGCCCATTCCCCTTAATGTTATTCACCCCCCGCCATGGGCATTCTTTCGGCTGGGGGAGGTGGACCCTGGGGACCTACCTAATCCCGTCCTCTGTCCTTTTCCCTTTGTGTGGTCCCCCTTCCCACATTGGCTCCCATCATGATCTTTTCCCCTTGCACACCTCAAGGTCCTGTTGCCCTTGCCATCATTACCTCATGGATCCCTCCCACCAATACACCAATCTCCTGCCTCAGCTGGCACATCTCTGCCACCAGCTGTTCAATATGTCTGCAAACCAGGCATCCCCCATCTCCCAGACAGCTCCCAGAAACACTGCTGCCCATACTCCTGCACCCTGTAAGCCTACTTCCCTTGCCCTGCCCCCACTGCATGCCCCCTCTCCACATATTACATTCTAGGTACTCATTAGTCATTTTTTATATTTGTATTTATTTATTTCACCAGGAACAGGCTTCACTGAGCAAGCTTATTTATGAAGAGGTCCTGAGTGGGACAGCATACAAAGATCAAGAAACAGTGATACAGAAGAAAGCTACATAAATGTAGCATTAGCATACAAAAATACATTCAGTAGGAAATGTGTATTACAAAAATAGGGGAAAAGTTGAGTACGGATTAAAGTATGTTGTATACAAAAGGATCAATGGCTAGCCGATAATCTTAGTATGAGCATACAATATGACAGGGACCACTTTATGCAAGGGACAGTAGTATTAATAGACTTAGCAGTAATACACTTAGCTATCCCTGTTACCCTTAGGACGCTATAAACCCAGATCTGGGTAAGGGTGATATAAATGCAACAATTCTTTCCCTCTGCATGAATCACTTAGGACCTGAATGGGGGTGAATAAAGAGCTGCACCCCCTTCCTTCCTTTCCAGTTAACTACCTCAGATCTTTGCTGCCTAGCTACCTAGTTGGCCCAAGGTATGCACTGTTTACCTTTCTACTGAGTTTCTTTCCAGGTAACTCCCCTGTAGGCTGACCCCCGATTTTGGAACATAATTGCAATTGGTAATAACAAACAAAGATCATGTATAGAAGCTGTTGTTTCAACACACAGATGGTTTGTACACTTAATAATTTATATGGTGGAGTGGAAAAAAGAGCACTTAATGAATACACAGGAATTAAGTACAAGGGAAGGTCTGTTTGAATATATATCCTCACTAGAGATTATTACTTACATTGGACAGCAGAAAAATAATGAAACCCATGGGGCTGCTGGTTTAACAGCCACATGATATCATGTGAATGAAGAATGGTGGGCAGAAACTTTGGCTGGTCTATTTGAAAAGATCAATAGACACATGAACGTCTCTGTGTGTTGGCTAAACAGAATTATAGTTCCAATTTTCAAAAAAGAGGACTTGTGAAATCCAGAATGTTAGAGACATATTACACTAATGTGTATATCTTCAAAAATGTATAGCAGATATATCCTTAGCAAAGCTGAGGAATGGGTACAGTTGAACAATATTCTATCAGGTAAACAACATGGGTTCAGAGAAGAGAAAAGCACTCTGGATAATATTTTTGTTACTGATTATATAAGTAGGAAATATGTTTCTGGAATGGGGAGGACACTGTATGTAATGTTCTTAGAACATCGAATGTACATTTGACCATGGGGGTCATAGCATCTTATAAGACATCCTAAGACAGAAAAGGATGAATATTAGTCTCAGTACCATCATTTATATGTTGCACACTAATACTACTGCCCAAGTGAGGTTTTCATTAGATGACCAGCTTATGAACAAAATTAATGTTGACAAAGGGGTAAAAAAGGGATATGTTTTAGTCTCTGTCCTGTTTAACATCCATATAAATAATTTAGTTGAATAACTAGGTCTAATAGATACTGATGCTCCAAGGGAAGACATCCTATAAATAAATATTCTTTTATATGCAGACAATGTGGTCATTATGTCAAAGGCTGTGACTGGTTTGCAAAGGGCAATTAACAAGATTGTGGAAACTTTGAGATCTTAAAATTAAAACCAAGTACTGATAAGACAATGACTGTAATATGTGGTAAACAGAATAAAGTCCACCTGATTGGAAAATTAGAGCAAATCCACTGGAAATAGTGGAATCTTTGCATGTCATGGCCTCACAGTTACATGTGCACCTAACTGGAATACACATATTGAGAAGACAAAGCTAAAAGCCAGAACAAATGTTCTAACAATTAATACATTTAATAAGATATTTGCCCATTACTCATTTAATTCCATGAAAAGTGTTTATGATGCAAGATTAAAATAAATAATACTTTATGCTGCTGAAATATTGGGATTGGAAAATATGGTAAGAAATCTAGAATGTATACAAAATATTTTTATTAGACTCTTGTCAGGGCTTCCACAGTTTGTTCCGGAAGAACTACTGAGGATGGAAATGGGAATGCTAGCAATTACACTGCATGCATACAGCCATAAATTATTGATGTGGGATAGTATGTCACTATTCAAATTCTGTAATAGAGGCATGTATCAGAGACTCTTACATATAGAAGAATGAAAATCCAGAAATCCTTACTTGGTTTCCATATTAAATGAAAAACTTATTAAACGTGGATTAAAATCAGTGTTTAACTGTAGTCAGCAGATAGAACTGTTAACTCTAAAAAAGGTGGCATTACAGAGGCTATTGGCTACTGAGATACAAATAAATTGGGCCAGATTGAATGCAACCAATACTTTTACATTCCATAAATGCATTAAGAAAGCATTTTGCTCAGAACAATATTTGAAATCACGTGAAATGAATATCCACATGCAAACATTGGCACAGCTAAGATTTAGTTTCTGATTAAGCCCAGTAGCCTTTGTAATTGGGACTCCTTAAAGAGCCTCTGATGCTGTTGTAACAACTTTGAAAAAAATGTAATATTTAGACACAGTTCAACTTATACTTAATATGTTTTATGTAATTCTCCACCTTATTTCTTCAGTACTAAGAACATTTACATGTAAACAGGATTGCTGCTCTATTAGTTCTGGCTGTTTGTCTACACCTGACATCACAGTTCAGTTTATGATATCACAGTCTGTTGCTGTGGAGATAAGTATGATGCCATAAACAGGGGATTATGATGTCAGGTGTAGGCAAGCAGAAACAGCAGATAAAGTCTAAAGGATAATAATACACTTTCATACAATTGCCCACAGTTCTGCATTTTTTTAAACTGTACTTTAAATCTTACTCTAATCAAAATAAATAAGTTTATTATGAAAAAAAGAAGAAAAACAATTGCCCTCAGCAATAAGGAAAAAATGGAAAGCATTATAAAAATATATGAAATAGAAACTGAATTGTGTCTAATTCTCACATTTTTTTCAAGTGTTTATTTAAGAACCAGCTTTATTTTGTATCTGTATTTCTATATTGTAGTCTCTTTTCCCTTTTTCCCAAGGACACACCTGGAAATAAGCTATTGTAGCTCAGTATGCCTTTCCTGGTGAAACATTTCAAAATAAATAAATAAATATCCCCGTGATTGTAGACATGAAGACTTGATTACCCATGTTTTACTTGAATGGCAGCTATTAGCTGAGATAAGAAAGAAATACCCACTTCAGTTTTAAACTGTTCTGGAATAAGAAAGAAATGGTTAGAAAGCTTATATTGATAAACCTGTATATTTAGAAAAGATGAACTAGTGGTATTGCTGTTACATAGAATGGATGTTGCAACTTTATATTCTCTTTCCAGGTTTATAACTGCAGCTACATTTTTGTATAAAAGTTTTAGAAGTTATGATGTTTGTGTATTAGAACTATAACTATAATTACAAATATCTGAGGTAGGACTTTTACTGCACATGAAACATGATTTTAATATGAATCATTTTCTTTTATGTTACAGTCCCTGTGACTATAAATAAATTTCCAAATAACAACTGAACTTAACAACACATTTAAGCAGCCTGGACACACGACTGACAATTCCAGCTCAGGGAGCAAAGTACCAGATGCAAATAGAACTGTGTTATTTGCATACATGTGGATATGTGTGAGGAGACATAGGTGGTGGGTAGGTCATTTAAAAACATGGAGAAAAAAATTTGGGATAAATATGGAGTCATGGGAGACATTGGTCTTGATTGGCAAGGTGGTGGATAGAGCATCACTCATCTGGACTGACTGATTCTGCCCAAGAGGTAGGAGTGGAACCACCTGACTGCCAAGTTGGTTACACATGAGCACAGAGCACAAACATCCAGGCACCCTGTCTCCAAACATAGGCCCAGTAATCCATTTTAACCCTTGAGTGCTCTCTAGTAAGAAGAGAGAAAGGCTGCTTATAGTAGAGTCACACCTTTGAGGAGGGGAGAGCTTTAGCCTGCTTCCTGGGCTGGGAGATGAACCCAAGCTGGAAAGAAATTGCAGTGAAAGGCAAAAGGGGCATCTCTGACTGATGCAGTGAAATGAAAAGATTATGAAATCAGTAGAAAGAATGCTGGCTCCTGACTGGCCAAGAGGTACTTTCACCTGAGCCATTATCCCAGCACAATAGTCCCGCTGAAAGTTCTTCAATCAAAATATGTTTAAAATGAGCCGGCCCATTGGTGCAGTGGTTGGATTTCTCCTCATAACGCCAGTGACCCAGGTTCAGGAATGGACCCAGGTCACTGGAGGACTAGCTGGGGGCGAAGGATGGAGCATCCCGAGGACTGTTCTCCTTCTCCAGGGGGAGGGTTGGGAGTGCACCCAGTGCTTGAAGGACCCTAGCAGAGGCTGGGGGCCATGTAGCTACCAGTGCCTAGCAAGTCCGGGGGTGGGGCAAATGCAGGACATCATTGCACATCCCCACTCCCCAGAGAAATCCAGAAAAAAGGAAACAGCTGCTGGCCGCCCTCAATGACGCCCGCTACAGCTTCAGTTAGCCCCCAGGCTCACCATCTGACCTATCCCGACGTCTGCGGCATTGTGCCAGGTGTGCTGCAGCCCTGCCATGGGAGGCAATCCATAGGGTATTGGAGGGTCATGGCCGTTGTGGGGGGTGGAAGTTCATGGTCTCTGACCAGGCAGAGGTACCGGGCGACTGGCAGCTCGAGGAGAAAAAATGAAAATTAAACAAAATATATATATGATTAAAAGATACACATCTAATTTGCATCTGCTGGCTGTGGAGTGCTGTGTGGGTGTTTGTGTTTGTCTGTGTCTGTAGGTTAGTTTTTGTGGATTTTCATGTTTAGTTTAGTTTAGTTTATTGTTCTAGGAATTACTACCTTTGAGCCAGAGGCTCTTTTACAAAGGTTCCACGTCAATTAGGTACAGTACAAAAGGTTACATAGATAACACAACAATTTGTGTTGTGTCAAGAGCAAGAAAACATATACAAATACATATCAAATAATTTGTGCAAAAGGACATGAGATATCAATAATCACATTATTATTACAAGAAAGAGGTCATGCCAGATTTGGAGAAACAAATAGGGAAAAAGTCCAGAACAGAGAGGGTAAGTGAAAGGTGTGGGGAGCAGACAATAGCAGGAGAAAAGGTTTCCCAAACATGTCTTTGTCTAATAACGGAAAAGGGTGGGTAGTGAGAAAATAGGAGGTTTAATCAGGGCAGTCACAGGAGCTGGAGGTGGCAAGGTGAGAGAAAAGCCTTGATTTGAAAATACCTAGAGAGGTGGAGGCAGTAATACGAGTGCTGAGGGCATTTAGCCAGCTGGGGGCACGATAGGAGTAACTTAGCCATTCTTACACATAACGTCTGTGAATGTCTCCTGGACTGAATTTCTGCAAAATATCTTCACCAGGTATCATCATTTTCATTTTAAATCAACTTTTTGGAAGCCACCCCAAGGAAAAATAACTCTAGCAACTAAGTCTGACAAACTCGGTGATGCTGGACCCTGCGATTGAATCAACATTTTCGTCTGACCTGCTCCAAAAGGAATTTTACTTGAGCTATTCAACAACCATTTTTAAGAACAAAGGAAACATACAGACAAAAGGATTTTCACATCCTGCATATGCCCAGGGCACAGTTTATCACCTTTCAGGAATTTTAACACATTCTGTGTCCCTGGGTTTCAGTAGTTCATCATTTCCACTGGATGAAATTTACTACCAGGTAACAGCATTTTCATTTTAAATCAACTTTAAATGTACTTGTCTCTAAAGGGCTGCTCTACAACCACTTTGAAAACAAAGGAAACAGACAGACAAAGGTTTTCACATCCTGCATATGCCCAGGCCAAAGTTCATCACATTGAAGGAATTTAACACTTTCTGTGATTCTGGTCCTCTTCAGTTCATCATTTCCACTGGATCTATCTTTTATTTCATTTGCTGCTTTCTCCTTGGAGGATCCCCTGAGCGGGCATTCCATTGCCATACAAGCCCTCCAGGCTCCCTCTTAACTGTGCCTCTGCCAGCAGCCCGACTGGCACCTCCAAAACCGGAGACCACAAAAGCCTGCAAGCAACCACAGCCCTCCAAGACCTTTTAGCAGGGCGACCGGCACCTTCAAAGCCGCCACTCATGCCACCCTCTCCAGCCAGCAACAATGACAGGTACGGTGACTTTTTGACCAGCCGGAAAGCAATGCTTTCTTACTTCTGCAACCTGATTGGTTGGTCTCCCTGACTGTGTGCTCCTATTGGCCAGTTTCTTTTGAAATGCAGTGGCTCTACAGTCGAACTTCTCTCATTCAAAATTCTACAGCTTAATTCTGGAAAATCTTAATATTAGCAAATAAGATTGTTCATAACTGTTTTAAAGCATTAGAGCATTAATTGCCATTTAGTTTTCAGTGTGTGTATATAAGCAGGGCCACCTCAGCACTCTCAAAATGTCATTACTACAGCTTTTGTTAAATAATTTATTCTGTTATTGACTGTTAAGCAGTATCCTGAAACTATTATTTAACCAAATTGTACCGTCACTGCTAAGTGTCTTTGGACCTCCACTTAGTGCTAGTTTATCATCACACCAGGTCTGTAGCCACACCACTGGTGCTCGTTATCACTCCTGGTCAGTAGCCTTACCCCTGGAGCTTGCTTGGCTCCTGCATGACCCTGCTGTCTGTCACCTCACTGCTCCCAGGTCCCCTACAGTATACCCCCTGTTCTATCCAAGATCGGCCTCTCGGCATGATCTCTGTTAAAGAATTCCGTTTCCCCCCCTCCACTTCATTCTCCTGGCTACCTTTATCCTGGGACTCATCCCCCTTCTCTCGGACACTGACCCTGTACAGGACAGTGGCAGTGGCAGAATCCATCCACCACTGCTCTGTGACCCGATTTACGTTCTCTAACCTTATGACCAATGCCGTTGGTCCCGCTATCCTCCTACGGACTGCTGTCTAGCTCGTCCTGCCCCAAATCAACATTAAGCGATGTCGTGTCTGAGGCCAGAAATCAAAGGTCCCCGAGAGGACCCTTCTGTGGCTAATCTTACTGTCCATTGCCCTATCTGGCAACATTGAAGTCAATCCTGGCCCCACCACCCTTGACTCTCCTCAGAAATGGTGGAGGGAAAAGGGCCTGAAAGTTGCTCACATCAACATTCGGAGTCTTCTTCCCAACCTTGACGAGCTCACTGCATGGGTCACTCTCTACAAGCCTGACATCCTGGGGATAACGGAGACCTGGCTTAAACCCCAGATTCCTGACTCGGTCTGCAGGCTCCCTAGCTATGAGCTAAAATGGCAGGACAGAATAGGGAGCAAAAGGGGAGAAGGTATCCTGATTTACTACAGGGCCCACCTCAACGTATCCCTTATAAACCACACCTCTGTGCTGGCGTCAACCTGTGAGCTCCTCCACACTGTGCTGCTGCTTGGCAACACTAAGAAACTGCATGTGGTATGCTCCTACAACCCACCTAAGGGCAGGCTGCAGGGCCTCTCCCATCTCCTGGATACTGTCTGTCCCAGTACCGGGGTAAATGAACTCCTTATCTTGGGGGACATTAACCTAAACTGGGATGGGGAAAACGTCAAGCAGTTTGAGGCCCTGCTTGCCACCAAATCCTAACACAACTGGTAAAGGCCCACCGTCAAAGGCAACGGCACTTCCCGCTCCCTCTTGGACTGGATTATGTCAAACCGTCCGAGAGGATCTCCTCAGTAGGGCCCTACCCGGCGCAATATCGGACCACTCTCCAGTTCTGTGTATATGGAATATCCCCTTCCCTAAGGTTCCCCACAAAATCATCCAGGTTCGAAACTTTGCCAGATTAAACCCTGACCTGTTCTTGGAGGAACTCAGGCTTACGGACTGGTCAACAGTCTACAGAGCACTGGATCCCACATCGGCCGTCGCCGCGTTCCACAACATCTTTGTGGATCTACAAGATAGGCGTAGGGTCCGTGGGACAACCACAGTGGCTGAAGAGTCTCTCTCCCACATGTGAGCGAGAGACAAATGCTGGCATCAGGTAAACGCTCACGACACTGCCCTGTTGCAGCAATACAGAAAACTCAGAAATTAGTGCAAGAAAATGATCAGGGGGGCCAAAAGCGACTCCTGCAAGGCCACCCTTCTCAGCTCTGCTAAAGACCCCAGACGGTTCTGGAGAACCATCCAATCACTGGTTGGCGGTTGCTCCTACTCCGGGGTCACTGACATGCTCATCGAAGGAGTCTCCTGCAACAATCCTCACGTGATTGCTAATGCTCTAAACTCTCATTTCACAGACCTCCCTTCTGCTCTCCCGCTAGGGTCCTCAGCCCAAAACTCAAACTGCCCTGCCTCCCGTCCCAATGGGAGTCTGGTCTGACCGCCCTCCATTTTACCTAAGGCGGGTATCGGTGCAGTGCGGTCTCTCCTTCTTGATCTCTCCCAGAATGCTAGCCCTGGTCCTGATGATCTGGAGCCAAAGCTTCTCAAACTAGGTGCTCCCTTATAGCCTCCCGGTGGCCCACATTTTCAACCTATCCTTGCCAGGGACTGATCCGGATATCTGGATGGTTGCCAAGGTCATCCCTGTCCTAAGCAGGCGACCCCAAAACCTGGACAACTACCGTCCCATAGCTATCCTCTCTGCTGTCAGCAAGCTCCTGGAAAGGTGGTGCGCCAAACAAATCTCGGAGTATCCACTCCCATGGTCTGCTGACCCCAGCCCAGACTTTCGTAAAGGGCACAACCTTCCTGACTCTCATCTCAGTCTCTTCCAGCAACAGAGCTGCTATGGATCAGGAAAACTCTCAGGTGTGGTATCTATTGACTTATCAAGGCGTTCGACCTCGTTGACCACGACTTGCTTGCCCTGCAGATGAGGTCCCTTGGTTTGTCCCCACTGCCCTAAACTGGGTCTCTGACTACCTATATGGCGAAAACAACTAACTAAATTCAATAAAGTCCTCTGTGCCCCTGCCTGTCACCTCTGGTGTCCCTCAGGGCTCGATGCTGGGTCCCCTACTCTTTTCCTGTTCATCAACAATCTCCTGATGTGGTCTCCAGCTGCCGTGTCATCATGTATGCAGATGACCTGGTTCTCCTGGCCCACTCCTGTGATACAGCCACACTAAACCGTCACTTATCTGAAGACCTCTGGAACATCCAGGCATGGCTCTCCAACCATAAATTGGTCCTAAATTAAAACAAAACCCAGGCTATGCTCTTCGGTTCCTCTGCCAAAATACGAGCCTCATCAACTCCCCTACATATCAACTACGAAGATGGCTCACCTCTCCCTACCTTGACCTCCCTCAAATATCTTGGAGTGACGCTTGATCCCCAATTGGACCTTGGTAGTCATATCCATAATGCCTGCAGTGGGGTAAACCGCAAACTGGGGATGGCCTACAGGGCTCGGTACAACCTCACTCCAGCGGCTCGCTTAGCTCTTGCCAGGGAGAGTACTTCCCTCCCTCAGCCTCTGACTCTCTCATGTTGCTCATACTTCCAAGACCCTCCTAAGCAAGTGGAGCACAGCGAACAACAACATCTGTCGTTTTGCCCTGGCAGCCTCGCCTCACCCATCCTCACGAGTCTCTGAGAAGCTTGGCTGCTATCCCCGGCTCAATCACCTTAACTTTAGCACTGGGTGCCTCATTGAGTAAGTACTTGCTCTGGCACCCTCCAGAACTGGCCGGTTTCTTGCTCCTGCTGACCTCTCCCCTACCTGCTTAGATCCCAAGGCCCGGCCTACTAAGTGTACCTACTTCCGCACCAACATGGGGGACCGGAGTTTTGCTGTCCATGGCCCCAGGCTCTGGAACTCCTTTCCTGAAAGAGTCCTGCTGCCTCCTCTCACAGAGTTTCTGGACCTCCCTGTGGGATCATCTTAGAGGTGGCTTCTGCTGTGAATGTCCTAAGCCTCCTTAGCCTCCCGGTGTCCACTGGTGCGGCTTCTTCTCTCCTGCTCTGGCGTCACCACTCTTACTGCTATGTCCTCATCCAAATCCCCTCCCTTGCTTGACCCGATGCTATGATGTTACTATGCTCATAATCCTCCACCAGCCCTGTTGGTCATTGAATTGATCTCTAATTTATACCTTGCCCCAGCACTATATCTGGGTGTACCTTCCACGTAAATGTAAAAACTGTAAAAATTGTCTTTTCTCCTGTTTTTGTACCTGAATGTATTCGTCTGAACCAATTACTGTATCAATGTACCTGTTGTACCCTTTTGTACTCTCTCGGGTCATTCCTGAAAATAGGCATAAAACTTGTCTAGTGTACTTACCCGGTAAACAAAAACTAAATAAATAATAAATAAATTTACCTAAAAGGACCCATTTCATAATCACAATAAGGCACTCCAGGGAATGTGTTATGGTGGGCTAATGACCCTTCTCAGGTGCTGGAAGCACTCAGCTTCATCTTGTGCTTCAACCCCCTGAGGTGGCCCATTGTTCCACCATAATGCACCCCCTGTCAAGCCTCATTGCTTAATTAGTATCCAGCCTATCAGGGCTCTGCCCCTTAGAGAAATTAAAAGAATTTAAGGCAGCAAGGGTGATCTCAGAGGAGACTGGGGAAAAGGAGAAAAATGCTGTTGTAGGGGGGGGGGATGGGGCATTTGATAGAGACAGAGCAGGCAGCAGGAACACAATGAAGGGGGGAGGAAATGTTACATAATATTAAACAAAGAGACATGTCACATATACAAGTATGACTCCTGGCATGACAGCTGTATTGTGAGTATACAAACTTGTCTTAAGTAAATGCAGTTTGAATAAAACAGGTCTATCAATGGTCAAGTATTGGGGTATGATGATAAACAGCTTGTGGGAAGTCCCAGTGGTAGAGTACATGGTTATACCATCCCCCAACATCAGCATCACTCCCATTGGGTGCAGCCAGTTTTACAGGTGGGCTCACTCAAAGGGAAAGCACTAGTACTTTTACTCAGTCTCTGCTGAATTCATAATGTCAGGAATGAATCCTGCTTGATAAAATTAAAGTTAATCAAGCATATCAAGTTAATTCAGGACCACAATCCCAGAATCATTTATTTATTTACATTTTGGTAACCGGGTAGGCCCACTGAGACTTTGACAGTCCCTTTTTCAGGGGCAATCCGGGATTAGTTACATGTACCTAGAAGGGAAAAGAAAACAAATGCTTTCGATTGTACTACAGTATATGGTACATTGATCATGTATACGTGTCGCAGAGATAGACATTACTACAGTTGACATAGGTGAGTTTACGTATGAACAACTTTCTTAAGTACACACATTCATGAGTAGATAGTAGACGTAAGTGCAGTTCAGTACATTATGTCCTTCCTACTGTTCCTCCCTTCCTTTTTGTCTGTATTTAAGTTAAGCATCCCCTTTTAGCAGAGGTGCCTTTATGGGTTGCAGCACCTGCAATGAGACCCACTGCTTAGGTATAGTTTTAACCCTTTCTTGTACCCCTCAAGAGAGATGCAGTCCTGGAGCTCTCTCAGGAGATTGTTCCAGAGTTTGGGGAGGGTTATTCTAGGTGACCGTTATCCCATAGTTGAGCTGGCTCTTGGGGGTTCTAGCAGATTGCGTTCAGTCAATCTGAGCTCCCTCCAGTTTGCTTATGGGGCCTGTAGATTTCTCAGGCTCAGTGAGGCATCAGGTTGCTGCAATTTGAAAGTTAAGCATAGGGAGGGATAGGCGAGTCTCACTTTAAGGGGTGGCCAGTTTAACGCTTGTAGTACATTGCAGTGGTGCTCTATTCTTTGCACCCCGGCAGCGAAATGGCTGATTCTGTGGTACAGCGTACTCAGAAGCGCTTGTTCCGTTGCCCTCAGTCCTTGAAGCATTGTTGCACCATAGAACAGGATGGGAATGACAGTCCCATTGCTGACCGCAATCCTGGTTTCTTTAGTCAGGTAGGAGCTTAGTCTGTACAGGAGCCCAAGTTTTTGGTTTACTATTGTTGTTAGGTGGTTTATGTGTTTTCTGAAAGAGATTTCCTGGTCAATGAACATTCTCAAATACTTGATATTGCCCACCACTTTGATCCCTGTTCCATTTGAGGTAGAGAGTGATAGAAGATTAGTATGGCGTAGGCCAAGCTTTTTGGGGCCAAACAGCATGGTTTTGGTCTTTTTGCTGTTTAGGACCAGCCCGTTTGCCTGGAACCAGTCTTCTAGCATTGAGAAATCTTGTTGCAGCTCCGAGTTAAGTAATTCTGAGTCCTTGCCGGTTCTGTACAGTACTGCGTCATCTGCATATAGCGTGACCTTTGCTCCACCATAGTGTAGGGGTAGGTTGTTGATGAATAAGGAGAATAACAGAGGGCCTAGGACAGAACCCTGTGGAACTCTCTCTGAGACTGGGTGCTCATCCGATTTAACACTATTCCATCGGACCATTTGTGTCCTGTTGTAGAAGTAACTAGAAAGCCATTTTAGGGCTAGTGTGTCAAACCCTAGACCATCCAGTTGTCCCAGAAGCAGCTCATGGTTAACTAAGTCGAATGCCTTCTTTAGATCAATGAAGACTGCTCCAAGGAGTTTGTTTCAGTCCAGAGCTTCGTGCACATCAGTGGAAACTTACCAGTGCCGTATTAGTGCCGTGTCTCTTTCTGAAACCATGCTGTTGGTCTGTTTGCAGGTTGTCCATTTCCAGGTACTCACTGACCTGTTTGTAGACCACCTTCTCAAGTAACTTGCTTAGGGTGCAGAGAATGGAGATTGGTCTGAAATTTTCCATGTCCTCCTGTGGCCCGCTTTTGGGAATTGTGGTCACAACAGTCACCTTACATAGGGCGGGTACTCTCCCTTCCATCATGGACCTGTTAAATAGCTGGGTTATTGGTACTGTAATGATGAGGGCTGCAGTCTTCAACAGTTCAGGTTTGAGGTTGTTGTGGCCTGCCGCACCTTCTGGTTTTATGCTCTTGAGCAGCGTCAGTACCTCTCCTACCGATATAAGTTTTAGGTGGAATTCAGGGTCCTGTGGGTGAGGGGTCTCTTGATTCTCTGGGCTTCTCTGGCCTTGGCTGGGATTGCTGGTTTTGTACAGCTGTAGGTCCAAGAAGAAGTCATTGAAGGCATTTGCTGTGTCTTTTGGGGTGTTGAGAGGTGTCCCATTGACCTTTATTTCCCCTGTCACCCTGCTTTTTTTGCCTTTTAGGAGCGAGTTGATGTGACCCCAGAATTTCCTTGTATCAGACAGAATTATGGATTGCAGAGTGTGCAAGTAATTCTTTTTGGTTCTTTTGAGCTCCCTCTTGCAGATGTTTCTGGCTTCCTAGTATTTAACCCAGTCCTGATGCAGATTTGTTACTTTAAATTTGACCCATAGTTTGTCCTTTTCTTTCATGATGCCCCTCATATCTGGGTTAAGCCATCTGGCATCCTGACCCTTGACTCTGATCTTTTTTAGGGGTGCATGTTTATTGGCAACCGATAGGAAGTGCTGGACAAAAAGCGCTTCATCTATGGTTGGGGTGTTGAGAGCCTGGGCCCAGTCCACTTCTGACAGGGATTTCAAAAAGGCCACTTTGTGCAATGCAGGGTAGTTTCTGGACCAGAAAGTCCTTGGTGGTTGTTTGGGGTGGCTATTTTTCCACACCAGGAAGACTGGCGTGTGGTCACTGAGGGAGTCTGCGCATGTTCCAACTATTTTGGCTCTGTTAGGATTGGATGCTAGCACCCAGTCAAGGGTGGTATGGTTTCCTGTTTTATGGTTGAACCATGTAGGTTCACTTACTAATTGGGTTAATTTAGCTCCTTCTAGGCTGTCTTTTACTTCACCCTTTAGTTTGGCACACCAGTTAAGGTTAAAGTCCCCCAGTATAATCTTTTCTTTGCCAGGGATGTTTAGGACGGTGTCTGTGAGTATTTTCAGGGCTCCCATTGCTTTCTTTGGGGTGTTGTATACGCATCCAATTACAAGAGGCTTTGTTCCCCCTAGGAGGAGTTGTGTGAAAATTGCTTCACAGCCCTCTCTTTCAAGATCAGGGGTAGTCATCTAGGTAGCTTTGAGGTGGGATTTTACATAGAGGAGGACTCCTCCACATTGCTTTCCTTTTCTGCCTTTTCTAAACGTATTGAACCCCTGTAATTCCACCTCATGCGGAAGAATATTGGGCTTTAGCCAGGTTTCCGAGATGGCAATTATGTCTGGAGAGTAGAGGCTAGCCCAGGCTTTAAGTTTGTGCACTTTGAGTATGAGGCTGTTGATGTTTATGTAGCCTCAGTCCCTTAGCGTTTACTCACTCAGGTGCAGTGGGCATGATTTTGCTCAACATCCCTTGCCATCAGTAGCAGCAGGCTCGGGAGAAATGTCAGGTGTTTGGTTAGTGTGTGAGAGGGAAAATTTTTCCTGTGGGCCGTGATGTACCTCTCTGCATTCAGGAACAGACCCCTCTTTACCAGCACGTGCATTGTCATCACGTCTGTTCTAAAGCAGAACTAGGTTGCATTCTTGATGTAGTAATATTAAACCATACAGATAGCTATGTTCAGGGATATGTAATATAATAATTCTGACCTAGGTAGCAGGAGTCATATGATGAAAAATAATCAAATCCACAGGAAATGGTGAACTACTGAGGACCAGTTAACTGTTGTTATTGTAGCTCAAAGACCCAGAATGTGTTACATTCCTGAAGGTGATGAACATTGGCTTGGGGCATATGCCGGATGTAAGTGTAATAACACTGTAATTGTTATGGATAAATTATTTATACTTATGTCCATATTATAATATAAATTAGGTTGCATTGAAACTGAAATTGTGTATGTATGTTTGTCTTTTTTGTGATGTTTTATGTTGGATTCAATTGCAAAAGAGATATTCGTATCTCAATTTGATATCCAATAAAGTTTGAAAGTTTGAGAGAATCCTTTGTTAGTGTCTTCCCTTTGTTCTCCAAAATGGTTCTGAATAGACCTCAAAGACAAGCACAGATCCTGTAAGAACAAGTCAGACAGAAATGTGGATTCAATGCAACACTCCACAGCTCAGAGCTTGTGAAACAGATTTCCTGACCTTACTTTTACTTTTGATGGCTTCCAAAAAAAGTTGATTTATGATGAGAATGCCAATGCCTGGTGGTGATGTTTTGCAGTTTCTTAGTCCTGGAAATGTTCATAGATATCATGTCCAAGAATGGTCTAGTTCCTCCAAGCAGAAATGCATGAAAATCGACAAATCTAAACTACTGACAGAGATGAACACAAACAACCAGCCACAACTCCAGGCAATCACCAAGCTCATCAGAGCCTTAGGTTCAATGCCCTTCATGTTCATGGGGTAGGTGTAGTTTCAGTGTCCACCAGGCAGCTGCCAGATTGGAAAGGGAGAGACTCTTATCATGGCCAGGTAAAGATCTTGACATATTTGTTGATGGTTGGCCACTGCACAAAGTGATTGCCTCAGAACCATGCTTCCTCCACAGATCCATTACTGACCCAGGTAAAAATTATAAAGGCCACCCCAACTCTCCCAATCCTAGTCAGGCAGGATCATCCTCTCTCCATGGAGCAGTGACTTTCTTCTAATGCTCCTTCTTTTCTATTCTCTGCTCAGGGCTGTAATTCCACAAAATCTCCTGAAAGGGTGAAACTGTCAGGAAACCATTTGTGTCTTCTCCTTATTCCTCCATGTCATATCTGATCACTGGCAATCATTACATCCCCAGAAGGGGTGGACAACAGGAAGCCCTGAGACCTGGTGCCCCAGAAGAAACATGAGACTCCCTTACCTGAATGGGAGTTGCTCCGTTGTTGTTTTAAATTTTTTGTTCAGCCCCTTAAGGAAAGGAAGGGATTATAATTTGTCCCATAGGTACTGATCACTCAATTCTTTTCACTTCCTGATATCTGGCTCAGCTCCCTGGCTCAGAACACTTTGTGATATAAATATATGGAGAGTAAAGGGGCATACTCCATGCAAGTTTATGAAGCATGTTTTTAAAAGCCAGTTTACTGATTTTAACATAATTTTTGGTACAAGTCAAAGCCAGGTTTCATCTAACAAGACTCTTGTTAATTGAACTCTGGTTTCAATATGTTCTAAAAGTCATGCTAAACTGGGAAAATCTGCTTTAGAAAAATGCTCCATAGATGTGCAAGGAACATGCCCCCATGCTTTCTATATACCAGTAGTGTCCCCCAGGATGAAACCCACTTTTAACACACTCTGCAGTATGCTGCAGCAGACCTACTGAATAAAGAAATGTAATTTCAATGTCACTTAGTCCCTTTTGTCATGCAGGAAACTGTGGCATTCACATCTTCCTGGCAGTGTCACATTTTCCAGAATGACAAAAGGGACTAATTGCCATTGAAATTTCATTGCTTTATTCAGTAGGTCTGCTGCAGCATTCTGCAGAGTGCTGTAAAATGCTGCAGAATTGGGTTTCATCCTGGGGGATGCCACTGTACTTACTGTATATCACAAAATGTCTGAGCATGGGGAATAGAGCTGGAAATCAGCAAGTGGAAAGTACTGAGTAACTATAACCTCTGGGAAAATTATGATCCATTCCCTTCCTTAGGGGGCTGACTAAAAACATTGGAAAACAACAATGGAGCAACTCCTATTCAGGTAAGGGAGCCTCCAGTTTCTTCTAAAGGCCACCTGCAAACAATGAAGGAGGCGTTCATTAATACTCTGAGTTCCCAAATACTTTCTGTTTCAGGAGGTGATGTGAGACTGGTCTGTAACCTGTTTTAAAGTGCCCTGATTTAAAGTTGATAACATACAGTAGTAAGAGTACCTACTGAGATTATAATCTCTTTATAATGAAATACACAGAACATCAACAACAAAGACAAACAGCATAAAACTAAAACAATGTCCTGTCTAAAGTCACTCCTGGAAGTGAGCCTTAACTCAACAACCTTTCTTAGTCAACAAACTCTGAATAAAATCAAACAAAAAAATGAAACACATTGTAAACTGTTTATAATAAAAGAATATTAGATACATGTTTGAGGTTAAATTAGCAAAAGTGTTATCTCAACAACAATTATTTTTTTTGTTGTGTTTATGTTTTGCTACTGGCAAACATGGCCCCCTTCAAATATCATGTAGTGTATCTGATTCTGTACTGAGTCTTCACTGCCCCACTTCACTGTGTGACTTTGTAATGAATACACCTGCTGCAACGGCCTCTGGCTTCTTGTAAACTAGTGGTTGCAGTGAAACAAAACTTTCCTGCAAACTCTCAGTAAATATACATAATTATATTGTCAAGTGAGCAGTTTTGCAATGGAGAGGGGGGCTGCTTTTCCTGCACAGACTTGTGCTGGTGAACTCCTTTACCTGTTTAGATTTCACCAGTTCATGGTCCAAGAGCTCACTTAGTTCTCCCTGGTGGCAGCAGAAACCATTGCCATATGGCAAATGGACTGACGTTTCTCCTTTCCCAGCATTTGTCTCTATCTCTCACCCTGACAATCAGGGCAACCCCAGCTGCTCATTTCCTGAAATGTTGGGGGGTTGGGGGAGTGGATGAGTGACTACCTTCACAGCTGACACTACTGGCACTTTGTGGCTGGTCAACAGGGGGTGTATAAATACAGGATGGCCTGTACCCTCCCTCCTCTCCTTATCTCCATGATTCACTCCACCCCAACTCAGGCCAGCCTTATTGTGGAAATCCAGGGTTCACATACAAATTGCGATCTCCTAGGCTTACAGTTTTTGAAGGTAAAGGTTTCTAAAATTTTACATTTTCCAGGGCTCCCAGGTCTACCAGGATTCCTGTATTTTACAGGGATTTGGGGCCATCTCAGGGGAAATTTGTCTCATAGACTTGCATTGGTTATATGGGAAAACAGAGCAGTTTGGCTTCCATAGAAAATAATGTGATATACAGGAAAACACAAGAGAATTGCCCTGGAGTGATCGGGAAGATACCAACTCAGTCTGGGAGCACTGATTTTCAGTGCAGCATCTGGATTGAATGTGTTGTAAATGTGTCTCATCTTCTCAGCAGAATTAAACATGTATTGAGCACAGCTCTTGTTTACATGCCAAGTTTTTGGTGGGGTCTGCTCCCAAACCTAACCGTCACCTGCTCAGAATGGAGGGAAGGAACTGGACTCCCTTTTCCATTCTTTCTGCCACTTTGCTCTGGATTGCCCCTCTCATACTCACCACTGCTATCTCTACTCAGCTCTTTCTTACCCTTCTCTTGATGCTAGGCACCTTTCCCATTGTGTCTCATTTTTATCCAAATTGTGGTTTGGCACCCTTCCCGCTTAACTCAAAACCCTGCTTTCCCCTCATCCTTTTTTCTCATACCCTCGCCGCAATAATACTTTCCATTCTCTTAATAGCCCTCCTAGAAAATCTATTGTTGGTCAATCTGATTTTTCCTACCACTTTCCTAAACGGTGGTCCTCCCTTCCTCTTTCTATTCGTTCTGCCTCTTCTACCTCACTCCTAAAGGCTCTTCTTTCTGACTCTTGTTGTCCTACTTGCAACTGCATTTGACCCCCCCCTCCTTTTCTCTATTCTCTAGTCTCACCCTCTTCTTGCTGTTCTGTTCTTGTTTTCTATCTGTATATATTTGACAGTGTTTTTATTTTCTCATTTTACCTGCTTTTGCTATTTTGCCTTTATATTTATGATTCTGCTCACATTACTTATTTGTATTTATCTTGTTATTATATTGTTTGCTATCTCCCCCTCCCCTCTCTCCCAGGACTCATCTGGAAATGAGCTGCTGTTCAGCTCAGTATGTACTTCCTGGTTAAACATTTGAAATAAATAAATAAATAAATAACTGGATACCTGACTGTGTCCAGTGACAAAATCAATAGAAAGCATTTTGATTTGTGTTGCAGTTTTGGATGTAGTACCTTGGCAGCATATCCCCAACGTCATCAGCATAGTCATGCAAGGAGTTGGCTATGTAGCACAAACCTGGGTTCTCTGCGTGGTAGGTACTTAAGGCATAACTTTAACGACTATGGATGTGTGTGTGTGTGTGTGTATATATATATATATATATATATATTTATACATATATATGCATATAATGTATCACTTTATTTACAAGTCTTCCCCAACTCTGTTTGCTTGCCTGGTAAAATGTGTTTCAAATAAAATATCACTCCCTCCCTCCCTCTGGTGTCACAAGCTGCTCTCTTTTTTGTTTACTCACATTCCAGCTGTTGCATGTTTTTTTCTTTTCAAAGGTTTCTGTATTCAATTCTACTTTTCTCCCAGCCCTTACCATAACAAACCTTGCTTTGTTAATTGTTAATGCAGTTATGATTTATTGATGACTGTCATACTTTCCATTGTTCCCTCCCCTATTTAGGAAAATCAATGTCCATTAAGGTTTATAACGGAGGCCAGAGGGCTGTCTCCAGGGGAACAGAATTGATGCACATTTCTTCCAGTGAGGCAGCAATTCCTGGCACCGCCTAACGTCAGCAGAAAATACTGCACACGTACAACCCTGGTGTACAGCTCACCCCAGCTCCATCTTAGTTCAGTGCTGGTTGACATAGTCTACCAGCTCCGCCAAGGTAAACATTTTAAAAGTAACATAAAATAAGGAGGACTGATGGCTAAATGGATTAGCAGACAGCTATTTGTCTTTCACCTCTGGGTCATAGGTTTGAATCTTGGACTGGCCAAACTGTCCTAGTTCATTTATTTTGTCCCCCTTGTTTTTCCTCCTTCACCCTCCATTCCCCACACAAATGGTCAGCATATGCTTGACTGCACTTTTCTCTTGCTGAGAGATGGAGTGGGCAAGCAGCTGCATTTATAGCGGATGCAGTTGTCTCTTCTTGGTCAGCCAGTTGGGAGGATGGTGAGTATCTAGAAGCCAGAACCCTCCCTCTCTGGGATCAGAGGGTCTCGCTTCAGTAATGTACCCAGCACTCCAAAGTCTATCACATCTCTAAGGTACCCATCAGCCCAAAACCTATCATCTCAATAACATTCCCAGCAGCCACATACCTATCACTTCAGTAATGATCCCAACAGCTCCAAAACAATCATGTCTGTAATGTAACTAGCAGCAAACCTATCATCCCTGTAATGTTCACAGCAGCCCCAAACCTTTCACCTCTGTAATGTATCCAGCAGTCCTGAACCTATCACCTTAGTAATGTACCAAGCAGCCCTGAGACTATCAGCTCTGTAATGTACTCAGTAGCCTCAAACCTAACACTTCTTTAATGTATGCAGCAGCCCAGAACCTTTCACTTTTCTGATGTACCCAACAGCCCCAAGCCTATCACTTCTGTAGTGTACCCGGCCCTGACCCTGTCACCTCAAGTAATGAGGAAAGTGGATTGAAGGGGGCCAGGAATGGAGAAAGCAAAGCAGAAAGAGGGGAGTCAGAGGTGACTTCAGGTAGCTGTACAGGGAAGAAAGAGAGGAAGATAAAGGGCATCAGGCAGGGGCTAAGAATGTGTGGATAACCATGTGTGCCAATGCCAGGAGCCTTGGAAACAAAATTCCAGACTTAGAAGGTATCATGGCAGAGCCTAATCTAGATCTAGCGGCCATAATGGAATCATGGTGCACTGAGCACCTTGATTGTGACTTGGCCATACTGGGATACTCCCTATTCAAGAGACACAGTGCAAGGAGGAGAGGAGGGGGAGACATTGTATGTAAAGGAGGAATAAAGGCCACAGAGGTGCAGGTGCACCAAGGTGAGTAGGGGCTGGAAGTGCTGGGGTCATTCTGGAGAAATGCTGTGGGACTGCCATCCATACCAGGGTAGAATACAGACCCCCAGAATGAGGGAAGGAGATGGACAAGGCACTAGGGGAGACCATCATCAGGATGGCAAGTAAGGGGAGGTGCTGCTAGTTAGAGATTTCAGTCTGCCAGATGCAGAGTGGAACCTTCCAGCTGCAGCTTTGGCAAGGAAGAGGGCCATCCTTGACTCTCAACAAGGGGATTTTCTCAGGCAACTAGATAAAAAAAATCCCACCAGAGATGGGGCAGTGTAGGATGCTAACAAACAGGGACAACATTGAAGACACCACAGTGTGAAGTCTCACGAGTGCCAGTGATCACTGCACAGTGTGGTTCAAAGTAAGGAATGGCATAGATGTGAGCCACAACTGGACAAGGGTCCTGGATTTCTGGACGGCAGATTTTAAAGAAATGGGAGGCTGCCTTAGAAAATGCCTGGAAAGGGGGTATTGCCACTGAAGGGGGAGTAAAGACACAACAAGTTAGCATAAGGGAGGCTACTATTAAGTCAACAAACCTCTGCATGAAAGAAGTAAGCAAAAGCATAAGGAAAAGGGGGCCATTACAGTTCTCCAAAGAAGTGGCAATGTTGGTGACTGAAAAAGAGTGGCATTCAAGAGATACAAAGCAACACGGGGAAGAGGACAGGGAAATGTACCTAGCAAGCAGAAGGAAGCTGATAAAGCAGTTAGTGGAGCAAAGGCACAGACAGAAGAAAGGATTGCTGGAGGTTTGGATAAAGGGAATAAGAACTTTTTCAGATATGGAAACGAGACGAGAAAAGCAAGGGGAGGGATATGTATTATTTATTTGAAATTGTTTCACCAAGTAAACACACAAAGATACAAGGATAATCTCATTTACAGATGTGACCTGGGGGATTGGGGGGGTAGTCAAGGGAGAAGAATATAAGTACAAAATATGCAATACAAGACTTAAACACAGAACAAGTTATACTAAAAATATAGACACAGTGCACCTGATATTCATAATTGCGCCTGACAATGGCACAAGTGATGGTGCAGTGCAATTGAGTTGCACTGGAGCAACTAAGGAACATATTCAAAGGAGATGTGCCATGGTGCAACTCTTCTGAATATATCAGATAATGCACACTGTGCAAACACAGTGCACCGGCACATCCCTCTACACAGGTCTGAATACCAGGAATGGGAAATGCACCAGCGCATCAGAGATATGCCGTGCACGAATTCCTGATATTCAGACATCAATATGCAAATTGGGCCATAATGCAGGTAAGGCGCAAATGGGGCCATTTGCATGTGTTGTGCAAGGCTGGCCAATGAAATGTGCCTG
This sequence comes from Neoceratodus forsteri, assembly GCA_016271365.2. Taxonomy (NCBI): domain Eukaryota; kingdom Metazoa; phylum Chordata; order Ceratodontiformes; family Ceratodontidae; genus Neoceratodus; species Neoceratodus forsteri. Next base: position 1,563,904,251 of record CM028130.1, on the reverse strand, counting down.
GCACCCTGCACAGCATGTGGGTACCAGGGACCACAGTAGTAACCCCCCTCCTCATCCTGTACCACCAATTGCTGCATGAAAACATAATTAATTTCCCTGGTGGTCCAGTGGTACCCTCCCTCCCCATCCTGACCCACCGATTGCTGAAATATATTTAATTAATTTCCCTGGTGGTCCAGTGGATCCCCCCTCCCAGCCTGTACCCCCAGATCACTGTGATAGTATTAATTTGAAGTTCCCTGGTGGTCCAGTGCTTCTCCTCTCCCTGCCTGTACCCCAATCACCATGATAGTATTAATTTAAAGTTCCCTTGTAGTCTAGTGGTAACCCCCTCCCCTTCTAAATCCCTGATTGCTGTATCAATGGCCGGATGACAGCCCTGGTGGTCCAGTGGTTCTCACCTCCCTGCCCAAATCCCCGATCACCATGAAAATGGCAATTTCAACTCCCTGGCAGTCTAGTGGTACCCCCAACCCACACCCACACAGGACCACCAGACCACCCTTCGCTCCCCATCATCGGGCGGGCAGTATACCACCACATACCGCCATAGCGCTCATTGAATGACAGCTACCGTATGTGCTGCAAGCTCCAACTTTGTTTATGAATATTACAGTATGCACTGCCAGCTCAGTGGTCCACAGTGTGGACCAATGAGCTTGCAGCACATACTGTAGGCTGTCATTCCGTGGGCAGCTGCAGAGGTATGTGGGTGGGTATGCTGCCCACCAATGACGGGGGGGAGCTGGATGGGCTGGGGGTCCTGTGTGGGTGTGGGTGTGGAGGGTATCACTAGACTGTCAGGGAGCCGAACTGGCCATATTCACAGTGATTGTGGATTCAGGCGGGGAGGGGGGAACCACTGGACCACCAGGGCTGTCAACTGGCCATTGATATGGTGATCGGGGATTTGGGCTGGGAGGGGGTTACCACTAGACTACCAGAGAACTTCAAATTAATACTATCGCAGTGATCAGGGGTACAGACAGCAAGGGGGAACCACTGAACCACCAGAGATAGTGAAAATGCATTCATATGGGTGATCAGGGTTATGAGATGGGGAGGGGGGTACCACTAGACTACCAGGGACTATCGTGTGTGCTTGTGCATGGTGTTGGGGGGAGTTGGCATCCATGGCCGGTGGCTGCTGTATTGTGCACTGCACTACAGCGGCCTGCCTGTTGGTGGTTAGCACTTGAGCCATTTTCTTTAATGGCTCAACTGTGAGCACAGGTATGCAGCACATCTCTGGGCTGTGCAAGTAGATGTGCCACACATCCCAGGCTGAATATCGGGATGTGTTGCATATGCATGGGCATGCCCCTGAAGATGTGCCGCTACACATTATCTTTGCACCCCGACACATTGGGAATTGTGCTGCGCAATTCCCGCTTTTGAATATTGCCCTGGGGCGCAGTTCTGGGGTTATGCTGGCACAACTCAATTACACCAGACACAACTCCTTTGAATATCTCGGCCAGTATGTACATTCAAAATGTAATGCAATTCTACAGTAATTATAATCTGTATATAAAAGCAGAATTGGCAGAACACTCAATGAAGTGCATTAGGAGAAATATAGATCACAGTCAAGGACAGTCACAATATGGGGCAATTACAGTTTTGAGGTAGAAGGTCTGATTGTTCCAAACCTGTGGAAGTCTGTGACTCAAAGCTGACTGACCAAAGTTGTGTTTTATATCTGGGAACAAGGAATCTGTTTCCCAGGCTGGAACAAAGGTTGTGGCTGGAGGGGGCATATTTGGTAAGCAGGGTACCTGGGTCGTTTGGAAGCTTATTTAGCTAAAATCTGAAGCCATAGATGGCAAGGTGCTGAACACATCTATTGCTCAATGGAGGACAGTTTAGGTAATCATAGAGTCTGCAGCGATGGATTCATACTGGGCAGTGGACAATGAACCTGCAGTATCATAGACCACATCACTGAAATCAGTTACATGGAAAATCAGGTGTTCAACCAAGGACTTTTTTTAGACTTTGTGAGAGGCAATCACTCACTCTGTAGAGGGCTCCAGTCTATCTTAAGGACTTAGACACCAAAGACTAAACATGAATAGAGACATCCAGGGATTGGTCAAGCTGGATACCAGTGTAGTTCTACTTAGACACAGACTTCAGGATGACACCATCAGGAATTTTTATGTCCAGGGATGGACGAGTCGATAGGCACTTTCAGATCCAAATAGGATAGACACAGTTTTTGCCTGATTAAGGGCCAAGCAGTTGGTTAAAAAACAGCTGTAGAGGTTATCAAAGTCCAATTGCAGAGTAAGCCTTTATGACAGCCAGTGTTTTACCAGAGGTAAATAATATTGTGTGCATACATCTGGAGATTAATTCAATCAATCAATTAAGGTTTATTTAACCAGGCATAACACCATTGAGCAATCTCATGGTAGATAACTGACAAAGATGTTAAAATGGAGTTGACTGTGTACAGAACCTTGAGGTACACTCATACCAACTTTCCTGGGGTCAGAGAGGGCTAAGCTGCTAGACACTGTGTGGAAGTGACCAGAAAGATGGCAGAAGAACCAGGAAATACAGTAGACAAGGAGGAGAGACCAGAGACACCAAGCTTAGCCAGGAGAAGGATGTGGTCTACTGCATCCAATGCTTTGGCTAAGTCAAAAATGATTGTGCCAGTAGGCAAACTATTATCTATATTGCTTAGGATAAAGTCAGCAAAATGGGAGAGGGAGGTGGCTGCTGAGTGGGAGTCAGAAAATAACTTGTTAAAGGAGTATTAGTTTATAATTTGCCTGGCAACCCGCCTCTCCAGTGTTTTGGAGAGGATAGGGAGAAGTGAAAAGGGTCAATAGTTTGCAGGAGAATTTGAGGGACCAATTTTGTGTAAAGGAATAACTATGGCATATTCCCAGAATGCTGGGAAAACCCCAGTTGTGAGGAAATAGTTGACGATGTGGGCTAGCAAGGCACCAATAGCTGGAGCAGCCAGTTTCAGGAAACTGGTGGGGGAGACCATCGGTCCCAGGACATGAGTTAGGCTTTAATCGTATAAGCTCGTGGAGACCAGCTGGGGGCAGTGAACCAGGAGAAAGTACACCTAGGTGCTCCAGAACTGGGGTTCCAAGTGGAACACCAGATGTGCCACTAGTAATGGGTGGTGGAACCACTGATAAGGGGCTGTCCACAAATTGATCATTTAAAGGAGAACGGTTAGCACAAAGGGTCCCACACTCAAGTGTGGAGCTGGTCCCAGTGTGAACTTTGTGTGCAAAAATGTTATGGTTTACTTACCATTTACGGTAGTATATGTAATGTTGTAATCAGTATCATCAACAGAAACACCTAGTGGACTTGGTTATTATTGCAGCACTTAGTTAGTTTGCAGCATGTTGATAGTGTGGTGTGCATCTGTTGCTTTATGGCAGTACTCAGTACACAGTTGCCCTCTGTATGTTAGCAGCTGAAGAGTGTGCAGTGAATAAAAGTGCTGAATGGAAATAAAGGCGTTTGTCTTTATTTCCAAATAACAGTATCATAGATACATAGAAAATGATGACAGAAGGAAGCATAGAAACACAGAAACATAGACTTTGATGGCAGATAAGGACCACTTGGCCCACCTAGTCTGCCATTTCCCTACCTACAGGATAAGCCGCAGATCCTAGTTAACCAACAGCCTACTTCTTCCTACCCCCCACAAGAATTGCCTTATGTCTGTCCCATGCATTCTTGAATTCTCCCACTGTTTTAGACCCCACAACCTCCTCAGGAAGGCTGTTCCATGCATCCACTACCTGCTCTGTGAAAAAATACTTCCTCACATTGCCCCTGAACCACCCCCGCTCTATCTTTAAATTGTGTCCACTTGTTCTTGCATGTCTATTTTTCTGAAAGATGCTACCCTCTTGGACTTTGTTGATTCCACTGAGGTACTTAAATGTTTCTATCATGTCCCCCCTCTTCCTCGTTTCCTCAAGGGTATACATATTAAGCTCTTTTAGTCTCTCCTAGTATGGCTTCTCTTGCAGACCCTGCACCATTCTAGTTGCCCTCCTCTGGACTGCCTCTATCCTGTCTATGTCCTTGCGGAGATGGGGTCTCCAGAACTGGATGCAGTACTCCAGATGGGGTCTCACCAACTGTCTGTACAGAGGGATAACAACTTCCTGTTTTCTGCTGATGATGCCTCTCCCTATGCATCCCAGTATACTCCCAGCTCTCCCTACTGCCTTCTCACATTGCTTGCTAACCTTAAGGTCATCTGATATGATTACCCCCAGGTCCCTTTCCTATTTTGTTTTTGTTAGTACCTCCCCTCCTCATTGTGTAATCATCCCCTGGGTTTTTGTTTCCCAACAAGGAGACCAAGGGTCCATCGAGTCTGCCCATGAGAAACCCAGGACCTACTATAGATCCTATCAAAATACTACACTGGTGACAAGGATTCAGAACCAAGAAGGAGAAACCCTGTCTTTGGACCAGACTTCCAAACTGAACAAGAAGGAAGAGAAATAGCTGAAAATAGCTGTACCTCTGAAAGCTGTATAATGGCACTGTGCAGCCACTCCAGTTTTCCCTCTTTTAATTTAGATGTTGAACCCCGCTCTGTAGGCCTGCAGTGGATCAAATGGGTCCAATGATTTGAAAATTACACTACTGTCATGAATATTACAGGGGATGTGAGACTAAAAGCCTTTCTTTTGCATTTTGCTGAGGAGAGAATGCACGACATATATGACAAGTTGTCGGCAAGAGTAGACAAATATGCACATGTGAAACAAAAGCTCACCACCTATTTTTCTCTCAAAAAGAATGTGCAGTATATGTGTTTCAGAAAGCCTCACAGCAACCTAGTGAGAATCTAGATGCATATCAGACCAGATTACGCATGGTAGCCAAGAACTGTGAGTTTGATGATGTAGAGAAAGAATTAAAAGCACAGACTATACAAAACTGCACTTCCTCTAGACTGCATCACAGAGCATTAAAAGAGCCAGAACTGTCCTTAACTGTGCTCCTTGACTGTGGCTGAGTGCTTGAAACTTCTGACATGCAAGCTTCAGGAATTGAGAAAGGGATGACCAGTGAAGAAACCACTGTTAACAAAATCAGCCTCAGGCAAAATTCCAAGCAAGTTCCCACTAGCATGTCACAAAAGCAGGCCACAAACACTCAATGCAGAAACTGCAGTGGTTCATATCTGCATTGGGGAGAGTGTCTAGTGCAAGCCAAACCACATTGCCAGAAAATGCCACTCAACGCTGCAGCAAGTAGAACATTATAGGCGCTTTTACACACACAGGTTTGTAAAACAAAATAAACGTTACCTGTGTGGCGCCGATGTACTCTGTTGTGTTCTGGTTTCCTTTTACACCCCTATGAGTATTCTGGCTAATCCCGCCTCCATTTGTTTCGGCTCCCCCCCAGAGTTTGCTGCTCTAATGGCAGTTTCTGCAGTGGTACCAGAATGGCTGTTTTACACAGCCAGATCAAACGAAACACGTTTGTGCAAACCACAAGAAGCAGAGATTGCGGTTTGGATGAACCTTCACCAAAGGAATGAAACAAATGCTTTTTACACACAAGGGATGTAACTGAATGCTGTTTCCATAACTGTTATTCTGTTACGTAGACCTGTGTGTAAAAGCGCCTTATAAGACTACCTGTAAAAAAAAAACAAAAAAACTTAAAAGGTACAACTCCCAATGCAGGGTCAATTAAATCACACCGAAAGCTAAAGAAGTGAAACCAGATTTATCTAGCAGTGATGAGACCTACAGTATGTGGTCATAGTCAACAGCCATAAGAATATTAACCAACCAGAGGAAAAGAGAGAAAAAGGAAGAGGAGGCCATTATGGTTTTCCAAAGAGGTAGCAAAGAAAGTGAAAGCCAGAAAGATTGCATTCAGGCAATACAAAAAGACACAGGCAGAAAGGGATAGGGAGAAGTACCAGGAGAAGCAAAGGGAGGCAGGGAGGTCAGTAAGGGAAGCCAAAACTCAGACAGAAGAGCACATTGCAAAATCAGTGGGTAGAGGAGACAAAACCTTTTACAGGTATATAAGTGGAAAAAGAAAGGCAAAGGGAGTGATAGTGAGACTAAAGGGGGAGGATGGGGCCATGTGGAGGATGACAACAGTAAAGCTGACATACTGAACAGGTATTTCTGGTCAGTCTTTACTGAGGAAGAGGAGGGTAATGGGTCTAAAGGGAGTACAAGGGGTGAGAATGGTGCAGAAATGGACACAAGTCCCTTTACACGAGAAATGGTCCTGAAGGAACTGGAAGTAATAAGAGTTGATAAAGCAATGGGGCCAGATGGGGTGCACCCCAGGGTCCTTAAAGAACTAAGACAGTTGGTGGCTGAACCTCTGGCTATCCTGTTTAGCCAATCACTGGAAACAGGGGAGGTACCCAAAGATTGGAGGACAGCAGATGTAGTCTCCTTATACAAAAGTGGGAACAAAGAGGAAGTGGGGTACTACAGACCAGTCAGCCTCACCTCAGTAGTGGGGAAGATCAAGGAAGCACTACTGAAGGAGAGATTGGTGGAACATCTAGTTGTCAATGGACTGCAGGACACAAGGCAGCATGGTTTCACCAGGGGGAGGTCATGTCAGACCAACCTCATTGAATTTTTTGACTGGCTGACTAGGGAGGTGAATCAGGGGAGGGCAGTGGACATGGCCTATCTGGACTTCAGCAAGGCCTTTGACACTGTGCCACATAGAAGACTATTACACAAACTAGGGAATATGGGTGTGGGCAGGATAGTAGTGTGGTGGATAGGTAACTGGCTGGGCGGCAGGACACAAAGAGTGGTGGTAAATGGCTGTCACTCCACAGAGGGAAGAGTGACCAGTGGGGTACCACAGGGATCAGTGCTGGGACTGGTCCTATTCAACATCTTCATCAGTGACATTGCACAGGACCTAGAAGGCAGAATTTCACTGTTCGCTGATGACACAAAGCTCTGTAACAGAGTAGACACATCAGAGGGTGTAGACAGAATGAGAAGGGACCTGCAGAAACTTGAAGAATGGTCAGGGGTTTGGCAGTTGAAATTCAATGCAAAGAAGTGCAAGATAATGCATATGGGGCACAAAAACCCTGGCACAATATATCAGTTGGGGGTGAGGATATGGCATGCACCAAGCAGGAAAGGGATCTTGGGGTTATCATCTCTGATGACCTCAAGGTAGGGAAACAGTGTGATAAGGCAGTAGGTAAAGCAAATAGGATGCTGGGATGCATAGGCAGGGGCATCACCAGCAGGAAAAGGGAGGTCATAATTCCACTATACAAGACACTAGTGAGGCCCCACCTGGAGTACAGTGTACAGTTCTGGAGACCTTATCTACATAAGGACATAGACAGGGTAGAGAAGGTTCAGAGGAGGGCAACAAAGATGGTACATGGATTGCATCACAAGTCCTATGAAGACAGATTGAAGGAACTGAATATGTACTCCCTGGAGGAGAGGAGGGAGAGGGGGACATGATAGAGACATCCAAGTATCTTACAGGGAGGAACATGGTGCAAGAATACACTATTTTTAAGTGAAAAAAATGTTTTAGGACTAGAGGGCATGGGATAAAGTTGGAGGGAGGATGATTCAGAGGAAATATGAGGAAGAATTTCTTCACAGAACGAGTGGTAGACAAGTGGAACACCCTGCTAGAGGAAGTGGTGGGGGCTGAAACAATCAGGGGATTTAAGAATGCATGGGATAGACATAAAGGAATTCTGGAGGTCAGGGGTATGGGGCAACAGAGTTCTAGGAAAACATAAACTGAAGTTACAAACTCAAATGGGCAGACTAGGTGGGCCATAGGCCTTTATCTGCCAACACTGTCTATGTATCTATGTAACCACAAGGGCAGGTGCCAATCCATGGTACCAATGTGATTCCACTGATTGATTTTGGGGTTGCAGTGAACATTACAAGTGGACTGGTGTAGGTAGGTAAATGTTTTATTTGTTCGACATAAGTCATTACAAACGTTTAACATAAAAAGCATTATCTAAAAACATCATTAACCTTAATCATGGTATTCTTAAATATATTTACATATAAAATTGCATACATGTACAATGATCTTATATGAACATGAAATTTACAATTTTAGTGATTTCAGAAAATAAGAGACATGGCTCAATATCTTGATATTTTTTGAAGCAAAAAGAAACTTAATCAGTTCATCAGAAGGTAGACTGAGGGGTGCCAAAATTGATGCCAATCAAAATTTTCTTTTGAGTTTGTACCTTAGGCAATGAAGAACTATATGCTTAAGATCATCTTCCAAGCCCAAGTCACAATCACAATGAAATTTTGTTTCGAAACCAGGTCTTCTTTGTGAGCAATATATATAATTTGATACAAATAATTCCATTTAGAATCTAGTCAAAATTCTTCTGTCTTTTGGGTTGAACAATAATGATAAATAAGGTTCTAGATGGTGTTTGGTTTTCAAAATGTTATACCATCAATAGTTTCTGAGTGAATTAATTCTCATTTTGTTTGTTGAAATCTCTATATCTCTAAATCTTAATTTGACTTGAATTGATATGGTTTCAAGTGGTGTAATATGAATGTAAAAGAAGTCCCAAACCATTTTGTAATAAAAATCTCTTTGTTAAAGTCATTATAGGTGTATTGAAACCCCGTTTTTGGTAATCTATTTCCTTTTCGAGGCATTGCCTCAGGAGACGAGTTACACTTAAATGAAAAAGCTTAAGTGTAAATACAGTAGTGTGATTCTTTCATGAACCAATGTTGTTAAAGAATATTGACCTAGCTCAGTTCTTACAATTTCTGTGGGGACTGCTTAATTAACCCTTAGAATGTACCCATACATTTTAGTCAAGATTTCACTGCATATATTATACTAGTAGTAATTTTTGCATTGATGACTTTGAGAAGACCAGGTATGGAGCCATGTCCCAACTTGGCACTAAAACATTTGAAGGCATTAAGGGATGTCGATAACTTTTGAATCATTAAGTTTAAATGTAATGATCATTTTGAATTATTTGAAAATCTTATTCCTAGATAATCATAATAATTAACTGTCAAAATCTTAGATTTATCAATAAAAAAAAAGGTTGAGATAGTTTTTTTATTTCCAAATATAACTAAATTTGTTTTTTCAGTATTTATTTTTAATTTGTAGTTTTTACATAGTTCTGCAAAATGATTTAGTTTTCTTTGTAAACTGAGCAAGGACGCAGACATCAGTACGAGATTGTCTGCATAGGCCAGACAGGTAATGGATTTACTAAGTATTTTAGGTGAATGAAAATCATCATTAATAATTGTTCTAGAATATATAAAAATTGAAAAGAATTGGTGCTAACAGGCAGCCTTGTCGAATTCCTAGATTTGTTGCAGCTTTAGATGTTAACGCATCAGATTGAGAATAGCGGACTTGAAGCCAGGTATCTGTATGTACTCTTATTATAATATTCAGCAATGTGGGATCAGTTTTGTAGTCAGACAAGGTTTTCCACAAAAGGGTCTTACTTATTGAATTGAAAACTGATCTTAGTTCTATAAAACAACAATACAGTTCAGCGCTTTTAACCTCTGTGTATTTCCATGTGAGATGTTTTAAGACATAGCCATGTTCTATTGTGGATCAGTGTGGTCTAAATCAATTTTGTAATTCACTCAATATGTTATTTTCATCAGCCCAGGTTTGAATCCTGGACAATATAATTCTGGTAAATAATTTCTGAGTCAAATCTATTAGGCTAGTAGGCCTGTACATTAGAGGGTTGTTACTATCACTTTTTTTATAAAGTGGATAGATTATACTATCTAGCCAACTTTCAGGGAAAAATTCCCATTGTATAAAATAGTTAAATATTATGTAGAGTATATGTATCCACCAGTCCCTAAATTATTTGAATATATCTGCTAATATTTTGTCTGGACCAGGAGTTTTGTTTAAGGACATTTTGCTAATAGCAAATATTGTTTCTTCTGTTTGGATGTACCGAGGTTTTGGATAGTGAAAATTAGGTGACTTAATATTTCTATCAAAAGCTGTTTCTTTTGTAGAATAATACAGTTTTGTGAAGAGGTTTATCCAAACTGTAGGGGTGATAGTAGCATTTATATTTTTGGCATATTCATTAAAACCTTGTCTTACTAATATTCAACATTTTCTGGTATCTTTCGAAAGAACTGCCTTTTTTAATTTTTGAAACATTGTTATTTGGTATTTTTTCCTTTCTATTTCCAATGTTGCTTTATATTGTTTCCTTGCTTTATTTATTGTACAATTGGTTATTGCTGCATATGGTTTCTTTGAAAGATGAAGTATTTTATTCATATTTCTTTTTGCTATTTTACATGAATTGTTGAACCAGGTGTTCTCTCTATTCCTTGGTGCAAGGGAGATTTCAAGAAATAAAGGTCCTAAATGTTGGATCAAATTTTCCCAATATTTTAATATCTGATTAGGTTCACTAAAGGAAGTTATTTCTTTTTTCAGATTAGAAACATAATGAGATTCCAGGATATCAGTAAATTTGGTTATAGAGGTGTAGTTCCAGCATATTCTTTTACAATTTATTACTTCACTGTTTAGTAATAGGGGGCAGTTGTTACAGCCTTTAATTATTTAAGAACCCAGATAGTTGAAATAGGAAGATGTGAAGACTCGTCAAATAACTTTAAGATCAGAAAATAGATTAATGGCAGACATATTAGACCATACTAAATCTAAGATGGATGAACCCGTTGGCTCTAAGAAAGTAAATTATCCAAGTTTATCACTTTTGATTCTGCCATTTAATAAGATAAAATTCAAAGCATTCATAATGGCAGCAAGTGTTTTACCTTATTTATTAGGTTTTTTTTATCTAATGATTTTCTATTAGAAAATAAAGTAGGATTTAATAAAGTTATTTATTTTTGCTCATTATCTAATATCTTAATATCCCATAATCTAGCATTAAATGGGTTAAATCCTTCCCAAAATCCTTCCTTGGAAGTATTTTTATCAGCTGGGGTGATATAAGTGTTAATTATTAATAAATGAGTACTGTTATAGGATAATTTAATGGGTATAATTGTTCTTATTTGTGTTTTTATTTGAACTATTTTAAAATCTAATGATGTTTTAATGTAGGTTATCAAACCTTCTTTAGCGCTATCATATTTTTGTTTCTTAGGATCAGGAATAGAATATCCTGTAAAACCTGGAATTAAAGAGGGGAAGAGAATTATTCTACCAGGTTTCTTGTAAATATACTATATCAAATTCTTGCATAAAGGATGTTGTGTCAGCATCTGCTAATTTGTTAATAATACCCTCAATGTTCCATGTTAGCATTTTTAATTGTAAAGATTTCTATTAATTACTTTTTCTTTTACTTGATTTGGTCAAGCTGCCATCAGATTTTCCAGGACTTCATAGCAGTTCTTATCTATGTGATCTGATAAAGTCCATGATTTTTTTCTAGTTGATTAAATGATTTTAATTCCTGAATCTCAAATATTTGGTAATCAACAATATGTAGTCCATGCTCATCAAGTAATGGAGCTGCTTTCAGAACAAGATTAGACCGTTTACTTGACCAAAAGGCCAAGTCTATCTGTGGGGTATTAGTAAGGCCCTTGTTCATTTTTATATATTTTGTAATTGAAGGGGATATATTCATTCTAAGTGCAATAGAAAGAACATTTTTAATGTCTTTTTTTGTGAACTGGTGTACAACACATTGAAGGTATGTCCATAACTCCAGCCAAACAACACACAAATCTACTCCTATGACTGTAAAGAACCACTTGCAGTCCTAGGAAAATTTGCCAGTTCCATTGAGTCGAAACACAAAGTTACACATGGGACATTTTATGTTGTCTGAGGAAATGGCAGTTCACATCTAAGCTACCAAACAGCTTCAGAATTGGGGCTAATCAAAATTGTTAATGCAATACCACCTCTAGCAGACTCATGCACTGTGGCAGATCAACTTGTGGACTGTTAGCCTGACCTCTTCCAAGGCACTGGCAAACTTAAAAACTTCCAAGTGCACCTTCATATCAATCCTGAAGTAATACCAATGAGTCAGCCACACCACAGAGTTCCTCCCTACATATAAAGCTGAACTCAAGCTCCTTGAGACAGAAGACATAACTGAAGAGGTGACTGGAGCTACACCCTGGTCTTCACTGATAGTGATGCCCCAGAAACCTAAGCACCCTGAAAAAGTAAGAATTTGTGTCGACGTGCCACAGACTAACACAACCATTTTTGCATGAGCGCAACATCACCCCTACCAAGGATGATGTAATCCTCAAGTTAAATGAAGGGCATCAGTACAGGATCCCAACATTTAGAATCCCTACTCTCAAAAGCCAACACCAAAATCCCAACAACTGGAATCCAGACGACTGAAAAATCCTAATGTGTGGTAATTTGTGTGGTTTGGGGGGATCTTTCTATATATGTTGGGGGGAGTGAAGCCCCTCATGCACACTTCTCCTAAATTTCACTTATCTTATCTGCCATTGTCAGGATTCCGATTGTTGGGATTTCAAGGGTCGGGATTCTGCATGTCAGGATTCCGTACTGTATCCAAATGAAGCGACAGTATTTTCAAAGCTAGACCTTAGGGGAGAACTGTCATCAACAGAGTTTCTTAATGTCTGAAAGACCATAAAAAGTTAATTTGAGTGAGCCATTGTGTTTCTGTGAGTCTTTGCAGTCCAGAGTCATTTATATGTAAATCAGCCTGGAATTAAGGGCTGGGGGCAGCCATATGTCACCAACTTTAAATAAATAAATATGTTTTAGGCTCCTGACAGGAAATGATGTCACCGATGATCTTGGCCCTCCATTGACTGTAGGTTAAATGGGAAACCATCTATTTTATTAAGTGTGTTTTAAGGTGTTATTACAACACTTTCTACATTTACAGTTGTTTTGTATGTGCATTGAAACTAGTGAGTTATCACCCTTACATTTCAAATTGTTAGTAAAAATAATCCATCTTTAGGATTGCTTTAATCTCTAGGCTATACTGCCAGCTGACCATTAAAAATGAAATATCTCAAGGCTGGCTCTAAAGCAACCCTGCAGATGGATTATTTTTACTACTGAGCCCTAAGAGGGGAAAAAACAACTAGGCAATGGAAACAGGCCAGAGCAAGCCCAAAGAGTCCTGGAAATGTTGCTACTCTTTGGGCTTGTTCTGGCTTGTTTCCATTGCCTCGTTGTTTTTCCCCTCTCGGGGCTCAGTTTCTCTGGCATCCTGCTTACCCCTGTGCTTTGGAGGCTTTTTAATTGTCTTGGCCTCTTTGTTTGCCACTACTCTAGTGTTTCCTGCTGCTCACATCCCATTCTGTTGCATGACTATTTCCATCTGTGCCCTGCATTACTCAGGCTGGATGTGCTCGGGCACATGGTGTTACATCACAGTAGTTCGGTATTCTATGGGCACCCCTCCTGCTGTTTGTGCTATTCGTGCATGCACAGCCTGTTCCATCATTGACCTCAGTTGCTGGCCTCAGTCCTTTTCTCTGCCTATATCCACTCTTTCAGGGGTGTCTTCCCCTGTCGACTCCCAGTGTTGCCCTTCTCCTCCTTCCATTCCCTCCACCCTCCATTCCACTCCTTATCTGATCTTTGCTTTCTTTTTTGGATTTTCCCTATTGTGCCATCACCTTCCCTATTTGTATCCTCCTCTTACCCTAGTCCATTTAGTGTCCAGTTGCCTGAGTCTGGTTCTCCTTCGCTCAGTCTGACCGCAGGGTCTACTCATCCACATAGATTAATTGAGCCTGATGCACTCCTCCAGTTATTATCACCGTCAGTTTTTTCAAGCCCACATCTGGGTATCCCTCACTCATCCAACCTCTATGTGAGTCTAATCCTTCAGATTGACAACTCAAGCATAGCACTCTCTGGTCCATGCTACCTTGACTTGATCTGCTCTCCACTCAGAGACATGCCTTCGTGTCTATTGCCCCTTTGCTCAGGGCTGGCGGCTTCTCTCTGTCATCATACATCATTCATTTCATACCTCACCTAATTGTCCCAGCTTCCATGGCTTCACTTCATCATCATTCATCTTCCTCTTCATATTTCACCTTAACCGCACTGGCCTTCTAGGCCTCATTTCATAATCGTACATCATACATTTCATTCTTCACCTTGAAACATTCAAGCTTTCATGGCTTCTTCCATCCTTGTACATCCTCTCTTGCTTTTGAGCGTCTAGTTGCAGAGACATCATTCGCATCCCTCAAAAGCTGTCCATTTAGAAGAATAGTGCAAGAGCTTCCTCTAAATTGGACTTTTCCTCCTTCCTTGATCTCGTCTTTAAATTGCTGTAGTTATGCTGTCACTACTCAAAATGTCCTTCAGCCTGGAGGGAAGGTGACCTAGGCCTTGGATCCCCAGAGGTTTCCTCCTCAAAGGGGTTTTTTCTTCTCCTCTGTGCCAATGGTCATAATATTAGATAGGGTTAGTGCTTTCATAGGTTCCATAGTTAGGTTCCATTGTTGGATGAAGTCAGATGGGGGACCCAGCTGTTCTCTTCCTCCTCAGGAAGTCACCCTTCTACATCTCGTCCACTTTCATTTCATTCTTTGTCCTTGACTTATCTTGTTCTTCTCCTGTCCTTCCCATCTACATTTATCTCCTTACTTTCTAGTCTCAGCCTATCCTGTTTTCTTACCTCTTTGATGTTCAAGTTTCTTTTGTGTATTCTTTTTGGGCTTCTTCCTAAGCTACCTTTAGCCAAAGGAATAATTCCTATGGTGCATATGGGGGGCCCTCCTCTAGGGTTCCTTGCATCATACCTCTACAGGGTGGCATATTCCATGGATAGAGAGCCATATGTTTTAAGCTCCTGACAAGAAATGATGTCACCAAGGATCTAAACCACCAGCACATATTGAATGATGGGGATTACAACTACAGCCTTATAACTTCAAAGTCCAGTGCAGAAAGGGAAAAGACAATCCAGCTGACTACATGTCACACCATCCAATTCCAGCAAAGATGCCTGAAAGCTGAAAAGCAGCAAAAGCATCTGAAGAATATGTCAGTTTTCTAGCACAGTACACCACACCTAAAGCAAAGACACTGGAAGAAATACAGCAAGAGACACTGAAGGATCCAGTCCTCCAAACAGTCAAAGCATTAATATAAAGTGGAAAATGGCACACCATTAACTGCAATACACCCCACATGGAAAAACTAAAGCTGTATTAATGAGTTTGCAATGAACTCACTGTGATACCAAGCAATGATATAATCCTACAAAGGATCCAGAATAATCATACCCTTTACACTCCGACATAAGGTCACTGGCCCATGAAGGATGTCAAGGGGGTATCCAGTGAACATGACTTCCTCAACTGAGAGCATACAAAAATGGTGACTCAATTATGGCACCTGTTTTCAGGACTATCTGGCAGGATAGCGCCTGTATACCAGTATGGGCGAGGTAGGGTAAGAGGAAGCTATGTGCATACATGCATGCACGTGGGGGGAGAGAAAGGGGAGGGAATGTATGTGGGATGGGGTGTGGTAGGCACCTGATGAGCTGGTCCCCTAGCGTGGTGGGGAGGGTCATTGCTTGGGAGGTGCGGGGTTTGGGTCTGGTGCAGTATGTTTGTTTGTTTTTTTTGCTGGCAGCTGGCTTTTTCTTTTTTAAAGCATTTCATCCCCCTTCCCGACATGCATTCCCCTGGAGTTGAGAATTCTTTAGTAGAGGGGTGCTGGGGGTGAAGCACCCCATGGGGCAGAGGTGCAGGGGAGCACAGCCCCCCTGCATTAAAAAATACACCCGTGGATCTCCGCCACCCTCTTCTCAGTTGTCACGAGTGTGCATTGCTGAAATTCATTTTCGGTGATGTACACTCACCGTAACAGTGATCGTTATTCTGCGATCGCCATTATCACATAGAACCCACCAAGGGATAGTAAAGACAAAGAGTCTCCTTCATGAGACAGTATGATTCCCAGACATAGACCAGAGTGCTGAAGCCATGGTCAGAAATGGCCTAGCATATCAGGCCACAAAGCCTGTCACACAATTTGAGCCATTGCAAATGTCTGATCTACCAGAAACAGCATGGCAGAATGTCTGTGCAGACATCTACGGACCTCTACCAATTGGGGACTACCACCTGGTCATCGTAGATTAGTACTCTACATACCCTATTGTAGAGATCATTAGCTCCACTTCAGCCAATGCTGCCATACCAGTACTGGACAATGTTTTTGCTCTGTCTGGCATTCCCAAAATAGTGAAGATGGGCAACAGCCTGCCATTCAGCAGTGATCAGTTTAGCAAAATTTGCAGCATATTTGGGATTTCGGCACAGGAAAATTACCCCTCTCTGGCCACAAGCCAACACTGCTGCAGAGAGATTCATCAGGACTACAGGAAAATTCCTGAAAGTAGTTGGGATGCAAGGTGTACTGCAAAAATAGGAACTATGCATGTTTCTCAGAGACTACCATTCCACACCACACAGCACCACAGACAAATCCCCTGCAGAACTGCTGTTTAACTACAAAATGAGAACTAAAATTCCCACTGCTGTCTTTGCAAGAGCCACAGTACCTGACAGTGACTTAAGACGCAGAGATCATGCTGTCAAACCCAAGATGAAAGCCTACTCAGACAGACATCACCATGCAACACCTACTAAAATTGCACCTAGCGACACTGTGCTGTATCGGCAGCAGAAGACCAACACGCCCCCTACCCCTTAAAACACCAAGCCTTATGCAGTTACACAAGTGAAAGGTTCAGTGGTTACAGCTGCAAGAGATAGACACTTAGTGACCCCAAACTCTTCATTCTTCAAGAAACTCCAACCTCTCCATGATGGTGCCTCAAACTTGGAGGAAGAGGATGATGCAGAGCCTGTGTGACCAACCACCAATGCACCACCCCAGAGGTACTCAACCAGATGTAATAGACAGACACCTGCCTACCTTAAAGACTGTGTACTTTGAAGACTATAAACAAAGGGACATATGTTTTGCAAAAAAAAAAAAGAGAGAGAGATTAAATTTGTCTTTTATTAGTACCCATAATTACATTTGTAACTGTGATGTATGATTATTATTATTATTATAGTGTATGGTAGAATGTGGTTGTGGATGGAAATCCATTCCTAGAATATCATTTTTGTGCTGCAGTAACTACATCATTTTGTTGTTGTGCTGCACTAGATGAGTAGTTACTGCAGCACAACAACATCAAAGAGCAGCGCATGCTCACTTCACAGAACCTGCCTACCACCACCGCTGATACAAACTAAAGAGCGTCAGTGATCATGAAAGCCACTTTTTAAAATGTTTAGTACCTGAGTGCCTAGACTCCTGCTGTTCTGTGTGTATGGGGTGGGGAGGGACCATACACTATAAAACACAATGGAGTGTCCTCTACACAACAAGCATGAGTAGCCATCTCGAGGTTGCCATAGTGACTGAACCTCTCAAGCTTTGCTCTCAAGGTTTTAACAGTAACTATGGGAACCTCTCAATATATACACATACTTGCTGTGTATAGTGAACCATACATTATCCTCTATATTATTGCTACTAGTATTAATAAGAACTCTTTGACAAAGCTAGAATTAGCAAAATGAAACTTAGCCACATGTGAGGTAATAATATCTGAGTTATCAGTAATATCTGAGTCATCAGTTACAAAGGAAACAAGTCATTTTTGATCTAAAGCAAAGGAGGGATGTAATGTTGAAATCAGTATCATTCAACAGAACTAACTAGCGGACTTAATCATTATTGCAGCACTTAGTTTGCAGCACTTACTGTAGTTTGCAGCATGTTGATAGTGTGGTGTGCACCTGCTGCTTTACGGCAGTACTCAGTACACAGTTGCCTGCTGTATGTTAGCAGCTGAGGAGTGTGCTGTGAATAAAAGCCTGAAGGGAAAACCAAGGCATATTTCTTTATTTTCAAATAAGAGTATCAAAATACTACAGTATAGAGATTATATGAGACTAATTTTGCTTTCTTCTAGGCTGACATTTTCTGTAATTACAAATCTTAGAACCCCTGCAGCTGACCTCAAAGCAGTACCGCAGCAGTGGGAGATTCAATAGCCTGCAGTGCATGTTAGAGCTTTTATAATCTCCAGTCAGATGTTTTCCAGTTCTACTTATCTCCAGGGGTTAAGTACAGACCTCTGTGACTGTACTTAGCCCTTGGAGGATGGTGGGACCAGCAAGTAAAAGATCAACGCTTATATATACTCTAACATGCACTGCAGGCTATTGAATCTCCCACTGCTGCAGTACTGCTCTGATGTCAGCTGTAGGGAATTCTGGGATATGCTGTTACAAAAGATGTCAGCCTAGAAGTAAGCAAAATTAATCTGATACAATCTACTATACTACAATAAAGAATAAGAAGAATAAGTAAACCAAAATGCTTTTGCACACAAAGTGCACATTGGGACCAGCCCCACACTTGGGTTCAGGCCTTTTGGTGCTGACTGTTCTCCTTTAAAGAATTAGCAATAGTACAAGGGTCAGAGACTATACCAGAGACACAATTGAGGTTGTCGATGGTAGAGGAAAAAGTGAGCAGGCTGGAGCAGATTTTTTATGATGTCCCAGAAAATGGAAGGTGATGGGGAGTCTGGGAGAAAGTTGGTATAAAAATTAGCTGACTTAGCTTTTCTTAAAGACTTAGTGCAAAGTTTTCTGAGCCTGTCATAGTGTTGCCTATCAGCAGGGGTCACCAGTTGCCTTACAGGCAGACCAAGCAGCATTTCTTTGTTTGAATAGATTTGACAGTGTCAGGAGATACCCACAGGAGATACTTACCCCATAATCTGAATTCTTTTAAGGGAGTGTGGACAGATAGATAAAATATAACAAAATTGCCACAGCATCTTCTCAGGGTCTAGAGAACAATAAATGGAATTTCAATTAGCATTGGAGAGGTCATACAAAAAGGCAGGTAATGAGAATTTAAATAGAAAGTGACCAGTAATAAAGTTCGGGGAGGATTTGGGTAACCTGATTTTATGGACACAGAGGGGGATACAGTGATCACTGAATATGTCAGGCAGGATACTGGCAGAAGCAATACGATGGGGATGTGAAGACAGGATCCAGTCAATGGGGTAGAGGTGTATGGACTGGCTATTAAATCAAGTTGGCTCTAATGATATTTGATGGAGATTTAGAGCTTTAATTTTGGAGTGAAGCAATGAGGATTAGGGGTTGAACCAGTTGCAGTTGAGGTCCCCCACTAGCATGTGTTCAGATTTGGGAGGGATAAGTCTAGAAAGGTGGTAGGAGATGATATTTGAAATAGTATCCTCACTTTTACCTGCGAGGCAGTAAATTCTAGTCATAATCAGTGGAATAATGCAAGGGAAATTTAGAATACCATAGATTAGCTCACTGGACCTAGGTACAACTTCATCAAAATCTAGTTAGAAATCTACAGAAGAGGCTATATAGAGGATGCCCCTTCATGAACTTTCCTCTGTCCTGGATAGACAGCGAAATCAAGTATGCCAGTATCAGAGGAGGGAGTTCTGGCCAACAGTCAGGTTTCTGAAATTAATAAAATGTTAGAGGAGATCTGGGTTGCCTAAATTTTGAAAAGGTCTACACTGGGGAGCAGGCTACAAGTATTTACATGGTAAATGTGCAGGTTTCTCTGTAAGACAGCCAGTGAGGCAAGGGATAAGTCAGGATATGCAGAGCAGTGATACGCTCAATATCACTACTCTGCAATAGGAGGAGGATGTGCACTCTCATAGCGGAGTGTGAAAACAACCACACAGAGACTTTTTTCTGGACCTATTTATGGGCTAAAGGGGATGCTCAAGGGATTGGGGAAGGACATAGATAGTTTGAACAGTAGTAGAGATTATTATGGGATACTAAGCCAGCATGAATGGTGCAGAAGGATGTTAGAAGCACAACTGCAGTGCGAGCCTAATCGGGGTATCCTATCAAAAGGGTGACTGAGATTGAGTGACTCAAATATGAGCAACTCAGTCTCAGCACCTGTGTTGTGGGCTACCCTGAGGGGAAGGTGATGGGCAAAAAGGCAATTGACTAGAGTGACCAGAACCACACCATGGGGAATGGAAGAGGAGGGTGGGTATGTGTGAGGCAGTGCAGCAAAAGGCTGCCAAGCTGACCATGTAGCATGGTGGTGAGGGTGGCTGGCTATGGTTGGGAGGGTGCAGGGTTCAGATCTGGGGAGGCATGAGAGTTTTTTGTGTCATGGCATTTTTTTAAATTTTACAAGTCCCCCCTCGACATGCACCCCCTGGAGTTGAGAATCTTTAGGCAGGGGGGGTGCGGGGGCACAGCCCCCCACATAAATACAGATCTGTGTTGCCGCTGTTGTTTTTGCTGTGAGTGTACATCATTGTTTTTATTTTTGGCAATGTACACTCACCCTAACAATGATCGTGACATAGAACCCCTTCTCAGAGATATTGGGAAGAGAGGTGCTAGTAACTGAGAGGACAGAAAAATTGACGAGATTAATACCATGGTGTAATGTCAATTAGTGCATGGGGAATGTGGAGTGGGAGAACAGGAAACTGCCAGTAAATCAGTCAATGAGGCTTGGAAGGGTGGTAGGAGGAGACTGTGCAGAAGGGGACCAAGAAAAAGCATACGTTTTAAACAAGTACTTCTGGTCAATCTTCACAGCAGAGGGAGGAGGGGATGGAATGCAAGGGAGAAGCAATGTTAATGGAAAGAAGGAGGTAGACACAAGTCCATTTCTAATAGAAACAGTCCTGAATGGACTCACAGCCCTGAGGGTGGGTAATTCTATGGGACTAGATGGGATACACCCCAGTGTACTGAAAGAATCCAAGGAAGTGATAGCTGCCCCACTGACAGACTTTTTCAACAGCTCATTGTGTAAAAAGGCGTGGTTCCAGAGGACTGGAGAAGGGCTGATGTGGTCCCTCTAGGTAAAAGCGGCTGCAGGGAGGAGGCTAGCAATTAAAGGCCAGTAAGCCTAACTTCAGTGGTGGGGAAACTAATAGAAATCCTACTGAAAGAAAAACTGGCCAAGCATCTAGAATCCAGTGGACTTCAAGACCACAGGCAGCACAGAAGCACTGGGGAAGGTCATGCCAAACAAATCTGGTAGACTTCCTTGATTGGGTGAGCAGGGAAATAGATCAGGGGAGAGTAGGGGACAAAGCCTATCTGGATCTAAGCAAGGCCACTGTGCCACTCAGGAGGCTGATCTGGAAGCTGACCAGCTTAGGAGGGGGTTAAAATAAAATTGTACTCAGCTGCCCAAAACATTTACCTCTGTAACATACCCAACTGCCCCAAACCTATCACCTCTGTAATGTACCCAGCACTGAGTCTATCACTTCTGTAATGTACCCAGCACTGAATCTATCACTTCTGTCATGTACCTAGCATCCCAAAACCTATCCTCTTTGTAATGTACAGGATGCTGTCATGCCCTGACTGCTGTGGAGAAGCTGCTGGAGCAGAACTGTATGGAAGATTGCTATCTTTTATGAACAAGATGAAGGTAAAAGTAGTGGAGGAGCAGCTGGATTGGTGGGGGCCAGAAAGCCCTTTGGAGGGGCTTAAAACTTTGCAGTAGCACAAAGGTGAACTCTTAAGACTAACAGAAGTCAGAAAGCAAAGAGAACTGGAAAGGACTGGAGAGAATGGGAGCCTGCAGAGATGGGATTGAAGGCTGAGAGGAGAAAGTGTTGAAAGAAAAAGAACTTCTAATCTTAACTCAGAGTGTCTTGTTGCATGGAAACAGACATGGGCAAAGTCAGGAAAATTCATTCCGCAAATTAATTAGTGGATTGAACGCAATTCGTGAAGTGAGACTCGATTCGCGAAGTACAGAATTGTGCCGCAAAGTGCGGAATTTCACCCACGAATTGTGGAAATTTGCTATTCACAGGCAAAAGTCTACCACTTGAGGGGGGAAAGTCCACCATTTGTGGGCAAAATTCCGCAATTCAAGGTTTAACTTTGCAACATCTCTATACAGGAAGGTGGTCAACATTTATTTACTCATAGTGCATAGAGTGTTTAAGCTGCAGACACTGTAGCAAGTGCAATCTCTCATTATTATGATGATTAGTGGAGATCTGTTCACTTAAAGTGTACACACAAGCCAGCCTGGTGGCGCAGAGGGTTGAGGCACTGGATGCCTTAGTTCTCTTCATGCCGGCAGGCAACCCGGGTTCAGAATGGACTCGGGTTGTAGGGGAGCTGGCATGGGGGGGAGGATGAGAGCAGGACTAAGCAGCCATAGAGCAGCTCTCCTCTCTAGGGGTGGTTGTCATCTCCCCATAGTTCCACTGCCACCAGGCGGAGGTCTAGTGGCTAGCATAGGTAAGAGGGGGTGGAAAGTTGTGGGAGGGTGTCTCAAGCCATGGCATGCATCTGCCTCCACATGCGTCCACCTGGCCAAGAATGGGAATGGGTGTAAAATAGTGAGAAAACTACCTAAAAATCTGAAAATATATAAAAAAAAGTGTACACACGGGCATTCAGGTTTTGCTATGCAAAAAACAAACATGAGCTTAAATTAGCCAGTAAGGCTAAAGATAATTATAAATCTTTTTACACTTATGTCAATAAAAAGAAGGGTGGTGGTAAATCTTTTGGCCCACTAAAAAATCAAGAGGGGGCTACGATCACAGATAATCACTTAATGGCTGAGCAGTACAGCCATTATTTTTCCTCTGTCTTCAATACAAGAACTGTTGTCACAAAAACCCATCTAGATCATAACTCAGAACGTGGTCTGACACTAGATATCACAACTGTGCAGCAACAACTTCAGAAGTTTGATCCTAATAAGGCACAGGGCCCTGATGGCTTACACCCAAGAGTCATTAACGAGCTGGCAGAGCCACTGGCAGGCCCAATTACAGCTATACTCCAAAAATCTATAAATTATGGGGAGGTCCTTGAGGTCTGGAGACAAGCAACAGTGGTGTCCATCCATAAAAAGGGACCTAGGCAGGAGGTTAGGAATTACAGACCGATCAGCCTGACAGCAGTCTTTGGTAAAATCTTGGAAGGCATCATAAAAGACTACATTGCTGAGTTACTAGCTGAAGACATAGACAGTGCACAACATGGGTTCACCAAGGGAAGGTCGTGCCAGACTAACCTGTTAGAATTTTATGGTAAAACCAGCAAAGATCTTGACAATTGAGATTCTGTTGATGTCATCTTTCTGGATTTCTTGAACAGATCCAGAAACAAATGATTTGATACCTTGTAATGGACCAACATAGATGTAACAACAAGAACAAAGTGCTCTAGCTTTCGGACCAACCAGTCCTTCGTCAGAAGCCTAATGGCAGTTGTTTAGAAAAAACAATACTTTTAACAGCCAGGTCATGCAGAAAAAAAACAGAAAAAATCCCCATTGGTTTTAAAATACTCATTTGAAAAATACAGAAAATGATGTCAGAGAAGTTTAACAGCATCATAATACCTTCAGCCAGGAGTGTCCCAAGGTCAAAGGTGCTTGGTGGAACATACATACAAAGAATCCTACTGCATATGAATTTAATTGTCATAAGATAACACTGCTAGAGCAGATGACTCCTAAATCAAGCTATGAGTGTCACAGTGTGTATAAGGATGTGATTACTGAAAAGCAGCCTCCACCCAGATTAGAGACATACTAAGATTGTCTTAGGACTCCCAAGAAGTTTCAATGCATGCATTATAGACAAGAATTTACCAGTAAAGTTTTCTTAAAAACATCAGTGCACACTCTATGATGTGTAAAACTTAGCTGGACCTGTCACCCTGCTGTACTCTCCAGCTAGATATCATGCCCCATAAATTTCAAAAAAACCTCTAGTGTAGCAACAGGACTTTATAAATTATAATTTAAATATAAATTGACAGTATTAGTGTCAAACAAAAAACTCTAGTCGTGGACCACCAAGGAATTAAGTCCATGTAGCCTGATATGTACTGATATCAATATACACTGAGCATGCAACAACTTGATGTACCAGAAGTGTCTAAGGAATCTGAAAAAGAGATAAAAATGTAATTTCTCTCCTACTCCTCTTCATACAAACAATAAACCCTATCCCACCCCACATCCCCATAATGTGTGTGGGGGAGGGGGGATAACTAGCTTTAAGGAGATGCTCACACACACACACACACACACATACACACACACACTTCCAAGGATTCTGGATGCAATTACAATGAAATAAACCTGCCACCCTCCCCAGGATAAGGTAACTA